>CM053029.1:523104338-523704338 GCA_028564925.1 Lithobates sylvaticus
TATGCATCTCTATAGATTTTTTGGTTTGTTTGTAAGCTTTTAGATTATTATTTCACATTTTCTTTTGCTATACTGTCATATTTGTTTTATAAATAAAGACATAACACATGGCAAAGGATTCTGAAAGCACTATTGGCACACTAAAGTAAACAAAATTTGCCTTGTGGCTACCTTATTCTGGAATAAACGACTGCATTTTCTGATAGGGATGAGTTAGTGCAGTGATACCTCATCTGAGTTCTGTAAACTAGGGACTTTTTCAGTATAGCTGAAATAACTGAATGGCTTATTACATAGTTACATAGTAGGTGAGGTTGAAAAAAGACACAAGTCCACCAAGTCCAACCTATGTGTGTGATTATATGTCAGTATTACATTGTATATCCCTGTATGTTGTTCAGGTGCTTATCTAAAAGTTTTTTGAAATTTTTGATTCTCCCCACTGAAACCACTGCTTGTGGAAGAGAATTCAACATCCTTACTGCGCTTACAGTAAAGAACCCTCTACGCAGTTTAAGGTCCAACCGCTTTTCTTCTAATTTTAGTGAATGGCCACGTGTCTTATTAAACTCCCTTTCGTGGAAAAGTTCCAGCACATCCTTCCTGAGGACTGGTGCCCAGAACTGGATAGCATACTTCAGGTGCGGTCGGACCAGAGTCTTGTAGAGTGGGAGAATTATTATTTTATCTCTGGAGTTAATCCCCTTTTTAATGCATGCCAATATTCTGTTTGCTTTTCTTGCAGCAGCCTGGCATTGCATGACATTATTGACATCTCTAAGCATGTAAAGCAGAGCAGCTACTCTGCCTGACAGAGCCCCCCCCCCCCATCCATACTGCTTGCCTGCTACCAAAAGTTTTTTAAAGTGCCCCTCACTGGCCTGGGGCCCCATCTGAACTGATGGGACCTCGATCCGGTACAGGAGGTTCAGCTCTACCCCCTCCCCATCAGTGTCCCTGATGTAGACGTATTCACTTATGAGTCTGCCCCTTGCAAATGTTTTTGATTAACAGAATTCTGTAACACAACCACAAGGTAGAGTGAAACATTATAAGATTACAAGAAATAAAAATGATTTGCTGTATTGTTGCTGCATTCTGTCAAAATATATTTTTTTTTTCAAAATACAAACATATATTATTGGACTCTTCTTGACCTAAGGTTTGTGATGCTATTGTTTAATATCCTATAAAAAGATTTTAATGCAAAAAAATACAGTTTTTCTTTTCATTGTTAAAAATCTTGTGGCTTGTTTGCAGTGCTGCCTTGTCCTGGTATGATGCTATAAAAGAACAAAATACAGCTTACCTGAATGCTCCAAGCCAAACATATATTTCCCAACACTATTTTTACTTGGATGTTTGCTGTTTGAATTTATGCATCCAACACTATAAGGGTTATTTATGTGCAAACTACAAGTGCAAAGTGCACTTGAAATTGCACTGGAAGTACACTTGGAAGTGCAGTCGTTGTAAATCTGAGGGGTAGATCTGAAATTAGGAGACGCTCTGCTGATTTTATCATCCAATGTGCAAGCTAAAATGCTGTTTTTTTTATTTTCCTTGCACGTCCTCCTCGGATCTACAGCGATTGCACTTCCAAGTACACTTTCAGTGCAATTTCAAGTGCACTTCGCACTTGTAGTTTGCACGTGTAGTGCAAAGTGGATTTGCCTTTCGTAAATAACCTCCATGTGACATTACCTAAATAATCCATTCAGTTTAGGTCAAATCAGCAGAGAAAAATTAGATTACATAATTAGATTGTATGGCCATCTTTAGACATTCTGGGAGTCCCGAAAACCTGAAAACAGTCATGCAGTCTTTCCCAGTGCATGTTGGAGCTCCAACTTTCACCTTGAGTAAATGGTGTAGGACATATCCATGTCCAGGCCTCATGGGGCATTCAGGAGAAAATGTTTAAAAAGACAGTAGTATGAATAGACACTTTAAGGAGGCAGCTGAAATTCCCACCTGCTGTCTGTTCTCTATAAATAGCTTCAGTTTATGCTCTGCATCCCAGTTCAATTAACACTGGCATACAAAGTGTATTTTCTAAGCCATTAGACCTTTATTTACACATTAGGCGTCTATGAGGAAATGTGACAAGTGCATTAGGAGAGTCCAAATAAACTGCTTCCACATCTACCACTGCCAACAAAAACTTTTTGCTTCCGTTCTTCTTAAGACAGTATTTATATATCATTTATAAATCCATTCCAACTATCCAAAACAATAAAAGCAAATAGTCACTAAACAGTAAATATCTACTTTCCCTTGGCACTCATGAACCTGTTAAATTAAAATTCAGCTGCTGCTATCAGATAATAATAAGTATGTCTCTACACACCCTAGGGAAATATAGGCATTAGCAGTGCTAAACTATTATATCAATGCCAAATGTCCAATCGTAGAAAAGTTTTAGTTGAAGAGCAACACAGTGTCCTAAGTATAGGTAAAATTGGAAAGTCTGTGTAGAGTATTCAGCTGAAACAAAACCACCAACAATGTGTAGGGGAATATTGGAAAATTATAATTATAATTCATTCCTGAGAATCTTCATCCCTTCACCACACCATGTGGGACATCGCTCCCTTAAGATGTTAAACTCACCAGAAATCAGGTGAAAATCCGCCTTAAACTCCACAAATGAGCAGACCTCTTCCTCTGGTCATCAGATCTTGGTAAAGACTACCTCTTTAGCTTCTAATGCAAATTCGCCAGTGATAGGTCTGTATAAGTTCACACCGTGTTAGATCCTGGAATGAGAAAACTTGTCCTATCCTTGTACATAGGCGGATGACCGCTAAGAGGGGCGCTCTCCTCCCTCTTCCTATTTCCTGGTGTGCCCCCATGCAGAGCGGGGTCCAAGGAGTCTTTCGGAATCGGTTCTCCCCATCCCCCCTCTGGATCTATCACCCAGACAGCCGAGAAGTCGGGGCTCCCCCCGCCCCCACCCTGTAGGATCACCCCCCCCCCATCCACACAATCCGGCCGCTGATGAGCTTGGCATAACTATCACTTATTATATTATTTTTATAACAGATGTTCTCTTGATCGCTTAGCAATCTTTAAAATATCTTTCATACAAAAAAGGTTAAACTTCCAGTTTGGCCATTACTAAATGAAATAGCTGCATTTGCTTTTTCTTAATTCACTGTTAGCATGCTGCATATTGCAGAGTCTATAAAAGTGGAAAATAATTGCTCAGAAATAGCTTGAGTATGACATGTTGTGAAAAATGACTTATTTGTTAGAAACAATAAAATATGGTATGTTCAGCCTACATCCTTTATATAAAACAATAATACAAGCATTAGTACATAGAACACAGATTTTACATTTTAGTAAATGCTTAACCTGTAAACAAGGCACTCACAGTCTATTCTAATAATGGAAATACAGTCCAGACAAAGGCTCTGTATCCAAGTGAACTTTGAGACCCGCAGTGCAGGCTGGACCTATGCCACGTTTTATGTGATAAAAGGAAAACATGCATTTAAGACTTAAGTAAGTATTATGTGGCGTACACATGCTCGGACTTTAGTCCAGCGGACAAACCACCGGACTTTCCAGCGGAGGTCCCCTGGACTTTCCGAACGTGTGGACTTGCCCACACACGCCCGGACTTTTCCGGCGGACAATCCACCGGAGTTTTGGCCAAAGTCCGTGGGACTTTTGAAATGAACGGACTTGCCCACACACGGAGGAAAGTCCGTTCATTTAGAACGTGACTCCAGGTAGACGGGACTAGCGAAGGCAGTGAATGCCGCCGTGCTAGCCCCGTCACCTGGTATGGATTTAAAGGGGAATCCCTACGCTGAAAAAACGGCGTGGGGGTCCCCCCAAATCCATCTCAGACCCTTATCTGAGCATGAAGCCCGGCCGGTCAGGAAAGGGGGTGGGGACGAGCGAGCGCCCCCCCTCCTGAGCCGTACCAGGCCGCGTGCCCTCAACATGGGGGGTGCCCTGGGGAAAGGGGGGCCCTGCGGCCCCCCCCACCCCAAAGCACCTTGTCCCCATGTTGATGAGGACAAGGGCCTGTTCCCGACAACCCTGGCAGTTGGTTGTCGGGGTCTGCGGGCAGGGGGCTTATCGGAATCAGGGAGCCCCCTTTAATAAGGGGGCTCCCAGATACCGGCCCCCCACCCTATGTGAATGAGTATGGGGTACGAGGTACCCCTACCCATTCACCTAAGGAAAAAAGTGTAAATAAAAAAACAACACAATTTTTTAAAATTTTGTTTGCACAGTTCCGGGGTCTTCTTCCGTCTTGGGGGGTCTTCTCGCCGGACTCCTCCGCTATCTTCTGCTCTTTTACTAGCTCTTTCACTAGCGGAGGAGCCCGGCTTTATTCTTTGTCGCCACCGCCGCCGTCTGGAGGTCTTGTTCTGACTTCGGGGGTCTTCGGGGATCTATTCTGTTCTTCTTGCCGTTGGCCGGGGCTTCTGTTGCCGTCGCTGTTGTCACCGCCACCGCCGCCGCCCTCTGCTTCTTGTTCTTCTTTCTTCATCCGATGTTGACACAACGCTCTCTCTGGCCGTAATGGCAGAGACACGCTGTGATGTGACTTATATAGGGACAAGGGGTGGGTCACATGCTCATGTCACATGGTGACCCCGCCCTCATATGATGTCACAGTCCCGGAGGACCCCCCATGTTGAGGGCACGCAGCCTGCTACGGCTCAGGAGGGGGGGCGCTCGCTCGTCCCCACCCCCTTTCCTGACCGGCTGGGCTGCGTGCTCGGATAAGGGTCTGAGATGAATTTGGGGGGTACCCCCACGCTGTTTTTTCGGCATAGTGATTCCCCTTTAAATCCATACCAGGTGACGGGGCTAGCGTGGCGGCATTCACTGCCTTCGCTAGTCCCGTTTACCTGGAGTTACATTCTAAATTAACGGACTTTCCTCAGTGTGCGAGGCAAGTCCGTTCATTTCAAAAGTCCCGCGGACTAGCACACAGACGGCGGGATTGTCCGCTGGACTGCCGAGTCCAGCGGACAACTTTAAGTCTAAACTTAAAACTTAGTCCGCCCGACTTTTGGGAGGAAAAAGTCCGCCGGAGCCCCACACACGGTCGGAATAAAAAATCCCGCGGGAAAGTCCGCTCGTGTGTACGCGGCCTTTGACTTACTGCAACACAGGAATTATTCTGCCAAGAAAATAGAATTACAATTCAGTGACAGCATTTAACTTTAATGTTGGGTTCACACCTATGTGAATTGGATGCGGCTTACACCGCATCCAATTCGCAGAACATTTTAAAACCTATTAGTTAGTCTGGTTCACATATGTGCATTGCATTCGCACTCCACATTGCCCAAAAAACGTGTGTGTTTTCTAGAGATTTCGGTGCGAATTACAGCCACATAATCTTTTATGGGAACGCATCTGATTTGCAGATGCTTTCCGTTCTGAACACAAACTCTCTTCCCCTCCTCACTATACCTCCTGCTCTCCCTGCTCAGCTGATCCGTAGCTACAATGGAGAGGAAGCGCTGAACAGCTTCTTTTTCTCTTCGCACAGAGAACAAAGCTGGAATTCACACCGGACTGGTGTGAATCCAGCCTAAAAAAGTAAAAAAAAATTGGGGGCCGTCCCCAGCAAAATTAGTCTGCAAGTAATGATACATAAAACAAAAATTAAAAGTAATATTTTTCACTCTCAACATCTAGTCTAATATAGAATATTCATAGCTTCTAATAATAGCTAGATAAATTGTATATGTAATGGCGCTCTGAGTATCAGGACCAGGCAGCTAGTGTCTATATTTGGACAAGAGGATCCAATGATATGATCTTCCACACTTAGGGCTGCACTCACAGAGAGGAGCAATCTCTAATAAAAGACAAAACAAAAAAAAAAAGGCGCCTCTAAGTGGAGAATTAAATTTTTTTTATATCCCCCAAAGGGTTAAAAACACTTACAGGATCTGAGGAAAGAAGGAACATGTCATATATTCATGGAGCAGGTGATCCTGCATCAGGAAGGTCCCCAGTATGTTATGGGGTCCCAGGGATGTCAATGTACAGCAGCGGAGGGTCCCAGGATCGCCAACAGATGAACACCTAAGGCTCTGGAGATACTGGTAAAACGGTCGCGCTGTCCGAGTCCACGGACAGCGGAAATTCCCGGAAGTGACGTCAGCAGAGGGGGACGACAACCAGCGTGGACCGCAAGCCAGAAATAGTCAACAAAATTGGACGCGTTTCGGAACTACTGTTTGGTTCCTTTTTCAAGCCAATTACTGCAAGTTTACACGAGCATAACGTATAATCTGTGGGCGGCCTGTGGGTGGGGCTATGGGCGAGAGTAGTAAAAGAAAATGCGGATAATGCAAACGTTCTCCCAAGATTACATGAATAATACTACATGGACACACATAGATGTACCTCTAAAGCCCCATACACACGGTAGGATTTTCCGATGGATTCTGTCCTATCGGACAATGTTGTCGGAAAATCAGACCGTGTGTAGGCATCATCGGACAGTTTCCATCAGATTGTCTGACGGACAAAGTCCTATCTCCTGCTGGATAGATTTTTTGACAACAAAGTCCGATCACACCAAATCCGATCGTGTGTAGCGAATTCCGACCGGACAAAGTGCTACGCATGCTCAGATCACATTACAAGACCCAAGCTATTGGCTACTAGCCTCTACGTAGTCCCGTCATAGGCAACAAACGTCACCACGTTCAGAATGATCGGATTTTCAGACAACTTTGTCCGACCGTGTGTACGCAAAACCAACATCAGACAAAGTATGACGGACATGGTCTGACGGACCTGGTCCTCGGATAATCCGCGCGTGTGTATGGGGCTTTAGCCTAAAGGTAAAGAAATGTATCATGTCCACAGGGAAGGTAAAACAAATATGACAGGACAAAGACGAGACATCAAAAATAAATAAAGGTCACAAAGAACCAGACTGCCAGTAGAACCAACACGTGGAATACTGTAGCCAGGTCACACATCATTCCCCAATAGTAAATATCGTTAGGAGGGGAGAAAAGAGGAGGGGAAAAAAGAATCAATCTTATTTTATAAAAGACACTAAGGTGGGTAATAAAAATTGTAAACAATTAGTACATCATGTTAAGTGATATATATATGTATGGATAAAGTAGAAGTAAAATAAAATATTAATCATTCAAAAATCGATCAGATGATCAATATAATAGGAACACTATGCTACTTTATGCATACATATACATATCACTTAACATGATGTACTAATTTTTTACAAATCTGTATTACTTAGTGCCTTTTATAAAATAAGATTGATTCTTTTTTCCCCTCCTTTTTTCTCCCCTAATTTGCCGCTTGATTGTGGATAAATTGATCAAATAAAAATATATGGTAATCAATCAGTGCAAATAATGCTCAATATATAAAAAAAGAAATAAAAAAAATCAGCTGAACACTCAGGGTAAAAATATCAAATCCCATTATGAATATAAAGTGTAATAGTGCAGCGCTAAGAACATCAATTAATTGCACACAAAGAAATATGAAAGTTCATATGGAGCAGCTGAGCAGGGCGTACAGATTCCCAAAGGGTGTCCACTTGTGTTTCATGCAAGTGAAATCGTGTAGAGCCTCCACCACAGATAACGCTAGCAGCTCACCTCATCACATGGACCCCTGAATTAACAGATGGGTCATATGCGCTTTCCCATAAAGGGTAAAAACACTTGGGATCCTCTCAGATGGAGTCAATACATCTGAGAGTAAACAACCAGCAAGGGCAGCAGGGACATGTATAGATCTGATGATCCAATTCTCCTCAATAGCTACAGCGAAGCTCCAATAAGCATGGTACATACAATAAAAAGAGATGTATAGTGCTCTCTACATTAAACTATTAAAATCAAGTGCCAAATTATGGAAGTATTCCAATATTTGGAAAAATGTGAGGTTAAAATAGGAGGGAAAAATAGGTGAGGAAGAGGACAGAGGGGTGGTTTTCAACATTCACCACCTCAATATCCCTCTGGACCAGTGGCGTACCGTGGGTTGTCAGCACCCGGGGCAAGGCAAGTAATTTACGCCCCCTAACGCGTGGACTTTTATCACTTAATGAGTCCCTTCAACTAGTACAGTATAAAACCCCTTACCCCCTATGCCACAGATCAGCTGCAGAGCTGATCTGTGTCTTACTTTTACTGCTGTAAATCGGCTGGCACCTGTGACACTACACTGTCCACCATACCACGCTACACTGTCCACCATACTACGCTACACTGTCCACCATACTACGCTACACTGACCACCATACTATGCTACACTGTCCATCATTCTACACATACTATGCTACCCTGACCACCATACTACACTGACCACCATATTACGCTACACTGTCCACCATACTACACTGACCACCATACTACACTGTCCACCATACTACGCTGATCTCTCTCTCTCTCTCTTTCGCACCAGTAACACGACTCTCACGAGGGATCCTCACTCACTTTCTTCTTGTCCGGAGGATAGGACGAGAAGAGTCGAGGCGATTCAGTTCGCAGTTGCAGCGCTATACAAATCATTCATTCATTCATTCATTCATTCATTCAGAAGACAGCGGCTGCTCACATTTTTGCTTGTCTCCCCCGCGCTCTGGCTTCTGCCATGTTTAGTGTCCGGTGCACTGAGATTGGGCGTATGGGGGTCTTGTGCGGAGGCGGGACTTCAGGAGCAACCGCAGGACAGGCTAGCCCTACGCCTCACATGACCCCCATACGCCCAATCACAGGGCGCCGGACACTGAACTTGGCGGCCGGAGCGCAGGGGACACAGTCAGGAACTAAACATTAGGAGGATCGAGAAGGTGACACATACTGGTGTCCCCCTAAATGTCATGCCCGGGGCCACGGCACCCCCTGCACCCCCACGCTACACCACTGCTCTGGACCTCTTGCTGCTAATAATTCCAATAGAGGGAAATCACAATATCCACAAGGAAGACAGGGCCCCACATTTAACAGAAATGCACCCCTGCAAAATCACTCCTCTTATGAAAGGGGGATATTTTTTGGGGTCCCAGAGTGCACCAGGGAGTGGCCCTCCATCTTGTCAGCCAAACTCGGGAGGCTGGTGGAGGGATACACAACAGCATTTGCCCACAGTAAATGGTCAACAAAGAAAAAGAAAAGACAGAGAGGAATGAGAGGGGGTAGGTGATTACAAAAGACCAAAACCTCAGTAGGAAAATCTAAATATTTAAATCCTTTGTTTTGTAGGACCCCTATTATTTATTTTCTGCCAAAAATTCACAAAGATAGTGTCAACCCTCTGGGTAGACCTATTGTAAATGGGATAGATTTGGTGACTGCTAGGTTGGGCCAGTACTTTGATTATTTACTTTAACCATTAGTTGACAAAACTGATGCCTTTCTTAAGGACATGAAGCACGGGGGCGGATGTAACAGGCAGCAAGGGCGCGCCGCTCCGTCATGAAATACCACTCGTTTTGCATCCCCGAGGGCAGGCACAGATAGCCACGGATGCCGGCTACACAGAGATATCCTTGGCAACACCGGGCGAGATATCTAAGCGAGGATCAGTGTCCCGTTCTACATCAGATCATGCCAGCCAAGATGGCGGCGGCCCGCCTCGTGATGCACGGGAATCATACAAGGCCGTGGCGCTGAAACTCCTAGGGAAAATGGCACCCAAGGACTCTCCCCAACCAGCACACAGCCAGACGGAGGTATCTGACAGGCCACAACGATGCGGACGATACAATACCGCTGGAGGACCCGGATACACCCTGCGGGACTTCAGGAGCAACCGCAGGACAGGCTAGCCCTACGCCTCACATGACCCCCATACGCCCAATCACAGGGCGCCGGACACTGAACTCCATGGGACAGCGTGAATTCCCCTGGTATGCATGACAGATCCATCGTCAGCCCAGGCTCCTGACCAAGACACTCCTGAGCCCACCCTTAGAGACATCATGTCTGCAGTGCTTACATTAAAAGTCAAAGGGGTTAAGATGGAACTTACCTTTGTCAGACAAGACATGCAAAAACTAAGGGACCGCACTACAGCACTATAAGACAGGCTGGGCACACTGGGCCCCTATACAAAGGGAGGTACACTACAATACCATGGCGGTGGACAAGCAGGCAGCCCGCATAAACAATATGAAAAATAGAATGAGGAGAAATAACGTTCGAGCGATCGGCATACCTGAAAAGATTGAAGGGAAGAACTCGGTACAATTTATTGAGCTGTGGCTTCTCCAGACGTATGGGAAAGAAGCCTTCTCCCCTATGTTCTGTGTTGAAAGGGCCCATAGGGTACCCATGAGACCACTACCACCGGGTAGCCCGCCTCACATGTTCCTGTTTAAGTTATTAAACTACAAAGACAGAGACGTCATACTCTCAAAAGCCAGAAACCTCTGAGACGCACTAAAAATGGATAACTCCAAAAGGTCATTCTTCCCGGACTTCTCTGCAGCAGTGCAGAAACAAAGAGTGCAATTCAACGACGTGAAGAAGCAATTGAGGGCTCTCAACGTACAGTACTCCATGCTATACCCCTCTCGTCTCCGTGTGATTGCCAGAGACCAGGTCCACTTCTTCGACAGACCACAACTAGTGCCGCAGTAGTGCCGGAGGTGCTACATGTTGAACACGAACTCCAGGTACACAGACCTTGACTTAAGACAACGCACATCTTTTTCTTGTTGGGGGGGGTTTACTTGTTTTGGCTACCACATTCTTGGCAAGATGGATACTGGTGAGCTGCCATCTAGATAAAGAAAGGCCCGTAGACGTGGTGTATCTGGATTTTGCAAAAGCATGTGATACAGTTCCCCATAAATGTTTACTGTACAAAGTAAGGTCTGTTGGCATGGACCATACGGTGAGTACATGGGTTGAAAACTGGCTACAGGGGCGAGTTCAGAGGGTAGTGATAAATGGGGAGTACTCGGAATGGTCCAGGGTGGAAAGTGGGGTCCTTCTGGACTCTGTCCTGGGACCAATCCTATTTAACCACTTGCGGACCAGCCGCCGCAGTTTTACAGGTTGGCAGGTTGGCTCCTCTGCGCAAAATCACGTTATTGTAAGTGATCTTGCAGGGCTTGGCTAGCGGGGGTGCGCGTGTGACTACCGTGAGCTCAGTAAATCCGACTGCGGGTCCCGCGGACTCGATGTCTGCGGGGATACACGCGATCGCCGCACGGAGAGGAAGAACGGGGAGTTGTTGATGTAAGTAAGCATCTCCCCATTCTGCCTAGTGACACTGTCATTGATCATCGCTCCCTGTGATCAGGAGCGATGATTAGTGATGTGTCACACACAGCCGTTCCCCCCTACAGTTAGAATCACTCCCTAGGGCACACTTAACCCCTACAGCGCCACCTAATGTTAACCCCTTCACTGCCAGTCACATTTGCACAGTAATCAATGCATTTTCAATCGCACTGAACGCTGTATAAATGTGATGGTCCTAAAATAGCGGCAAAAGTGTCCGATGTGTCCGCCATAATGTAGCAGTCATGATAAAAAACACTTATCACCGCCATTACTAGTAAAAAAAAATTAACAAAAATGCCATAAAACTATCCTCTATTTTGTAGACGCTATAACTTTTGCACAAACCA
This sequence comes from Lithobates sylvaticus, assembly GCA_028564925.1. Lineage (NCBI taxonomy): Eukaryota > Metazoa > Chordata > Amphibia > Anura > Ranidae > Lithobates > Lithobates sylvaticus. Next base: position 523,115,959 of record CM053029.1, read on the forward strand.
ATCAATAAACGCTTATTGTAAAATTTTTTAACCAAAAATATGTAGAAGAATACCTCAGCCTAAACTGAGAGAAAAATTTTTTTTATATATTTTTGGGGGATATTTATTATAGCAAAAAGTTTAAATAATGTGTTTTTTTCAAAATTGTCGCTTTTCAAAAATTTGTTTATAGTGCAAAAAATAAAAACCGCAGCTGTGATCAAATACCATCAAAAGAAATCTCTATTTGTGGAGAAAAAAGGACATCGTTTTTGTTTGGGAGCCACGTTGCACGACTGCGCAATTGTCAGTTAAAGCAACGCAGTGCCGAATCGCAAAAAGTGCTCTGGTCTTTGGCCAGCCAAATCCTCTGGGGCTGTAGTGGTTAATCTATTCATAAACGACCTGGAGAATGGGCTAAACAGTTCAATCTCTGTATTTGCAGACGATACTAAGCTAAGCAGGGCAATAACTTCTCCACAGGATGTGGAAACCTTGCAAGAAGACCTAAACAAATTAATGGGGTGGGCAACTACATGGCAAATGAGGTTTAATGTAGAAAATTTTTAAATAAGACGTTGTAACACTAACAAGTCACATGACACCGGGGAGGGGAAATGGCTAATAGGGCCCAATTTGGACATTTTCACTTAGGGGTGTACTCACTTTAGTTGCCAGCGGTTTAGACATTAATAGCTGTGTGTTGAGTTATTTTGAGGGACAGCAAATTTGCACTGTTATGCAAGCTGTACACTCACTACTTTACATTGTAGCAAATTGTAATTTCTTCAGTGTTGTCAAATAAAAAGATATAATAAAATATTTAATAAAATGTGAGGGGTGTACTCACTTTTGAGAGATAAGTGTTGGCATTAACAAGCTTCTGTTTTATTCAAACAAAAACAAGAACTGTTCTAGTATAAGATTACATTCTCATACATATTGCAATCAATACAAAAGTGCAGAAACGAAACAAATATTGTTTCCAGGTTTGTGTATTTTCTCTGTGCTTCATAAATAAAACAAATAAGAACTGTAAGCCTTTTCACTGAACAAAATAATTTTTCTTGGGACCAACATCATCCTATTAGGAGATTTCATATCTTTGCTATACAATGACAAATAACCATGCCATATTTCTCTGTTACTGAGAAGAAAAAGCAGACTGAAAGGAGGGGGTATATTGGAAATTCTACAAGATCTTCAAATAACTTTCTTAATAATGGGCACTGTTTTTCTTTGATCATAGCTACCTAATCTCTTTTGTGCATCTTAGTTTAAAAATTAATTCCTCTGTTGTTGGTGTGTATTTTCCACAAATTGTGTTAGCAGCCCTCTGGGAGTAGCGGTTACCTCTTTTTTTTCTGTTGAATTGTGACTTTTTGTGCTAAGCCTTTATTAATTCATTATTAATACTGTGTTTTTTTTTCCTTTGTCATTTCACGTTTTGCTCTGACTGTTGTTTGAGGGACCTCTTGGTTTTGTTTATTCTCCGACATATGTGACTGTTGTATCTGTTGTATCCTTATATGATGGCTGCTTATTTGTATACTACACTGGTTTATTTTAATGTTTATTACAGAATAAAAACGTTTGAAAGAAAAAATAAATCATTCCTCAACCCCAGTGAGAGCATTGGGGAAAAATAAACTGGTGCTTCTTGGTGCATCAAATAAATAAATAAATAATGTTGAAACCATCAAGCCTCTATCTCTGGTGTGAGCTGCACCATAATGCTGGTAGAAATATTAAAAACACAAATGTTCTCAAATAAAGTAAATATGTCAACCACAAGTAAACATCTTGCCTAATGCCGCGTACACATGACCAGACTTTTCGACAGCAAAGGTCCGGCGGTTTTTCCGACTGACTTTCGGCGGACTTCGAAGGACTTTGCAAGCGAACGGACTTGGACACACACAATCACCCCAAAGTCTGACGGATTCGAACATGATGATGTACGACAGGACTAGAATAAGGAAGTTCATAGCCAGTAGCCAATAGCTTTCCTAGAGTTGGTTTTCGTCAGTTCCAAAAAAAGAGCATTTTTTTGGTGGTATTTGATCACCTCTGCGGTTTTTATTTTTTGCGCTATTAACAAAAAAAGAGCGACAATTTTTTTAAAAAAGCTATATTTTTTACTTTTTGCTATAATAATATCCCCACAAATATATAAAAAACTATTTTTTTCCTCAGTTTAGGCTGATATGTATTCTTCTACATATTTTTGGTAAAAAAAATCCCAATAAGCGTATATTGATTGGTTTGTGCAAAAGTTATAGCGTCTTCAAAATAGGGGACAGATTTATGGTATTTTTATTATAATTTTTTTTTAATAGTAATGGCGGTGATCTGCAAATTTTTATTGTGACTGCGACATTATGGTGGGCACATCGGCCACTTTTGACACTATTTGGGGACCATTGGCATTTATACAGCGATCAGTGCTATAAAAATGCACTGATTACTGTGTAAATCACACTGTCAGGGAGGGGGTTAAACACTAGGGGCGATCAAGGGGTTAAGTGTGTTCTAGGGAGTGATTCTAACTGTGGGGGGGGGGGGGCTACCACTGACATGACAGCGATCACTGCTCCCGATGACAGGGAGCAGTAGATCCCTGTCATGTCACTAAGCAGAACAGGGAAATGCCTTGTTTATGTTTACATAGGCATCTCCCCATTCTGCCTCCAGATGACATTGATTCTGCGGGATCCGCGGGCATGGTCACGCTGTACGCGCACCCACTAGCCCCGCAAACTAAAGGGGACCTACAGGTACGCCCATTTGCCCACCTCTGCCATTGTGCCAACGTATATCCCCGGGGGGACGGACGGCTAGTGGTTAATAAGGGCACAGAAAGCAATAAAAAAATCTGACATAGATTCTAGCTTTCCCTTACTCTATCTTCTTATTTATTTCTGTTTCTGTTGGAGAGTTCCCCTGACTTCCTGTAAACACCCGAGAGAGGTTCTAACCCCACGCCCTATCATACCATTCTAGGAAAAGTTTTTGACTGGACACATAGAGTACTTTAAATTTTATAAAACAAATGATTCCTTGGTTTCAATTTTATGTAAAATTGTATTTTTCCCTATGCTTTAAAGTGACATGAAAAATTATCCACATTCTCCAGAAATAATTGATACACATCTACTACTTAATAGCCCTATAATCTATTTTCCATGTAACATCCTCCATGAGCTCCAGAACCTCTCCTTTTCCCCCTGAACTCCATTTGTTTGGCAAGGGCAGTGCACGTTAGTTGCAGTCATGCTGTCACAACAAGTACTTACCGAGGCCAAGATGCCGAGTGCGGCTAACCCTTGCAACTATGCGCACCCAGTCCCCCGGAGGTAGTACAGGGAGCGGGTGGCACGCAGAAGCACTGGCCACCAACAGGTTCCTGAAGAGGGCTGCAGAGATGAGCAGAGAGTTACTGGAGTTCAGGAACTGGCTGAGGGTCCCGTGCAACATAGTAAAAATTTGGGAAGTAGCAAGAGATCAGGCACCAGGGTAGCAAGTCTGTGAAGCAGGCCAAGGGTCAGATCCGTGTAATCAGGCAAGAAAGTCCGTAAGGCAGGCGAAGGCTCAAATCCGGGTAATCAAGCAAGAGAGTCCATAAGGCAGATCAGGAGAGGTCCGTTTAACAAGCCGAGGGTCGAATCGAGGAGGAGAGCAACGTAGTCAGGGACGGTCCGGGTCAAAACAGGAAATCAGGTATAACAGCAGGAAACAAGCACAAACGGGAAGCAACCCGTTTGGATGCCAGAGCCGTCAAAAAAATAGCCGCGCCAATTGTGCTATCACGCACACTCGCGAGCCACTGCGCGCACACGTGTGCCACCACGCACACATGCGCGCCGCACCATCGGGCCATGCACGTGCGTGCCCCGGAGCACTAGTCTGCGGCACATGCGCGTAACAGCATGGCGAGCATGGGCGGCCAAAGTCCTTCTGCAGCAGGAGGAAGAGGAGGACTTCCTTTCCTCTCAAAGTCCACTTTATCTAGACACCATCTATCCTATGTCACCGAACACACAGGAGGAGAGAGGGGAGGAGGATGAGGAGGAGGTTTCTGGCACTTTCAAAGAAGAGGTGTGTAAATCTGTAAGCGATGGCTTTCCAACCCCAGGACCCTTGGGAGTAGTACGTGGCTGGGAGGAGGAAGTTCCAGATGCTATCATACTGAGTGACCCTGAGGAGTCTGATTCTCTATAAACAAGCAAGCAAAGAACTGGTGAGCAAAAGGGGGGAGGGTTGGGACTTTAAATGAAGCACATGATTGCAAATCAATGATTGGTGGGCTAATAAAATGTTTAATAAATCACATACAGTGGTTAACATACAAGTTCCCATTATCACTTGACAAGGTGGTTACAGCTGTGATGCGCACGGCCGCCCCCCCTGCCCTTTGTGGTGTGGGGGGTGGGGTTTGCCACCACTGTGCATAGACATCACGCCTCCCGCGGCAGACGTATGGTGCCCTTGTGACGCAGTCATGCCGGCGGCATTGTGCTCAGGTCGCTGCTGCCTGGCTGCCGGTTTTCGGCATGGGCTCCTCCCCCCCACTCGCTTGGCGTGCATGACGTTGGCGGGCTTTCCCACGGCGGTGCCTATATAGGTGTCCTCTTCCTTCCGGGGGGTTGCGGCACTCTACTTTTGGTTTCAGTGCTTTTCACTGCACCACGTTCTTCTATCATAGCACCAGGTAACCTCTGCACTATATGAGCCACTTTCACTACATTCAACTATTTTACAGACCCTTTTCTCAGCTATATGGTGGGCAATTTCTCACCTTCTCTTTACTCACCCTTTTTTTCACTCACTACTATAATGTTTTCAGTTTTTGTTTTCTCACCATTGTTCACTCCCTAACTCCACACAGCCATTTTTTATCCCTTCTTTCCCCCACACCTCCACAGACACTTCATCTGTTTTGCTCACTCACCTCTCCAGAGTGCCTTGTGGTCCTGTGTCTCCCTGGCGGGTGTCTGTGTTCGTTGCCGCTGCTGGGTTGCCCGTCTCAGATCCCGGTTGCGGTGTTCCCAGATGGCTTTCCACTCTCGGCCTTTCACCATCAACAAACGGATTAGTGAGTACCTTGCTTCTCGGGGGGTTTAATTTTCCGAGCCTGTGTACACAAGTCCGTCGGACAAAATTCCAAAGTACAAACATGCATGCTTGGAAGCAAGGATGAGCCAGAAGCGGTCAGTCTTGTAAACTAGCTTTCGTAATGGAGAATTAACACTTGTGAGGTGGCAAGTTATGAAATCTCGAAAAGCAGCGCACATTCTCCTCTTCTTTAATGGGATAATAATGAAGCTGCTTTGCTGGTAATACTGATGGAGTTATTGCAAACACATTTTCAAAGGCTTTTTTTTTCTAGTGATATCAAGAATAATATTATTATGCTTTTTTATTTTTTATTTGGGCAAGTCACCACAACACCATTATCCCGTAGTTTTTAAGATCAAAGATACAAATATGTTGGTGTCCCTTGTCAATTTTACATTGTATTTTTTTAAATGTAACTGCCTACTCCCAAACTGTCATTTGAAGTAAAACACATAGCCAAGTATTATTCTACACAATTTTTTTTATTGTGCATTAAAAAAAGAAAACAAATAAAATTAAACATGCTAATTGCCAATATAACTTAACCAAAAAGTGCATTCTATGCATCCAAAAATATAGAAAATATACCAAATTGAATCATTATTCAACCAAAAAAATAATGTCAAAGCAGTAACTCTAAGGCCAATAACATGTCTTGTTTGACGAACAGCTGTTCAGAAACAAAGTGAAAAGCACAAAGTGAAAAGCAAGAACTGAAAAGCGTGAAAAGAAAAGCGGAAATCAACACTCACCAAACTTCTACTAACACGAAATTAGTAGGAGCCCAAAGGGTGTCACTAAAGAGCTGAAAAACCATGTAGTAGATCACTACGTTCGTGATTGTTGGCCAACAATTGTGTGCCGTGTGTATGCAAGACACATTTGGGCCAACGCCCTTAGGACAAAAGTCCACGGTTTTGTTGGCCAACAATGCAATCATATGTTACGAGGCTTACCTGTCTAGTAGCACTGAACAGAGCCCTGTTCTATATCTCTCCACGCCAATATCACATAAAAATGGCCACTATTGAAATAATACTTTTATAGTGTGGGGCGGGACTAAGAGCAATGAGCCATGATTGGATAGATCCATCATGACAGCGTCCAATCATGGCTTTGACAGTGCTCTCTGACCTGATTGGGCAAAGCTTTCATTGCTTTAGCCAATCACGGATTCCAATGCACTGTGCGGCGGCGCTGTGCATTGTGGACGCTTGGGGCCGAACAAAGGGTCGAATGCCCTGATAATTCGGGTGTTCAATAAACGGGCGAACAGCCAATGTTCAGCCCAAACTCATGCTCGAGCCGAGCCATTCGGCCATCCCTATTTATGAGTTTTACCAGCAAGAGCAGTCATTTTATTTAATTTACAGTATATTATCTGTGAGTCAGGCTATTAGTTAACGCTGGTATCATGATATAATAGTAGAAAGATAGTAGGGGTACTTTATTTTTTTCTCGTTTAAGCAGATCAAACATTTATCAAAATCCTGCCAGTTCAGCAGGGACTAGCTGAATTTAGATATGGGAAGGGTGGTGGTACGGAAATGCAATCTACCAGTTAACTTTTATACAACTATCCTGCCAGATTTTCCCCACTCGTTTCTCAGTCGATCAGTGCCACCAAATATAGCTGGCAGTGCTTATCAGTGTATTCTGACACAAAGTGGTTGATTCACTAACCCAGTGCAGTTCAATACATCTCTGCACCAAGGTTGCTATCTATCCCCCCCCCCCCCCCCCCCCTATTGACTTCTTATACTGACAAAACATGGAAAAGTTACTGTCACAGCACATTTTTACTGACTTGTTTTTACCTGATATACTAGAAAAATTGATATTTAAACACTATATAAACATTGACAATTTACAGTTAAAAAGTCAAGACAGCATGACAAGATGTGAGCATGACTAGGATTATGAAAGACCTGGGGCATCCTGAGATAGAAGCAGAAAAAAGGGATCTGATGAATGGCGAATGGTGGGCATGGGCAGATTTCATCTACCAGTGGGAATGGCTTAAAAATGGGATTTTTAAACAGAAGTTGTACCTAGTCAGTACACTGCACACATATATCACAGTCCTTGTACCCACAAACTACTTCTTAATTACACAATTAACAGTTTTACAAACATACATTAACTTCAGGACAAAGGATAAAGTATGTGATATACAACACTGTGGGGGTAATTTACGAAAGGCAAATCCACTTTGCAGTGCACTTGGAAGTGCAGTCGCTCTAAATCTAAGGGGTAGATCTGAAATGAGTGGAAGCTCTGCTGATTTTATCATCCAATCATGTGCAAGCTAAAATGCTGTTTTTTATTTTCCTTACATGTCCCCCTCGGATCTACAGCAACTTTACTTCCAAGTGCACTTGCAGTGCAAAGTGTATTTGCCTTTAGTAAATAACCCCCTATGCATAAAGTGAAGGGGTCAGGAATAAGTAACATACAAAACAACGTATACTGTAGGTAGCAGCAGTGAGAATGAGCCCCCATTCACATTAGAGTAACCAAACGTTCCCCCTTACATTAAAGTCCCCAAAGTCCTTCTTTACACCAGAGTACCCCTTTACTTTAAACTCCCTAGAGTTCCCCCTTGAATAAAGAGTCCTCCAAGTCCCCCCTTACACAATGAGTCTCCATTAGAGTCTCCCCTTCCATAAGAGTCTTCAGAGTCCCCCCTTACATCAATAATCCCCAGAGTCCCCCTTATAGCAGTGTCCCCAGGATTCCCCCTTTCATCAGACTCTTCCCTTACATCAGAGTCCCCCCCTTACATTAGAGTCCCCAGAGTTCCCCACTTCAACAAGAATACCCAGAGTTCCCTATATCATCATCAAGTCCCTGTCAGATTCCCCCCTTACATGGGTGTCCAGAATGCCCCATTACTTCACAAGTCCCCCCTTACATCAGATCCCCCAGAGTCCTCCGTTACATCAGAGTTCCCACAGTTTCCCCTTACATGAGAGTCCCCAGAGTTTCCCCTACATCAAAGTCCCCATTAGAATTTCCCATAAATCAGATTGCCCAGAGTTCCATCAGAGTTCCCAGGTAGCAGGTCAACAGCAGAAAGGTTGATCACTGAGAGCAGGTCTGGAAGAGAAAGGTCTGTCCCCCTTTTTTGAATGTTGTGACAAACATGTCATTGGATACTAGGACACCTGCATTCCTAGCAACCAGCCATGATGTTGATGATGGAGGTGGTGGTGGGCAATTGGGGGGATGGAGCCTGCACTAGAGACTACAGTAGGAAGATTGAAGACACAGCATTACTCTCCCATATCTCTGCAGGCTCTTTGAGTGCATGAACTTTTGCCAATCTATTGAGTGGTGCCCCCCTTTCAAGTGTTGTCCTGGATATGTGTCATACCTTCCATAACCTACGTATGCCACTGAGCATGCAGGGGGATTTTTGGTCAAGTAGCTGTTAATACCTGGAATACAAGCTCCTCCACATCCCCTGTACTATATAATACAAGACCAATCACATGGTCGGGTTTAGTGGAGTATATGAGCCATTTTCAAGATGATAGCCCGGGTTTATGTAGTAAGACTTTATCAGGGTAAATGAGTTTCAAGGGACTACAATCTTAACCTTATTAAGAACCATGTTATAAGACAGATTTGTGTGTTGATTACTAAAAAAAATGCTCAGAATCTTTTGCAGAGATATTGCTTCTTAGGAAACCAATCAATAAGAATGCAGTGGTCTTTATCCAAATAATCTCTGGAACCACTGCATGAATATATAACTTTTATTCTGGAGTTTTTAAAATGATAAGTGGTAGACATGTGCACAACAAAAAAATTTGTTTATTTTCGTTTCGTTTTTTTCATTTCCGAAAAAAAATGTGTTTATTTTCGTTTCGTTTTTTTTCGTTTCCGTTGATTAGTAACGATTCGTAAATTCGTAAGTCGTCGGTGTTCGTATTCGTAACGATTCATACATTCGTAAGTCGTCGGTGTTCGTATTCATAACGATTCGTACATTCATAAGAGTTATTTTTTCGTTGATTCGTTAGTTTAATTTTCGCTTATTCGTTTATTCGAAATTCGGAGGCATTCGTATTTATTCGTACATTTGTAACATTCGTAGATTCATAATCGGAGCATAATTCATAATTTTATGTAATGTGTATGCTATTATTACATTTTAATAGACACAGAAAATTACGAATCGAAAAAAAAAAAGTTACGAATCGAAAAAAAAGTTACGAATGTACGAATTTTTTTCGTTCAATCCATTCGAAGCATGTTAAGCAAAGCCATTGTAAGAGACACGGAAAATTACGATTCGAAAAAAAAAAAAAAAAAATTACGAATGTACGAATTTTTTCTTTCAATCCATTCGAAGCACGTTAGGCAGCGCCATTGTAAGGCTGCTTTCACACTGGAGCGGTGGGGGCGCTGGCGGTAAAGCGGCGCTATATTTAGCGCCGCTTTACCGGCGTTTTAGCGGCGCATTTCGGCCGATAGCGGGGTGGTTTTACCACCCGCGAGCGGCCGAAAAAGGGTCAATACCGCCCGCAAACCGACGCTGCAGCGGCGTTTTGCGGGCGGGTTCGGCGCGCTCCCCCATTGTTTTCAATGGGACCGGGCGCTATAGGAGCGGTAAATATACCGCTCCTATAGCGAGCCAAAGATGCGGCTTGCAGGACATTTTTTGAGCGTCCTGCAAGCGCACCGCTTCAGTGTGAAAGCCCTCGGGCTTTCACACTGAAGGAACAGCAACAGCTGTTTTGGGTCGGTTTGCAGGCGCTATTCTTAGCGCAATAACGCCTGCAAACCGCCCCAGTGTGAAAGCAGCCTAAGAGTCACGGAAAATTACGAAAAAAAAAAAAATCTATTCGAAGCACGTTAAGCAGCACCATTGTAAGGGACACGGGAAATTACCAATTCAACAAAAAAAAAAAAGTTACGAATGTATGAATTTTTTCGTTCATTTTCATTGTACCTGTTTTCGTTTTTTCGGATTTTCTTCATTCATACATTCGTTTTTTCTAATTTGTTTTTTTCGGATTTTCGTTGTTTTTCGGATTCGTTCGATTTGAACGATTCGTTAATCGGATTCGAACGATTCGTTCATTCGTACGAAAACGAACGAACGAAAATAACGAAAAAAAAAGAAAAAACTAAAAAAAAATAAACTAATTGCACATGTCTAATAAGTGGGTCCTATGAGGAAATATGACAATCGTCCAACTAAAACTGTATACACTTTGTTGGGAATAGAGAGGCATAAACTAACATTGCTATGATTAGCCAGCCAGTCACATAATCAAAACTTCATTATGCCCACACCTGAAGATGCCAGTTGTAGAAAGCAATGTTCAGTGAACTTGGGAATCTTAAATTTATAACACATTTGCTAAAGATTTTCCTTTTTTTTGGAGGTGATGAATGGTCTACACAAAGATAAGTGAAACAATTTATAATCCAAGGAAAGATCTGTCAATATGTAGTCATATTCTGTTTTATAGCATTAACATTGCTACTGTGTTTTGCAATAAATCTGGTCAAGACATAAGTAATTACACTGTCAGTGTTAAGTTTGTTAAAAATGTGTCTCCTATCAATATTGAGAACATTGGCACGTAGATTTAATATATGTTGACCATGGGCTCATAGTTTGACCCTTGTGCATGAGTCTAAAATCTTAGATTGTTGATAAACCTCAAATATAGATGATCAAATGCAGCAAAGATGGAGATGCTGTACATAGGGCATACTGTCTTCAGTATGGGGCAAAGGCAAGAATAATCCAATAAAGTATTACCTGATGTATTTTTTTACCTGCTAAGACAGAACATAGGGTGAACAGACAGATCGATCAAAGTCTTCAAGAGGGGAACCGACCAAACAACAATTCAATAAAATTGTTACCTGCCAAATATGACTTGGGGTTGATTTACTAAAACTGGGGAGTGAAAAATCTGGTGCAGCTGTGCATAGTAGCCAATCAGCTTCTAACTTCAGCTTGTTCAATTAAGCTTTGACAAAAAAAAACCTGGAAGCTGATTGGGTTCAATGCAGAACTGCACATATTTTGCCCCCTCTACTATTTTAGTAAATCCTTTCCTCCCAAACACTTCATTGCCTATTGAGGAATATGAGAGAAATTAATCTCCACTGACAGCCTGTATGAGAGGATGACAATGCAAAAGCACAGTCAGGAGATGGGGACAAAGCAGTTTCACCCTAAATCAGGAAGGGACTGGACAAAGACCTTCATAGCAGTTTTACCAGGTACTATTTTCATGGAAGCTTCAGATTAAAACTGAGAGTTTAAGAGATTAAAAATGACTTGATATAAAATTAAAGGTTTAAAATATTTTCCAGTCATAACAAGGAATTAGTGCAGTTACATTCCATATCAGTGGTGGCTGGTGGGTTCTTCTTTTGGAGGGGCAGCAAACAAAGAACACCCCCCCCGGCTGCGTGGCACAGCACTGAAATAGCATCCCCGGGCAGTCTGGCACTTACCCGTGGGGCTGTGGTGTCCTCTCCTGCTCTCCTGGAGTACGGGCAGGGGCCACTGCGGCTCTGGTGTCTGCTCCTCCATCTTCCTCCACAGTGTGAAAAAAGCAAAGAGAGGGGCGCCTCTGGGTGCAGTAGTTTTAAACAGTGCAATTTATTATGAGCATGTGTTTTAACAACTCACATTTTGGCAGTTATTTCAGGCATGTAGTAAAAAAGTGTCCAGCAGGTATCATCAGATCAGTCTCCTCTGTGCATGGGTGTCATCCTCCTCGATTAGGTGTCTCCATAGACCGCTATGATAGAAAAGCCGGCAGCGGTGGGGGAGTTTCCTCAGAGCAAGGCTTGGTCCGCAGAGGGTTCAGGGCACATATGGATGACGTCACTGGCAAGCGCCAAAATGTGAGTTGTTAAAACACATGCTCATAATAAATTGCACTGTTTACAACTACTGCACCCAGAGGCGCCCCTCTCTTTGCTTTTTCCTTCTAGTTACTTGGAACCTGGTTTCAGTTCCTCACCGGAGGCAGCCCTGTGTTGTGGACTTTGTCATTATCCCCCAGCTTCTTGCTACCTCCCCACCCATCTAGGATTCCCCTCTCATCCCCCCCCTTCCCTCCCCCCCATCTTCTCTCCTAAACAGCACAACAAAGTACATCCTTTTAAATGTATTACTGTGGACTCTATTGCATAATATGCCAGAACAGCCAGTAATCTTTTTCGCCATGAGTTTTTTCTAACAATACATTTGACTATTTGCGCATTTACTTGTATAATTCCTCCACAGTGTGTCTCCTCTTCTGCCTGGCACTTTGGCTAATTGGCAAACAGGTCTCACAGACCTGCCTTCTGATTGGCGGGGAGGGACTTTAGTGTGAAAATAGTGAAAATTCATTTGCTATGGTCACACAACTGGGTGGCCTCGGAGCGCAATGCTCTGTGCTCCGAGGCCAACCTTTTTTGAAGCCTATTAAAGCCTCTAGCGCTAATCAGGTACTTCAAAAAAACACCCCCCCTCATTGAAATTCATGGTCTGGCACCACTGATATGTAGATCAGGGAACCAGATGCATGAATAGGGGAGGCGGCGCCCATGCACCCTCTATGGATGCTCCATATGCTGTTTGTTTGCTGACATGCTGACATGCTGGAGGTGGATTGGATGGAGCACACAGGAGGGGTGAGACTCGGGAGAAGTGTGAAGCTGCTCAGGGCAGAAATTCTGGAGGTGGATTGGACAAAGCACACAGGAGGGGCGGGACTCGGGAGAATTATATAGCTGTTCAGGGTAGACATGCTGGAGGTGGATTGGACAGAGCACACAGGAGGGGCAGGACTCGGGAGAAGTATGTAGCTGTTCAGGGCAGACATGCTGGAGGTGGATTGAACGGAGCACACAGAACGGGCGGGACTCGGGAGAAGTGTGTAGCTGATGTGACATCATGATCTCAAAGCGGAGAGGGGGGATTGCTGGACACACATCAGAGCGGAGAGCGTCCTGCTGGGGGGGGAAGGGTGGTTGCTGGACACATGATTTCAGAGTGGAGAGCCACGCAGGGTTGCTTGACACATGTCAGAGCAGCTGCCTGGTGGATAGTTGCAAGCTCTGTGGACAGTGCGGGAGTAGAATAAAGAGGATGCCCTAGGTGACAGTCCACCCTAGGCGGTTGCCTAGTCCGCCTAATGGTAGCACCAGCCCTGAATCTATGGGTTTGGTTGGGTGACCGGTACAAACAGGTTTGAAGCATGTTGCAAGTAAAATTTTGGTTTAGGGGAAACTTTAAGTTTCTGTATTTGAGGCATGGTATCCCATCCCTTTTCAACACTTACTATACTTTTCGATGTTTTTGGAGAAATGCTGCTTCCATCCACTGTTGATTTGTCTAGTGTGCTTGTGTGTGTATAACAATCAGTATTTTTACTTTATGAGACTCTTTATCAACTTTTACACCAGCAGGAATAAAGTAGTTTTAAACCCTAGTGCTGACTGTAAATCTGTGCTGGAATTTTCTATGAGCAAATTGAGAAACAATAAGAGGAAGTTCCAGCATTGAACCCCCGACATGAGCTATGTGGTTTGTAATTAACAACTCCTGCTAAGCATAAATGGAACCATAACTCATATACCTTCTGCTTCCTCATTACTGCAGAAGTGACATCATTGATTTATTTGCATGAGTGCCTCCCAATGTAGGGAACATTACATGCCATGTAATGGGAAAAAAGAAGGAGGAGGGTTATTTATGGATTTCAATTATAGTGCACAAGGATATCTAACAATGGTTCAGTGATCTTCACTTTAAAGCTGCTCTGTACCATAACTCAGCAACTATTCACCTTATATCGAGTCATTGAAGATGTATCAGAACATTTTTTTACATTGGAAAAGAATGTACAGATATGTTACAGTTTGACCAAGTTAGTTTAGCACATTTTTATGACACCCATTTTTGTGATATATGACTTGTATTTTTACTTAGTGCAGATCCATCAATAAATGTACACTAGCAAGGCTTGGCATAGCTTTCTGATACTAAGTGTATGGAAATTAGAGTACAGACAGAACAATGCCTGCCCTGGTAAATCTGGTTTTAAGTGCTTTTTATAATAATTGCCAAATGAGTCAATTTATAAAAATGGGAGACATGCAAGAATATAGTGAAACAGGATTTCTTGGGTAAATGTGTATTTATTTTGGAGTTTGTGATCTAGGTATATTGGGTTATTAACACAAACTCAACATTGTAGGACTATAAAATTCAAATACCTTGTGGCGGTACTGACAGTACAATTATTATTTACATATTTGTGGTTTAATTGGTTGCATTAGTAATATATCAACAAACAACTCAATTCTTCTTTCACAAAGACGACGTCCAATGATGAAACGCGTAAGTCGGGGCTATGCACACACGTAATTTCTGGTCTAGTGAAGTTCTGGTCTGTGGAACGCATGCTGATCTAGAGCGCTTGTTGTTGTTTTTTAAGCTGTATTGGCTTGTAGACCACCACCCATTTGTTTTAAGGAAATTTTGTTGTAAAACTCCTTTTTTTATAAAAAACACTTTTCGGATTTACACTATGAGAGCCCATCTCTTTTCTGTATGAGGATACAGTATCAGGGTCACAGAGAAGGAGACTGCTACATTTTGACCCAGGGTTAACAGCGTGTTCCAATGGTCCTTTGAGAGTCTGGAGGCTTTGGATGTGCTGAAGGTGGGGGTGATCGGCCAGGCAGCCACCACATACTCACTATATGCGGTTTGCCCCTGTAGGGGTGCCAGGATCTGGTGAGGAGGGATTCAAAAGGGGGGCACAACAGTCACCCATCACTTTGCACAAGGATTGGAAAACAAATTCAAGCACAAGTCACTTTGAATATTGCGTAAATCACATGAAAATTGTGTTTTTAACGTTCATATAAGATTGGACTGCCTCTTAAAGCGGTAGTAAAGTATTTTTTTTTTTTACTTTTACCTACAGGTAAGCCTATAATAAGGCTTACCTGTAGGTAAAAAGAATATCTCCTAAACCTGTACGGTTTAGGAGATATTCCCCCTGCAATGAGCCGCTGACTTCAGCGGTGTATGCTCTCCAGCTTTCTTGGCTGAAAGTTCGGCAGACGCCGGACCTTGCTGGAAAGAAGTCACGGGAGTGACGATACCCGGAATACCCGGAAGACACGCCGAGGGAAAATGACAGCTCCCTCGGCGTGGACCGGGTGAGATACCAACGTCTCGTTCTAAGGTAAGTATTTCATAATGAGCTAGTATGCGTGCATACTAGCTCATTATGCCTTTTTTTTACAGGTGTAGGAAAAAAAAGTCAGTGGGTTTACTACCGCTTTAATATATTTTTCATCATTCATTGTTGCTTTTTTCTTCTGTTGTTTTTTGCACTGATGTTCAGCTGACGTTTTTTAAAGGACACACCTACCACCTTGAGTGTGGCTATAAACACCTGCATGTGTTGATTTTTATCTGTTCACACTTAAGAGTTTAAGAGGCGACACTAGGAATATTTACTTTCATATCAAGTGGTGGTATTTTGTTGTTAATGCATATAATGGGATTTTGATGAATGTACACTGTTTTAAACAAAGGTTATAAAAAGTTTCATTATCTTTAGAAGGTGGAGCATTTGAGCACACCAAATTTCTAACACACTTGGTGGGTAATTTACCTTAGTGCACTCTCACCTGAGACAGGTGATTCACTAAGATCACTTTTTAATTTATAGGCAGCGCCACTCACCCCTAACTCACACGTTTAAACATGAATTATATTAAACTACCCCCTCCTTTATAAGCATACTTATATATCTTAGACATAACCACATTTTAATTAAATTTTTATAAACTTTTTTTAGGCCTTGGATACAACGTGTACATTAAAAGAGGGTTCACAAATATAAAAAAAAAAAAATGTTTTATTAAATAGTTTTAGTCTTAAAAATGAAATACATTTGTTAAGCATATACCGACATCCTGACTTTATTTTAGTTTCCTGTAAGCTGTACAGATGAAAGCTGAGGAAAGACCAAAGCTGTAACTTAATAAGGGCTTTAATACTTTGCACATAAAGCGTTTATCCCCCACAGGAGCCTTATCTGAGCATGCAGCCTGGCAGACCAGGAAAATGGGAAACAGTGTTGGTCCTCCCTGAACCATAACAGACCACATACCTACATTATGGGGGGTACCTTGCCAGTGGAGACGCCCTTGACAAAGCACATTGTCTTATGTTGATGAGAACAAGGGCCTCTTCCCTACAACCCTGGCCTCATGGCTGTGGGGGTTTGTGATGTGGAATCTTTATAATGTCATTGACTGAATATAGACATATGCATATTTAGTCAATGACATCACTTCAGAAAACCCCACCCCTTTGTTTATATTAGCTGTCATCTGCCAGGGCTATCATTCATTCATAGCTTTTTTTTTTTTTTCATTTGTTCAGTTGGTGGGCGTTGTTCATCATAATTGACAGGGATCTGCATTGCTGGTCCTCTTATTGTCAAAGGGGATTTCCAGATTCCAATATCCCCCTGGCCACACACCCACACAACCCCCTGGCTATAGGGACACATTGCTTTTCAGGGGGGAGGGGGGGTCTACCTTTCCAGCCCAGTAAAGCTGCATGCTTTGATAAGAGTCTGGTATAGAATTTAGGGGAAGAAACAAATGGAGAGGCGCCTCTGGGTGCAATCGTTTTTTAACAGGGATAACAATTTATTAGTAGCTCAATAGTAAAACTCACATTTTTGTGATAAAATTAGGCATGGTATGCAAGTAAGGAAGTGGTATCTCCTGGTGCTGTGCTGTGTCATTCTGTGCTCTGGTTAACTTCCGTATAGATGATAATGCCGGCTCAGGAAGGCGACCTCAGAACGAGGCTTGAGAAGCAGAAGACAGCTGGCTCAGGGGGATACCGTCATCGGTGTAGGACACGTTTCTCGAGCATGCACACTTGGATCTTCTTACAAGTCGCACTCTTTTCTCAACAAGGCTCTGTTGTCTTGTCAAGAGCCTTGTTGATAAAAGAGCGCGACTTGTAAGAAGATCCAAGTGCGCATGCTCGAGAAACGCGCCCTACACCGATGACGGTATCTCCCTGAGCCAGCTGTCTTCTGCTTCTCAAGCCTCGTTCTGAGGCCGCCTTCCTGAGCCGGCATTATCATCTATACGGAAGTTAACCAGAGCACAGAATGACACAGCACAGCACCAGGAGATACCACTTCCTTACTTGCATACCATGCCTGATTTTATCACAAAAATGTGAGTTTTACTATTGAGCTACTAATAAATTGTTATCCCTGTTAAAAAACTATTGCACCCAGAGGCGCCTCTCCATTTGTTTCTTTTCACAGTTCCTGAACACGGTTTCAGTTTTACCTTGAAGGCTGCCCTGTATGCTTACCCCAGGATCCATTCATAGATTTTGCCTCCCACATGGACTGAGCTTTTCAATCTATGGACTTGTAACCTATGTATATATTGTATATACCAAATACTCAATTCAATTGGAAGAACTTATCGAGATATTTTAACATATGCGCCTATACTCGTTGTCATATAGAATTTAGGGGGACTCCATTACTTTTTTTGTTATTTTTATGTGAGGTCCCCCTTGCAATCCATACCAGACCCTATGTCAGCAATTGGTTCACCTGCTGGTGGCACTGTGGCTCCCAGACCTATAGGCTGCAGTTCAGGTGACCACTGGCGGGTGTCTCTTAGCAGCCAGAAGCCCATGGCAACCAGTCATCACCAGATGCTCATTGCAGAAAGATTATTTCTGATCTGCCTGTGCTACTGCCCTTTATCTTGGTGTTTGTCCATGTTCCTCTGACCTGTGTTCCTGCATCCTGATCCTGGTCCTGACCCTGCACCCGGCCCCTGCATCCTGATCCTGTATCCTTACCCGTCTGTCTGTTTCTACTCCCGTATATCCTCTCCCTTTCCTGGCTTGCTCCCTGCTCCTTCTGCCTAATCTTCCATGTATGTCCCTGGTTCTGACACCAACTCTGCTTCTCATATCCTGCTGTCTGTATATATTTGGCTAGTTGCTCATTGTTTATTCACTTACTTATTAGATTCTCTGGTTTTGGTTTATGTAGTTCTGGTATATTGGAGGTGCATTTATATTTCTCCATATTAAATTGTATTATTTTACATTATCCTTGTGCCTGGTGTTCTCTGTGCAAGCCCACACATTTCTGGTCACACTTGCTTCACAGGATACCAACACTCGGTATCCTTGACACCCTAAGGATAAGGGTCTGGTAAGTATTTTTAGAGGGAACCCCACACTTTTTTTTGCACAGGGTTCCCCATTACCATCTATATCAGACCACTTGCTAGGAAAAAGGAAGATTAAGGCAATCCCCAGACAATTTGTTTACATACAGAAGTAAACAGACAAAGCTGTCAATTGTTGGCAAAGTAAAAGGCACTAGTTTTTCCTTGTATACTTTTGTATTGTTGTAGTAGGATATATACACCATACAGATGTACCAGATGTACCACTTTACCACTTTACCATGTACCACTTTACATGCAGAATATGGGCACCCCCAGATATGTTATTTAAAGTAATTTTACATTTTCAATGTTTTGCTCTAAGCATTATGAAAATTAATGTTCTTTACCAAGCAGCATTTACAAAAAAGCATTTTTGCTTTGGTGTATGTTCCCCAGGGCATTGCCCAGCCCTTATGATAACAATACCTTATCTATTAGTCTAGAAAATGGCCAGAACAAATTTTTAACATCCCACCCATAATGTGCTTGACTTAACCAGCCTTTGTGACACTATTCCTGTCTGTGACACAAACACAGAGACACAATTACTCCCACTGACAACAACAGCTTATTGACCCTAACAATTGGGCACTATTGCTTCCACTAACATCAACAATGGGGCACTATTCCTTCAACTGATACCAACAATGGGGCACTATTCCTTCCACTGATATAATAAATGAGTCACTATTCCTTTGTTATGATCATCCCATCAGATGATAGAGGGATTGTGCCAACTGTAGGGCTAATGCTCATGTGCATAAATGTGCACATCTTTTCAGTTATGGGAGGCTAAGTAAGCATGCAGGAATGTGCACATACAAAGGAACGCACACACAGTGCCGACCAGTGCAGCCTATCAGTGTCCATTAGTGCCACCTCATCAGTGCCCACCAGTACAGCCCGTCATTGTCCATCAGTGCAGCCTATCAGTGTCCATCAGTGCCACGTCATCAGTGCCGACCAGTGCAGCCTATCAGTGTCCATCAGTGCCACCTCATTGTGCCCCCCAGTGCAGCCCATCAGTGTCCATCAGTGCAGCTCATTAGTGCCTACCAGTGTAGCCCATCAGTGTCCTTCAGTGCCACCTCATCAGTGTCCACCGGCACAGTCTCATTGTCCACCAGTGGAGCGATCCTGGCTTTGTCTCGCCCCCTCCCCTGGCCACAGACAGAAGACAGAGCAGCCCAAGTGGCCGCCGCAGCTGTACTCCATTTGGACACTTGGGCTGCTCTGTCTTCTGTCTGTGGCTGAGTGACAGGCCCAGCCGGGAGATCACCCGACACTTGTGGGTGTCCGGGAGCCAAATGCGGGAGACTTCCGCGACTTGCGGGAGACTTGGGATGTCTGCTATGTATGTCTTCTGCCTATCTGTGTTATGGACCTCAGCCTGGACTCTTTACCAAGATTTTGCCTATTGATTCTGTAATTCATTGCCTGAATGTTGTCAACCTCTGATTGTCTCCTACCATTATCCTGCTTGTGATTTTTGTGCCTTTCCGTCCGGCTGTTTTTGATTGTGGCTTGTGACCTGGCTCTGCTTTCTACTGGACTGGGTGAAGTTGGAGTGTCCTCATTGCTGTTCTTCTGCTTACCTGACAGCAGCACATCCCAAGTTAAAGTCTGCAGTTCCAGCTACCTGGTACCTGAGCTCTTACATTGCCATAGCAGTTCCAGGTTCAACATTTAGGGTAGGGAAGGGAATTGTGCAAGAGGCCACTGTCATCATCTTGGGCTCCTCATACAGGTACATGACATCATGATAATAACAATGGGACACTATCCCTTCCACTAATACCAACAATGGAGCGTTATTCCTTCCACTGATTTTAGGAATGGGCCACTAATCCTTAAACTGATTCTAATGACAAAGCACTTTTTCTTCCACTAACACCAACAATTAAAAAAGGAAAAAATCTCACCCTGGGACTTTACATGAGGTGAGCACCGCTAAGCCATTAAAAGTAGCAAGAGTAAATACAGTATATATTTATTCTTTAAAAGAGATACATGCATTGATATCATCAGTAAAAGCCAGTTCATACTGAATACATATAAATGGGTAGAGTAGAAAAAAGATGGAACATATGCGTATGGACCTGATATACAGTGGTGTGAAAAAGTGTTTGCCCCCTTCCTCATTTCCTGTTCCTTTGCATGTTTGTCACACTTAAGTTGTTTCGGAACATCAAACCAATTTAAACAATAGTCAAGGACAACACAAGTAAACACAAAATGCAATTTGTAAATGAAGGTGTTTATTATTAAAGGTGAAAAAAAATCCAAACCATCATGGCCCTGTGTGAAAAAGTGATTGCCCCCCTTGTTAAAACATACTATAACTGTGGTTGTCCACACCTGAGTTCAATTTCTCTAGCCACACCCAGGCCTGATTATTGCCACACCTGTTCACAATCAAGGCATCACTTAAATAGGAGCTGCTTGACACAGTAAGGTCCACCAGAAGATCCTTAAAAGCTACACATCATGCCGAGACCCAAAGAAATTCAGGAACAATTGAGAAAGAAAGTAATTGAGATCTATCAGTCTGGAAAGGGTTATAAAGCCATTTCCAAAGCTTTGGGAATCCAGCGAACCACAGTGAGAGCCATTATCCACAAATGGCGAAGACATGGAACAGTGGTGAACCTTCCCAGGAGTGGCCGGCCGCCCAAAATTACCCCAAGAGCGCAGCGACGACTCATCCAAGAGGTCACAAAAGACCCCACAACAACGTCCAAGGAACTGCAGGCCTCACTTGCCTCAGTTAAGGTCAGCGTTCATGCCTCCACCATCAGGAAAAGACTGGGCAAAAATGGCCTGCATGGCAGAGTTCCAAGGAGAAAACCACTGCTGAGCAAAAAGAACATCAAAGCTCGTCTCAATTTCTCCACAACACATCTTGATGATCCCCAAGACTTTTGGGACAACATTCTGTGGACCGATGAGACAAAAGTGGAACTCTTTGGAAGGTGTGTGTCCAAGTATATCTGGCTTAGAAGGAACACTGCATTTCAGAAAAAGAACATTATACCAACAGTAAAATATGGTGGTGGTAGTGTGATGGTCTGGGGCTGTTTTGCTGCTTCAGGACCTGGAAGACGTGCCGTGATAAAAGGAACTATGAATTCTGCTGTCTACCAAGAGATCCTGAAGGAGAATGTCCGACCATCTGTTCGTGTACTCAAGCTGAAACGAACTTGGGTTCTGCAGCAGGACAATGATCCTAAACACACCAGCAAGTCCACCACCGAATGGCTGAAGAAAAACAAAATGAAGACTTTGGAGTGGCCTAGCCAAAGTCCTGACCTGAATCCTATTGAGATGTTGTGGTATGACCTTAAAAAGGCCGTTCATGCTCGAAAACCCTCTAATGTAACTGAATTAGGACAATTCTGCAAAGATGAGTGGGCCAAAATTCCTCCAGGACGCTGTAAAAGCCTCATTGCACGTTATCGCAAACGCTTGGTTGCAGTTGTTGCTGCTAAGGATGGCCCAACCAGTTATTAGGTTTAGGGGGCAATCACTTTTTCACACAGGGCCATGATGGTTTGGATTTTTTTTCACCTTTAATAATAAACACCTTCATTTACAAATTGCATTTTGTGTTTACTTGTGTTGTCCTTGACTATTGTTTAAATTGGTTTGATGTTCCGAAACACTTAAGTGTGACAAACATGCAAAGGAACAGAAAATGAGGAAGGGGGCAAACACTTTTTCACACCACTGTAGATATTCTTAGGCAGAGGGTAAGAGGGGCCTAATAAGTAGAGGCCCCATACTCACCACTATACATAGCCAAGCCAGCGGGTGTGCAGCTTCCAGGCAGCGGCAGCAGGTGTCACGCAAGGGAGCTGAGGAGGTGGAGCCAAAAGGAACCCCACACAAGGTAGATTGGAGGGAAAGCATTGCATGGATAGAAGATATATATCCCTAGCGATTTCACTATGGACTCACAATGTCCATAGTATGTATTAACTGTAAACATAAAGGTGCATGTCAGATAATCTGGAGTAGTAGGTGAAATACAGGAGTGATGACATAAACAAATCTATATGTAGGTATAGGACTGTAGCCAGCAATGGCGTGGACATGGAGACTATATGGAAGTGTACTAGAGAGATACCAGGGACTAACAGGAGTGAGATGAGAGGGTGAACAAGAGGAGGAAAAAGGAGAGAAAGCTAGAGAAAGCTAGGGAGGAAATAAAGTGCAAGTATAAAGTGCTTGAAGGGAATTGTGTGGGAAAAAAGAATGAATATACCTGAGTAAAGTAAGTGTGTAAATACATGGGTGATAGATCCCAACAGAAGGCTTCCACAAGCATGTGTGTTCAGTAGAGAGAGAGCAGCAAAAGATTTCATGCAGTGCCAAACCTCCAAATTATATCCCCGGAAGGGCTCAAGAGGCTCTGTCCCAACGCCATGTGTGGATGACTGGCGTGCAAACGCAGGAAGCGCCTGCCGTTGGTATCTATCTACTACACTTCCCTATAATCTCCATGTCCACGCCATTGCTGGCTCAAGTCCTATACCTACATATAGATTTGTTTATGTCATCACTCCTGTATTTTACCTACTACTCCAGATTATCTGACATACACCTTTATGTTTACAGTTAATACATACTATGGACATAGTGAGACCAAGAGGGATATATATCTTCTATCCATGAGATGCTTTCCCTCCAATCTACCTTGTGTGGGGTTTCTTTTGGCTCCGCCTCCTCAGCTCCCTGGCGAAACACCTGCTGCCGCTGCCTGGAAGCTGCACACCCGCTGGCTTGGTTATGTGTAGTGGTGAATATGGGGCCTTTACTTATTAGGCCCCTCTTACCCTCTGCCTAAGAATATCTATATCAGGTCCATACGCATATGTTCCATCTTTTTTCTACTCTACCCATTTATATGTATTCAGTATGAACTGGCTTTTACTGATGATATCAATGCATGTATCTCTCACATTTTTGTAAATATCTTAATAAATCCTTTCATGTGACAACGCTGAAGAAATTACACTTTGCTACAATGTAAAGTAGTGAGTGTACAGCTTGTATAACAGTGTAAATTTGCTGTCCCTCAAAATAACTCAACACACAGCCATTAATGTCTAAACCGCTGGCAAAAGAAGTGAGAACACCCCTAGGTGAAAATGTCCAAATCGGGCCCAAAGTGTCAATATTTTGTGTGGTCACAATTATTTTCCAGCACTGCCTTAACCCTCTTGTGCATGGAGTTCACTAGAGGGTCACAGGTTGCCACTAGAGTCCATTTACACTCCTCGATGACGACATCACGGAGCTGGTGGATATTAGAGACCTTGCGCTCCTCCACCTTCCGTTTGAGGATGCCCCACAGATACTTAATAGGGTTTAGGTCTGGAGACATGCTTTCCCAGTACCTCACCTTTACCCTCAGCTTCTTTAGCAAGGCAGTGGTCATCTTGGAGGTGTGCTTGGGGTTGTTATCATGTTGGAATATTGCCCTGCTGCCCAGTCTCTGAATGCTCTGCTTCAGTATGTCACAGTACATGTTGGCATTTATGGTTCGCTCAATGAACTGTAGCTCCCCAGTGCCGGCAGCACTCATGCAGCCCCAAACCATGACACCACCTCGCACCACCATGCTTGACTGTAGGCAAGACACACTTGTCTTTGTACTCCTCACCTGGTTGCCACCACACATTCTTGACACCATCTGAACCAAATAAGTTTATCTTGGTCTCATCAGAGCATTCAGAGACTGGGCAGCAGGGCAATATTCCAACATGATAACAACCCCAAGCACACCTCCAAGATGACCACTGCCTTGCTAAAGAAGCTGAGGGTAAAGGTGAGGGACTGGGCAAGCATGTCTCCAGACCTAAACCCTATTAAGTATCTGTGGGGCATCCTCAAACGGAAGGTGGAGGAGCGCAAGGTCTCTAATATCCACCAGCTCCGTGATGTCGTCATCGAGGAGTGTAAATGGACTCTAGTGAACTCCATGCACAAGAGGGTTAAGGCAGTGCTGGAAAATAATTGTGACCACACAAAATATTGACACTTTGGGCCCAATTTGGACATTTTCACCTAGGGGTGTTCTCACTTCTTTTGCCAGCGGTTTAGACATTAATGGCTGTGTGTTGAGTTATTTTGAGGGACAGCAAATTTACACTGTTATACAAGCTGTACACTCACTACTTTACATTGTAGCAAAGTGTAATTTCTTCAGCGTTGTCACATGAAAGGATTTATTAAGATATTTACAAAAATGTGAGAGGTGTACTCACTTTTGTGAGATACTGTATATATATATATATATATATATATATATATATATATATATATATATATATACAGTCATGGCCAAAAATATCGACACCTCTGCATTTCTGTCAGATAATGTACCACTTTGCCCAGAAAATTGTTGCAATTACAAATGTTTAGGCTTTCTCATGTTTATTTCTTTTGTTTGTATTGGTATGACACAAAAAAGTGGAGAAACAAAAAAACAAATCTGACACATTCCATGCAAAACTCCAAAAATGGACTGGACAAAATTATTGACATCCTCAATTTAATATTTGGTAGTAGACCCCTTCAAAAAAATAACTGAAATCAATCGCTTCCTGTAACCATCAATGAGTTTCTTACACCTCTGTAGTGAAATTTGGACCACTATTAATTCTAGCACAATACTTTTGGAGTGCAGTTAATAATGCATTGGTTTTAAATGATGTGATTTGTACATACAAAAAACGAGCTAATTGAAAACTATTACTGTTCAAAATAGGACGATTTTTTTCTCTACCTTTTTTTTAAAGGAAATAATAATTTATAAAGAATTTAATAATTTGAAAGATGAGACCACCAAAAGAAAGCCCCCCCCCCCCCATAAAAGAATATATGTATAATTTGATATAATTTAACAAAGTTAAACTTTAATGAACAGATTGACGACAAGCTGAATTTGAACAATCTGACCATTTTAGATATTTATGAGAGTTTGTGACATGCTACTATTGGGTAATATTCAGCATGGGAATCTTTTTGGAACCTTCTATTTGACAATCCAACTTTGGAAAGCTGACTAAAATTGAGAGCTCTCAACATTGTTTTATGCCAAGACTCCACACTACATTTGAGTATGGAAAAAATTCTTGCAAGCTACGATCTCACTATATCTTCAGTTTTGCAGTGCATTGAACTACAGCGCATGAAGTTAGCAAAACTGTTGAATTGGCTTTCTGGTAATGGTGGTGTTTTACAGACAGGGATGGGAGTATTGGCTCGGTAAGTCTTTGTCCAGCTTTAAGATAAGGTAATTATGGGTGTTGAGTGATGACGTTATTACATTAAATACAATATTTATTTTCTATTTGCAATAGGTGTCTCCTCTGCACACATATATTCATATTCTAAGTTGTTATTCATTTATCCATTT
The DNA here is from genome assembly GCA_028564925.1 of Lithobates sylvaticus. Lineage (NCBI taxonomy): Eukaryota > Metazoa > Chordata > Amphibia > Anura > Ranidae > Lithobates > Lithobates sylvaticus. Next base: position 523,141,763 of record CM053029.1, read on the forward strand.
ATCAAGCTCTACTGGACTGTCCTGATTTTCTAATGCAAGTGTGTCTTGCTTAAACAAAACTTGTGTCCAAAAAGGTGAATGGAGTTAATTGTAGTGACAAGCTTCCTGCAGCTGTTGTTTTCCCTATTACTAACTTACCATGTCTTGCTTCACACTGGTCTCTGTACATTAGAGGTAGGGATTTGCTTATTCATGTCAGAGCTACCCTCTTGATACCTGGTGAACTGATAACTGATGGGGTAATGATCAAGTAGCAGCAGAAGAGGTGGGCAATGAACAGTTATACTGTAGAGAATAAATGAAACAAAGGCAGAGAAAACCTTGCACTGTAGGTCCTCAAATACAACTTCCTCTTGAACAATAGAACAGCAAGCAACACAGTGGGGACACCAAATCTCCCTTCAGTTTTATGAGGTCAGCAGTCAGAGTCAGCAGTGCCTAAGATGTGCTCACACTGATGATATACAGCTATACAGCTATTAGGTAGCAATACAGTAATGCCTAGGCAATGTCACATTTCAAGAAATGCACTACTTTCTATATATTTCCTATAAGATAGCAAATCTGAACTTTTTGAGTATAAGACCACTTTAATTGGTATTGAAGGAGTTGCAGCAACTGAGACAATATTATTTCTGAAGCTTGTAGCCCTCAGTATTTGGGCACATTTGATCTTTTAGAGAGAAAATTTATAACAACTACCAGTTCGCTTTCAGCTCCCAGGGAATTCTTTCATTTACTCAGACTGGGCTAGAACACTGTCATCTGAAGTTCCGTTGCCTGTCATAAACAATTCCTACACTTGCCTTTACAGTGGTTTTTATAAATGTTTCCCAGAACAGAGATAATAGGAGAGGTTGTTTAGCCCACTTAGGTAAGATGCACATAAAGAGAAGTGTGATTTATTATTCCTTTATTGTCAAAAATATATTTCCTTCTACCAGATGGTTCATACTCTAAATTGGCTTCCCATTATAATTTTTGAAAAATACTATGCTTTTTGCGGCAATACCTTTTCAGTAGTAAGCTAGACTTTTCTTCAAATTGACACTCATATCTTTCCTCAGTGATGCATGAATATGTGTCGTGGTTGAAGGTTTGCTTAAGTGGAAGCGATGCATTGCATAATTCCATCACATCTCTTTTCAGTCTAAAAAGACACCCGTTTAGTGACTTGAACATTTATGAAGTGATGGATTGATGAAAAGCTACATGTCAGTATATATAATCTATTTGTCAAGGAATTAGGTCTAACAAATATGGTTTAATCACCTACTTTTTTTTTTTTTCATTTTATGTACAGTTATGATTTGCTTATGTGATTTTTTTTACGTTGTTTAGAAAAAGGAAAAAGATACACATAGTCAGTTAAAAATAGAATACACACTTCTGGAGATGTACTTTCTAGTATGTTATTTTGAAGTGCTTTTAATCATCTAGCTAAAGTCCATTACAGCCACTATAATTTTATCGCCAATGAAACTGATAATACATAAAAATATGTGTTTTACTAGACTACAAATTAAAAAGGAAGCCTGGAACTTTAAACCTGTTATTGTCAGCACTGCATCACCATCCTGCCTGTTTTTTTGTTCTCTAATGGCGCGTACACACGGTCGGAATTTCCGATGGAAACAGTCAGATGGGAGCTTTTCATCAGATTTTCCGACCGTGTGTATGCCCATCGGTCTTTTTCTGTCGGAATTTCCGATGGACTTTGGATTGAGAACCTGTTCTTAATTTTTCCGACGGAAAACCTTTCTATCAGATTTTCCGATCGTGTGTATGCAATTCCGACACGCAAAATTCCGACGCATTCTCGGAAACAATTTGACGCATGCTCAGAAGCATTAAACTTCCCTTTTATAGTGCAGTCAAACGTTTTTTAAGGCGTGATGTTATTGACCGTCGGAATTTGGTGTGACCGTGTGTAGGCAAGACAGTTTGAGCAAAATTCCGTCAGAATTCCGACGGGAAAACCATCAGAGCTTTTTCCGACGAGAATTTTGACCGTGTGTACGCGGCATTGCGCTTCGCATAAGTATCTCCACCTAATCCTTGACTTCTGAAGGCAATTGGTCACGCCATTGCTTATTTAGTGGTTTTGTATTAAAGGAGATGCATACTAACAAAATAAATTTATATTTGAAAATAATTTGTGTAGATTTTCTTATTTCTATTTTAATATTATAGACTTGTTTTCCTTGATTAATGTCTAAAATTCCAATGAAATCTATGGGAATTCCAAGTTGTAAGCGTAAAAGAAAAAAGAACAGCCACTGGGTGAATACTTACACAAAACGCTAAAAAACACATGCTAAACTACTAGTTTATTAAACTTTTTTTTAAATTCTAAGTGTCAACTTTAACTACTTGCCTACTGGGCCCTTTCACCCCCCTTCCTGCCCATGCCAATTTTAAGATTTCAGCGCTGGCGCATTTTGAATGACAATTGAGCGGTCATGCAATGCTGTACCCAAATCATAATTTATTTTTAGACAGATCTTTCTTTTGGTGGTATTTAATCACCACTGGGTTTTTTTTTATTTTTTGCTAAACAAATGAAAAAAGACTATCATTTTCAAAAAAAATTAAAAATAGTTTTTTTTAGTTTCTGTTATAAAATTTGGTAAATAAGTCATTATTCTCCTTTTATGATGTGCACCGATGAGGCTGCACTGATGGGCATTGATGAGGCTGCACTGATGGGCATTGATGAGGCTGCACTGATGGGCGCTGATGAGGTGGCACTGATGGGCACTGATGAGGAGGCACTGATAGGTGGCACTGATAGGCACTGATAGATGGCACTGAGGAGACACTAATAGGCACTAGCAGGCATCACTGATGGGCACTAACAGGCATCACTGATGGGCACTGATGGACAGCACTGGTGGGCACTGTTGGGGCTGCAATGAAAATCAGGACACTGATGATCAGTGCCCTGATTGTCAATGCAGATGTCCCCGCTGAGAAATGCCACTTACTGTCTCTCCTCTCCCCACAAGCTATCAGCATGAGGAGAGGAATTCCAATAACTTTAACAAGCCTACAGCATGGGCTCTTTACTGTGATCAGTGATACGCTGTAACCTAGGGACACAAAGCACCACAGAACGCCACGCTGTGTGCACCCATGGGCACACATGCGCAGCAAGAATGGTGGGAGGATGTCCTCCCAGAATGAGAGTGCTCCTGCCTGTCTGTCATTTCACTATAGGGCAGGCGGGAAGCTTCTAAGGATAAAATTAGTAAGTTTGTAAAATATTTACAAATGTAAAGTGGATGTAAAACCGATTCATGAAATTTGAGCGGAGAACATATATCTGCATAGTTTTCTTATCTCTCGTCAAAGCTCTATGTCCCATAGCTGTCTCCTGCTCAGTTCTTCTGTTATCAGCATGATAACTTCTAAAAAGTTATCCGAGATGGGAGCCTGAAGTTTGTGTCAGGGAGGGAGCTATAAATAAATTAGCATGAAGCTGAACTATTCAGAGGCAAGATCTGCATGTGTGGGGAGGGGGCGTGTGCCTTTCCTCCAATCAGCTGCCTTACAGTCTCTCACGGTGTATAGAAAAAATCCACACCCACAGGTGAATCAGGAAGAGAAAATTCTAACAGGACATGTACTTTCTAAATAGTATATAAAGATGAAGACAGCAGATATACATATAAAAATTAGGTAACAGCAAGTTGTCAAACTGAAGGGAGGGGATGCCAAATCCCTGTTGCCTTCCATGCGTTTGGAGATATCTAGAGGATTTATTTTATGTAAAGTGATGTAAATGAGTTTTGAGTGGACTGCCCGCTTTATACAGTGTACTGTGATTGAGCAAGTCAGAGAGGTACTATTTTGCACAAAAATTTATTCTTTATACCTGATTGGAATGTCAAGGTTTTGTGGGGAGTTAAGAGTTGTGGCGAGTACTGCTTTGTGAGGAAAGGTGACTCAAGTCACACTTTTAGAAATGTGCTTGCCTTGCAGGTTTGACTATGGACTACTGTATGCTACTTTCAAAAAACTGAACAGACCAGAGTTTTTTTCCAGAAACCCCTATAGGCTTGGGACCTCTCTACAACTCTTATGTGTAAGGCTCCATTCATACATGTATGACTTGTCATACGACTTTGGACACACAAGTCACAGCCCATGTATTTCAATGGAAGCTATTCAAATTCATGCTACTTAAAGTCGCAGCAACTTTAAAAAGGTCCCTACACTACACAGTTTGAGTGCCATAGACTGCATTGTAAATGCTCAAAGGTCACACAAAAGTAGCATCTCAATGTTACTAATGCAACAGTTATGCAACAGCAAAAGCCAACAGCCAAAGTTGCCCCATGTGAGTTTACCATTTTACTACAATAAATAATATTTTTAAACGGTATCACGCTATGCGATTTTCAATCTGTTTCGCATGGCCTGTGGATACCGAGCCTCTGCCCTCACCAAGGAATATGATATTTAACCTTTAACCCACTTGATGTCTGTGAATGTAAAAAGTAAAGCCATTGACTGGATCCAGGATCAGCTGTACCCATCCAGTTTGCTGACCATTAAGCCTTTGGAGACTTGAGTGGTATATGCTACTTCAAGTCATTGACATCCGGTAAGCCTCCTCTCTTATCGTGGTGGTGCCTTCAATCACATTGTCTCCATTTGGAATTTTACACCTGGGTTGCATGTTCCTGTCTGAGACTTTTTTTTTGGGATTATTCCTTACAATCTTGGACATATGGCTCTAATTACATGCTTCAAAAAAAAAAAAAAAACATTGGAATCCATGCGTCCGGTACCCCACATGTAGATTAGTGGATAGGGGGGCAGATTTAGAGTGGTGTCATGTATTTACACAGAATGCCTCAGACTGTGTTGCTTTGTACAACACTTATATAAAGTGAATGCACCCTGCATTTTATCTCATTATCCTGGGATTTATCTGTTATATCTGTTTGCTGTTATAGTCATTTTGGGGCAATGAACATATTGTCAGCAGTTCCTATTCAAGTGCTTACAATTTAAGAACATCTAAAGGAAGACCATCCTGCCTTTCAGGCATAACACCATACACACACACTTCCCTAAACACTTTTTGTGATAAGGTTTGGTGGTTTAGAATTTTATGTATAATGAGTTATTTATCAATTTAATAGTTAAAATATTCTATTCTAGAATTTATTTTTAACAAAACAATGCCATCTGTATAAACGGTACTGGTCATATGCCATTTTTAATCCATCTGTAGATTTACTGTTATCAGCCATTGACTGATACTGATTGTAAAGGCGTGGTTGGTAAAATTCTTAGACCAAATGAGAAGTAATGACTGGTGATTTGCTAAATGTCTGTTCATATAAAAATATTAAACATTTCATCGTATCTAAATTACTTCCATCTTCCTTGACAATTTAGGACAATTCTGATGCATAATTGTCATATAGTATGAAAGAGCTCTTGGACTAACTAAAATAAATAAATAAATAGTGTGATATATTTTTAAAGAATTGTGAAATGAATATCCCAAATCTTTGAGTGCTTTACTCAAACAACCAGAATCATAAATTTGTGTGGCTCCTGGCACTATGCTCTTTAGCTTACAGAGCACCCCATGCAACTTGCCATACACACTATGGCAAGTGTGTACCCCTGCACTGGGAGGGGAGAGTGTTGTTGAATATATATCACCAGTGGTCCAGTATTTATGCAGTTAAATAGCATCATTGATCTCTTCTATGAGAGCAGCCATATTTACATGGAATGTAGTAAGTTCATTGCATGCTCCACTAGAGATGATTGGACATATTTGAAAGATGACATAGTAATCAATTATTTTGTAGGCAATCCCCACATTGGCACTGACAAAGCAAGCCTAAATGCTAACACTAACATCAACCCTAACCCTTTGTTGATAAACAAATGCAGCATGATCACTATGTCAGTGCTGGTGTGGTGGTCACATTTATTCATTGATAAACAAAGAGTTACGGTTCACTTAAATGTTAGAGTTATGGTTAGCATTCCTATTTCCTCATTATCCACTTTCAGGTTCTCAGCTAACAGTTAGGAATTTTTACCACATAAACTCAGAAACATGCACTCTTAAAAAAACACCAAACACAGCCTTAATTTTACCTTCCCTATTAACTCCAAAACATTATGTTAAAATTAACAAATTCTATTTAAATGTACTGATATTTGCTGAAACTTTGGGGAAGTAAGAGTTCCCAAATTTGCTAGCCCCTACGCACTATGTGTATGTATATTATCAACTGAAATGAGGCCAGAACAGCCTCTTTGAATATATAGGAACTTGTGCTCTTGAGTTCCCTGTAAATGATATCTCAGATCTCATGACATTTAAAATAAGGTTTGTACATTTTATTTTTATTTTTTTGAAGAACAGCATACATTTCTTCACCGTTTCACAAACAAGTAAACAAAGTTAACTCTTCTACAACTGCCTCCAGGGCAACCTCTCTGCATAGTAAACTCCTTCAGGGAGTCTCTCTCCAGGAAAATTATGGGTTTATTTGCTTAAGGTAAATAAGCAGTTCACTTCAAAAGGGAATGTTCATGTTGTAAGGCAATTTTCCTTAGTGAATCAGGTGAAAATTGTAAAAATTATATTTTTGCTTGCACGTGTTTAGACAATGGAAGTCAGCAGATCTTCATCTCATTTGCTAAACTAAGGGTAAATTCCCTTGCAAAAGGAACAGCCTGTTTGCCTTAAATAAATAAGTAAATTACCTCAATATCTCCAAAGCAGTTTACCTCAGAGCTGTGTTTGCATGGAACACTCTTAACATGACAAAGCTCCTTAGACATTTCTTCCACATGAAAATCAATCCTACAAAGCAATCACCCTTAATACTAGTTTGTCTGCTACAGTTCAGGAATTCCACAAGGTATTAGCTCCTACAGAGCAGTTTGTTCTTTGGGGATGTCACTGCACATGACAAAGATTCACATGATAGGCTCCTTCAGCAATGCACTTTCAGAATTTAAATCACACAAATATTTTGACAATGCCCACTATTTCTATTGTTCTTACTCATAAAGAATGCCCCCCCCCCCCCCCCAGCTTTTGGGGCCCTAGCTTAGAGCTCTGAGATATGAATTCACAATCCTGACAAGTATTTATTTTTAGTATACTATACATGGTACAATTTCTTTACCAGTTAATATGATTAGTATTTTACTTCTACTTTAGTCTCTATAAGCTAGTCTCATTTTAAACAGAAATATCTGCTTCTTTCAACCTAGAATGTAATAAAAAAAGTTATTTCTCTGGCAAGTCATAAAAAAAACTATTTGCAAATGTTTAAAAGCATTACATTTCTGTTTCTGGTAATAATTTGTTATTATTTAATTTTGCTGCTTACACCTATTACAGTGTCACTTTTTTGATTATTAAAGATGGTAATAATAGGGCAGTGCATATATATACTTTGTTCTGGCAAGAATACATTTTCTGGTGCCATGAACTCCATCAATGTCAACTAGTATTGAGTATTCAGCACTCTTTACATTACACTAACCTCTTTTTCACGGAAATAATTGATTTAACATTATTAAGAAATATGCATTGGCCTCCTTAGTTGGCAAGCATTCATCTATATATGTGTAGTTATAGCACAGTGCCCATGGGAACAGCGAGGACTGCTTAAATTAAAAATCTTTAGCAAAATACTGCAAATGTTTTGCAATATAGCACTCTGATCCAAAACTATTTGCCTTCCGATGCATATACAGATAAGCAAAAAAAATAAATCACTATATAGTTAATAACAGAAACAAACATTTAAAAAGAGGCTTAACAAATCATGTTATTACTAGAGAAAATACAGCAATATAACCTGTTTATGCTATTGCTTTTATTTACCAGCATAGTTCAATAAATAGTGATGTGCAATAGTCCAAATCAGCCAATTAAAAATCCACTTTCTTCGGTTTGACTGCATCAATTTTCAGTTTACTTTGCCCTAAAATACTCTGCATTTTTGTCCTAAATGTACTCTTAGTGTAAATATATCTGCACTACCTCTAACACAACAAGAAAAGCAAACCAGTCATTTTAAAAATCAGTTATTGTAAAAATCATTTGCAGTTTTGCAAAGCTGAAGTTCTGCTTTAATTTATTCGGCCCAAGCTTTTATCTATCCTTTAGAAAATAACAGCATGTCCACATGAACATTGCTGTCTACAAAATGGGATCATTTGACTTCTGTAAGTTGTTCAATGAGTAACTGAAAACCTTATAGGAAAACAGAATTTTTTTTATCAAATACTTACCGTAATTTTCCTTTCCTGATGGACTCCATGGCAGTCTATGTGTGGGTTACCCCGCCTCCTCTCCAATGCTATAGGACCCCATTCCCATAAATTTGAGCTCACCGCTAGAGACTGCGTTCTTTAACTAGCCATCTGCCATGGAGTCCATCAGGAAAGTAAAATTACGGTAAGTATTTGATAATAAATTTTCTGTTTCCCTGACAGACTCCATGGCAATCGTTCTGGACGAAGCTCGCTTCCCTCCCAAACAGGTAGTCAGAACGTTTAAAGGAGGAAGTAGCTTGCAGATATTCCTTCAGTATTTCACCTACATCCAGGGAATGAACTGAATATAGGTAGGACGATTTCTTGGTTCTCATGGAACACTGAAGTGACTTTCGGGTTTGAGCCGAGAATAGGGATAAGGACCACCAAGGATTTTTGCAGAAAGGTCTTTGATAGAAAGCGGAGCCAATCCTGCTGTACTGAGATCAGACAGTGAATGAAGAACAAGGGAAGATCCCATTTGGGAAATGTTGGTTTTCTTTGGGGCTTGAGTCTTGTTGCCCCATGGAAGAAATAGATTAGAGGGTGAATGGCCCACGATGTACAGGAGAAGGCTGACAAAGCTGAGCCTTGGACCCTGAGGAAGCTTATGGATAGAGACAGAACTAGGCCAGATTGAAGAAAGCTGAGGATATCCTGAATTGCTGGATCTCTGAATGATCTGCCTGCAGAAGATGAGAATTCGACAAACTTGGCCCATATGAGGGTGGAAATTACTCTTGATGTGCACTCAAGAGTTTCCAGTCTCTCCCTCTCAAGAACCAGACCATCAGTCTTAGTAATGCCGGACAAGGTTGCAGGACTGCTCCCTGAGAAAGAAGGTCCGGCCTGAGAGGAAGAGGCACTGGATCCCGGAAGCTGAGCTGGGTCAGGAGGGAAAACCATGGCCTGTTCGGCCAGTAAGGTGCTATCACCACCACCTTGACAGCTTCCGCTTGAAGTCTCCGTAGGAACCTGAGGATGATCGGAAGCAGGAGAAAGGCATATGCCCTTTTGTAGCTACACTGATCTATCATGGCATCTATTCCAAAGGCCTGGCTACAATGGCCCAGAGTGTAATACTTATTGATCTTGAAGTTACAGGGGGGTGCAAATAGATCTACTTTGGGAATTACTCCCAAGGACAGGATCCATTTGAATGTCTGCTCATGAAAGGACCACTTGTTGTTTTTCAACTGTGTGAGAGAGAGGAAGTCCGCTTAGACATTCTGGACTCCAGGGATGAAGACCACCAAAATATTGGCCAGGTTTCTCTGAGCCCAAGACTGTGCCGAGCAGGTGACCCGCTGTGATTCTCTGCAACAGGGCAGACACTTAACACAGGACCTGCAAGACAGTGAGGATCATTTTAGTAGTGATGACTACTACAGCAATTCTTCACTTGCACATTAATTGGCCAGGTATAGGATATGTACAATTTTAACTGTGAAAAAAAAATCCATATCTAGAGTTCAACCTTAAAAAGGGTCAATGGCCAAATGTTTTTTTATATACTTCAAAATGTTTGGCTACTAAAAAAGTTTACATTTTTCAAGTAGTAAGGCCAAATTCAAAACTCAAGCATTAATGTTTATCTGCTCAAGCAATTTTAGAATTAGAATGTGATTGCATTCCCAGTTGGGCCAGGCTTATATAAAATGTAAAGTTATAATAACCCTTACCACCGCATTGTAAATAGCCACATAGGAGAAATACGTTTCTTATGTCAGGAAATTAAACTGTTTTCTATGCATTAAAATTGAAGTTTAGCCATAAAAAACATTCTCTCTAGCTGTGGTAAGCTAATTTAACTGTAATAAAGCTGGGGTCTCCCACTAGTCAGCAGTATTCAGCAGATCCCAGTAATCCTTCTTCACCTGATGCTGGCTGCTGGGTAGGTATATACCCCTCCTCTAGCTCTCTAACTTCTAACTCCCTTAGCACCTCAGTGTTTTGTCTGTGTGCCATATAACTGGTTGTTGATGCTGTGTTCCTGATCCTGCTCTTGACCTTGATCCTGATTCCTACCATGATCCTGTTCCTGTCCAGGACTTGCATCCTGTACCCTACTACCTCATATATGTTCCGCTTTTACTTTTGTTTGTATATATTATATTATAATTAGGTTGCTAGTTATGTATTTTGTCACTTGGTTCACTGTATATTTTCACTTTTACCTAATATACTGTTTACTGGTGTTGAATGAGTTTTTGATTCATTATTAATAAATCTTACTTTAATTATACACAATCTGGTCCCAGCTTATGTAAATGTAGTATACCAATCTGGTCACCCTGGGTGTTGCTGGATACCTGCACTTTGAATCCGAACAGAGGCCTAAAGCTTGATGATATGGCATGACTGTCAGTGCCAGAGGAGCCTGTCACTGTCGACTGTTGTTCCCAGAAATAGGAACTTTACCTAAGACTTAGTTCAATACCTAGACTAAGCAAGGCCCAGTTGAGCATGAACTTGTTTTTTCATTTATACATTTACCTTGTGGCTGGATGCTTGAATGCTTTATATTACTTTATATTGGGATGAACAGCCCATATTTTTTTAAGAAAATTGGCTTTGTGCTTCTACCTTAAATCAAATCCCACAATATATATATATATATATATATATATATATATATATATATATATATATATATATATATATATATATATATATATATATATATATATACAGTGATGTAAGTAACTGAGTTAAAATAAACTGAGTTACCTAACGCAGTTACTTTAGAGGGTAACTAGTAATCTAACTGATTACTTTTCCCCTCATGGTAACTCAGTTCCCTTTACTTTGGCTTAGTTACCCCAATTACATCTACCGCCACTAGATGGCAGTAGTGTAATTCCGGTGTCCCGCCGAAAAAGTTCCCCCGCCGGATAAGGACCCCCTGTACTGCGCAGGCGCAGGGCTTGCGCAGTACGAAGGACTACGGAGCTTCCGAAAATTGCCGAACCTAAACAGCTCTGAGTGAACTCTACACCGCGCAGGTGCAGTTAACATGTAATTGTATGAGGCGATGCCGCATGCTCCCGATGCTCGTGCTACTCTGCAAGGGGCGTCTATCGTGTAAGTAAGGGGCGGGTCTAGTATTACTGTAACCAAGGGGCGCATTTATTATTATTGTTATATATCAAGCTCTGCCCATTAATTTAACATTTGCCCTCTTCTGTAGCCATCCGCCCCTTACACAATATAATAATAATAGACCCGCCACTTGCTTACACGCTATAACAGATCTGCCCCTTCGTTAGAGTAATAATAGAGCAGCCCCTTGGTTACACGATATATAACAATAATAATAAATGCGCCCCTTGGTTACAGTAATACTAGACCCACCCCTTAGTTACACGTATAGAATATTTAAAAAAAAAAAGTCAGTTACTTTGCTGCGTAACTAATTACTTTTCCAATGTAGTAACTGAGTTACTAACGCAATTACTTTTTGGGAGAAGTAATTTGTAACTTAACTAATTACTTTTTTAAAGTAAGATGACCAACACTGTATATACATACATATATATATATATATATATATATATATATATATATATATATATATATTCTCTCTCTCTCTCTCTCTCTCCCTCTCATAATATATTATGGGATGGGGAGAGAGAGAAAGAGAGAGAGCGCATACACATGACACTTATTAGTGAAGCAATAAAATACCAGAAGATTTTGTGTCACAGACCCGTTATTTGCTCTTTTCTTTCAGATTTTGGTGTCCTTAACCTTCTGTCTTCAATCCCTCATGTAGTTTTCACTTCTAGTTTAATACAAGAACATGTGAAAACCAATTTACTCAATACAATGACATTCTACATTCAACTTTTGAACTTGTGTGACTATTTCTTTTCTGGTAAACATGATTCAGGCTATTGGGTAACATACCGGCTATGACAATATTTCCTGTGCTGTAAATGCAATGCAATTCTCAGAGATGCTTTAAAATGTATTCACTGCATGTCCAGTGGATTTTTTCCCCTTGTCCTTGCTTATTAACTTATGTGAGTTGTTTTCTCTTTGTCAAAAACATATAATGAAAATCCTGCAAAGCATTTAGACTGAACAGCAGCCACTTCAAAGAGCAAGTAAGTTGTTAACTTTAAAAGAATTACTTACAAGCTTATCTTTGTTTTGCAGACTTCAATGAATTCACCCTCAGTACCCCAGTTATTAACCTAGGGGATTTTTGCCAAAGTCCTTTTATAGTTTTTGCATTTTGCTTTATGCTGTGTTCTTACTATAACTTCCTAAGATATATTGAGGAACAGTATATTGTTTTTCAGCAGAAATATAGGTGGGATATTTGGACATCATAAATGAGTTTAGCTCAAGCTCTTTTACTAAAAAAATAAATCATTATTTTAGAAGCAAATGGTGACAAACCAATGTTACTAACTTTCTTGTTCTTTGAAGTGGCTCCTGTGTAGTCTAAATGCTTTGCAGGATTTTCACTATATGATTATACAATGCAAAATAGTAGAACCTATGTTTTTTTTGCTGATATAAAAATAGTTTTTTTTTTCTCTTATGAATCAAAAGCCAAATTTACAAATCAGGCAACCTGTACAGTTAGCAGATATGTTACAGAACATCTCCAGGCAGAAAATATTGTTACCTAATAAAACACTTATGCCGCGTACACACGAAGGGACTATCCCACGGGATTATCCGCTGGACTCAAGTCCACCGGACAATCCCCTCGTGTGTGGGCGTCGGCGGACTTTTTGGCGCCAAAAGTCCGGCGGACTAGGTTTTAAGTTTTGTTTTAAAATTGTCCGCTGGACTTGGCAGTCCGGCGGACAATCTGGCAGTCCGGCGGACAATCCCGCCGTTAGTAGGCTAGTCCGCCGGACTTGAAATGAACGGACTTGCCGCTCATCGGAAAGTCCGTTCATTTAGCACGTGACTTCAGGTATACGTAGCCAGTGTAGGCAGTGAATGCCGCCGCGCTAGCTCCGTCACCTGGCATGGATTTAAAGGGACTCCCCACGCCGAAAAACGGCGTGGGGGTCCCCCCCAAATCCATCTCAGACCCTTATCCGAGCACGCAGCCCGGCAGGCCAGGAAAGGGGTGGGGACGAGCGAGCGCCCCCCCTCCTGAGCCATACCAGGCCGCGTGCCCTCAACATGGGGGGTGCCCTGGGGAAAGGGGGGCCGTGCGGCCCCCCCACCCCAAAGCACCTTGTCCCCATGTTGATGAGGACAAGGGCCTCTTCCCGACAACCCTTGCCATTGGTTGTCGGGGTCTGCGGGCGGGGGGCTTATCGGAATCTGGGAGCCCCCTTTTATAAGGAGGCCCCCAGATCCCGGCCCCCCACCCTATGTGAATGAGTATGGGGTACGATGTGCCCCTACCCATTCACCTAAGGTGTAAAATGTAAAGTAAAAAAACACACAATTTTGAAAAAATATTTTATTGCACTGCTCCGGGGGTCTTCTTCCGTCTTGGGGGTCTTCTCGCCGGACTCCTCCGCCATTTACCTAGCTCTTTTACCGAGCGGAGAAGTCCGGCTACCTTCTTCGTCGTCGCCGCTGTCGTCTGGGAGTCTCGATCCGCCTTCGGGGTCTTCCGGGGTCTCTTCTGTTCTTGCCGCGGTCGTCGTTTTCCACGCCGCCGGCGCCTTCTTTTTCTTCTTCTTCCGATGTTGACCCGTCGCTCTCTCTGGCCGGAATGCCAGAGCCGCGCTGTGCTGGGACTTATATAGGGACAAGGGGACAGGGTCACATGCTCATGTCACATGGTGACCCCGCCCCCCTGTGATGTCACAGTCCCAGCATCCTCCGGGACTGTGACATCACAAGGGGGCGGGGTCACCATGTGACATGAGCATGTGACCCTGTCCCCTTGTCCCTATATAAGTCCCAGCACAGCGCGGCTCTGGCATTCCGGCCAGAGAGAGCGACGAGTCAACATCGGAAGAAGAAGAAGGCGGCGCCGGCGGCGCGGAAAGCGACGACCGTGGCAAGAACAGAAGAGACCCCGGAAGACCCCGGAAGACCCCCGAAGGCGGATCGAAACCCCCAGACGACGGTGGCGACGACGAAGAAGGTAGCCGGACTTCTCCGCTTGGTAAAAGAGCTAGGTAAATGGTGGAGGAGTCCGGCGAGAAGACCCCCAAGACGGAAGAAGACCCCCGGAGCAGTGCAATAAAATATTTTTTCAAAATTGTGTGTTTTTTTACTTTACATTTTACACCTTAGGTGAATGGGTAGGGGTACATCGTACCCCATACTCATTCACATAGGGTGGGGGGCCGGGATCTGGGGGCCCCCTTATAAAAGGGGGCTCCCAGATTCCGATAAGCCCCCCGCCCGCAGACCCCGACAACCAATGGCAAGGGTTGTCGGGAAGAGGCCCTTGTCCTCATCAACATGGGGACAAGGTGCTTTGGGGTGGGGGGGCCGCACGGCCCCCTTTCCCCAGGGCACCCCCCATGTTGAGGGCACGCGGCCTGGTATGGCTCAGGAGGGGGGGGCGCTCGCTCGTCCCCACCCCTTTCCTGGCCTGCCGGGCTGCGTGCTCGGATAAGGGTCTGAGATGGATTTGGGGGGACCCCCACACCGTTTTTCGGCGTGGGGAGTCCCTTTAAATCCATGCCAGGTGACGGAGCTAGCGCGGCGGCATTCACTGCCTATGCTAGCTACGTATACCTGAAGTTACGTTCTAAATGAACGGACTGCTCCGTGTGTGGGCAAGTCCGTTCATTTTCAAAAGTCCCGCGGACTTTGTCCAGCGGATTGTCCGCCGGAGAAGTCCGGGCGTGTGTGGGCAAGTCACACGCTCGGAAGTCCGGGCGTGTGTGGGGAAGTCCCGCCGGACTAGGTCCGGCGGACAATCCGCTGGACTAGGTCCGGCGGACAAAGTCCGAACGTGTGTACGCGGCATTAGGATATTCAGGAATCAGTAAAGCTTTGCTAACCTCAGAAAGTTTACTTTGTTTAGGTATAAGAGGAAAATAAAAGCCTACAGGTTGATTCATCAGGCTTTTTAGGGTTCAATCACAATGTCTGCATGCTGAACACCATGTACATTTTTGAGAGTTGGTGAGGGGGAGGTGTGATGCACATGTCAGTGCATCATATGGTTTAATGTTTTCTGTTTTTTAACTTTATTTAAAGTGCATAAAGTGAAACTTCAGGCATGTCTCCACACAGCAGCTTGGTGCATTGCTACTGTGTGGTGACACGCAGTGCCTACATGTGCGCTGCAATAAAATGCTACATGTCTGCTAACTACTGTATCCTGGTGGTTAATACCATCTAAGAAATTAAGCATTTATTTTTTTTCAGAATGTTGTTATCCAATTTTTGGAAGAGGGCAATCACTGGCTTCCTAGTAATGTGTTATCCTGTTATCAATTGGATTAGGTGAAAAGTCCTGATCCAAAACCTTGTCACTTTGGGGAATTGCCACCAAATGTAGATCATGGTGCCTACCTGGCAACAGTTCCTGAAACACCAGGGGGAGGCTTGCCAGATCATCTTAGCTATCCTGGTTAGGACCATATACCATTGTAGCAATGTTTAATAATTAGGTTCAACCAAAGCTGTATTTATCAGGAGACCATATATTAGTCTATATAGTAGTCTTCACTGGATCTCTAGTATTGCAGGAACATCAATGATGAAGGACAAATTATCTTTTTAAGTTTGCCCTTTATGTAAGCAATAAGCTGATTGTATTGGAATAATTCTACAAAGTATCTCCTGATAAAATGTCTCCTATCCGCATTAGTCCTTTATTTATCCAACAACTTAAAGCGGGACTGTACTGAAATTTTTTTTTTTAAAAGCCATCAGCTACAAATACTGCAGCTGCTGACTTTTAAAAAACGGACACTTACCTGTTCCAGGGTCCAGCGGTGTCGGCAGCAGAGGCCGATCGATTGCTCGGCTCTCTGCTGTAGCCGGCGCCATTCTCGGTAAGGGAATCAGGAAGTGGCTTCACTTCCCGATTCCCTACTGCGCATGCGTGAGTCGCGCGGCGCAATGAGAATCTTCAGCGCTGTCTGCCGGGACACGTGTGTGTCCCGGCAGACAGCGCGCTGGGACAGGAACTTGCGTTAACTCCCGTGGGAGTTTATGCCGGAAGTGGGTGCAGATACCTGTCTTAGACAGGTATCTGCACCCCCCTCCCCCCTGAAAGGTGCCGAATGTGACACCGGAGGGGGGGAGGGTTCCGAAAAACGGGAGTTCCACTTTAGGGTGGAATCCCGCTTTAAAAGGTGTGTAGACAAGCCCAGTGTCAAGATTATTTAATAAAGGCGTTAAAGGCATATGGGGTAAACAGGGATTTTTACTCACCCTACATCTGCCCCAAACGGCTAATGAGTAGGACAGAGTAGGCAACAGGATGCAACCTTCTGGGGATCCACATCAGGGCCACTATAAAACCCATTGAGCCAAATAGAGCTTATTTATCAACCCAATATGAAGTCGAGCCCTTAATTGTTGTGAGTCCCAGTTGAGCAATTTGTGCTGCTTGATTATGTATAGGGATGGGCCCGGTGTTCGATTCGAACCCATGTTTGAATCGAACATTGGGCGTTCGCCCGCTCGGTGAGCCCAGAACTATTTGGGCCGCTCGCATCAAATTCGTGTGATGCGAGCGGCCCGCAACGCACTGCGCCAGTCGCAGTGCATTGCTGGCTAATGATTGGCCAAGCATGCACTGTGACCACGCATGCTTGGCCAGCGGCGAGGAGAGCCATAATTGGCCACAGGCAGGATGCCTGTGGCCAATTATAGCTCAGGGGGTTTAGCACACGCCCCACATTATATAAGGCCGCCGCGCCGGTGGCCTCGTATATTGTGTTCCAGCGTGTCAGTGACAGTATCTGCTGTGATCCATTCTGCAGTGCTGCTGACTGCTGACATTATCTGTGCTGTGATTCTGTGGATTAGTGTGTGTGTGCTGTTAGTACAGCATTGCAGTATCACATTAAAACACCTTCCTTCCTTTCTTCATCCTGTTGTGTCATCTAAGGCAGCCATCTGCGGCTAATGAATTGCCGGTTCCCGTAACACAGAGAACAGTCATTCATTGAAAGTCATTGATAAAAAAAAAAGTCATTGATAAAAAAACAAAAAAAACAAAGAAAAAAATCGTGGGGGTCCCCCCAAATTCAATTACCAGGCCCTTCAGGTCTGCTATGGATATTAAGGGGAACCCCGGCCAAAAAAAAAATGGCGTGGGGTCCCCCTCAAAATCCATACCAGACCCTTGAGGTCTGGGATGGATTTTAAGGGGAACCCCGGCCAAAAAAATGGCGTGGGGCTCCCTAAAAATCCACACCAGACCCTTATCCGAGCACGCAACCTGACAGGCCGCAGGAAAAGAGGGGGGGACGAGAGCGCCCCCCCTCCCTCCTGAACCGTACCAGGCCACAGGCCCTCAACATTGGGAGGGTGCTTTGGGGTCCCCCCAAAGCACCTTGTCCCCATTTTGATGAGGACAAGGGCCACTTCCCCACAAGCTTGGCCATTGGTTGTGGGGGTCTGCGGGAGGGGGACTTATCGGAATCTGGAAGCCCCCTTTAACAAGGGGACCCCCAGATCCCGCCCCCCCCTGTGTGAAATGGTAAGGGGGTACAAAATTACCCCTACCATTTCACCGAAAAAGTGTCAAAAATGGTAAAAATGACAGGAGACGGTCTTTGACAATTCCTTTATTAAAATCTTCTTTCTTCTGGTCTTCTTCCTTCTTCCTTCTTCCTTTCTTCATCCTTCGGTTTCTTCATCTTCGCCTTCCGGCATCTTCTCCCATCTTCTTCTTCCATCTTCTTCTCCTCCGATCCGCTTCTTCTTGCTCTGGTCTTCTCGTCCGGCATCTTCTTCCACGGCGTCGGTGTCTCTTCTGGGCTGCTCCGCACAATGGGAGGCTGCCGCTGTGTGAGGCTTCGCTGCGTCTGACAGGTCTTTTATAACGGAGGACAGTGCCACCTGGTGACCCCGCCTCCTCTGACGCATGGGGACGTCATGGGGAATTCCCTATGGCTTCCCCATGACGTCAGAGGGGGGCGGGGTCACCAGGTGGCCCCGCCCTCCGTTATAAAAGACCTGTCAGACGCAGCGAAGCCTCACACAGCGGGAGCCTTCCATTGCGCGGGGCGGCCCAAGAAGAGACGCCAATGCCATGGAAGAAGATGCCGGACGAGAAGACCAGAGCAAGAAGAAGCGGATCGGAGGAAGAAGAAGATGGAAGAAGAAGATGGAAGAAGATGCCGGAAGGAGAAGATGAAGAAACCGAAGGATGAAGAAACCGAAGGATGAAGAAACCGAAGGATGAAGAAGGGAAGAAGGAAGACCAGAAGAAAGAAGATTTTAATAAAGGAATTGTCAAAGACCGTCTCCTGTCATTTTTACCATTTTTGTCACTTTTTTGGTGAAATGGTAGGGGTACTTTTGTACCCCCTTATCATTTCACACAGGGGGGGGCTGGGATCTGGGGGTCCCATTGTTAAACGGGGCTTCCAGATTCTGATAAGCCCCCCACCCGCAGACCCCCACAACCAATGGCCAGGGTTGTGGGGAAGAGGACCTTGTCCTCGTCAACATGGGGACAAGGTGCTTTGGGGGGGACCCCAAAGCACCCTCCCAATGTTGAGGGCATGTGGCTTGGTACAATTCAGGAGGGCCTGCGGCCTGCCAGGTTGCGTGCTCAGATAAGGGTCTGGTATGGATTTTGAGGGGGACCCCACGCCATTTTTTTTGGCGGGGGGGGTTCCCCTTAAAATCCATCCCAGACCTCAAGGGTCTGGTATGGATTTTGAGGGGGACCCCACGCCATTTTTTATTTTTTTTGGCCGGGGTTCCCCTTAATATCCATAGCAGACCTGAAGGGCCTGGTAATTGAATTTGGGGGGACCCCCACGCTTTTTTTTTTTTTTAATTAATGACTTTTTTTTATCAATGACTTTCAATGAATGACTGTTCTCTGTGTTACGCGAGCCGACAATTCATTAGCCGCAAGTGATTTTAAATAGCATTTTTTCCTGCAAAAATTACACTTTGTGCAGGGACAGTTCTAAGCACGGGAAACATGCCCCCCTTCACAGGCATACTATAGACACCCCCCAGGTACAAAATTTAAAGGAATGTTACACTTTTATTGTTTCACTTTAAGCATTATTAAAATCACTGCTCCTGAAAAAACGGCCGTTTTTAAAAAGAAAAATTTGCATTGATACATGTGCCCTGGGGCAGGACCCAGGTCTCCAAACACTTTTTATGACAATAACATGCATATTAGCCTTTAAAATTAGCACTTTTGATTTCAAACGTTATCATCCATTGTAATTAATAGGGTTCTTAAGTTCGCACGGACTTTAGGTCCGTTTGCGGGTTCTGGTGCGAACCGAACCCGGGGGTGTTCGGCTCATCCCTAATTATGTACTGTATATTAAGATTCAGGATTTCCTGGCCACCTCTACTGTTAGGAATATACATAGTCAATCTGTAAATTCTGGGTCATTTGTTTCCCCATATGAAAGCAGAAGTGCATTCTTGAAGTTTTAGTAAATCTCTCTTGGGGATCTGAATGGGAACATTTCTAAAATCAATATCAGTGAGAAGGAAGTCAGGAGTTTAAGTAAATTGGGTATAGTTGTGTGGGGGGGACATCGTCAGGAAAGAGTGTGCAGCTATATTCCTGAGATCCATATAAAATGTCTTTAAAATCAGGACTACTGAGAATGGCAATAGTAATAGCAAAAAAGAAGAGAGACAAGAGGCAACCTTGACTTGTTCCACCCGGATTAGCTATCAGATCCAATTTATAGCCTTTGAGTGAAATTTGTTCCGTCGGGGTATGATATAGGGCTTGCAGTATCTGGAAGAAAGAGGGGCAAGTTTCCTTAGATTCTATCACAAAGAATAGGTAGTTCTAAGATAGTTTATCAAAAGCGTTATGTAGGTCAAGTGAAAGAATCATTGTCTGTCTATGGACAGGGAAGTCCCACTGTGAGTGAACCACCTAGACTTAGTTTAGAGTTCTACAAAGTATGTATTTGATCAGATGTTGAAGTCGAATGAAACCTGATTGGTCTTTGTGAATATAAAGTTCCAGAAAAGAATTAAGAAATAACACAAGTGTTTTCATAAGTATTTTAATATTGCAATTGATCAGGGAGGTGGTCTGTAGTTTAACATTTTTGTGGACTCCTTATCTGGTTTAGTGATAACACTATCAAAGGCCCTGTTGTCTTCCCCATGTGTATGAGTCCCCTGTATAGGGTTAAACAGGATGTTAACAATTCTGTACATTTTTATAGTAGCCATTGGGGAGCCTTTTGGGTATAAGAGATTTATGTGCTTTGAACGTTTTAACGACCTTGGAAAGCTTATCACTCGTGAGGGGTTCCTCCATTTGTTTGGCATTATGCCTAGAAAGAGTTGGGAGATTTAGTGTATCGATAAATGTTTAAAGAGAAGACCGAATATCAGTCAAAGGCTTTTGGTATAGTTTGCTATAGTATGATTGGAATTCTTGGAGGATTTGAAGGGGGTATTGGTGAACATTCCATTTTTAAGTTTAGGTCTTGGCAGGGCATGGGCTTAGGGTTCTGGGTTGAATTTGCTCACCAGTAGGGAACATGGTTTATCCCTTCTTGTGAAAAATCTATATTCTGACCATTTCAGTGATTTTTCAGCCCTAGTGGCCAAGCATAAATTTAGTTCTAAATGTGTCTGCTTTATCTTAGAAAGAAGATTAGGCTGTAGAGGTTGCTAATATTGGTTAAGTAGGTTGCCATATTCTTTAGTTTTATTCCATAGTTTTAGTAGCAATAAGTTCATTGTTAGTTTTTTTCAGTCTTGAAGATAATTGAATGTGGGGAGGGAAACAAAAGGATATGGAAGAATGACCTACATTTTCTTGTTCAAATTATTTATTGAAAATAAAGAATCAAAATGTAGCGCTACCCCCAGTTAAGAGAGCCGCTGGTTTGTTTTGGGTCCCTGAGTACAGCTCCACCAACCCCCGGCAATTTGGCTCTACCCACTCTGGCACAGTTAGTAAAGGGGTATGTCCCTATGCACATAAAACTTAACTTATACTCTAAGTGTAATTGGTATGAACTCACAAGCAGACTGCTGAAACAAGAATAACTGGCTTTACTTTTGTCAGTAAGGAAAAGAAATAGCAACATGCGTTTGAACATATGACTTACAATACTTTAGCAGGTCCCTGCAATATGCACTTTAACATGTACACACATATGTAACAACTGGCAGTGGGGAAACGGAGCGCCAAGTGTAGCGACCGCATGCTATGCACCCCTGAGGTGCAATAAATCTATCTGCGCCTACCTAATGGACCAGGCCTGATCCCTAGCAATAGAGCTCAGTCCTTGTACTAGTACAGTGTTCTTCACCGGCAATGAATCTGTAGAGGTGGTGCACATGTAGCTTTAAATGGTGTCTTTGTAATCCACAAAAAGTAACATTGCTGCTCTGAGGTAAATTGCGCCTAGGCAGTTCAATAGGCATAAAACGTGTGTGTCAATGCAGGATGAGCCTTCCGGCTTTCTCACCAATCCTTGGGTACCGTCCTCAGCTCCGGTCCCTCCAATGGTGGCTCTGGTCTCTTCAATGGCGGCGTCCGGTCTCCTCAGTCACAGCCCTGAACTCCGGTCATCAGCTCCGTCCGACCGACAGTAAGGGGAAGTCTCCGCTCCGCTGCTGTGAACTCTGAGGGGTGAGAGTCTCACTCCATCGGCTGCAAGGCCCAGGCTTCAGGCCTTCAGCTCCGGTCCGCACAGGTGTCTCTGCTGGCTGTCTTCGCCGCGTCACCAGCTCTGTCAGCAGAGGCAGGCCAGTCCTGTCCGGCCTCAGAAGAGGAAGTGTCCCAAGAGGAAGAGGCGGTCTCCGCTCTTCCTTTTTATAATCTCCCCCAGCAGCCTCTCGGGCGGAAACAAGCAGCCCGGGAGCCTGGGGGATTATGGGGGATGTAGTCTTTCCCAGTAAAAGGGGTACGACCCCGCTACACACTCCCCCCACTTTGAATCTTTGGTCCCCAAAGACAGTGTTCAAATTACAAGCTTTCTCAGGAACAACACTTTCACATAATTTGGACAGAGGAGCTTCCCACCAATTTGCATAAGATGGGGAGCTGTCCTGTCTACAGGTCACTTCAGTGTGGGCGACCTGTTTAACTGTGCCAGAGAGTGAGCTGGGGTTGCCCTCCACTAAATGAACAGCGGAAGGGTCAGGGCTTTCAGCACTTCTCCTTGCTGTGGTAACAGAGTCCTCTGAACTTTCTCCCATCTTGGGGTAAGTTAACTTCTTGGGAGGCTTCACACTCCTGCGAGCTCTCTGTTCTCTTGGAACTTCTTCAGGAACACATTCTGGCAACATCTCTGGTTCTGGAACATCATCTTCTTGTTCTGGGTAGGGACCAGGGACATCTTCCCAGCACTCAGGCACATCACTGAATGGCACAAACTCTGTGGCTTCTGGGTTCAATGTGTTATCTTCCACATCTTCAGTAGGTGGAAGATCTATGGCGGAATTTCCTGGAGTTGAGGAAGGCCATAGCCATTCAAGTTCTCCTCTTTCTTCTTCTGGTTGAGGGTCCTGTCCACCCCTAACTTGGGAGGTCTGGGACCTAGTATTAGGCCTGGGGGTATCCAGAATGGAAACAGATTCAGGTACGTCTCTTGCTGGAGGCATTCTGACTGCTTCAGTGAGTGGGAGCAAATGATTCCTATGCCAGGTCTTCAAAGGCCCCAACCTTCCTTCTGGCTTCAACTTGTAGACAGGCAATCCTGGAAGTTTTCTACAGATGATATATGGCTCTGATCTCCATCTATCAGCAATCTTGTGTTTTCCAGGGATCCCTAGGTTCCGTAACAGTACACGGTCCCCAGGCTGTAGGTCCTGTACTCTAACTTTCAAATCAAAGTTCCTCTTATTTCGGGCCCCTCTCTGGTCAGAGGCCGCTTGAGCTTTCTCATAAGCTATCTTCAGACTGTGCCTCAGTCTGTCCACATATCCTTTGTGGGAGGCAGCAGAGGCATGGTCTAAGGAAATGCCAAAGGCCAAATCCACTGGCAATCTTGCTTCTCTCCCAAACATAAGTCGGTAAGGGGAAAAACCTGTCACATCACTTGTGGTGCAGTTGTAAGCATGCACCAGAGCTGATATGTGTTGACTCCAATGTTGCTTCTTCTCGGTTTCCAAAGTTCCCAACATGTTCAATAGAGTCCTGTTGAACCTTTCAGGCTGGGCATCACCTTGAGGGTGATATGGTGTAGTTCTAGTCTTCTCTACTCCCAGAGAATCTAGTAGCTTCCTGATCAGGCGACTCTCAAAGTCCCTTCCTTGGTCTGAATGGATTCTCTGTGGCAGTCCATAGTGAACAAAGTACTTCTCCAAAAGTACCTTGGCTACTGTAGAGGCCTTCTGGTCCCTGGTTGGGAAAGCCTGAGCATAACGAGTGAAATGGTCGGTTACCACCAGAACATTTCCCAATCCGCTCAAATCGGGTTCGAGGCAGAGAAAATCAATGCATACCAGATCCATTGGGCCTTGACTCTGTAGGTGGCCCATTGGGGCAGCTTGATGGGGTAAAGTCTTTCTCTGAATGCATCTTGCACAAGAATGGCAATACTCCTCCACTTCGGCCCTCATGCAGGGCCAATAAAACCGGTCTCTGACAAGTTGGAAGGTTCTCTCTGCTCCCAAGTGACCATGCTGGTCATGTAAGGCAATCAGCACAGTCTCTCGATGCTTCTCTGGGAGAAACAACTGCCACTTGTCTTCTGGGCCATCAGAGGGGCCCCTTCGGTAGACTACCCCCTGATGCACCTGTAGTTTGTCCAACTCTCTCCTCAGTAGGCGAGCTTCTTTAGAAGGGTGAAGGCGAAGTCCCTCTGGACTCTTGTCTTCCAGGGCTTCCAGGACCAATCTCCCCATGGGATCTTCCAATTGGTCACACCTCAGCTCCTTCTTGGACAGCTTCGGTAGGCACTCCTCTGCCAGTTGAGTTACCCCACAGTAACACTTTGGGACTCCCACTGTGGTAACTCCTATCTCTTCAGCTCTGGATCCTCCTCTGGCTTGGAGTTCAGCCCCCTGACAAAGGGCTCGCACTCCATCTGGTGCCACTTGGGTCCAGTCTTCCCAGTCATCGACCATGACATGGGATCTTCGGGACAGGGCATCTGCATCCCTATTTCCAGCCCCTGGTCTGTACTTGAGGCTGAAGTTGAATCCAGACAACGCCGCCAACCATCTGTGTCCAGTTGCATCCAGCTTGGCGGTGGTGAATAGATAGGTCAAGGGGTTGTTATCTGTCTTTACAGTAAACTCGGCCCCATACAGATAGTCTCTCAGTTTGTCAACTACTGCCCACTTGAGGGCTAAGAACTCCAACTTGTGGGTGGGATAGTTCTTCTCGGAGGGGGTCAGGCTCCGGCTCACATAGGCCACTGGTCGTAGCTGGTCTTCATACTCCTGGTAGAGTACTCCACCTAGGCCCTCATGGCTGGCATCAACATGTAGCTCATATGGTCTAGTGGGATCAGCGTAGGCCAAAACTGGGGCTGTGGTGAGACTTCTCTTCAAGGTCCTGAAAGCCTCTTCACACCTTGAATTCCACTGGTCTTTGACCGACTCACTGGACCTCCTAGGCCCCATTCCATCCTCCTCTCCTTCTGTCTTCAGCAGCTCGTTGAGGGGTTTGGCAATGCGGGCAAATCCATCCACAAACCTGCGGTAGTAGGAGCAGAACCCCAAGAAAGACCGAAGTTCTGTAACTGTTGTGGGCCTTGGCCACGAAGTAACTGCCTCCAACTTCTCAGGGTCTGTAGCCACTCCTTTCTCAGACACTATGTGTCCCAGATAGTTCACAGAAGACTGATAGAACCGACACTTCTCTGGAGAAAGTTTAAGTCCCTCTTCACTGAGCCTCTTCAGTACTTTCTCCAATCTGGCTTCATGTTCTTCCAAAGTCTTTCCAAAGACAATGACATCGTCCAGATACACCAGGACTTCTATGAGGTTCATGTCTCCAACAGTCCTTTCCATTAGGCGTTGAAACGTAGCAGGAGCTCCAGATAGGCCCTGGGGCATCCTGTTGAACTCAAAGAATCCCACTGGAGTTATGAAGGCAGTCTTCTCTCTGTCTTCTGGTAACAGTGTTCCAGCTGATAGGTGAGTTCTGTGACTTTTTCTGTCCCACCAAACACACCTTCCAGGATGTCTATGTAGTCCTGGGCAGTGCAATCCTTTCTGCTTGTCTTCAGATTGCGTATGGCCTCTAAGGCAGGTCCTTTTAGGCTCTCAACAATCCTTTGCTTCTTTCTGCCTTCTGAGACCTCCCATTCTTCTAAGGCCTGCGTGGCACCATCTAACCACTCTTCAAATCCCTCTTCTCCCGAGGGTACAGGTGTCCTCCCTGAAAACATCCGGAGTTTCCTGTATCCCGACATTGGGTAATCCCCGGGGTCTCTTCTGCACTGGGTCACAATCTCCCCTAGGACAGCACACAGTTCTGCACTAAGAGTAGTCTGTGTGGGTGCGGGACTTTCCGCACCCTTCTGCTCTTCCTTCTTTGGGGATAGAATGGCTTTCATAGGAGAACCTTCTCCCTTGCGCGGCAGCGCATGCAGCACTTGATAGGCCTGGCCATTCGGTGCCTGTATGCTCTGGCTCCTGAACTGCTCTGGAGTCTCTTCCTTCCATTCTATTAAGGCGTATGTATGCCCAGCATCATTTCTCATGTCCATTATCCATGACTTCTGGCATGGGGATAATGACATTATGAGCTGCTTGACTGCCTCTCTCTGCCACATCCCTGGCAGTTCAATGACTGCTGCTGCGGCTGGGTCAGCGGCCCATGTTGCGGACCACCGTCCCACTTCTATTGGGTCCATGCCGGTACCTTCTGGCGGCTTTTCCCGCTGACTCAGGATCCCGGATTACGAGCCCCCACGTGTAGCGCTACCCCCAGTTAAGAGAGCCGCTGGTTTGTTTTGGGTCCCTGAGTACAGCTCCACCAACCCCCGGCAATTTGGCTCTACCCACTCTGGCACAGTTAGTAAAGGGGTATGTCCCTATGCACATAAAACTTAACTTATACTCTAAGTGTAATTGGTATGAACTCACAAGCAGACTGCTGAAACAAGAATAACTGGCTTTACTTTTGTCAGTAAGGAAAAGAAATAGCAACATGCGTTTGAACATATGACTTACAATACTTTAGCAGGTCCCTGCAATATGCACTTTAACATGTACACACATATGTAACAACTGGCAGTGGGGAAACGGAGCGCCAAGTGTAGCGACCGCATGCTATGCACCCCTGAGGTGCAATAAATCTATCTGCGCCTACCTAATGGACCAGGCCTGATCCCTAGCAATAGAGCTCAGTCCTTGTACTAGTACAGTGTTCTTCACCGGCAATGAATCTGTAGAGGTGGTGCACATGTAGCTTTAAATGGTGTCTTTGTAATCCACAAAAAGTAACATTGCTGCTCTGAGGTAAATTGCGCCTAGGCAGTTCAATAGGCATAAAACGTGTGTGTCAATGCAGGATGAGCCTTCCGGCTTTCTCACCAATCCTTGGGTACCGTCCTCAGCTCCGGTCCCTCCAATGGTGGCTCTGGTCTCTTCAATGGCGGCGTCCGGTCTCCTCAGTCACAGCCCTGAACTCCGGTCATCAGCTCCGTCCGACCGACAGTAAGGGGAAGTCTCCGCTCCGCTGCTGTGAACTCTGAGGGGTGAGAGTCTCACTCCATCGGCTGCAAGGCCCAGGCTTCAGGCCTTCAGCTCCGGTCCGCACAGGTGTCTCTGCTGGCTGTCTTCGCCGCGTCACCAGCTCTGTCAGCAGAGGCAGGCCAGTCCTGTCCGGCCTCAGAAGAGGAAGTGTCCCAAGAGGAAGAGGCGGTCTCCGCTCTTCCTTTTTATAATCTCCCCCAGCAGCCTCTCGGGCGGAAACAAGCAGCCCGGGAGCCTGGGGGATTATGGGGGATGTAGTCTTTCCCAGTAAAAGGGGTACGACCCCGCTACAAAAAAATTAACAAACAAAAACCAGGATCAGTATAAGACACGGGGTGACATAAATCCGTGTTGGGCACAGTGTGCGTCAGGTACATGAACAATACAATTCTGAGGGTGTTCAGACAAATGGAATTCAGACTTGAGTCATAACATGTGAAGTAGACAAATGAAAATCAGGTAAACTGTTATGCATACCTCCAGGCATGTGACTGAAGGGTCAATAAACCTCTAAGTATTTAGGTTTTCAGGGTTCACAGAAACCACTTAACAAAATATACTGAGGTGCCTCTGAGGAGAAGAATGGGCAAATCAAACACCCAATAGTTTCATGTCTCCTAATGACTTTTCTAAAAAAAGTGGTAGGATGAAGGGAGAGAACAGAAAAGTAAAGTAGAGAGAGGGTGTAGAAAACAAACAGAAGGAATGGAGCAAGGGGAGGGAAGAAAGGGGACAAGGGGACCCGGAGTGCCAGACCATGGATTGCTCTGTAGACAGGCCAGATCACATTGGAGGGAAATTCACCTATAAAATTCATGGCAGAAGGAGGATATCGTCAAATTGGGGAATGGGAGAAAATGGTGTACTCAACGTTGCCACAATTTAGTGTAATATTCGACCCTATCTAGTAGGATGGCATCCAGTTTAGCGTGGATCATGGCCTTGGTGACATTATTATTGGTTTCCATATTATTAAAAAAAGAGTTAGTCTTCCAGGCTTTTGCAATAGTTTGTCTGGCAACAGTTGTCACTTGGAGGAATAATTTATGTTCAACCCGTATTAAGCTAGGAAGCTGTAAATTGAGTAGGGCCTAGAGTGGATTTGGGACTAGTTCAGTTACCATTATGCTAGAGATAATCTTGTATATGTCAGCCCAGCAGCGTTGCACTAAGGGGCAAGATCACCATATATGATGGTAAGTGCCAGTTCCATCACAGCCGGGGGAAACATTTGCAGAAAAATAAATTCAATGGAGTCTTGGGTGGAAAGCTTTGGCAAAGTTTAACAAATTAGTCAACATGATTTGATGTTCAAATAGAAGGTTTTGAAGATTTCGATTTATTTGAGGACATCGCTCAAAACGAAGTTAGAGGAAAAAAATGTCTGCAGTATATTGCAGTGTGTTATTACAGGTTTATCTCAGTATATTGCAGTGCGTTATTTCAGGTTTATCGCGATATATTTCAGTGCGTTATTGAAGGTTTACTACAGTATATTGCAGTGCGTTACTGTGCGTTTAACCACTTCAGCACCAGAGGATTTGGCAGCTCTATGACCGGAGGACTTTTTACAATTTGGCACTGCGCTGCTATAACCGGTAATTGCGCGGTCATGCAATGTTGTACCCAAGCATAATTTGCGTTCTTTTTTTCCCACAAATAGAGCTTTCTTTTGATGGTATTTGATTGCCTCTGCCATTTTTATTTTTTGCAATATAAACGGAAAAATTACCAAAAATTTTGAAAAAAAATTTTTTTCTACTTTTTGTTATTTTTTTATAAACTCAATTTTAGTCAAACATTTAGGCAAAATGTATTCAGCCACATCTCTTTTAGTTGCCTATCTCATTTCTTGAGGTGCTAATATGGTAGGGCATTACAACCCCCCCCCCCCCCAAATGACCCCATTTTGGAAAGTAAACACCCCAAGGAATTTGCTAAGAGGCATGTTGAGCCCATTGAATTTTTTTTTCTTTGTCAAAGTGATTGAAAAATGACAAAAAGAAATTACACAAAGTTGATATATTGCTCACACATGGCATGGTTATATGTGGAATTACACCCCAAAGTACATTCTGCTGCTTCTCCTGAGTACGGGAATACCTCATGTGTGAAAATTTTTGGGAGCCTAGCCATGTACAGGACCCCTAAAACCAATCACCGCCTACAGGATTTCTAAGGGTGTAAATTTTTGATTTCACTCCTCACTACCTATCACAGTTTCGAAGGCCATAAAATGCCAAGATAGCACAAACCCCCCCACAAATGACCCCATTTTTGAAAGTAGACACCCCTAGCTATTTGATGAGAGACATGTTGAGTCCGTGGAATATTTTATATTTTGCCACAAGTTACGGGAAAATGAAATGTTTTTTCTTTTTTTACACAAAGTTGTCACTAAATGAAAGAAAAATCTATTGCTCAAACATGCCATGGGCATATGTAAAAATTGGGGTCATTTGGGGGGGGGGGGGGGGGGGTTGTGCTATCTTGACATTTCAGGGTCTCTGAATCTGTGATAGGTAGTGAGAAAGTGAAATCACCATTTTACGTCCTTAGAAAGCCTGAAGGCGGTGATTGGTTTTCGGGGACCTATACACAGCTAGGCTCCAAAAAAGTCTCACACATGTGGTATTCCCATACTCAGGAGAAGCCGCAGAATGTATTTTGGGGTGTAATTTCACATATGCCCATGGCATGTGTGAGCAATAGATCATTTAGTGACAACTGTAATTTTCCCGAAACTTGTGACAAAATATGGACTCAACATGCCTATCAGCAAATAGCTTGGTGTGTCTACTTTACAAAAAGGGGTCATTTGGGGGGGGGGGTTGAACTGTCCTGGCATTTCATGCACATTTAGAAGCTTATGTCACACATCACTCACTCTTCTAACCACTTGAAGACAAAGCCCTTTCTGACACTTTTTGTTTACATGAAATAATATTTTTTTTGCAAGAAAAATACTTTAAACCCCCAAACATTATATATTTTTTTTAAAGCAAAGGCCCTACAGATTAAAATGGTGGTTGTTGCCATTTTTTTTTGACACAGTATTTGCACAGCGATTTTTCAAACGCATTTTTTTTGGAAAAAACACACTTTTTTTAATTTTAATGCACTAAAACACACTATATTGCCCACATGTTTGATGAAATAAAAAAGATGATCTTATGCCGAGTACATGGATACCAAACAGGACATGCTTTAAAATTGTGCACCGGCGACAAACTACATACATTTTAGATCTACAGAGGAGGTCTACTGCTAAAATGACTGCCCTCGATCTGACCTTTGCTGTGATACCTCACATGCATGGTGCAATTGCTGTTTATATATGACACCAGACCGACGCTTGCGTTCCGCCTTGCACTTGAGCACAGGGGGACAGGGGTGATTTTTTTTTTATTATTTATTTTGCTTTTTTATTATATTTTTAAACTGTTCCTTTAATTATTTTTTTATAATTGTTATTGTTATCTCAGGGAATGTAAATATCCCCTTTGATAGCAATAGGTAGTGACAGGTACTCTTTTTTGAAAAAATTGTTGCTGTTTACATCTGGCGAAATCTAAGTCATGAAATGCTTGTAGCTTCCGGTTTCGTAGGCCATAGATATGATTGGAGCTGTTCTGGTCTCTGATCAGCTCTATGGTCAGCTGACTGAACCACTGGCAGCATTTTCAGGTTCCCTGTTAGGACAGGAGAGCCAGAGAAAACCATGGAAGACAATGGGAGGGGGGACGTTAAAAACAGTCTAGAGGCTAATTAACCGCTAAGATTGCTTTTATATGAAAGCCGACCGCTGGCTGAAAAGAATGATACCAAGATGATCATTCTGGTATAACCACTCAAAGTCCAGCAACATACCAGTACGTTGCTGGTCCTTGTTGAGCATACATTGTAATGTTCTTTTTTTCATGCAGCCTGTGGGCTGAATGAAAAAAGAGATTGATCGGTGGGTATGTCCACCATTAGAATACCTCCCTTCATCCACCCACTTCTAATGATAGGCATACATGCACCATTTTGTTTTTAACTGTGGTGGTGAAATCACCTCCTACAGCGCTGGAGTCGCTGATTTACGTATCGTGGGAACAAACGCTGTTGCTGTCAAGATAAATAAATCAGTACTGCAGCTGAATGGCGTACCTGCTAAGCAAATGATGGTTAACAATAAAAGAAACACTACAGTATAACATACCATATACAATTTTCTTGTACAACTTTCCTTTAGATTTACCAAAACCATATAATAGAAGGTAAAACCTAAACACTTTCAATTTGTATGCATTTAGGCAAGCCCTTGCACTACATAGTTGAAGGTAAGTCTAAAGAAATTTGAATAGGAAAATTGTATGGTGTATGGCCAGCTTTACCATACCTGCAAAGCAAATACAATAAAACTAAGTAAAAGTAAAAATAAAACATTGCAATCTGTGCCTAAAAAAATATATGCCAAAGCATGGGGGCATCCAAAGTTAGGAGGAAATAGCTCCTCCACCCCTGCTGCCCCCATGCTTCGGCATATATCCTCTTTTTTTAACTGTGGTGGCGAAATCACCTCCGACAGCGCTGGAGTCACGGCTTTATGTATCGTGGGAGCAAACGCTGTTGCTGTCAAGATAAATAAACCCGTGCTGCAGCTGAATGGCGTACCTGCTAAGCAAATGATGGTTAACAATAAAACAAACACTACAGTATAACATACCATACATGCAAATCAAATACAATAAAACATAGTAAAAATAAAACAGAGAGCGAATGATAGATATAGAACAATAGTGAGCGAACAGTAGAGCGGACAGTAGAGAGCGAACATAAGAGAGAGAACAATAGAGAAATAGAGAGAAGAAAAATACAACCACAACAATTTTTGGCTTTTTTATTTTCTTTGCGTTTTTGTGTGTGTTTTTTTTTTTCACTTTTTTCACTTTAATAAAAACTGTAAAAAAAACTACAAACTGAACGTTGCAGATTAGGGTCTCTCAAAATGTGATGGCCATCACATCTTTTGAGATCCCAAGACTCTGTGTTAGTGTGCCTATGACTGCGTGGTGCTGTACCCTATGCTAATACTCAACTAGTGTGTGGTAGCGTTTGAAACATTCACCAATGCAGAGACCAGGTTGGTCAGGACAGGAGGGACAATAAAAGCGGGTGTCACGCCTAAATCTGCGTTTGCTGCTTCTTCTTTGGGGTGTTCTTTGGGTAGGGGTACCAGGGAGGACAAAAGGAAAATGCCTCTTATGCAGCCGGCTCACTGAATTTGCATTGGGAAGTTGGGCAAGAGCACCGTCTGGAAACATAAGGGCTCTGACGATCTCTTCCGGGAATTTAAGGAAGGATCCAGTCTGCCCTGAAGCTTTGTATAGCACAAAAGCGTTCAGCAAAGCCAATTGAAATAAATAAACAGACACTTTATTGTACCAGCATCTGGCCTTACGGGCTATTAGGTACGGCATCAACAACTGGTCCTTGAGGTCCACCCCTCCCATGTTAAGGTTGTATTCGTAGACACGGAGGAGTTTCTCCACAACACCAGTCGCCATAGGAATTTGGACTGCCGTGTCTGCGTGAAGCGAGGACAGAACAAAAACATTCCGTGAATCCCTCCACTTCACTGCTAACAAATTATTACACTTCAAACAGGCTCTCTCCCCCCGTCTAAGTCGGGATTCTACAAGCTGTTGGGGAAAGCCCCATTGATTAGATCGCACGGTGCCAAATGCGCCAATTCCACAATCAAAAAGGTGACTAAAAAGTGTCACGCTCGTGTTATAATTGTCCACGTACAAGTGGTACCCCTTTCCGAATAAGGGTGACACCAAGTCCCACACTATCTTACCAGTGCTCCCTATGTAGTCTGGGCAGTTCTCCAGCTCTACGTGACTATCTTTTCCCTCGTAAACCATAAAACTACATGTATAGCCTGTGGCCCTGTCACAGAGCTTATACATCTTGACCCCATATCTGGCATGCTTGCTGGGAAGATACTGTTTGATAGATAAGCGGCCAGAAAACTTAACCAGGGACTCGTCAACGCAGACAACTTGATCAAGAGTAAACAAGACTGCAAAACGTTGGTTGAAGTGGTTTACGAGGGGACGAACTTTGTAGAGCCGATCAAATACAGGGTCACCCTGAGGACGACAAAGTTCATTATCATTAAAATGCATGAACTGTAAGATCTGCTCGTATCGTGTCCTGGTCATGGAGGCAGAGAACACGGGCGTATGGTAAATTGGGCCAGTGGACCAATATAACCGCAACTCACTCTTTTTAGTTATGCCCATGGGGAGGGATAGGCCCAGGAAGGTCTTAAATTCGGAGATCGTAATTGGTCTCCAATCTCTGGCAAGGGTCAGCATGGGATTAGCGGCGATGAATTGACCAGCATACAAATTGCTTTGGTCCATAATAGATCTATAGAGATCTTCAGTGAAAAAACAGCGATTAAAAATCAAGTGACGTAAAATCAACTGTTTCCACCTGAATTCCGGGTTGGCCAGTGAATGGGGGAAGTACGGGTGCTGCAGAAGTGGTGGGCTCCCAATAAGGATTGGCGAATGCAGCAGGAAGGGCACTATGGGCTTGACAGGCCTGTGTTTGTCTTCTTCTTGACGGCAGCGGGACACTACTCGTGCTTGCCACCTCACCAGCTTGAACTGCACTTATGGGACTCACCACGTCACTAAGTTTTACTGCAGTTCTGGATGTACGACCAGGATGTACTAGGCCGCTGGTGCTTGCCAGTTCACCAGAAAGAATAGCGGCACTATTACTGGCTCTCTGCTCCATACGAGAGCCCTGCGGTTCTTGCACCTCAACAACAGCAGAAGAAGATCGGGTTCTGGTATGCCTGACTTTGGCAGGGACCACAACTCCGTCTTCAGAGCTATCTGTCAGGGTACCGCTGTCATCTACAGGATCGTATTCTGAGCCGCAATCTGACAGATTAGTTTCACTATCTGTCATGCTCAAAAACGTGTAGGCCTCTTCACTACTGTACCTTCGATTTGGCATTTTGGTCTCTAAATTTTCTGGTACAGTAGTGAGACTCACAGGTAAAAAGCTCCTGACTGTTAGCGACTGATTCAAATGCTGCCAAAAAAACTGTTAGCATTCGCAGGGATCAGGCCTGACTCTGCGAACGCTGCAGTTATGTGTTTTGTGTTTTGTAAGTGACAGTGATCGATTGATACTGCACTTATGTGGGCTGGGCTGGGCTGGGCTGGGCTGGGTGGAGGGGCTAAACGCAGGTGCTAGCAGGTATCTGGGCTGATCCCACTAACACTGGGTTTTTTGGGAACCCTAAACTTCTGGGGCAGCTAGTATAGATCTGATCAGATCAGATATTGATCCATTCAGACACTATACTACTAAGGGAGGCGCATGGTGCGTGTGTGGGTGTTATGGGTACTGACACTAATCTGACGCTGCCTGGGGTGACGCAGACCCTATCTGATGCTAAAACCTAACTTTGGTCACCCACCGGGTGATCAGGGGGTTAAACCTTTATTGGGCAAAATTTGGCGGGTGCCCTGACGCTATAAAAAAAATAACTAGCTAAACTGCGTCACCCGTACACATGGTCAGATTTTCGGATGGAAAATGTTTGTACGGATCATGTTGTCGGAAAATCTGACCGTGTGTGGGCTCCATCTGACTTTTTCTGTCGGAATTTCCAATGCACAAAGTTTGAGAGCTGGAGCTCAAATTTTCCAACAACACGGTCCAATCGCGTCAATTCCGATCGCGTGTAGCCTAGTCCGACGGACAAAATGCTACGCACGCAGAAGAAATTTGGAGACAAAAGCTATTGGCTACTGGCCTCTACGTAGTCCCGTCGTACATGTTGTACGTCACCTCGTTCGGAATGATCGGATTTTCGGACAAAATCCGTTGGAAAATATCCAACAGATTTTGTGGTCAGAATGTCCGACCGTGTGTACAGGGCATTATACTGTGATCACAGGTGTCAGGGGGTAATCAAGGGGTTAAACCTTTATTGGGGGGGCTAGGGGGGTCCCTAGACCTATCTGGGCCTAAGACTAATTACCCTAACACTGATTTTTGGCACTAATGACACTAGTACAGTGATCAAAACAAATCTGATTGCTGTACTGGGTGACACAATGACAGGTGGTGAAGGGGTTAACTGGGGGGTGATCGGGGGTAAATTGTGTGCCTACGTAACCTGGTGTCCGTGTAGTGTTGTGCAACTCACTGTTAGATGCTCTCTACTCTCAGTCAGGAACGGAAAAGACAGACACGAGGAGAGATAACATCACACTACAGTTACACAGACAGGGGAAGGATATCATTCGTCAGGAGCGATCACCAGGTCCAGGCCAGAAATAATTGACCTGGGCCTGGGTATTGATCGGTTCCTGATTAAATCCGATTGTCGTGGCCGGAGGGGGGCACGCGCGCGCGCCCCCCAACCGTGCGCACGTGGAGCGTACAGCTTTGTGATTTTGCGCAGCCGGGCCAACCTGCCGCAGTATAACTGGTCCAGAACTGGTTAGCACAGTATATTTCAGTGCGTTGGTGAACGTTTATCACAGTATATTTCAGTGCGTTATTGCACGTTTACCGCAGTATATTGCAGAGCATTAGTGCACGTTTAATGCAGTATATTTCACTCCGTTATTGCAGGTTTACCGCAGTATATTGCAGTCTGTTAATGCACATTTAACGCTGTGTTACTGCATGTTTAATGCAGTATATTTCAGTACATTATTGCAGGTTTTCCGCAGTATATTTTAGTGCATTACTACTTGTATAATGCAGTATATTTCAGTGCGTTATTGCAGGTTTACCACAGTATATTGCAGTGTGTTACTGCACATTTAACGCAGTATATTTCAGTAGGCTGGTGCACGTTTACCGCAGTATATTGCAGTGCATTAGTGCAAGTTTAACGCAGTATATTTCAGTGCATTATTGTACCTTTACAACAGTATATTGCAGGGCATTACAGCATGTTTAACGCAGTATATTTCAGTGCGTTATTGCAGGTTTACCGCAGTATATTGCAGTGCATTGCTGCACGTTTAATGAAGTATATTTCAGTGCGTTATTGCAGGTTTACCACAGTATATTCCAGTGCGTTACTGCATGTTTAATGCAGTATATTGCAATGTGCTAGTGAACATTTACTGCAGTATATTTCCGTGAGTTGGTACATGTTTACCGCGGTATATTGCAGTGCATTACTGCACGTTTAACAGTATATTTCAGTGCATTTTTGCAGGTTTTCCGCAGTATATTGCAGTGCATTACTGCACGCTTAATGCAGTATATTTCAGTGTGGTATTGCAGGTTTACCGCAGTATATTGCAGTGTGTAAGTGCGCGTTTAACACAGTATATTTCAGTGCATTGGTACACATTTAACGCAGTTTATTTCAGTGTTTTATTGTACATTTAACACCGTATATTTCAATGCAGTATATTTCAGTGCTGTAGTGCACATTTATCGCAGTATATTGCAGTTCGTCAGTGGAGTGTGTCTGTGTAGTGAGTACTCAAGTTAAAGTGCACCACACACTAGTTTCCATTGATTAAAGTCCATCCATGTACACATTTCCCCATCTTTATTACATTTTGTTAATAAGCCCTCCCATCATGTGTGGGAAGCTAACAAGGAGAGGCAGATGTTCCGATGGTATATGGTGGTAGATTATCTAGGGGCAAATACAGTCATGGAGAGCTTTCCAGTTGACAATCTACTGGGTTACTAGGTCATGAGAATAGACCACTGGCCAGAACTTGCTCAGTACGCAGTTGAGATGCTGGGCTGCCCTGCATCCAGCATGCTTTTTGAATGGGCATTCAGTGCTGCTGGAGGACATGACAGATACATGAGCATTTCCACAGACTCTGTGGACCGGCTGATGTTTATCAAAATGAATCAATTCTGGATTAGCAGCAGCTATCAAGCCTATGATGCTGATGTTGCTGATTGAGTGCTTTTTGGATCTGGAATCTATTAAAGACTGTCTAGGCTGCTTAGATTTGTGGGTGTGGGTGGAAGAAATTTCCAGATGAAAATTCTTGCTTTCATCAAGCCTACCTCTATAGGGTTATGGTGTGAAGGCACCACCAACACCCAAAGCCCAATTTTGCCGCACCTGTTACTTCTATCCAAAGTCTGCGAAAGAGACACCAGAATTTATCAAAAAAATCTCTAATCTTGTTCCCAGTGCACTACATTGTGGCCTTATCATACAGACTGGCTCCCTAAGCCAATGTTTACAAAATAAAGAAAGTTTTGGCTTTATAAATGACATTATGCAACAGGTTCTATACACGGTACAGATGCGCCACTTTACAGGCAGACTAAGGGGACACCCCATGCACTATATTTAAAGGATTTATTTTTCATTTTGATTGTTATTTCTCATTTGTTTAGTTTCACTTTAAGCATCAGTAAACCACTGCTCATTTAGAAATTATGTTTTTTACTAACTTTGTTTTCATTGATACATGTCCCCCCGGGCAATACCCAGACCCTTATACTCTTTGTATGCCCAATTACTTGCATATAAGCCTTCAAAATGGGCACTTTAGATTTTTCCAATTCGGGTCACATAGACTTTAATGGGGTTCATTATTCGGTCTCAAACTTTTGCTATGTTCGAAAGTTCTGTCGCAAACCGAACCAGGGGTCGTTTGGCCCATGTCTATTCAGAATATGTTTGCACATTTTTTTATTAATTTGGGTACAGTCACTGATATACATCTTATGCATAAATTCACAATTTCTTTGCACAGATTTTCTTGATTGAAGCAGTTGTATTTTATATAGTTGTTTATATCTGACACAAGTAGGAAGCACACCTGTATATATTTATATGTTATATTAAAAACACATGGTAATTATAGATAATAATAAAGCAACGTTGCCAGCCAAACTATTTCTTTAATCTATTAATGTATATATCTCTCTATTTTGGTGATTTTAATAAAATAATTTGCTGAGAGCAATATATGTTTCCCTTTTTGAGCCTACCAGCCAGGTATACTCCTGACTGATTGGATCCATTAATGAATGTCTAAACCTGACCCTGGATTCAAAGAGATACTTACTTGAAACCTTTGTAGTGAGATTAAAATCCAAAAGGTGAGAAAGTGACCAAAGGGGATGGTGAAGGTTTCACTGAAGGATCACACAATGGGGGTTATTTACTAAAGGCAAATCCACTTGGAGGTGCAGTCGCTGTAGATCTAAGGGGGACATGCAAGGAAAAAAAAAAACATTTTAGCTCGCACATGATTGGATGATAAAATCAGCAGAGCTTCCCCTCATTTCAGCTCTTCACCTCAGATCTACAGTGACTGCACTTTCAAGTGCACAGTGGAGTTGCCTTTAGTAAATCAACCGCAATATCACTTTATGCAAAATAATTTCTGGATTTCTTTTTTAGTTTTGGACTGATTTATCATGAAGCATTGAAATTTACAGTGATAAATGTGTTTTACATTTATTATTACCACTTGTTTTTAATATAACCCTTTTTTTCAAAAGTTTTACACTATTGGGATTTTGTATTTTTGAGTGCACCATTTATCAGATTGTATTACTGAGGTGGTTTTTCACTTTCTGCTAGCGGTTTATTAACCCCCCTGGCGGTATTCCTGAGTCTGGCTCGGGGCGGGAACTTCAGTACTAAAAGCGGTAACCCCGAGCCAGACTCGGGCTTGCATTGCAGGATACAGGGGGAAGTTACTTACCTTATCCCCTGGATCCTGCGATGTCTCCCCGCTGTATGTGCGAGCTATCTGCTCGCTCGATTCACACAGTGCCGAGTGCCGCTGATCTCCGTTCCCTGCGACGTTACGACGCACAGGAGTGGAGATCGGCGCCAAATTAAAAAAATTAAAAAACACAATACACATACAGTACTGTAATCTTACAGATTACAGTACTGTATAAAAAAATACACATCCCATTTGTCCCTAGTGGTCTGCCCAGTGCCCTGCATGTCATTTTACATAATAAAAATACTTTTTTCTGCCTGGAAACTGGAGATTGTCCATAGCAACCAAAAAGTGTCCCTTTATGTCAAAAGTGGTTTTAGACCAGCTAGAAAACAGCGATAATAAATTAGAATCACAAATCATCATCAAACACTAAATTTAATGACAGCGACTATTCTGCAACTGAGCAAATTTCAGTGTTTTTGATTTGATTACATTATTGAATAATTTTTATATATATTTTTATTATATTATAATTTATGATTTTGTGTTTCGAACTTTATCATACCCGGGATGTCTACTAGACTTTGGTTTGGACAGATTTAAGTGAGTTATTCAAAGGAAATGCATGCCTACAATATAAAAACGCCAAATTTCCATGCAAAATAATTGTACCGCTTTTGGTACAAAATTCCAGACATAATCATACCGCCAGGGAGGTTAACTTAATCTGTGCGATCTATCTATTTAACATCAGACAACCATCTTTTTGAAATCACTCAGTGAGTCTAAATATGTATATTATTACAGTAGATGCACATAGTAGCATCCCTTACACACTAGTCTGGTGGTCTGGTGGTATATTCACTATGATAAAATGCTTTTATCTTGAATTGGTTCTGCATGACTGAAATGACATTCATTTTCAGTTGATCTGACTCTACTTGAACAGTGAAGCAAACATAACTTGTTCCTGTAATAAGTTATAATCTTATGTAAGTTGGGACTTTGTGTAGCATATTTTGACATTGAGACCATCAGAATAGTTATCTGCTGTGATATGGAGCAGATAGACCTAACAGGACAAAACTAATTTCCAAGAATTGCATTGATTGCAATTTAGGATGACACAGGATGTTTATATGTACAACAGTCATAATCAAATTCTCCTAATAAATGTTTTATTATGACCTGGCACTGATACTGCCCACTTAACTACAGCTAAAATTCTTACTATTTTTGTTAACCTAGCAGGAATTATGCAAAAGTATAACCTTGGCTGAACTTCATGTCATATAGAAAAGACACTGACTCATGAATTTGCCTTGGATAACATTTTGCAAAGAAAAAACGTTCCAAAGGCTTGTCCTAGTCCAAAATAAATATATCTTCTAAGTCTACTGTATTGATTACCCATATAATTTACATGTTTAATGTGACAGGCACTTTGAAGTACTTTAACCACTTAAATTTAAGAGTCTAACACCTTTGTTCCTCCCTTAGGGCCATAATAGTTTATGAGAGGTATAACTGTTCCAAATAACATTTTTTTCTGTAGACTTTATTGAGGCAGATTTGGGAAATCATAGCTTTCAGATATATAAAATCTATAGCAGTTTAGCTTTATTGTTCTTTTCCCCAAACACTAAGTGCCCCCCAATCTACTTAAAATAAAAAAGATTATCATTTATTTTCCTATGGCAGGCCATTTACATTACAGTATATCACAGGTCCGCCTTATTCACCTCAAGCAATGGTGATGGAAGGTACTTACTCCTGAAGAGTATGTACTGTGACATAAGTACTGTGAGCCAAGGTCAGTGTTATGCAACCCCCACCAAAAGGAGTGTCTATGGTGGCCTGAAAAGTGGATTGCATAATGCTGTACATTATTCAACCTGGAAAAGGACCAGTGCTGGGTTGCATTGGTGAACCTTAAAAAAGGTGCAATTAGACATTCAGTGCAAATTATTTGGAAATGGATGGAGTGTGTTTTGCTGCTTATACAATACGTTTAATGTGACAGGTTAAGTGCAGACGGCGAGCAGGCAGGGGTCACACTGGTGGCATTCCAGGGCACACTGGCAGCATGATGGGCACATTGGCAGCATATGTTGGGCACACTGGCAGCGTTTGATGGCACAGTGGCAGCATTTGAGGGCACAGTGGCAGCATTTGATGATTTTTTTCAAACAATTTTTGCACCCCCCAAAAATTTTGAGCACCAGACGCCACTGTTTAGATGTATGTATGCACATTTTATGTATGTGCGTTTAATCCTGACCCCCTATATGTGTACAATCAGAACTGATTTTTTTTTCTTGCTTGTTCAAAGTACCAGCAAAATAATGCTGTTCCTCTGAAAAGCGACCCATGATCAGATTGCTTTTCAGAGGCATTTGACAGCCGGTAAAGAGGCAATATGTTGCCTCCTGGCCACCTGTTTTAACCCCTTAAAGTGATTGTAAAGGTTTGCGTTTTTAAAAAAAAATAATAAACATGTCATGCTTACCTCCACTGTGCAGTTTGTTTTGCATAGAGTGGCCCCGAACACTGACTTCTGGGGTCCCCCGGTGGCTCTTCCTCTTATCAGATAACCCCCTAGGAGAAGCGCTCTCCCGGGGGGTTTACCTTGCAGGCAAGCTCCCACGTCCAGCATTTGCATCCATAGACACAAATGCCGGACTCGGCCCCGTCCCCTGACGCCTGTGTCATTGGGTTTGATTGACAGCAGCAGGAGCCAATGGTTTTGCTGCTATTAATCTATCCAATCAGGAGCTGAGAACCCCAGGCAAAGGAAGAGTGCGTCTCCGCCAGGTGAAGTTCCAGGGCTCAGGTAATAAAACGGGGGGGGGGGGCTGGGGGGCCGCTCACTGCCAGGTGTTTTTTCACCTTTTTTCAAGGTGAAAAAACACGAGGGTTTACAACCCCTTTAAATGCATCATCACTATGCTGCAACTGCATGCAGTGCACACAGTGGTTGCAGTGCCGCCCCATTCATCTAGGGGTATACTCCAAGGGTGCCCTGACTGAAAAAAAGATTGAGGAACCCATCTCTCCATTTTCCTCCTGCAGCCGCTGAATGCCTGCGGGAGGGAGAGGAGGAGAAGTGGGGGGAAATGGAGAAATCGATTCCTTTATATGCAGCCACCCACTTGCGGACAGGCCTTGTTGTTCCGCCACCCGGCCAGGGGGGCCCTTCATGGTTTCTTGCATCGGGGCCCTGAAGGTTCT
Organism: Lithobates sylvaticus; assembly: GCA_028564925.1. Taxonomy (NCBI): domain Eukaryota; kingdom Metazoa; phylum Chordata; class Amphibia; order Anura; family Ranidae; genus Lithobates; species Lithobates sylvaticus. The sequence continues at coordinate 523,183,765 of CM053029.1, forward strand.
AGTTACACCACTGGCGATAACCCTATATACAAATACAAAAAAATCATACATTTCATGAAAAAGAGTCCACTCTCAAACGGTTAATTATGTTCCAGTGTCTTAGGAAATAAAGCACTCACTGCAAAATATGCCTACATTTTTTTCATTTACTCCTCCCTGTCTTCCAACAATTTTGTGAATTGTTTACCACAGTGCACACTCTAAAGGATAAGCACTCAGATGATATTGACCTCTGTGACAGACCTAGCCGGGACAGAGGCTTTTGGAGAGGACTGAATGCTAGCCTCTTGCCTTCTGATTCTGATTATATATACTGAGCAAAATTATAAATGCAACACATTTGTGTTTGCCCCTATTTATCATAAACTGAACTAAAATATCTACAACTTTTTCTATGTACACAAAAGGCCTATTTCTCTCAAATATTGTTTACAAATCTGTCTAAATTTGTGTTAGTGAGCATTTCTCCATTGCTGATAAAATCGATCCACCTTACAGGTGTGGCATATCAAGATGCTGATTAGACAGCATGATTATTGCACAGGTGTGCCTTAGGCTGGCCACAATAAAAGGCCACTTTTAAATGTGCAGTTTGATCACAGAGCACAATGCCACAGATGTCGCAAGTTTTGAGGGAGCATGTAATTGGCATGCTGACTGCAGTAATGTCCACCAGAGCTGTTGCCCTTGAATTGAATGTTCATTTCTCTACCATAAGCCGCCTCCGAAGGTATTTCAGAGAATGTGGCAGTACATTCAATTGGCCTCACAACTGCAGACCACATGTAACCACACCATCCCAGGACCTCCACATCCAGCATCTTCACCTCCAAGATCATCTGAGACCAGCCACCCAGACAGCTGCTGCAACAATCGGTTTGCATAACTAAAGAATTTCTGCACAAACTGCCAGAAACCATCTCAGGGAAGCTCTTCTGCATGCTCGTCGTCCTTATCGGGGTATCGACATGACTGCAGTTTGTCGCTGTAACCGATTTGAGTGGGCAAATGCTCACATGCGATGGCGTCTGGCACTTTGTAGAGGTGTTCTCTTCACAGATGAATCCCGATTTTTAATGTACAGGGCAGATGGCAGACAGCATGTATGGCATTGTGTGGGTGAGCGGTTTGCTGATGTCAACATTGTAGATGAGTGGCCCATGGCAGCGGTGGGGTTATGGTATGGGCAGGCCTATGTTATGGACAACGAATACAGGTGCATTTTATTGATGCTATTTTAAATGCACAAAAATACCATGATGAGATCCTGAGGCCCATTGTTGTGCCATTCATCCACAACCATCACCTTATGTTGCAGCATGATAATGCATGGCCCCATGTTGCAAAGATCTGTACATAATTCATGGAAGCTGAAAACATCCCAGTTCTTGCATGGCCAGCATACTCACCAGACATGTCACCCATTTAGCATGTTTGGGATGCTCTGTATTGGCGTATACGACAGCGTGTTTCAGTTCTGGACAATATTCAGCAACTTGCACAGCCATTGAAGAGGAATGGACCAACATTCCACAGGCCACAATCAACAACCTGATCAACTCTATGCGAAGGAGATGTGCTGCACTGCGTAAGGCAAATGGTGGTCACACCAGATACTGACTGGTTTTCTGACCCCCCCAATACAGTAAAACTGCACATTTTAGGGTGGTCTTTTATTGTGGCCAGACCAATGGTCCGTACACACGATCCGAAAATTGGATGAAAAATACCGCTTTCGACGTGATCGTACAATAATCGGATCAGAGCTTTCGAGAGCCGATCATGACAGTTCATCTGATATTATTTGATCGGACAAGCAAGAAATTGTAGGATTCCTTGTAGGATACCAGATTGTATGATTTTCGGTAGACTTGTCAGTACAGTTGTAATCCGAAAATACAATACAAATACACACATGACATCATTTCCGATTTTTTTTCTGTCGTACGGGAATTTTTGTGACTTTAGTAACCTATTCAATTTCTATTTGCGACTAGTAAGCGAAAAAAGTCAGACGATCTGTTGTCTGATTTTTGGATCGTGTGTATGGGGCATAAAGCAATAATCATGCTGTCTAATCAGCATCTTGATATGCCACACCTGTGTGAGGTGGACGGATTATCTCAGTAAAGGAGAAGGGCTCACTAACAAAGATTTAGACAGATTTGTGAACAATATTTGAGATAAATAAGCCTTTTGTGTACATAGAGAAAGCCGTAGATCTTTGAGTTCAGCTCATGATAAATGGGAAAAAAACAGAAGTGCTGCATTTATAATTTTGCTCAGTGTATATATATATACATAGGTATATACACAGTATCTCACAAAAGTGAGTACACCCCTCACATTTTTGTAAATATTTTATTCTAACTTTTCATGTGACAACACTGAAGGAATGATACTTTGCTACAATGTAAAGTAGTGAGTGTACAGCTTGTATAACAGTGTAAATTTGCTGCATCCCTCAAAATAACTCAACACACAGCCATTAATGTCTAAACCACTGGCAACAAAAGTAAGTGCACCCCTAAGGGAAAATGTCCAAATTGGGCCAAAAGTGTCAATATTTTGTGTGGCCACCCTTATTTTCCAGAACTGCCTTAACCCTCTTGGGCATGGAGTTCACCAGAGCTTCACAGGTTGCCAATGGAGACCTCTTCCACCCCTCCATGATGACATCACACAGCTGGTGGATGTTAGATACCTTGCGCTCCACCACCTTCCATTTGAGGATGCCCCACAGATGCTCAATAGGGTTTAGGTGTGGAGACATGCTTGGCCAGTCCATCACCCTCAGCTTCTTTAGCAAGTGGTCATCTTGGAGGTCACTGCCCTGCAGCCCAGTCTCCAAAGGGAGAGGATCATGCTCACTTCAGTGTGTCACAGTACATGTTGGCATTCATGGTTCCCATAATGAATTGTAGCTCACCAGTGCTGGCAGCACTCATGCAGCCCCAGACCATGACACTCCCACCACCATGCTTGACTGTATGCAAGACACACTTGTCTTTGTACTCCTCACCTGGTTGCCACCACACACGCTTGACATCATCTGAACCAAATAAGTTTATCTTGGTCTCATCAGACCATAGGACATGGTTCCGGTAATCCATGTTCTTAGTCTGCTTGTTTTCAGCAAACTGTTTGCAGGCTTCTTTAGAAGAGGCTTTCCTTTGGGACGATAGCCATGCAGACCAATTTTATACAGAGTGCGGCGTATGGTCTGAGCACTGAGAGGCTGACCCCACACCCCTTCAACCTCTGCAGCAATACTGGCAGCACTCATAGCTCTTTTTCCCAAAGACATCCTCTGGATATGATGCTGAGCACGTGCACTGAAATTCTTTGGTTGACCATGCCGAGGCCTGTTATGAGTGAAACCTGTCCTGTTAAAACGCTGGTCTTGGCCACCATGCTGCAGCTAAGTTTCAGGGTCTTGGCAATCTTCTTATAGCCTAGGCCATCTTTATGTAGAGTAACAATTCTTTTTTTCAGATCATCAAAGAGTTATTTGCCATGAGGTACCATGTTGAACTTCTAGTGACCAGTATGAGAGAGTGAGAGCGATAACACCAAATTGAACACGCCTTCTCCCCATTCACACCTGAGACCTTGTAACACTAACAAGTCACATGACACCAGGGAGGGAAAATGGCTAATTGGGCACAATTTGGACATTCTCACTTTTGTTGCCAGTGGTTTAGATATTAATGGCTGCGTGTTGAGTTATTTTGAGGGGACAGCAAATTTACACTGTTATACAAGCTGTACACTTACTACTTTACATTGTAGCAAAGTAGCAAAGTTTAATTTCTTCAGTGTTGTCACATAAAAAGATATAATAAAATATTTACAAAAATGTGAAGGGTGTACTAACTTTTGTGAGATACTGTATATATATATATATATATATATATATATATATATATATATATATATATATTAGGGCTGTGGAAATTAAAGATTAATTCCTGGATTAATTATTTTGATTGATCAAAATTCTTTTGATTGGTTCTCACCTCTCCGCCAGCTTCTTGATCTTCAGGGAGTTCCGTTGGAGATTCGGTGACGTCACGGACATCGATGTCCCGGACTCCTCCCCCCTTCCCCAAGTGCCTCCGTCTGCTAACAAAGAGAAGGGGGGAGGAGTCCGGTGACGTTGAAGTTCTGATTGAACGCAACGCGTATGGGGGAGGAGCTATGCATTACGTCACCTGCTGCTGCCCTACGGAACTAACACGATTGTCGGCTTTACATGCTGTGTTTTTATCATCTTTATGTGAGTAGTTTGTGTTTGAACACAAAAATGTAATCTTATACTTAAGCGGTGAGCACTTAGATCTTTTCTTTCTACTTATGACCTGGCGTCCTTGCTGAGATCTAAGGAGACATTAGAGAAGTTTATGGTCCGTGTTAACCCTTTTGATACCCGTTGGCATGACCACCTGTTTGGACAGGGGTCCATGCCATAAGGTGAGAGTGATTAGTTACACCGGAGGTGGAGGGATTGTCACGCTACTGTGGTAAAAAAAATTACTTACGTCAGTGCTACAGTTTGAATTTAAAATGTATTTGTGTGAACTGTGAAGTTAAGTCATGGATTGTGGAAACTAACTAGTGTCGGGTGATTGTATATAGTGTATACCACATTTACCACTGACTAATGCAAAGTTGCAATGCAAGGAGATCAGCTAAAAGTAGTTGGATCTGTATGTGCATTATAATTAATCGAAATTAGTCGATTAATCGATTAAAAGAAAAATCGATTAATCGAACACGAAAATTTTAATCAGTAACAGCCCTAATATATATAGAGAGAGAGAGATTTATAAGTTTTAATAAATGAACTAGACATGTGCAGTTCATTTTGTTATGATTTGTTCTTCGGACAAGAATTTCCTTTTCGGAGATTCGGATGTATCTAAATTTCGGAGTTGTCATAGATACGAAAGGGCAACGAATCCGAAACAAAAAACAAGGCATCCGTTCATTCATTTCAGTCAGATGACATCACATTTTTTAATTTGTCTGATAACATTCAAATTGTGAACAGCTGTGGTTAAAGAGCGAGTGGTTGTCGTGTCCCTGACAGCAGGGCAATCCTTACCAGGCCCTTTCGGTCTGGTATGGATTTTTGGCATGGGATCCCATGCCATAAAAATGGCATGGGATCCCCCCACAATTCATACCAGACCTATGCAAGGCTAGGAAATGGGGGGGGGGGGGGCATTTTTTTATTGAGCGGATTAGAAAACGTTTTGAATTCACCCAGTTTTATGAATATATGAATGAAACAATCCCAAAAACGAACCAAGTCGACTCAATGAAAATTAAAAAACAAAAAGGTTCAACCTAACAAATACAGCCAAAATGAAAAAAATATATATATTTTCAGCTTGCACGTGTGTAAATTCAACTCCAATGTATTGCAAGAAAACAGCTTCACACAGACACAGAGTCTTATGCTTAAAATAACTGTTCTGTTTATTGAATGAAGCTGGGGGAAAGGGGTGTGGCATTTATAAATCATTGTAAGTTATTAATCACGTTGTGTCTGAACAGCTGCTATTGTCTTGTGGGGACTGTATTACCACAGGCCGTCATCACAGAAGATTGCCAACTTGAGATATAGCTGATATGTGGTGGTACACAATCCACATAGAGTGTATAAGAAAGTTTTGAAAGCAAATCATTAGAAACGGAATATACAGTGGCACATGACTATAAAATGTAAACTAAATATATAACTGGATGATGAAGAAACTGATTATAAGATGGCAGCAGTAATATAAAATGGCATAAATACAACTTTGGCAGTTACAAATGGATGAATGAATAATTGTAATACTTAATAATTACCTGCAATGGAAGCTTCCAAGGCATAGAACCCCACAGACTGGCAGCAAATAGCCAGAGCAGCATCGGGGCAAAGTTGCAACGTAATTATTTTTTTTAAAAAAACCCTAGTTTTAGTTATTTAACTATTTTAAGGGCAAGTGTATTAAATTCATAAATGTTTATTCATAAATTTTATGTTTATTCTTCTGTTTCAACAAAATACAGACAAATCCACCCTCTAAGGCACAAGAAGCTGTCCTTGTTAGTAAATTTAATGGACAATGCACACCCCATTTATTATACATTCAAAAAAAGCAGTAGATGGGTGCGATAAGCAGACCAGAGATCTCCTTGAAGAAGTCTCCAATGAATACACAATAAATTAAATAAGTAAGCATGCCAAAGATTTTTTTTTTTAAACTGTATGTAATGTGCACCTTCACCTTTAACCACTAGTCCTGACTATTTACCCTTATTATCTAATTACAATTACCTCTTCGTTGGCCAATTACGTTGCTCTCATCCAAATCTTCTATGCATAGGGAACAGCATATATATAAATAATTGACACCACGCAGGTTAATTCACCATACACTATTCGGTTTATTCTAGCTCAGACATAGTGTTAAAAATGAATGAAAGATGGGCGTTACCAACCATTTTCCACCAATAAGGGGTACATGTTCAAATGACACATTTCCTTTAACATGCATTTAACCAGTCATAATGTCATATAATTAAGTCTTTACATCTTTGTATTTAAGCAAAATCATTCTGTCACATTATGTCACCTAAAAACTCCAGGCAGACTATCTCATGACAAGCATGTAAGTTCCCTATTTCTAGTTTCGATTTGAACAACACTTCTTAAACAACAATAACTTTAATTGATTAGCAAAATTATAAACTTAAAGGCACAGTCGAGCCTTGGATTGCAAGACACAGTATGAACATAAGGGGGCTTTTTACATGCCCCTTTCACCGTATAGTTCATCTTCCCCAGCAAAAGTATATGATATACAGATAGTCCAGGAAATCACACAAAATCCTGAATGGTATATGTCACGGTCTCTGCCCCTCCTTGTCCCTTACACCCCAGAGAGCTGTCCCCTGCTGGGATTGTTTGGGGTGTGGCTGTATTCCATTGTTTGTGTCTGCCTTGGAAGAAACGTATATTATGGGATTGATGTCTATGTGAAGGGAGGGGGAACTCCTCCAGCAGCCCCTGCTGATAAGCTTGAATACACCTTACCTGTGTGGCTATTGTCATTGGACAGTTTATGCAGCGCTTTACAATATAAAAGGGAGAAAATACAATTACATTACAATAAAATACAAGAGGGTTAGGAGGGCCCTGCTCAGAAAAGCTTACGATCTAATAGGGTATGACAGGTGCTGGGAAAGTTTGTAACTGTGGGGAATGAGCTGATGGAAGTGGTAAAAGCTTAGTTGGAGACATGATAGGCTTACCTAAAGAGATGAGTTTTCAGGGATCGCCTGAAGCCAGCCAGAGTAAGAGATAGCCGAATAGATTGAGGTAGAGAATTCCAGAGGATGAGAGAAGCTCGGGAGAAGCTCTGGAGAAGTCCTAGAGACAAGCATGTGAGGAGGAGACAAGGGAGCTTGAGAGCAAGAGGTCTTAAAAGAAGCGGAGAGGATGGTTTGGTTGATATTTGGAGACATGAATGGCTCTGTATGTTGCGGTTAGTATCTTTAATTTATTTGCTGTGCGATCAGAAGCCAGTGTAGGAATTGGCGGAGAGGGGGTGGCAGACACTGAGCGGTTAACAAGGGAGTGAATGAGTAGCTTGGTGGTTTCATTAGTTAAAAAGGGGCATATTTTAGACATGTTTCGGAGGAGAGATGTTACAGGGGTAAAGTCTACAAGCTTTTGACAGCAACTGGATTTGGGTCTAAAGGACAGGTCAGAGTCTGGGATTACACTTAGCAACCTGGTGTGAGAGGAGGGATTGATGGTTGCATTATTGATTTTGATGGAAAGTCATTGAGGGGGGCACCTGCAGGGGAGAATATTATCAGCTCGGTTTAAGAGACAATTGGTTTAAGGAAGTGGTGGGACATCCATGTTGATATGTCAATTAGTAAGTTAGTAATGTGAGAGGAGACTGAAGGAGTGAGGTGAGAAGTAGACAGATATATTTGTGTGTCATCGGCATATAGATGGTATTGGAAACCGTGAGAGGTCATCAAGTGAACAAGGGAGTAGGATCACAGCTGTTGACAGAGGAATAGGGGTGCAGGATATTTGGTTTGCAGTTAGAAAACGGAGGGCCATGATTTAGAGAAGTGTCCCCAGAAATTAGGAAAAGGAGGGTGAGGAAGGTAAAGAGGGATGTGTATGATCAAACATATCTCACTACCCTGGTGTTTAGGTCAGCATGTGGGTTCAGTAGTAGGGAGAGCGTAGGAGTGAGGGTGATTTGTGTAGGCTGTGGGGTAGACAGGAGGGGTAGAGTAAGGATAATTTGAGGATAGAGAACACCAATGGGAGACAGAAGAGTAGAAGGAGCATATTAGTGGCTAGAGAGTGGGAATCTGACTTTAAATAAATTAACCACTTCCGGACCGCCACACGCAGATATAAGTCCTTAATTTGAAGAGGAATATCATTGTTATGGCAGCAGCTAGCTGCCATAACCCCAGTATCCTCTTTTTCGGCCGGGGGTCCGCTTTCTGATAAGAGTGGTCTCTGCAGTGGATTCGCCGCAAGATCACTTTTATCGGTGGCGGGAGGGGGCCCCTTCCTCCCGCCGCACGCTGGTGCTCTCCGCCGCTTACCGGAGCAATCGGCAGCAGTGGAGGTGATCGGATCTTCACCCTTGCTGGGCATGGAGACAAGTGAGGGTAAGATGGCCCCCACCCGTCTCCATAACATTGCTGGGCAGAAGCGATGTCAAAACGTCACTTCCGCCCATAGCTCTTAAAGGGCATATTTTTTTTTTTTTAAATAAATAAGTGTGGCGCTATGAAATGTGTATCTGATCGGTAGCCATAGGTAGGAATGGAATCCTAGATACAAAGCTATCGCGCCGAATTTAGTGAGTATCAAACGTGCATCGAGATGGTGGAATATATAAACAATCGGCGTCAAAGATGCTTATAAAGTATTGAAAATGAATCACAATGAATCACAACACAACAATGCCCCTGTTGAAGTCTTGTGAGACGAAACGCGTCGGATGGACACGCTAGATATACGACTACTGCGTTTAAACTTTTATCTTGGTTTGTCTTTGTTTTTATTTTGACCTTTTTACTTGACAAACAAGAATTTTTAAACTTGATGGTGGGAGTTATTATACTCCTCTTAAATAAAATATAATCCGTGACCGGATTGTTTTACACTATGAGGAGGCCCTCTATATCTCTTTTTTTATTTCTATGGTCCTGACCATCGAGGCTTTTGAGGGAAAGGCAATCGGGTGTCCTGGTAGCTCTTCCACTCCTGCGAGTGTGTTCGTTTTACCTCCATTTGAGAGTTGGTGAGTATAGACTGCTGCGCCGGCTCAGTCTTGTTCCAGGTTCCAGATCTTGGCTCACCACCCTACAAGCATCACCTGCCGATATACCCAAGCTCGTTTGACCTCTCACCAACGGTCAGTGGGTCCATCTTTAACGGTAAGCGTACCAGATCCCATTTCTGCACCATACAGTTCTAGACGTCGTCCAAATTATATGAGGATGTCACGTTGATGAACATTACGAAATGTCATATGAATTTTGATACATCTTTATATATGAACTTCACCATCTCGGACTGTCATATGATTATAGTCACTGGGATAATCCCAGCACGTGTTTATAACTTTTTTTGATTTTACTTAATCATTATTATTGTTATGATTTGATATTTCTCACATATGACAATGGTGTAAATCACTGTATTTTGAGACACTTCTTTTAAACACGTAAGCATATATTTTTGTGATCATACAGTGATTATAAATATTGAGGCTTCGGCTGTTGTGCACACCGTGTGTCAATTATAACACACTGTGTGATATTCACCACTTGAATATTACGCAACTAAGCGTTTTTACACACTTTTTCACTCTGTTGGTCAGAATCCATGCCGATAGGTAGTATGAATGGTTAATGTGTTGTGATTCATTTTCAATACTTTATAAGCATCTTTGACGTGGATTGTTTATATATTCCACCATCTCGATGCACGTTTGATACTCACTAAATTCTGCGCGATAGCTTTGTATCTAGGATTCCATTCCTACCTATGGCTACCGATCAGATACACATTTCATAGCGCCACACTTATTTATTTTTTCATTTTATTATACAATTCGTCTAATTGTTGTGTTGGCAGCTGTCCACAGGGGAAGCGCAGCTGCATCCTTATATATATATTTTTTTTTTAATCTTTTTGACCCCAGATCTCATATGTAAGAGGTCCTGTCATGCTTTTTTTCTATTACAAGGGATGTTTACATTCCTTGTAATAGGAATAAAAGTGGCACAATTTTTTCTTTAAAAACAGTGTAAAAATAAAAAATAAAAGGTAAAATAAATAAGGAAAAAAAATGTTTTTAAATGCGCCCCGTCCCGCCGAGCTCGCGTGCAGAAGTAAATGCATACATGAGTAGAGCCTGCATACGAAAACGGTGTTCAAACCACACTTGTGAGGTATCGCCATGATCAGTAGAACGAGAGCAATAATTATAACCCTAGACCTCCTCTGTAACTTAAAACATGCAACCTGTAGAATTTGTGTATTTTTTCCAAAAAAAGTGCGCTTGTAAGACCGCTGCGCAAATACGGTGTGACAGAAAGTATTGCAATGACCGCCATTTTATTCTCTAGGGTGTTAGAGAAAAAAATGTATATTGTTTGGGGGTTCTAAGCAATTTTCTAGCAAAAAAAATGTTTTTAACTTACATCTCAAAAAGAGGCTTGGTCCTTAAGTGGTTAAATATCAAATGTTGGTTTGCTTCCCATCTTTCTAGAGTGGAGCAGAGTTCTTGTTGTATCTTCATACAGATTTAGATATCCTGCTTTAGTTCAACTGCATTGGTGAAACTGCGCAACACTCATAAAAGAGACACTCAAGAAAGAGACATGGGGGTTATTTACTAAAGGCAAATCCACTTTGCACTACAAATGCACTGCTTGGAAGTGCAGTCACTGTAGATCTGAGGGGATTATCTGAAATGAGGGGAAGCTCTGATGATTTTATAATCCAATCCAATCATGTGCAAGCTAAAATTCTGTTTTATATTTTCCTTGAATGTCCCCCTCAGATCTAAAGTCACTGCACTTCCAAGTGCACTTTTAGTGCACTTGTAGTGAAAAGTAGATTTGCCTTTAGTAAATAACCCCCATGGTGTCTGCACCTTGCCCCCTTGTCTGCGCCTCCCCATAGGCCGCTATAAATTTTTAGGGAGATTGAGGAGGGGAGCATTTATCACTTGATCAAATTAGGATCTGATTTAAAACACTTGAATGTGCAAGTGGAGATGGTCAGTAAACCAGACAAGCTACAGATGCTGGCCAGAGTCAAAAAAGGTAATTGAGTCTTTTGATCACTAAAGCCAAATGGAGTTAAGAATCAATCACCCATTATATAGACAAGTTTAAAAGGATATGGCAGTTGAAAACATTTACCAAAAGTATAGCAGTCTCGATAATCATTCATATATAGCAGGGTGTGGATATGGCAATGGAAGACATTTACCTGTGAAAAGAGCAGAGATGACATGATCAGAAATTGATAGCTGCAATGGTGAACCTGTGCAACACTTGTAAAAGAGACACTCAAGAAAGAAACACGGGGGTTATTTGCTAAACGTAAATCCACTTTGCACTACAAGTGCACTTAAAAAGTTGTAAGTGCAGTAGTATTGTGCGGGTGGGAGTAATGGGTGAAATCTCATTTGGAGGGATTTAGTTGTCTCCAGGCATCTGCTAGTCCCTGGGCATGGATTAGTTTGACAAGTTTGTGTCTCTCCTTAGATAGACGGGTCAATTGCCTTGGGGGGCTTGGATTTGTCTAAAAATTGGTCGAACGCTACGTTTGAGTCCCCCCCCGAAAATTATTGTGCCTTCCAGCATAGGGTACAAGGTGTCTATGAGGAGTTTGAAAAATTTGGCTTGTCCTCTATTGGGATGAGTAGTAGGATACTAGTGAGTATGGATGGGCCCGGTGTTCGATTCAAACCCACGTTCGAATCGAACACCGGGCGTTCGCCCGCTCGGCGAGCCCAGAACTATTTGGGCATCACATTCGTGTGATGTGAGCGGCCCTCAATGCACTGCGCCAGTCGCAGTGTATTGCTGGCTGATGATTGGCCAAGCATGCACTGTGACCCCGCATGCTTGGCCAATCACAGCGCCGGCAGCAAGGAGAGCCATAATTGGCTACAGGCTGGATGCCTGTAGCCAATTATAGCTCAGGGGCTTTAGTACACGCCCCACTCTATAAAAGGCCGCCGCTGTGGCAGCCTAGTGCACTGTGATACAGGCAGACTGTTGTACATTGCTGATGCTGAATTAATTCATACTGAGTGATCATTTGAATTTATATTCATTCTGCTGATTGCACTGCTGCTGACAGTATCTGCAGTGCTGTGCTGTGTTATACATTCTGCTGTGCTGAGTGGTGACATTATCTGCTGCTGAGTCTAACTTTATCTGCTGTGATTCTGGGGATTTTTCTGGTGTGTGCGTGCTGTTAGTACAGCATTGCAGTATCACCTTTATACTACTGGCCTGTTGTGATCTAAGGCAGCCATCCAGGCATTTACAGGAGCTAGCGTGTGTGTCTGCTGTGTTAGTACAACACACAACCACCTGAGCCTCCCTATCTGTCATAAGGCCTGGTTGTTGTCATCTAAGGCAGCCTCTATCTGCCGTAAGGCCCAGTTGCCATCTAAGGCAGCCAGGCATTTACAGGAGCTAGCGTGTGTGTGTCTGCTGTGTTAGTACAGCACACAATAAACCACCTGAGCCTCCCTATCTGTCATAAGGCCCTGTTGTTGTCATCTAAGGCAGCCTCTATCTGCCTTAAGGCCCAGTTGTTGTCATCCAAGGCAGCCAGGCATTTACAGGAGCTAGCGTGTGTGTGTCTGCTGTGTTAGTACAGCACACAACCACCTGAGCCTCCCTATCTGTCATAAGGCCCTGTTGTTGTCATCTAAGGCAGCCTCTATCTGCCGTAAGGCCCAGTTGTTGTCATCTAAGGCAGCCAGTCATTTACAGGAGCTAGCGTGTGTGTGTCTGCTGTTTTAGTACAGCACACAACCACCTGAGCCTCCCTATCTGTCATAAGGCCCTGTTGTTGTCATCTAAGGCAGCATCTATCTGCCGTAAGGCCCAGTTGTTGTCATCTAAGGAAGCCAGGCATTTACAGGAGCTAGCGTGTGTGTGTCTGCTGTGTTAGTACAGCCCACAATAAACCACCTGAGCCTCCCTATCTGTCATAAGGCCCTGTTGTTGTGATCTAAGGCAGCCTCTATCTGCCGTATGGCCCAGTTGTTGTCATCTAAGGCAGCCAGGCATTTACAGGAGCTAGCGTGTGTGTGTCTGCTGTGTTAGTACAGCACACAACCACCTGAGCCTCCCTATCTGTCATAAGGCCCTGTTGTTGTGATCTAAGGCAGCCTCTATCTGCCGTAAGGCCCAGTTGTTGTCATCTAAGGCAGCCAGGCATTTACAGGAGCTAGCGTGTGTGTGTCTGCTGTGTTAGTACAGCACACAATAAACCACCTGAGCCTCCCTATCTGTCACAAGGCCCTGTTGTTGTCATCTAAGGCAGCCATCTGCAGGAGTTAGTGTGTGTGCTGTGTGACTCCAGCACAATATACACTACCCACTACAATGCCTGGAAGACCGACAAGGAGAGGCAGACAGTCCCGAGGCAAGAACACAGGGCAAGCAGGCTCTGTGTCTAGAGACATCAGTGCTGGTCGTGGACGTGGACGTGGTGCATCGTCATCAGCACGTGGCCATGGGACACGCTTGTCCTTGTTTTCGGCAGCTGGACATGTTGAGCCGCATCATGCGGAAGGCTTGGTAGGATGACCAAGCCCTCCTCATCCTCCTCATCCTCTCTCACCCAAGCTCAGGGTAAAATTACTGGCAAAGCAGCTGCCAACACGTACTCAATGCCATCATCAGGCACAACTTCCCTAGACCCACCATGTCCTCCTGAGGAGTCCCCCGAACTGTTTGAGCACAGTGTTGGATACATGCTCCAGGAGGATGCCCAACGTTTTGAAGGCTCGGATGATGATACCTAGCTAGAGGAAGGCAGTAGCGTGAGCGCAGAGAGAGGGGATGCTCAAGGACAGCAATCTGGCAGTCATGTTCCACCAGCTGCAGCTTACTGCCAGGTTTGCTCCAGTGGTGAAGAGGGAGGGGATGATGAGGTCACTGACTCCACGTGGGTGCCTGAAGGGAGAGAGGAGGAGGAGGAGGCGGCACATGTCCAACGAGGCAGGATGCCCTCCGGGGGCCAGCTTGAGGCCTGCACACCAACTGAATCACACCGCAGAGCTCCGCCTGTGCAGGGCGCTGCCTCTGCACGTTATCACAAAAGTTCTTTGGTGTGGGCCTTTTTTGAGACGAGTGCATCAGATTGCACCACTGCTATTTGCAACATATGTCTCAAGCGTATCTCGCGTGGCCAAAACATCAGCCGCTTGGGCACCACAAGCGTGACCAGACATATGTCGACCTGCCATGCAGCTCGTTGGCAAGCGCACATTAAAGACCCACACCAAAGAACAAAGCGGACCTCTCCTTGCTCCTCATCAGCTGGGATCTCCAACCCCACTATACCTTCAGTCCTCTCGGAAAGCTGCACTGAGAGGAATGAAGGTGTAGAATTAGGTGTGTCACAGCCAAGTACTTGCGGGTACTCTGTTAGCAGTACACTGACGTCCGATTGTAGCAGGCAAATTTCCCTGCCCTAGCTGCTGGACCGTCGAAAGAAGTTTACTCCCAGCCATCCACATGCCCAGCGGTTGAATGCTAGCTTGGCTAAATTGCTAGCACTTCAACTGCTGCCTTTTCAGTTGGTAGACTCGGCCCCCTTCCGTGAGTTTGATCAATGTGCGGTTCCTCAGTGGCAGGTTCCCAAACGACACTTTTTCTCATGGAAGGCGATTCCGGCTCTCTACCGGCATGTGGAAGGCAATGTCCATGCCTCGCTGGACAGGGGGGTCAGCGGTAAGGTGCATATTACCACTGACTCATGGTCCAGCAGGCATAGACAGGGACGTTACCTGTCTTTCACGGCCCATTAGGTCACTCTTTTGGCAGCTGGGAAGGATGCAGGACAAGGTGCAGTAGTGTTGGAGGTTGTTCCGCCACCACGCCTCCAAAATGCTACTACTGGTTGTCTCTCCTCCACCCCCTCCTCTTCTTCTTCCTCCATGGCCTCTTCGAGTGCTCTGTCCTCAGAACCAGCGGTGCTCCGTGGGGGGCAGAGGTTCTGTCAGCTCTGCAGGGGCAGGCCGAGAGGTGGTTAACGCCACGCCAGCTTAAGCCAGGAATGGTGGTTTGTGACAATGGCACCAACCTCCTCTCTGCCCTGCGACAGGGACAGCTGACCCATGTGCCCTGTATGGCTCACGTCCTTAACCTGGTGGTGCAGCGGTTCTTGGGCAGGTACCCAGGCTTATAGGATGTCCTGAGGCAGGCCAGGAAAGTCTGTGTGCATTTCCGCATTTCATATAATGCCAGTGCTCGGCTGGCTGAGCTGCAAAATTAGTTGAACCTGCCCAAAAACCGCCTTATATGTGACATGCCCTACAGGTGGAACTCAACGCTGGCCATGCTGCAGCGACTGCACACGCAGCAGAGGGCCATCAATGAGTACCTGTGCGACTACGGCACCAGGACAGGGTCAGGGGAGCTCTGATTTTTTTCCCCACGCCAGTGGAGCATGATCGGGGATGCATGCACTGTCCTGTCACCATTTGATGAGGCCACGAGGATGGTGAGCAGTGACAGTGCATGCATCAGTGACACTGTACCTCTTGTCCACCTGTTGGAGCATATGCTGTGTGGGATAATGGACAGGGCACTTGAGGCAGAACAGAGGCAGGAAGAGGAGGACTTCCTTGCCTCTCAAGGCCCCCTTTATCCAGACAGTGTTCCTTCTCTCCCACCCATCACACAGGAAGAGGATGAGGAGGAGGAGGATTGTGTCAGCATGGAGGTGGAGCCTGGCACTCAGCATCATCAGCAGCAGCAGCAGCAGCAGCAGCAGTCTTTTAGGGATGATTTACAGTCCCAACAAACCAGTGGACTTGTACGTGGCTGGGAGGAGGTGGCTGCCGATCATTTCGTCCTCAGTGACCCAGAAGACTCCGGACCGAATGCCTCAGCTAACCTACGTTGCATGGCCTCCCTGATCCTGCAAAGCCTGCGGAAGGATCTTCATATTCTTCGGATCAAGGAGAGGGACCATTACTGGCTGGCCACTCTCCTTGATCCACGGTACAAGGGTAAGGTTGCGGACCTTATCTTTCCGTCGCAGAGGGAGCAGAGGATGAGACATCTCAGGGAGGCCTTGCAGAAAGGTCTGTGCAACGCGTTCCCAGAGACTGGGAGGTTACAAACTCCTGGTCCTGGTCGACGAGTTGCTGAGGCTTCGGTCAGTAGCAGAAGGAGCGGTGGGGAAGGTGGACGTCTGACCGATGCGTTCAGACAATTTTTTAGTCCGCAGCCCCAAGGTATGATCGGTTCCAGCAACCATCACCAGCGTCTGATAGACATGGTGCAGGAATACCGAGGGGCAAGGTCAGACTTGGACACCTTTCCCACCGAAAATCCTCTGGCTTACTGGGTCTTGAGGATGGATCACTGGCCAGAGCTTGCACAGTATGCAATTGAGCTACTGGCCTGTCCTGCATCCAGCGTTCTTTCCGAACACACATTCAGTGCTGCTGGAGGCTTTGTCACCTGTCCACCGACTCGGTTGATCGACTGACCTTCATAAAGATGAATCAGTCTTGGATCACCACCAGCTACCAGGCACCTGAAGCTGATATAACTGAATAATTTATAATGTCACATCCCTTCAAGACTGCCTATGCTGATGCTGAGTGACTGTCCTGTTATGTTGACTGACTATCCTCTTCCTCCTCAATGATCCTGATGATATCTTGGAAGAACATTTTTGTTTCTGGGTGCCACCACCAGTGGCTAAAGCCCAATTTTTCAGCCCCTGTTTAACAGGGGCGTGTAATTACAATTTTTTAAGCAATGCTTCGCAACAGGTCTGACTGCTGTGCTCCAAGTACAGTATCTGTGAGGGGTTGCAGTGTTGTGGCACCAGCACCAGTGCCTAAGGCCCAATTTTTCAGCCCCTGTTTACCAGGGTCGTGTAATTACAATTTTTAGGCAATGCTTTGCAACAGGTCTCATTGCTGTGCTCAGAGTACAGTATCTGTGAGGGGTTGCAGTGTTGTGGCACCAGTGCCTATGGCCCAATTTTTCAGCCCCTGTTTAACAGGGGCGTGTAATTACAATTTTTTAAGCAATGCTTTGCAACAGGTCTGACTGCTGTGCTCCAAGTACAGTATCTGTGAGGGGTTGCAGTGTTGTGTCACCAGCACCAGTGCCTAAGGCACAATTTTTCAGCCCCTGTTTAACAGGGGCAAGTAATTACAAATCTTGATCTAATAGTTCACAGCAGGGCCCATTCCTGCGCCCACCAAGAGTATCTGTAAGGGCTTACAGTGTTGTGGCAACACCGACCACCACCACCACCAAAGGCCCCATTTTTTCTGCCCTGTTCAACAGGTGCATGCAATTACAAATCTTGATTTAATAATTCACAACAGGGCCTATTCCTGTGCCCACCAAGAGTAACTGTGAGGGCTTACAGTGTTGTGGCAACACCAACATCTAACGGGGCAAATTTCTGCAGAGTATATACGGCAGGCCCCTACTTTCAAACATCCAACTTACAAATGACTCCTACTTGCAAACGGAAGGAGAAAACAGGAAGTGAGAGGAAATCTACCCCTAGGTAGGGAAATTCTATCCTGTTACATTGTATTTGGGAAAAAGGTATCTCCTCTCTACTGATGCTTTATCACCAATCCTTGTTTCAATAAAAACCCCACTTTTCCAAAAACATTTGTCATTGGGACGGAAAGTGAGGTGAAATGTTCTGAACAGGTGCACAGACAGCAAAACAAATGTTACAGGGGTGATAACCCCTCCCTATGTTCTCCAAAAAGCTTACAAAATAGATTTTTTTGGATGGAGCTACACTTAAAAATTTACCTGTTCAGATTCTACTTAAGAACAAACCTACAGTCCCTGTCTTGTTTGCACCGCCTGTATACTGCTGTTCAGAGTATATAGGGTTGTAGGTATAGGGTTTTATTTTGGGTGCGGGGTTCCCCTTAATATCCATACAAGACCCAAAGGGGCTGGGGTGGGGGGGTAATGGGGTAGCCATGCTATTTTTCTCAAAGATTTTCATCCATATTGCCAGGACAAGACATGACATTAAAGCCGCAAGCAGTTTTAAATGGCTTCTTTTTTTCCTTTACAAATGTCATTTTTTGCAGGGACAGTTCTAAACACGGGAAACACATGCCACTTCACAGGCATACTTTAGACACCCCCCAGGTACCATATTTAAAGGAATATTTCATTTTTTTTTTTCACTTTATGCATCATTAAAATGACTACTCCCGAAAAACGTCAGTTTTTAAAACTTCTTTTTGCATTGATACATGTCCCCTGGGGCAGGACCCGGGTCCCCAAACCTGTTTTATGACATTAACATGCATATTGGCTGTTATAATTAGCACTTTTGATTTCGAACGTTCGCGTCCATTGTAAAGAATAGTGTTCGAATATTCGCGCGAACGTTCGGTCCGTTCGCAGGTTCTGGTGCGAACCAAACCCGGAGGTGTTCGGCTCATCCCTACTAAATGTGCCCCTCAAGTGTGCCTTTGACTAGAAGAAACCTGCCCTCAGGGTCTGTGAAGTCAGAAATCCTCTCAAAATTACAGGATTTAGAGATTATGATTGCGACCCCCCTGGTTTTATTTTCTGCGTTGGCCAAGTAGAAGTGGGGGAAGTGTGGGTGGATGAATTTGGGACCATACTGTATAGAAAAGTGCGTCTCTTGGAGCATGAGAATGTCAAACTTAAGGGATTTATAGCTGTAAAATACTTTCCTTCATTTAATAGGAGAGTTTAGGCCCTGGTCATTATGGGAAGCTATTTTGAGATGGGTCTTTGTGAGATCAGCCATGGAGCTCAGAAGGTGCCAAGCCACTTTCCCCACCGTCACTCACCCTTAGAAGTCTTCTCTCTAAGTAAAAGTGGGAGGGATCTCTTTTGAAGCTGGGCAAATATTTGGCATCCATCTCTGATTAGGAATATCAGTTGGCTGCAATAGATAAAGGCATTAGGCACATGGATAGCAAGGGAAGATCAGGGGAGGAGGGACAGAGGAGGTAAAGGGGGATCTCCTAGCATCAGAAACCGGGGTTCGGGGGGAGAAGCCCCCTGAAGCCCTTTAATGAAAAACAATAAGGGTCTGAGCCATCTGAGTACAGACAACCTAGCCCTCAGAGACCCTTGGGAGTCCAAGGGGTAGTTGGAGGCACATGTGGTCCACCCCTGAACAGGGCACCCATAATACAGTTGCATATGAGCTATAGCACAGCAATTGAAAACCTTGACAAATAAGCCTCCCAGACTTATCAGTATGTCCTACCTCCCTCCACCCCTGCGGGGGGGGGGGGCATGGCTCCTATTGATAAGCTTCGTGTTTCCAGGTAGTAATCCTACAAGACGTTAATCTGTCTCTGAGACTCTGTGGTGGAAGTGAGAACAGTCATCTTCTTCTGTGAACATTTACTTCTTGGCTATAGAAGGTAGTGATCTCCGTGGATGCCTACCAGACTTACCCAGGGAGGTCCAGTGTCACTGATAAGTGTAGGGAACCATCTGAGAGGTTGGAAAAGGAGTTGTTTTTCCCTTTGTCAGTGAACTTTACCGCAAAAGGAAAGGCCCATCTATATTTAATGTCCCTCTGCATCAGTACTAGCAGTAATGGTTTCAGCGATCTCCTGTGTTGTATTAGGGAGGGGGAGAGGTCCGCAAAGATCTGTACTGGGTAACCCTGGCACAGCACTTGGGATAATGGTCTTGCATGTTTCATGACCTCCTCCTTCACTGAGTAGTAATGAGGTTTGGCAATGATATCTCTCTGTGAGCCATCTTTCCTAGGGGGTCCTAGGGCTCTATGGGCTCTATCCAGTTCTATATGGTGTTGGGGAATATTAGGAATTAGGTTCTTGATTATTTCCTGCACCGCAGCTGGTACATTAGGGATGGTCTCCGGTAGCCCCCGGATTCTGATGTTGTATCTCCTGGACCTGTTCTCTAGGTCATCAATTCTGGATATGGCAAAGTCCAGTTGTTCCTGTAATGTGTGGATATGGTTTGAATTTTGATTTGTTACAAAGACAGTCTCATCCAGTTTATGTTCAATTGTATCTATTCTGGCACTTAGATTCTGGATGTCAGCTTTTAAATCCCCTGTGATTTTGGCTGCCGTGTGAGCTAGGCCTCTGTCCAGGAGGTCAGAGAATTTCTGAAAAAGTTCAGCCACCGGGAAGGCTTGGAAGTCAGGGGGGTAGGACCGGTCTGAACGGGTGAATTGGGCCCCAGGGGGAGAGGGCAAAGTCTGCCATCGTGCGGCCTATGAGAGACTCTGTAGAGGCTGGGAAGGGGGTGATAGCCTGTTGGCTGCCCACATGAGAGCCCAGGGTGAAGTTTAGTGTCACTGGGGTAAGCACTTGCCTGTGTTCTGGGGGACCATCTGTGTATGCAGCATGAGGCTGTGCTGCGGCCACCATCTTGGATGTCCTGTGTGTGTCCGACCAATCGAATTGCGGCCTGAGATCCCACTTGATGGAAGCTCTGGACGTGGGGGGTTCCTGGGTGTGAGCTGGTGCTGCCGTGTCGATCTCTCCATTCCTGGTGGTGCTACGGGCACCGCTGCGATGGGGTGGTGTGGAGCTCCCGGCTCAAGCGGCCATCTTCAGAGACCCGCGCATGCGCACTACTACTTTTATTGTTTAAAGTTTTGAAACGTTACTACTCTATTTGGGTACCCCTTTTTTTCATACATATGACATTGGAGTCACCTGCGGGCACCCCCAGTCCACATTATCTATATAGAATATTCAGGAATATCCACCCTGTGGAGGGACCCCATCTAGGAATACCATTACCCAGAGGAAGCTAAGAGTAACCGCTTGGGAATTTTACAGTCGGGAGATCCACCAAATTGCCACCTCAGCCATGGGAGGCCCAGCAATTATGTCTGCTTATGCTACTAATCCATAGCTGTAAGGTGAGAGGCCATCGAGCACAGAGGTGTCACTGCACTGAAGAAAGAATTCACACATTTTTGGTTGTGTGTTTTCTGCACTGAAAGAAGAGACACAAGTCACTCTTTGGTTGTGTGTATGCTGCACTTAATACCCACATTTATTGAACTTTTTGTTACACCACTTTTTCACTTTATTTAGCACTCAGTTTCACATGTTATTGTTTTTATTCTGGATTATTTTGTTTATATTTATTTAATACATTTATAGTGCAGCATCATCCCCTATACACATTTTGTTTATGCCACAGATTAGCATATCGGTGCTTGCAGCTATTTAGAGTTTTCATTTAGTGATAGTGCAAGAGCACCCCACACATGGATAGGTAGGGGATACATGTAAAATAAAATCCACATGAATGTCAGAACGCAAGGTTTCCCCGCAGAACATTACCGGAAACATCACACTGCCTCCGCTGGCTTGCCTTCCTCCCATACTGCATCCTGTTGCCATCTGTTCACCAAGTAGGTGACCCACATGCACTTGGCCATTCACATGATGTAATAGAAACATAATTCAACACATCAGCTTCACATCAGCTTCAGGGAAATGTTTACTTGTTCCCTAATATATCCTAATGACTTTCAGAGGCAATTGTAACAATATAATCACTTATCCTGTCAGTGGTCATAAAGTTATAGCTGATCAGTGTTAGTGCTCACTGTTAATAGATGAATATATAGTGGTGTATCTGGATTTTGCAAAAGCATTTGATACAGTTCCCCATAAACGTTTACTGTGCAAAATAAGGTCAGTTGGCATGGACCATAGGGTAAGTACATGGATTGAAAACTGGCTACAAGGGTGAGTTCAGAGGGTGGTGATAAATGGGAAATACTCGGAATGGTCAGTGATGGGTAGTGGGGTCCCACAGGGTTCTGTGCTGGGACCAATCCTATTTAATTTGTTCATAAACAACCTGGAGGATGGGGTAAACAGTTCAATCTCTGTATTTGCAGGCGATACTAAGCTAAGCAGGGCAATGACTTCTCCGCAGGATGTGGAAACCTTGCAAGAAGATCTGAACAAATTAATGGGGTGGGCAACTACATGGCAAATGAGGTTTACTGTAGAAAAATGTAACATAATGCATTTGGGTGGCAAAAATATGAATGCAATCTATACACTAGGGGGAGAACCTCTGGGGGAATCTAGGATGGAAAAGTACCTGGGGGTCCTATGAGATGATAGGTTCAGCAATGGCATGCAATGCCAAGCTGCTACTAACAAAGCAAACTGAATATTGGCATGCATTAAAAAAGGGATAAAGCGATAATTCTCCCACTCTAAAAGACTCTGGTCCAGCCGCATCTGGAGTATGCCATCCAGTTCTGGGCACCAGTCCTCAGGAAGGATGTACTGGAAATGGAGAGAGTACAAAGAAGGGCAACAAAGATAATAAAGGATCTGGAGGATATTAGTTATGATGAAAGCTTGCGAGCACTGAACTTTTTCTCTCTGGAGAAGAGACGCTTGAGAGGGGATATGATTTCAATATATAAATACAGCACTGGTGACCCCACAATAGGGATAAAACTTTTTTGCGGAAGGGAGTTTAACAAGACACGTGGCCACTCATTAAAATTAGAAGAAATTTAACCTTAAACTACGTAGAGAGTTCTTTACTGTAAGAGCGGCAGGGATGTAAAATTCCCTTCCACAGACTGTGGTCTCAGCGGGGGGCATCGATAGTTTTAAAATCTATTAGATAAGCACCTGAATGACCACAACATACAGGGATATACAATGTAATACTGGCATATAATCACACACGTAGGGTTGGACTTGATGGACTTTTTTCAACCTCACCTACTATGTAACTATGTAATATAAAAACAAAAATGGTTATACATTATTCTTACAGATTCAGTTTTTTTTTTATTTATTTGTTTTTTTTACATTTGTGGGTTAATTATAAAATTGTTTAAATTTAGCTTGCATTTTCAACTTTATTGTAACTAAGCATGTTTCCTTGGCAACACAAAGTTTTATTTTCCAGTCTTGTAGATTTGTTTCTGTTGTATAATCAGTCTTGGAATTTTAGACCGATCGCTATGCCTGTAACCAGACACACATTTTCTTCATAACTTTGATATTCTTTTTAATTAATTAACAGACTAAGGTCCATTAAATTAAAGATTAATAGCTATGACATGCAGATTCTAAATGTTCATGGCACACGAAAGATTAAAACTGATATGCTATGCCATTAACATGAGTTATTTATTCTAAATGGCTTGCAATAGATCTTGGTTAAATCAAAAGTAAAATGAAAAGTAATTAAGTACTTTCCCTGCACTGGACTTGCTATAATGTATGCTATGAAGGCATATACTAATATTGTTGTAATGACCTCTCTTAATTATACTTGTAGTTATGTCTCAACTCTTATACTGGATTGAAAATATTTTAAGTATTAATTTTAAAATATAGGCAAAAACATAATTTTCATAAGAGGGCTAGATAATTAATTACATGAAAATGATGAACTACAAGCTAAATGGTTCAAATAAGCTACGGTAAGTTAAAAAATAAGTTTAAGGAGTTTTTAGTGCAATGATGTTTTCCATCTCCACTAAAGTCCATCAAAGTAATTATCTCATAGCCCTATCCCCAGTTTATATTTTATATATATATATATATATATATATATATATATATATATATATATATATATATATATATAAAGTGCTTTTCAGGGCAAAGTCTGTATAAAATTTGCAAAGTGTGGTGGCGATGACCTTATTGGTATAAATTAAAGGGTCTCAAGGAATTGCATGTTTGTCAATGTAACCAACCATAAAAGATGATTGCTAAAGTTACAAAGTAAAAACTGAAAGACAAAATATAAAGAATGAGGTGGGTAGCCCAAAAGACTATACACATTGCCACTGATTACTAACTAGAAGGTGCAGCTTGAAGCAGCCATTGGTGATTTCTGTGACACTGAAAACAAAAGGGAAAAGACAAGCACAACCTCCATAGCCTAGTAAACAAAGTGAACAATATTTATTAATGATCAAAAACACTCTTACAAAAGAGGAGCTTGTGCAAAGCTGTAAAAGTCAAAGTTGCTGCCTCTGGAGCACAGAGCCGCTTTGGAACTCCCCTGCTTCTGCTGTGAGCAGGAGAGAGAAGAGCACAGGCAGGAGGGAGCCTCTACAGTAAGGAGCAAACCCAACCAGGGATGGAAGCCAGAGCCTGGATTGAGAGGATGCCCGACACCGCTGGGAGTGTGCTGGGAGATCTAAGGCAGCACTACTTTACCTGTATATCTGCAGCATGATATTTAAGGCAGTGCATCCAGGCTTTGGCTTCCATCGATGGTTAGGTTGTCTCCCTGCAGCAGGGGCACCCTCTTGCCTGTGCTCTTTTCTCCCCTGAAGCAGGGGTATTCCACAGTGGCTCCAAGCTTTAGAGAAAGCAGCTTTGGCTTTTAGGCTCGCTTCACACTGTGGTGACCTGTCAGGCGACATAGCCACCTGACAATTCGCGCTCCCTGTAGTGCAATGGAACCTTTCTAATTCCGACTTAGAAAAAGGTTCCTGTACCTTTTTGGGCAACTTCAACTTCAAAGCAATTTTCATTGACTTTTACAGAAGTAGTTTTCAAGCAGAGCCAAAGTCGCGCTGTATAGGTCAGGCGAATTTGAAGCCGCCCAGTGTGAATCGGCACTTACTGCTTTGCACAAGCTCCTTTTTTATGGGTGTGTTTTTAACCTTTTCCCATTTGCGCTATAGCCAAATGACGGCTACAGTGCAGACCTACATTGCCGGGAGGCCATCAATAGATGTCCTCCCCTTTGCACGCACCCCGTGTGCCCACTCTGTGATCCCCGAGTCAATGAGATCCCGATCGACCCCGGCCCCTTACCCCATGAACAGCTTTCAGGCAATGATAGCTGATCACGTGATGTAAACAGAAGCTTGGATTTTTTTTCCCGCACGCTGACAGTGTGAGGAGAAAAAAAGCCGATCACCGGCTTCTGTTGAAGGGACATCAGTCCTGAAGAGGAAGAGGCACAGCCACCTCATCTGTGCCAGCCAGTACCACCTTCCAGTGCCACCTGCCAGTGCCATAAATTGGTACCCACCAGTGAATATCAGTGCCACCAATCAGTGCCACCTATCAGTGGCCAAGAGTGCCACCTATCAACTCCCTCCAGTGGTGCCAATCAGTGCCTCATCAATGCCATCTAGCAGTGCTGCCTATCAGTGTCACCTACCAGTGCCCATTACTGCCACCCATCAGTGCCCATCAGTGCCACCCATTAGTGCCAGCTATCAGTGCCATCCATCTGTGCCCTTCGTTGCCACCTATCAATGCCCATCAGTGCCACCCACCAGTGCCACCCAACTGTGCCACCTCTCAGTGCCCACCAGTGCCACCTCTCAGTGCCCACCAATGCCACCTCACTTAGTGCTGCCTTATCAGTGCCCATCAGTGCAGCCTCATCAGCGTACATCAATGAATGAGAAAAATTACTTGTTTGCAAAATTTTATAACAAAATATAAAACCGTTTGAGTTTTCTTTTCAAAATTTTCGGTCTTTTTCATTTTTTTTTACAAAAAATTTAAAAACCCAGAGGTGATCAAATACCACCAAAAGAAAGTTCTATTTGTTGGGAAAAAATTATTAAAATTTAATTTGTGTATAGTGTTACATGACCGCACAATTGTCGTTCAAAGAGTGAGAGCGTTGAAAGCTAAAAATTGGTCTGGGCTGGAAGGGGGTTTAAGTGTTCAGTAAGCAAGTGGTTAATCATGAATAAATATTGTTCACATTGTTTACTATACTATTGAGGTTGCGCTCCTCATTTCCCTTTTCTTTCCACAACACCACTGACACTGCTTGCAATTATACCACTCATTTGCTGATGTATTCCATTGAATGAAATATAACCCATTCACAATTTTGTAAGAATGAACTGTGTGTAAAAAGCAAAATGAAAACAAGCTGGGTATGGTTAGAAAACACACAAAACTCTTTTGACAGCTCATTGCTCTTGGGTAGGGATGAGCTCCAGGGTGTTCGCATGCTCCACGTGCAGAGCCCGCCAGGAATTCGGGGCAGCGCTGCGCTAATCACAGGCAGTAAGACATTGCCCGATCTCTGCAGCCACGCATCGGGGCAATGTCTCACTGCCTGTGATTAGCGCTGCGATGCCCGGACTTCCTGGCGGGCTCTGCACGTGGACCATGCGAACACGCCGGAGCTCATTCTTACTCTTGGGGTGCATTTTTTACTGCAGAGTGTTCAAGTTTTTTTGAATGCTACCAGTTAATCTGTAGAACTTTTGGGCCAAATGAAAGTTTAACTCAAGCTTTAAACTCATTCCTACTTTATATATGGGTTAATAGTTATCTGCTAAAACAAAAGTGGCAAATGAAATGACATCCTCCCCCCGGTGTGCTGCCTTAAATTTTCCATTTGTCAAAGATCGACCATCATAACCTAATTTTCAGTTTGCTTCAGTTTATCAAATGTCACTAGTCTCATTGAAATTTGATTTCAAAGAAAGTAAAATGTTCAACCTAAGGCAAACAGTTGTAAAAGCTTGTAGTGCACTCCTATTAGTACCAAAGCTGCCCTACATTACTCACTCCAATACAGAACACAAATACAGGGAAATCTTTTCAGTGTGCTCAGAATATCATTCTGTGTAAAAGTTATACTCATTACAGCTTCCATTTATACTTTATGCATGCTTAATAACAACCCCCCACCCACTAGCAACTGCATTACAGCCAAGGATATACTATTGTGATCACAGGAATTTCTTCCTGCAGTTCAGTTCCTATAAATTAACTGCATGCAAGCCAAGGAGGGTAAAAAAGGAGTATACACCTAAATGGCATGAAGTGGTGACAATATAATATAATCTGTGATTTGGAAAATAAAACATATTTGGTAAATGTCCCAGTACTAAATTTGTATTGCCCTCATTTATAAAAAAAATAAAAGTCTATATTTTCTCTACCACAGCATCCATTCAGAATGAAACCTTCTTTCATTATACAGCCGAAAAACATCATATTTGTGCTCATTGTCATAAACGTATTTTAACTATCAGTCATGGGTCAGCTAGAGAAAAGGTAATTTGAATATTCTAACGATATAATCAGGGCCGTTTTTAAGGCAGGGCAAAAGGTGCATCTTCCCTGGGCCCCATCATTGTTGTGGGGCCCAAAGCAGCTGCCTCATATGTGCCAACTATCCCAGCTAAAATTCCCTTGTCCCTTGAAATTTTTGTCCCATGCTGTGTCCTGATATCTCAGTGTAAAGTTCTGTTACTAATGTTGTTGTAAATGTAAATAACCTGCATTGAAATAGTAGCGGCATTAATATGTAACTAGCCGTGGAACGGTTGCATTGATATGTAAATAAAGGCGGCATTCATATGTATATCATGCCCCCCGAGGTCATATCCACCATCACTTCTGCTGAATGCTGCCCACTGGGGAGGTAAAGGGGGATGCTTGAAAGTCCTGCCTGCAACTGTGGTCATTAAACCTATCATTAGCCTGTTGTGCAAGGCAAGCAAATTGAAGGTGGAACCCTTTTTCTAAATAAAATGGTGCCACAGCACCCTGAATTGTGGTGCATGTGAATGCGCACATTTCAGCAGATGTGTAAGGGGGTCATTAACAATTAATGGCACTGCTGTGTATCTGCTAAAGGGAAGCATGTTTCTGTGTTGTCAGGAAAGCAATTTTGCATGCATTCCCGACACACACACAAATGTGAAAGCAGGCTAAATGTCTCAGGTACATGGTGTACAATCCCTTCATTTACACTAGTGGCCAATGTCCCCTTTACATTGGTGGTGAGTGTAAATCCTTCCTTACATTAGTGGTTCCTGTGAATGCTCCTATTACATTAGTGGTCAGTATAAATCCCCACTACATTAGTGGCCAATGTGAATTCCCATTACATTGGAGTTTTCTGTCTATTGATGGGTCCCCTCACCTCCCCAGTCCATGGTGTGCAGGCAGTGAGGAGATAATGTGCTGTAACCTTTTGCAACCAATCAGTGAGCAGTAATGATGTGCACTAACCTCTTGCAACCAATCATTGAGCGGTAAGGATATGCAGTTGTCATGGACTTACCAGGCGTTTCCGGGCTCTTCGTGCGCACACGGGCGCGCGGCGGGCGCGCGTGCGTGCGCGAGAGTGCAATTGGCGCCAAAACTGGCTTTAAAAGCCCAGCAGTGACACTCAGTCAGTGCTGTGTTGTCTCAGCTTCCTGCTTGTCAGCCATCTGAAACCTGATCTGAACCTGTGATTCCCGTTATCGACCCGGCTCTGTTTTGGACTACTCTGCTTTCTCCTGCTCGACCCGGCTTGCCTGACCTTGTCTTCATCTGCTTCTGGTTACCGACTCCTGCCTGCCTACCGACTCCGCCATTGCCTGCTCCTATCATCTGATTGATCTACTATTGCCAACCGGACTGTTTTGACCTTGCCTTGCTAATTCCCATCTGCCTATCCACCTGCTGCCTGGTTCTGCCGTATCCAGCTTCACCACCTACAGACTTACACCCTGCATCTGTATACGGAACCTTCCAGAGGACTTCCTAGTTGATCTCAACTCCATCCCTCTACAACCAGGCACTCCTACCCCACTGTGCTCACGTGACCACTGTTCCCACTCCAGTGGACCGTGAACCAGCACTGTATGAGAGGTCTTCTCCTACAAGTCAGGCTCTACGTCCAGGTACGTAACAGTACAACACAGCCATGACTGAGCCTGCAGGAGAGACCCCCCCCATGAGAGATATCTGCTCACACCTGTCAGCCCTCACCCAGGCCGTAAAATCCTTACAAGACGGTTACACCAGATTGGAGGGTCAAGTTCAGAACATCATTAACCCCATACACGTGGCTCCTGGTCCCGTTGCCGCCCCTGCTCTGGCTGCTTCCTCTCCTTCTGTCGTTATGCTTCCACCTGAACCAAGGGTCCCTATACCTGAGAGGTTTTCAGGGGACCAAACTAAATTCCGGGCCTTCCGCAGCGCTTGTCAGCTTTACTTCGCCCTGCAACCCCGGACTTTTTCACTTGAAGCCACTAAAGTGAGGTTTGTGGTCTCCCTGCTGTTAGGAGAACCACAGATCTGAGCACACCGACTTCTCGAAGAGGACTGTATTTTGATTCAGTCACTAACGGCCTTCTTCGAAGCTATGTCCCAGCTTTATGAAGACCCTGAATGGGTAGCCACAGCAGAAGCCACCTTAACCACGCTCCAGCAGGGTCGCCGGGCGGCCGAGGAATACATCTCAGACTTCAGACGCTGGAGTGCAGACACTCAATGGAATGATGCAGCTCTTCGGCATCAGTTCCGCATGGGCCTATCAGAAGGACTAAAAGATGAACTGGCCCGGGTAGGCATACCTGATACTCTTGAGGCTTTAATCACCCTAACAATCCAGATTGATCGCCGCCTTCGGGAACGTCGCACTGAATGGTCTTTTCAACATAACCGCCCTACTTGGATGACTGCTAAGGCTCCAATTCCTGCTGCCCGCTACCTACCTCCACCCAACCTTTAACCAACCAGCTCAGTGCCTGATACCTCCGAGCCGATGCAGTTGGGATTGATCCGACCCACATTAACCCCAGAAGAGCGCACGCGTCGTCATCAACTGAACCTCTGCCTGTACTGTGGGGCAACAGGACATTACGTGCGCAATTGCCCAGTCAAGATGCGTAAGTGCTCCTCCTCTGTTCCTGCCAGTCTTTCAGCATTATCTGCTAACACAACCCACATTGCTCTCCCTCTTTCATTACAGCTTCAAGGAAGGACAATTCCAGTCAAGGCAATCATTGATTCCGGAGCATGCAGCTGCTTCATCGACTCCACCTTCGTCAGCCAACACAACATCCCCTTGCGGAACAAGACCCACCGACTTTCAGTCTTCTTGGCCGATGGCTCTCGCATCAGCTCTGGGCAGGTGACCCAAGAGACTTTTCCGTTACCTGTCACCTCTTCCTCCCAACATAAGGAGCTCCTGATCCTTGACGTCATCTCTTTCCCGTTGTTCCCAATCATTCTGGGCATTCCCTGGCTTCAGGCCCATAATCCCTCCATCAATTGGACTACCAGAGAGATCAGGTTCTTGTCCCCCTACTGCCAAGAACACTGTCAACACGAATCTACTCAATCACCTGTCACCTTGTTTTGCATGGACATTGATCAGAACTTACGTCAATCAGTACCCGAACCGTATCAGGGGTTCCTTGACGTATTCAGCAAGAAGGGAGCAGACTCTCTTCCACCTCATCGATCATACGATTGTCCAATTGAACTTCTACCCGGGGCTGAAATTCCCTTTGGGCGCATTTTTCCCTTATCAGAAACAGAACAGGAAGCATTAAAGGTTTACATCAACGAAAACCTGGAAAAGGGGTTCATCCGCCCGTCCACCTCTCCAGCTAGTGCTGGAATATTTTTTGTGACCAAGAAGGATCAAACTCTCCGCCCGTGTGTGGACTATCGGGAACTAAATAAAATCACGGTCAAGAACCGTTACCCGCTGCCCCTAATACCCAAATTATTCCAGAAACTAAGGTCTGCTACTATTTTCACAAAACTTGACCTAAGAGGGGCCTACAATCTGGTCCGTATCCGGGCTGGGCATGAGTGGAAGACGGCGTTCCGAACACGGTTCGGACATTATGAATACCTGGTCATGCCCTTCGGTCTATGTAATGCACCTGCCACTTTTCAAAAGGTTCATCCGCCCGTCCACCTCTCCAGCTAGTGCTGGAATATTTTTTGTGACCAAGAAGGATCAAACTCTCCGCCCGTGTGTGGACTATCGGGAACTAAATAAAATCACGGTCAAGAACCGTTACCCGCTGCCCCTAATACCCGAATTATTCCAGAAACTAAGGTCTGCTACTATTTTCACAAAACTTGACCTAAGAGGGGCCTACAATCTGGTCCGTATCCGGGCTGGGCATGAGTGGAAGACGGCGTTCCGAACACGGTTCGGACATTATGAATACCTGGTCATGCCCTTCGGTCTATGTAATGCACCTGCCACTTTTCAACATCTTGTTAACGATGTATTCAGGGATTTCTTAGATGTCTTTGTAATTGTTTATTTGGACGATATTTTGTTTTTTTCTGAATCACTCAGCCAGCACCTGGAACACGTTTGCAGAGTTCTTGACCGTCTTCGCCTACATGGACTGT
Source organism: Lithobates sylvaticus (assembly GCA_028564925.1). NCBI lineage: Eukaryota > Metazoa > Chordata > Amphibia > Anura > Ranidae > Lithobates > Lithobates sylvaticus. Next base: position 523,215,213 of record CM053029.1, read on the forward strand.
ATGCAAAGGCAGAAAAGTGTGAGTTTGAGCAACGAGAGATTCAATTTTTGGGCTTAATAATCTCCTCAACTGGTATTAAAATGGATCCCCAAAAAGTGTCTGCCGTTTTAGACTGGCCCGCACCAGTAGATAAGAAAGGCATACAACGTTTCATAGGCTTCGCAAATTTTTATAGAAAGTTTATCAAAGGATTCTCTGCCATCATCGCACCTATTACACGATTGACCCAACAACACGTCAGGTTCCATTGGAGTTCAGAGGCTCAGGATGCATTTGAGAAACTTAAGAGACTTTTTACATCAGCCCCAATTCTCAGCCATCCTAATCCATCCCTGCCCTTTTTATTAGAAGTAGACGCATCCGAAGTAGCGGTGGGAGCGGTCATTTCTCAAAGACAGGGCAAGGAGGACTTGATACACCCTGTAGGATTCTTCTCTCGAAAGTTATCTCCAGCTGAGAGAAATTATGACGTAGGGGATCGGGAACTTCTGGCCATCAAGACCGCATTGGAAGAGTGGAGGTATCTGCTAGAGGGCGCGGTCCATCCGGTATTAATATATACCGATCATAAAAACTTAGAATACCTGAGATCTGCCAAACGCTTGAGACCCCGACAAGCTCGTTGGGCCTTATTTTTCACCCGCTTCTGTTTCCACATCACTTATCGGCCTGGATCAAAAAACATCAAACCTGACGCACTGTCACGCATGCATGACAATCCGAAGGACTCACCTGTTCCTGACACGATTTTATCCACAAGTAACTTCTTGCTTTTACAAACAGACCTCTTATCTCTAATCAAAGAAGCTTCTACCCATTCTTCAAGGCCCCCAGGAATCACCTTGACATCACGAGACGGCTTGCTATGGAAAGGAAGTCAAATCTTTGTTCCAGAGAGTATCCGAGTTAAGGTACTAACACTGCTTCATAACCATCCTTTAGCAGGGCATTTTGGGTCCGGAAGACTCTTGAACTTGTACAACGTACATTTTGGTGGCCCAACCTAAAGGAATTTTGTGGGAGATACGTCAGTTCCTGTCCTGTCTGCATACGGAACAAGACTTCAAGAAACCGAGCCTGGGGCTTGCTGAAACCTCTACCTGTACCGGACAGACCTTGGAAAATGATTGCTATGGACTTTATAGTCGAATTACCCCGCTCTGAGGGGTGCACAGCCATTTTCGTGGTTGTGGACCGCCTATCTAAAATGGCCCACTTCGTGCCCTTAAAGGGAACCCCATCTGCTGCGGAAACGGCCCGTGTGTTCATCAAGGAGATCATCAGACTACATGGAGTACCTGCAAATATAGTCTCTGACAGGGGGGTACAGTTTACCTCACGCTTTTGGAAAGCACTTTGTGAAATCTTGAAGATCGAGCTGGCCCTCTCCTCGGCCTATCACCCTCAAACCAACGGGCAGACAGAGAGGACCAACCAAACCCTCGAGCAATACATCAGATGCTTTACTTCCTTTTCACAGGACAATTGGGTTTCCCTACTGCCTTTAGCAGAATTCGCCTATAATAATACCAGTCACTCAGCCACTAACCAATCCCCCTTCTTTTCCAACTATGGTTTTCACCTAACCTTCTTACCAGATTTTGTTTCAGAATCTCCAGTTCCGGCAGTCCAAGAGACGATAGAATTCCTCAACCGCAACAACCGGGTACTACAAGAAGCCGTGTCCAAGGCCCAGGCGGACAGTAAGAAAAACTTCGACCAAAAAAGGAGGGGGGAGCTGGTTCTGCAAACGGGAGATCAGGTATGGCTATCTACAGACAACATTAAACTGATTTGTCCCTCTAAGAAGCTTGCACCTAAATTTATGGGACCTTTTCCTATCAAGAGGAAAATTAATGAAGTTGCTTATGAACTGTCTTTGCCTGACTCTCTTAAAGTTCACCCAGTATTTCACGTGTCTTTGTTGAAACCTGCTGTGCCTAACCCCTTCCCTGACAGAGGAACCGGCCCGCCTAAACCTGTTCTAGTGGATGGTGACCAGGAATATGAGGTGGAGGCGATCCTCAATTGTAGGAAAAGACACGGGCAAGTACAATTTTTGGTCAAATGGAAAGGGTACGGCCCAGTGAGTAATTCTTGGGAACCGGACAGTAACATACATGCTAAACGTTTAGTTCGTACCTACTTGACTTCTCACCCTGAAAAAGCAAGTCGCCTGGGCATCCGGAGGCTGACCCTTGTGTGGGGGCAATGTCATGGACTTACCAGGCGTTTCCGGGCTCTTCGCGCGCACACGGGCGCGCGGCGCGCGCGTGCACGTTAGCGCACGCGGCGGCCCGCGCGTGCATGTGCGCATGCGCGAGAGCGCAATTGGTGCCAAAACGGGCTTTAAAAGCCCAGCAGTGACACTCAGTCAGTGCTGTGTTGTCTCAGCTTCCTGCTTGTCAGCCATCTGAAACCTGATCTGAACCTGTGATTCCCGTTATCGACCCGGCTCTGTTTTGGACTACTCTGCTTTCTCCTGCTCGACCCGGCTTGCCTGACCTTGTCTTCATCTGCTTCTGGTTACCGACTCCTGCCTGCCTACCGACTCCGCCATTGCCTGCTCCTATCATCTTATTGATCTACTATTGCCAACCGGACTGTTTTGACCTTGCCTTGCTAATTCCCATCTGCCTATCCACCTGCTGCCTGGTTCTGCCGTATCCAGCTTCACCACCTACAGACTAACACCCTGCATCTGTATACGGAACCTTCCAGAGGACTTCCTAGTTGATCTCAACTCCATCCCTCTACAACCAGGCACTCCTACCCCACTGTGCTCACGTGACCACTGTTCCCACTCCAGTGGACCGTGAACCAGCGCTGTATGAGAGGTCTTCTCCTACAAGTCAGGCTCTACGTCCAGGTACGTACCAGCAGTAACCTCTAGCAACCAATTAGTAAGCAGTAATAATGTGCAGTAACCACTAGCAACCAATTGGTGAGTGGTAAGGATGTCCAGTAACTTCTAGAAACCAATCAGTGAGCAGTATTGATGTACAGTAATCTCTAGCAAGCAATTGATAACAAGCAGAAGTCATGTGCTGTAACCTCTAGAAAATAATAAGTGAGCCATAATGTGTGCTGTAACCTCTAGTAGCCAGTCAGTGAGTGATAATGATTGATTGTAACCTTTGGCAACCAATCGCAATCACTGCCAGATCTGATTCAGTAAACTGATTTGGAGTATAGCTGCTATTTATTGTACACTCAGAGCAGGTGGAGAGTGAAATTGCATGGGGAAGGGGGACCCAAGAAAATGTTTGCCCAGGGTCCAATCAATATTAAAGACGGCCCTGGATACAATGTTTAGAGCTTAATTATAAGTCCTCCTAAACATTTTAGCTATACAATGTGAATGGAAGGCCAAATACTTTAAAAAGGAACTCTACTCCCCCAGGTTAATATTGATCCTAAACCACCCTATCTTTTGTGCTGGGTTGAGCTGAAATAGTATACTCACCTGTCAGCAAAACCAGTTCCATTCTATTTCCAGCCAAACACCAGGTCCTACCCCATCATCTTTTCTGGTGTTAGGAGACCCGCTATCTGCTCTGTTTCCTAGCAGGCAGCTCCAAGATGACACTCCACTGTTTTTTACCTAGCCCTAAAGCCTCCTGGATACATGACATGGGTATCCTAAAAGGCTTTGAGTTGGATGGGCGTCATTTTCGACTAGGTGAGAAAGACAGAACAAAAGGTCATGTTCCCCCAAAGAAGATATATATCCTATAAAGAATATTATTTTGTTGTTGTTGGTGCTATGGGCTGAAAAGAGGGTGGAAGGAGTAAGATGCAAAGTAGAAAAAGTTAGTTAAGGTCCACTTTAATGTGCATGTTTGCTCAGTATTCATCCTGTATGTTGTCATGGGATACTGTAAACTAGGCAACTGCAAACCAATGCACAATGATTGGGGGTGAGAAACCCTGCCATGTACAAATGTGTAGTTCAATCTTCAAAAAAAAAAAAATCTGAAAAAGTGTAAAATCTCATAATTTTCATCACAAGCAACACACAATCATAAAACCAACTGACAAAGTGTGGTGTCACAAAAACAAGCTACACATCAGTAGATAAAATGTGGCATAGTTATTAATATCTGGACTTTTTTATGTTGCTACTTGTTTGGACTCTATGCATAACAGAAAAACAACTGAGACTAATGCCGCGTACACACGAAGGGACAATCCCGCGGGATTATCCTCTGGACTGAAGTCCAGCGGATAATCCCCTCGTGTGTGGGCGCCGGCGGACTTTTTGGCGCCAAAGTCCGGCGGACTTTTTGGCGCCAAAGTTTGAAGTTTTGTTTTCAAATTATCCGCTGGACTTGGCAGTCCAGCGGACAATCCCGCCGTTAGTGGGCAAGTCCGCGGGACTTTTGAAATGAACGGACTTGCCGCTCATCGGCAAGTCCGTTCATTTAGCACGTGACTTCAGGTTACGTAGCTAGCGTAGGCAGTTACTGCCGCCGCGCTAGCTCCGTGACCTGGCATGGATTTAAAGGGACTCCCCACGCCGAAAAAACGGCGTGGGGGTTCCCCCCAAATCCATGTCAGACCCTCATCCGAGCACGCAGCCTGGCAGGCCAGGAAAGGGGTGGGGACGAACGAGCGCCCCCCCCTCCTGAGCCGTACCAGGCCGCGTGCCCTCAACATGGGGGGTGCCCTGGGGAAAGGGGGGCCGTGCGGCCCCCCCACCCCAAAGCACCTTGTCCCCATGTTGATGAGGACAAGGGCCTCTTCCCGACAACCCTGGCCGTTGGTTGTCGGGGTCTGCGGGCGGGGGCTTATCGGAATCTGGGAGCCCCCTTTAATAAGGGGGCCCCCAGATCCCGGCCCCCCACCCTATGTGAATGAGTATGGGGTACGATGTACCCCTACCCATTCACCTAAGGTGTAAAATGTAAAGTACAAAAACACACACACTTTTGAAAAAATATTTTATTGCACTGCTCCGGGGGTCTTCTTCCGTCTTGGGGGTCTTCTCGCCGGACTCCCCCGCTCTCTTCTGCTCTTTTACCTAGCTCTTTCACGAGGGGGGGAGTCCGGCTACCTTCTTCGTCGTCGCCGCCGTCTGGGGGTCTCGATCCGCCTTCGGGGGTCTTCTTCCGTCTTGGGGGTCTTCTCGCCGGACTCCCCCGCCATTTACCAAGCTCTTTTACCGAGCGGGGGAAGTCCGGCTACCTTCTTCGTCGTCGCCGCCGTCGTCTGGGGGGTCTCGATCCGCCTTCGGGGGTCTTCCGGGGGTCTCTTCTGTTCTTGCGGCGGTCGTCGTCTTCCGCGCCGCCGGCGCCTTGTCCTTCTTCTTGTTCTTGTTCTTGTTCTTCTTCTTCTTCCGATGTTGACCCGACGCTCTCTCTGCCCGGAATGCCTGTGCCGGTCTGCGCTGAGACTTATATAGGGGAATGGGGACAGGGTCACATGCACATGTCACATGGTGACCCTGCCCCCTTGTGTTGTCACAGTCCCGGAGGATGCTGGGACTGTGACATCGCAAGGGGGCGGGGTCACCATGTGACATGAACATGTGACCCTGTCCCCCATGTCCCTATATAAGTCCGAGCGCAGACCGGCACAGGCATTCCGGGCAGAGAGAGCGTCGGGTCAACATCGGAAGAAGAAGAAGAACAAGAACAAGAACAAGAAGAAGGACAAGGCGCCGGCGGCGCGGAAGACGACGACCGCCGCAAGAACAGAAGAGACCCCCGGAAGACCCCCGAAGGCGGATCGAGACCCCCCAGACGACGGCGGCGACGACGAAGAAGGTAGCCGGACTTCCCCCGCTCGGTAAAAGAGCTTGGTAAATGGCGGGGGAGTCCGGCGAGAAGACCCCAAGACGGAAGAAGACCCCCGAAGGCGGATCGAGACCCCCAGACGGCGGCGACGACGAAGAAGGTAGCCGGACTCCCCCCTCGTGAAAGAGCTAGGTAAAAGAGCAGAAGAGAGCGGGGGAGTCCGGCGAGAAGACCCCAAGACGGAAGAAGACCCCCGGAGCAGTGCAATAAAATATTTTTTCAAAAGTGTGTGTGTTTTTGTACTTTACATTTTACACCTTAGGTGAATGGGTAGGGGTACATCGTACCCCATACTCATTCACATAGGGTGGGGGGCCGGTATCTGGGGGCCCCCTTATTAAAGGGGCTCCCAGATTCCGATAAGCCCCCGCCCGCAGACCCCGACAACCAACGGCCAGGGTTGTCGGGAAGAGGCCCTTGTCCTCATCAACATGGGGACAAGGTGCTTTGGGGTGGGGGGGCCGCACGGCCCCCCTTTCCCCAGGGCACCCCCCATGTTGAGGGCACGTGGCCTGGTACGGCTCAGGAGGGGGGGGGCGCTCGTTCGTCCCCACCCCTTTCCTGGCCTGCCAGGCTGCGTGCTCGGATGAGGGTCTGACTTGGATTTGGGGGGAACCCCCACGCCGTTTTTTCGGCGTGGGGATTCCCTTTAAATCCATGCCAGCTTGCGGGGCTAGCGCGGCGGCATTTACTGCCTACGCTAGCTACGTAACCTGAAGTTACGTTCGAAATGAACGGACTGCTCCATGTGTGGGCAAGTCCGTTCATTTTCAAAAGTCCCGCGGACTTTTGGCCGGCGGATTATCCGCTGGAGAAGTCCGTGCGTGTGTGGGCAAGTCCACACGCTCGGAAAGTCCAGCGGACCCCGCTGGAAAGTCCCGCGGGATTGTCCGCTGGACTAGGTCCGCCGGCAAAAGTCCGCACGTGTGTACGAGGCATAAGTGTTGGTTCACACATTGGCAACCCGACTTACAGCACGACTTTGCAAGGCGATTTGGAGGCAACTTCAGAGCGACTTTGCGCAACTTACAACGCGACTTAAAGTTGCCTCCAGGACAGGCAACTTTGGCTGTGGCCAATCAAAGAATTATCAGCTCTATGGGAGGGAGGGGGTTGCCTGGATAAACTTGGGAAGTACCTAGGTAAATTATTTTCTTTTTCCTGAAAAGTCACTTCAATATAGATGGATATCCGACTTGGAGGCAACTTCCATTGAAATCTATGGGTACAAGTTGCCTAGAAGTCGCCTTGAAGTAGTACAGGAAACTTTTCTGAAGTCGGAGCAACTTCAGTAGTGTACATTAAGATGGCTCTCATTTACTTCTATGGCATTTCTTATGTCCAGCAACTTGGAGCGACTTGAGGACTTACAAGTCAGATCCCAAGTCGCTGTAGTGTGAACCCGCACGAATGATCTAATATTTGGATCCATAACTCATAATTGTAAACATTTATGAAATTTTACAGATAGTTTTTTACCAAAATCCTAGTTAATTGGAAAAACAGGCAGCAGCCAGCCCCTTACATTTCATTGGCTAGTCTGAGTGGATGGCAACTGTAAGGTAAAACAATGAAGGTCTGAAATCAACTCTGGTTATACCTGAGGGGTCTCGATGTGAGGGTGTGGGTACTTTCAATGTATAAAGTCTAAAAAGAAGCTGCACTCCTCACAGTTCTTGATCTTGTAATGATGGGTGCTCAAAGTGAATACCACAATTGGTCACTATGTTGCTTTGACAAAGGGACCCTGTGAGTCCCAATGGCGCTTTAAGGGGTATAGGGGGTGCCCACACACACCCACTGTGTGACATAGGAGCTGATGCATGTGCCCGGTGGCCGAGATTGCTCCTAAGAGAGACAAAACGAAGGTCTGTCAATGTAAACAGACAGATCTCCATTCTGTCATGGGAGAGGAGACAGATCTCCTGTTCATACTGATTATGAACAGCGATCGGTCTCCTCCTCCAGTCAGTACACTCCCCCCACAGTTAGAAAACACACTGAGTGAATATATTTAACCCCTTGATCGCCCCCTATTGTTAACCTCTTCCCTGCCAGTGACATTTATACAGTAACCAGTTGTTGTTTTTTAGCTCTGATCACTGTATAAATGTCAATGGTCCCAAAAAAGTGTCAAAAGTGTCCGATCTGTCTGCCGCAATGTCGCAGTCTCGCTAAAAATCACAGATCGCCTCCATTACTAGTAAAAAAATAATAATAATAAAAGTGCCATAACTCTATTCCCTATTTTGTAGACGCTATAACTTTTGCGCAAACCAATCAATATACGCTTATTGCAATTTTTCTTACCAAAACTATGTAGAAGAATACCTATCGGCCTAAATTGATGACAATTTTTTTTATATTTTTAATTTGAGGATATTTAATATAGCAGATAAAAAATATTGTGTTTTTTTCAAAATTGTCGCTATTTTTTTGTTTATATCGCAAAAAATAAAAACCACAGAGGTGATCAAATTTTGTTTGGGTACATTTGTCAGTTAAAGTGACGCAGTGCCGTATCGCAAAAAATGGCCTGGTCTTTAAGGGGCAAATCCCTCCGGGGCTGAAGTGGTTAAATAAACCAGATATTTAAACTTGACACCTGCATTCCTAGGGGTCTCAACTATGAATGGGATATCACCCACTATTATGAATAATCTTCGCACTTCTCTCCTCTGGTCCTCTTTTCTTCTTCTTCCTTTATCCCCTTTCTCCCCCCCACTGTTTTCTTTGCCCCCCCCCCCTCCGTTTATCCCCTCTAATACCTCAACATCTCATTCTTTTTTATTTCCCCGTACATTCCTGACTGATTTGAATCGTGCTTATTTGGAAGCATAATCATACATCTTACTTTTTAAACATTTTTGTCATGTTTTTCCTTCTGGGTTATAATAGGCAATGCCAATAAGCATAGATTTTCTGGGTGAAAGTGCTTTTTTGTTGTGTTATAAATAGGGTATTCTTTGTTGCTAACCTTTTTCTTTTTTCCTTTCCTTCACTCTTTATTTTCATTCTTATTTTTACCTTTCATTTTCTTTTCTGAGAGGGGGACTTTTAACATTTTTAAATTTCTTTCTTAATAGTTTGGGAGTCACATATGCTTTAAAATCCATGCCAACACATGATATATTTTTGCCAAACATGAAGAAGAACAGAAGTCGCTCCTGGCTATACAAATATATTTCTATTTTTTATAATGTGTAGTTTTTTACCTCTCTCCCCCTCTTCAGTCTTCATCTGTTTGTTTACTAATTAATCATCATAGTGGCCCATGATGCAATATATACCCTTCCTACTACAGGGATATCCTCATCTCCATGACTAAGCCCTGTGGGTGGGGCAAAACATGTCAGGGTGTGTGGCCTGGATGGAGTTAGTCTGGGGCTGCTATCAATTATTACACGCCGGGCTTTTATGGTGTGCGGTGACTGAGATGTTTATCTATTTGTTCTATGGACCATTTTTTTTTTATTCTATGGTATGCTTTATGTCCTATTAATGGATACATAACTAGATTAAAAGGGGGATCATTTTTATATCTGGTGACACTTATAGTGTCATGCTCCTGATTTTGCTGCAGATAATACTGCAGAATACTGGTCAGGAAGAATGTGATTTTCTTTTCCTCATTCCAAGTATTACCAAAAACCATTGCTCAAAAAATCCTTGTCAAACTATTCAACCCAATGAGCGCTATTCACTTGTGCCTGGATGGATGGAAAACAGCGCACTGGAGAAAAGTGTACTGCTCAGTATAATGTATAATGTTTATCAACCTTGCTTTAACCCTAATGCTGTCAGTACAGTTATTCTATCCAAATGTTACTGTGGATGGTATCGCTTCTATCTTCCTTCCCTATTTCTGATAAAAAAAAAAAGAGAGATAGGAAATATTTCATGCAAACATGCAGTATCAGGATCCTATCTCTTAACTCACACTTGAACTCGCCTCTACCACTTTGTAAAATAATTTAACACAAAGATAAAATATGTGTACAGTAGCTGCATTTCTAGGTTTGTTAAATGTCAAATTCAGATAAGATATATTTCTCAGATCAAACTAATTCACAGTTCGGCAGTAAAAGAAAGGTTTGTATGTCAAAAAAATGTTCAAAGTTCAAGACTGAAACATCATTTTCCACGCTGCTTTTTACTTTAACCTTCCACAAACTGTTATAAAAAAATATAATACTATCAGGAGTTAACAAATCAAAATCAGGTAAAATAATTATCAATAATGAACAACTTTTAATATGTATCATTCTGGGGGCCTGCCTACTGCAGAATAATGAGCAGGGGCATTATTAGAATGAAAGGAATTTATAGTGCTTTTAAACATTATTAATTAAATAATACTAAAACCTAAATAAATATATTTGTTTAACCAGGTAAATATGAATATTTTATATTTACATATTCAGTTAGAAAAAGGATCTTTAGATTTTATTCCACATGTCATGTGTCTGTTAGCTGCTCTTAAAACAAAAACAAAAAACTGTAGTTTACAGGGTCCACTAGCTCAAGCTCATCTACACACACAGATGAATGAGTGAGATGAGTAGTCCATAGCTCCCTCCCCCATTCTGCTCTGGGAACTCACATAATTAAATTACAGATGTGAACAGCTTCTGCTGTTCTGTTTCATTAGAAAACTGCTGTGCTGTCTCTTTACACAAATTATAATGCTCTATGAATCCTGTGTTATGAGTGCGTCTGCTGTGTATACAACTATGAGTATCACTGTAACTAGATTACCCTATGCACTCTTCTAGTGGTTTCTATTGAAGATAATAATCCTGTGCAGGTTCTTCATTATTGGCTTTTTCTGTATGTTTGGGGAATGGGATCTGTTCTTATGCTATTATGATTGTAGGTGTCTAGAGCTAATAAATATATACAAACATGAGAAATTGCTAAGTGTTTAACAGTTAATCTGTTAGCAAACATCACCTAGTACTTTTATATAGCAGCTTAAATAAAATATTGAAATGTGTTAATATATAGAGGAGTTGATTACTAATAGACCAAAGATTTTAGATACGCAATAACAATAAGATATTGCCTCAATTGAGAGTTTTTACTGGGATAGGGGTTGGTATCTTTATCCATATATCATAGAAATAGGTGCCTGGGGTCACCTCCGAAGTGCCCCCGGAAAAAGGGAGAAAAGTATGGACTATCTTGGTACCTCAAGGACATAGACAAGGATATGTATAGTTTTATATAAAATAAATTTAATATAATATAGAATATAAAACATTGTGGGGGGCGCATTTGTGTCTTCTGATCATGGCAGACGTGTGAGACTCCGGCTCCCTCCCTCGCCGACTCTCTGGGACTCCCGCTACCCGACACACAGCTCTAACAACCACGGGAGTCACCTCCCCATACTCCCGCAACTGCCGTGCATCTCATGGGCAAAATAGGATATCAGAGGCGCATATATTCTGCATTTCCCAGGCCACGGACCTCCTGCACCATGTATCACTACCGACTCAGGCCTGCATCACCACCGACTCAGGCCTGCATCACCGGCCTCAAGTATTCAAGTTGACGCGCCGGACCCACCGGAACACCCCGCGCCTGAGGCAAATACCCTCTTTGATAACCCCCGCACTTAAGCTCAGGGATCTCTCACCCCCTAACAGCAGAAGTGTTAGATGCAAAACTGCATTCTCTGCTCCAGAACCTCACTCACAATATTGCACAAGAGGTGGGAAAACTTACTAATGAACTGAGAGGGGAAATTTTACAATTGGGAGAGCGCACTGACACCCTGGAGACAAGGAGAAGTTTGATGAACGTACACAGTATGTACAGGTTCTGGAAGAGGACAATGCTGCTATAAAACACACTGTCACCCAGCTCCAAGCCCAACAGGAAGACCTGGAGAATAGGGAGCGCAGACAAAATCTGAAGATCAGGTGTATCCCAGAAACAGTGGAAGACCAGGACCTCCATCCCTACCCACTGAGCCTATTCAACATCGTAGCTCCCAATATCCCTGATATTGACTGGTGATTAGATAGAGCTCACAGGTCACTAGCTCCCAAACCCCTGGCTGGGGCAAACCTGCAGGACGTAATTGTCCGCTTCCATTATGACAGCAAAAAAGCTCTAACCATTGCTACCCGCAATAAATCCAGGCTCAATCAAGATCCAGATCTTCAGCTATCTTTCCCCTATTACTCTTGCAAAATGAAGGAGCCTTCGCCCGGTGACACTCTACCTCCAGGCTCACAAATTTGTATATCGATGTGGTCTCCCCTTTCGACTCTCTGCTTCCCACGATGGCATACAGTATTCTATACATGACCTCCAGGAAAGTGATGCCTTCCTGCACAAGTTGGGCCTTCCATCCCTCCCCAAAGAAGATCCTTTACCGCTTCCTGCTACTCCTAAACCACCATCAGCTCCAAGTCACATCTGGACCCCAGTGCAACAGAAGCTTCACAAATCTACCTTCACACCTCAGATGTGCCTGTTGTCCAGATTCCCAATCTGATAGACATCACTGCAAATTTTGTTTATGATCTCTGATTTTTCCTGGCCCCCTGACATTTTTTTTTATGTGGCCAGTGTCCCCATACCAGAGATTTTTCTGCCCCATGCCCATGGGGTGTGCCACTTTTTGAAACTGAAAAAAAAAAAAAAAAAACTGAAAAAAAAAAAATGAGTAGCGCTAAACCAATAGTGCATCAATAATACAGTGCATAAATAATAAATGACCTTGTGATATATGATCATAAATGATTAGAGTGAATCTACATATATAAATGCCTATGATAAAAATGCCAAAAAATGTGAATGTAAATGTGCAAAAACAATCAAATGCAACAATCGCTCATGAAAATCGCACATACAATAAATAATTATAAAAAACGTGAGCAATAAATAAATGAATGGATGAATATTGCAAGTCCAAGAAAATCCTCATGAAAAGTAAATCTTCATAAAAAATTCCACCCGTGCAGTGAATGGTGAAAAAATATAATTAAATCAATCCATCTCTGTGAATAATTGAATAAATCCTCCAAACTGTTCAAAGTGCTCCACCACCAAAGTAAGAGTTGAGAGTTACTTCTTACCAGAAGTAGATGACACCCCACTACAGGGTGTCAAACATGCCTGTATACAGATATCCCTCTTTGGATCTTCCTGGAGATATGGCAGATGCCAGCAGCCTAATAGCCCACTTCACAGCTCAGCTCCCCAGAATGGTTGTCAGGAATATGAATCTGCACACCCACATTGGTCTTTGCGACAGCCGTATATCAAGTGAGCAGCGCACATTTACATTCACATTTTTTGGCATTTTTATCACAGGCATTTATATATGTAGGTTCACTCTAATCATTTATGATCATATATCACAAGGTCATTTATTATTTATGCACTGTATTATTGATGCACTATTGGTTTAGCGCTACTCATTTTTATTTTTTTTTCATTTTATATCACTGTGGTTATGTTTTACAGTTGAGTTGCAGCTTCCAGCCAGGTTTTTCTCAAGCCTTTATATTAATTACGTTTAGTTATACCCTTCCTTGGGTACATCCCCGCAGCGCAGTTTCTTTTTCCCATTCTTCACTTTTTGAAACTATTCCAACCTGGTTATATGTTTAATCCTTTATCTGTTTAACCAAATAATTATGTATTCCAGGCTCTCATATTCCGTAAGACGGTGAGGGACGCTCCCTCCCCATTTTTTGGAAGTCCCCATGTCCCTCTTCCTAGTCCAAGGCTTTGGCCCTGGCTCCCTGGAGGCTCCCTACCCTCCAGGTTTCTTTTTGGATACATTTATTTTTTTATTGTTCCTTTTTTGCTCCTTTTTTTTTTTTTACCTGTGGCTGCTACACTTCATGGACCTAATGCATACATGTTATTGTGCTAATGTTTTCCCAAGTCTTACTTTATTGTTGTTTACCCTTTACATGTTCCACACACCATGAATGTTCTACCTAATATATACTATGCTGTATATCATTTGCCTTTTAAATGGATTAAGTTAACATGGCGCTGAAGTTCCTTACTTGTAATGTTAAAGGCTTAAACTCTATTCAAAAGAGATGGCTAGCTTTGAAAGAGTTTAAATCTTCTGGGGCTGATGTGATTATGATCCAGGAGACTCATTTCTGCCCTGGGGGTCCTTTAAATTTGCCAGCAAATGCTTCCCAACAGCTTTTATTGCCTCTGACCCTTATGGGAAAGCAGGAGTGGCGATTTAAATTAAACACTCTTGCCCCTGCAAATGAATGTATTTCTAGAGTTCCAATGCTCTTCTATTCTGTCCAAACTCCATAAGGCTGAGAGGCTCTTGGTGTCTTCCCCCGTGGTGACCAGCTCCGATCCCTGGATATGAAGAGAATCGATAAATCTCTTCTGTGGTCCAAACAGAAATTCTACGAGTATTCTAACAAACCTCACAGAATGCTGGTGAATAAATTGAAACCTCCCCCCTTCCATTCATCCCCAGCATTTCTCATGCAAACTAATGGTACCCCCACTTACTGCCCTCTTACCATGTCCAAAGTATTTGGAGCATTTTTTCACAAATGATATAACTGTCTAAAAACAACTACCACAACTACCACTTCACACAAGAAAACATTGACTCCTTTTTTGAATCCTTACACCTGCCCATCTCTCATCCTTGAATTCTGCGGTTACCCCTGAAGAATTAGCTGAAGTAGTCAAAAACCTCCCAACTCATAAATCCCTGGATGGCCTACCTTACTCTTATTATAAAACTTTCCTCCTGAATTTAAGCCCCCATCTGATATCCCTATTTACCTCATTGCTAAAAGCAACTATACCCCACCCCCAATTTTTTTATGCTCATAGCTCCGTGATCCAAAAACCTGGTAAAGATCCCTCCTGTCTCTGACAATTTTAGACCCATAGCTTTGTTAATTCTGATTACAAGATCTTTACAAAAATTTTGGCCAACAGACTTTCCCATGTAATCCCTAGACTCATACACAAGGATCAAGTAGTATTTGTACCCGCTAGACATGCCAGCGACAACACGAGATGCACCATTGATCTCATTGACCTGCTAAATAAAACAACCCACCCAGCCCTACTTCTGAGCCTAGATGCTAAAAAAGCCTTTGATCGGCTCAGCTGGCCCTTTAGGTTTGCTATCCTCTCCAAATATGGATTTAACGGCCCCTTTATGGCAGCGTTACATGCCCTATACTCCCGACCTTCCTCCCAAGTTCAGCTATCCTCCTTTCTGTCGCCATTGTTCCCTTTGAGTAATGGCACCAGACAAAGATGCCTGCTATCCCCCTTGCTCTTCATTCTATGTTTGGAACCCTTAACCAAAGCCATCCGCACTCCTGACATTCTTGGGGTCTCGCTGCGACAGGGAGAGTATAAACTTTGTTTGCAGATGACATCCTACTGACACTAATCAACCGCCACACCTCCCTCCAGAATCTCCACAACCTGTTAAAAACATTTGGCTCAATTTCTGCCCTAGCTACACTACAACAGAATTACCCCTACCATTGGTGCCCACACACTCTTAAGTACCTAGGGATAAATTTAACCTCCTCATAGCCTGCCCCCTACCAGGCCAATTTCCCCCCCACTCTTCCGTGACATTGACCGACTTTTGCGCCAGTGGGACACTCTTTCCCTATCTCTCTTAGGTCGGATCAATGTCCTTAAGATGTCTATCTTACCAAGGCTCCTGTACTTGTTTGAAACCCTGCCAGTCCACATTCCAATGTCACAGTTCAAGGCCACACAGAGGTTATTCCTTAATCTCTTTTGGCATAATAAAGCCCATCGTATAGCCAGCTCAGTGGTGCTAGCTCCTCGCTCTAGGGGTGGTATGGGAGCCCTCCAGACCTTATCAAATATTACTTTGTTACTCATCTTAAACCGGTTATTACATGGTCCACTAGAATGGCATCTAGTATGTGGTCATAGATAGAAATGAGTATAACATGCCCAGTCCATCCCTGCTCCATGATTTGGTCTACCCCAGAAACCTCTATTGTCCAACTATGGGGCCTTCGTTTACATCCAATGTTTTTTATACTCTCTATATGGAAAATATGTTCCCACCAGTTCTCTCTCTCTTCTCCATGCCCACCCTTACTAAACGTGCTTTTCAATCCTGACATCCCGGATAGTCTATCCTATACCCGAATGCACTCCTCGTCACAAGCTGGAATTTTCCAGCTTCGAAACATAGTACATCCACTCACTCGCAACCTTTTATCCTTTGCAGTAATTCAATGAATACACCAGATCCCTAAACCACTTTTTTACTCTTATCTCCAATTTAAACATTATTTCTTCTCTAAGTCACAAACCCTGACCTTAGATAAGCCCACCCCATTTGAACTCTTACGTGCCCAGGGTCCACACCAGACCCACCTTATTTTATATATCTATACATTTCTCCACAACACCATCCTACTGACTAACACGCAACATCCATATGTGCAGAAATGGTCCCAGGTCATTAAACTACCTATATCCCTCCCTCAATGGCAGAAGATTTGGGAGGCTGTTTCCAAGTCATCAAGGTGCGTGGAGCAGAGAGAGACGGCTTATAAAATATTGTTCTTTTGGTATAGAACTCCTGAGATTTAACTTATATATGATCCTAGGGCTCCTCAGGTGTGCTGGAGGTGCTTGGGTGACATTGGCTTACATTTCCATATATTTTGGGATTGCCCCATTATCCAACCATTCTGGTCCTCCATCCAAGCTCACTTACAAGGCCTATTTGAAATTAACTACCCCTGGACCATATTCACTACCTCTTGGGCCTTCCATTCCCTGGCATCTCCAAGCACACCCAAAAATTAGCTGCCTTCATCCTCCTGAAAGCTAAAAGGGCTATACCCTTGAGATTGAGTTATCTCCCTCCCCACCTACTCTCTCACAAGTCTTTCAGATATTGGAGCATATCCATAGAATGGAACACCTTACAGCGGTAATTCACGACTCACTTCCTAAGTTTTAAAAAATGTAGGATTTATGGGATCACTCTGAGCTTAACCCAGGCGCCATACCATCACATCCCATATGATCAGCACCCTTCCATGTTACCATGCCAATCTTGTCTTCTCAGACTTCCTAACTCTTTATATCAGCTTTGCATGGTGCCCCCCTTCTTTTTTCCCTTAAGTTAAGTTGCCTTAAGCCCCATACACACGGTCAGATTTTTTCATGGATTGTGTCCGATCGGACAATGTTGTTGAAAAATCAGACCGTGTGTATGCACCATCGGACAGTGTACGTCGGATTGTCCGACGGACAAAGTCCTATCTCCTGCTGGATAGATTTGCCGACAACACGGTCCGATTCCACCAAATCCGATCGTGTGTACGGTTGTCCGACGGACAAAGTGCTACGCATGCTCAGATCACATTACAAGACCAAAGCTATTGGCTACTAGCCTCTACGTAGTCCCGTCGTAGGCAACAAACGTCACCACGTTCAGAATGATCGGATTTTCCGACAACTTTGTCCGACCGTGTGTACGCAAAACCAACATCAGACAAAGTATGACGGACATGGTCTGACGGACCTGGTCCTCGGATAATCCGCGCGTTTGTATGGGGCTTTAGAGTGCCTCTGTCTTTCAGTTTGGGTACTCTGGGAATTTTACTGATAGTTGATCCGGAGAGTAACAATTCTTGTTTGTGTCGTATACTGATGCCTTTTTGTTATGCCTACTCTCTCCCCCCCCCCCCCCCTCCTAAACTGTTTTGAAGTTCTATAATACTTTTTTATATGTATTATTGTATGTCCGATCTTATATAGTCTGTATATGACTTATGACAATTTTGATGATTGCAACTTCTGCAATCTACTTTCTATTTTTCTTTTCCTGTATTCTCGTGACAAAACGTAAAAAAATATATAATTTACAAAAAAAAATTGAGGGACAAAACCACATTGACAAAATACAATTAAAATTACTTGGGTAAGGGGGATTTTATTGGGGGAGGAGTGGGAAGAAGGGGGGGGGAGAAAGGGGTGAGGAGGGGGAATTAAAAAAGGGGGAAGGTAGAGAGAGTGGGGGGAGGGGGAAACATAGTGGGATTAAATAGAAGGGAAGAATGGAGATTAGACATATAGGATTGAACAATAAAAGAAGGTGAGATAGAATGACTGAAAAACTGATATATTAGACTACCGACCTATTGAGTCAAGATATCCAGTATGACACCCAAGGTTAAGGAAATGCAGGAGTATTGATGGTTACAGCTGGTTGTTATTTAGCAGTCTGTTGCAGGCAGTTGTTGACTGGTGTTTGTTTAAATGGAGATCTATTCAAGTGATGTGTCACATCAAGAAAATATCCCCTGATAGATATACATAGTTAAAATAGTTAGAGGTCAGTGGGGAGAGGGGATATAAATTAAGTTTCTTCTGCCATGTTTGCATAGCAGTTAATGCCTATAGCCATGCATCTGTCCCCGATGCCAGGCTTGGCATTCGGTATATAGTTAGCATGGCATCAGCATGTATGTAGATATATTGCTATTTGGATGTCGCACGACTCATGGTTTATCTTCTGCTTCCGTGTATTTCCGGGGAGTAGCCGCCATGCTAGGGCCGTTCTCAGCGTCCTTATGAGACTCCAATCCAGCTGACGTTCATCAGCCGGCTGACGTCGCTGGATCTGACTCTCTTCACCGCACAAACGTGAATTTGCACACGCGCTGTGACCACATAATGAAACATTACAGTGCACACATGCAAAAAAGACATTTACCTCCTGCAAGGCTTATTTAAGACACCTAGACATTTTCAAAAAAACATTATCAAAAAATATGGGGATTTGGTCACACCATTTTGCTATATGGTGCTTAAGCCCACTTACTGCGACAAAGTACCCCATGATTAGTGGGGTACTTTGTTGCAGTAAGTGGGCTTAAGCACCATATAGCAATATGGTGTGACCAAATCCCCATATTTTTTGATAATGTTTTTTGAAAATGTCTAGGTGTTTTAAATAAGCCTTGCAGCAGGTAAATGTCTTCTTTGCATGTGTGCGCTGTAATATTTTGTTCTGTTGTATGGTCTTATGGCTGCACCATCTTTAATGCATCTTTTAGGATGTGAAATAGAAGGATTGGTATCCTAACAACAGTGTGGTACTGTGGATACCTGATGGGTAATAAAGTGCCACGTCCTAAACAATATAGTATAGAAACAGGGAGGGGACTTGGACTTTTTAGGCACCATACAATAGTATATTTAAACAAATATGTATTATTAAAAAGAAGAAAAATACATATACATCAGTATATACTTAAAAAGCACATTTTATCACCAAATATGTAGAATCAGTATCCGCGATTGCATCCTAGTATATATAGCCATAGGGACACATAAATAAACCAACAACTAAAGTTGACTATCCGATAGTCGTGGAATGTCCACCGATGAGGCAGGAATGCGATAAAGCGGTGATGTCACAACAAGAGCTCTACATGTTTCACGTGCAGATTGACGCTTCGTCTGGAGCAAGACATTAGGTGATGAATATCTCATAACAAAAGGTATAGTGCAGTAAGGAGGTATCCCCGAAAAACCAAGGGCCATGAATTGGCCAAACGCTGCTGAGGAATATTATCATAGATAATATATGTCTTTGTGTAGCATAACCCAGATAGAATCCTATGGTAGATATATAATGCTGGACAAACAGCTACATAGTAGAGCAGTAAACACTTGCTCAATAGGAAAGGTAGTTTAATTGTAGTGACTATGATACTGGCAGAAAGTCCATCTAATTAGCAGGAAAAATCGGGAGAGCCCTGATCTGCGCAGTCAGACAAGATGCCAAGGGCATATGTGTACAACGGATACCAGTAGCATAAGAGCGACAAGGTGGTGGTGGACGCAGCGTTGTACACATATGCCCTTGGCATCTTGTCTGACTGCACAGATCAGGGCTCTCCCGATTTTTCCTGCTAATTAGATGGACTTTCTGCAAGTATCATAGTCACTACAATTAAACTACCTTTCCTATTGAGCAAGTGTTTACTGCTCTACTATGTAGCTGTTTGCATTATATATCTACCATAGGATTCTATCTGGGTTATGCTACACAAAGACATATATTATCTATGATAATATTCCTCAGCGGCGTTTGGCCAATTCATGGCCCTTGGTTTTTCGGGGATACCTCCTTACTGCACTATACCTTTTGTTATCAGATATTCATCACCTAATGTCTTGCTCCAGACGAAGCGTCAATCTGCACGCGAAACATGTAGAGCTCTTGTTGTGACATCACCGCTTTATCGCATCCCTGTCTCATCGGTGGACATTCCACGACTATCGGATAGCCAACTTTAGTTGTTGGTTTATTTATGTGTCCCTATGGCTATATATACTAGGATGCAATCGCGGATACTGATTCTACATATTTGGTGATAAAATTAGCTTTTTAAGTATATACTGATGTATATGTATTTTTTCTTCTTTTTAATAATAAATATTTGTTTAAATATACTATTGTATGGTGCCTAAAAAGTCCAAGTCCCCTCCCTGTTTCTATACTTTTTTTAAGGATGTGCCCCCCAAATATCTTGTTTGTGACCACATAATGGGCGCGGCCAGCGCCCATAGTTCTGGTGGGAATAGATTATAGATCTCTAAGGAGCATTATCATTCCCTGGATCAGAGAGGAGATCTCTTAATTGATTATGATGGGCAGAAAATTTGATTATTATGTTTACTGTTTTTGGCTGTTTGGCCATATAGGAGCGAAGATCTAGTGCGTGCCAGGGTTTTGTTATAGTTTTTTTTTTTAGATTAGTTTGAGTATAGCCTCTTAACAGTAGGCGTTCACGTAGGGCAGAAGCCTGAGTGTAGAAATCCTCATCCTCTGTGCAGTTGCAACAGTCTTAAAGGGGTTGTAAACCTTTGTGTTTTTTCACCCTAATGTATCCTATGCATTAAGCTGCCAAGCTTGGCATCGGGGACAGATGCATGGCTATAGGCAGAAACTGGTATGCAAACATTAACGATCTCAGCTTCCCAGCCGAGGCAGGGCCATTCCTTGAATGCAGAGGCTGGGCGTGACATCATAACATCATTGCCTGGCCTCCAAACGATCACAGAGACTCTGGTGACCATCTGGTCTGCCAGAAATCTCTATGATCACAATCCGGGGCTGGGGAATCCTGTCTCCGACTCACCGATGGATGATGTGAGTTGGTAAAAGCACCGCCCCCTCCCGCTGCTCGTAAGAACGATCAAGTGACTGAACAGCCATTATGATCATTCTTATGGTGTAGGGAATCGCCAGCTGAAAAAGCCAATATCTGAATGATGTCTGTAGCAACAGGCATCATTCAGATATACCGCCGCAAAGTCAAGGGCGTCCCTGGATGTACCTTGGGTGGGAAGTGGCTAGGTAAGCAGTGCCTATGTATCCTTCTCAGAACTCACATCAATCTTATATGATATTACAGAAAATAACCTTCATGTTTTGAAATATATATCAATGTCATAAATAATGGTTTAAACATGAAATTATGATTATGATTTACCTCAATAGATGCTTATGACTGGATCCTTCTGAAGAAGCAGCAATTGCTGCAAAACTAGTTAAGGACAATCGCCAAGATGCATCATATTTGATACCCCACTTCAACACTGGGTGTTACCTTCATTTCATTCTTTGTATAATCGTTTGAAGCAGCATCCAAGACTGTAATTATCAATTGTATCTAACTATTTTGTCAATGTGGTTTTGTCCCACAATGTCTTTATATTCTTTATATTATTATCTTTCTTTTATATAAAACTATACATACTGTATCCTTGTCTATGTCCTTGGAGTACCGAGATAGTCCACACTTTTCTCCCTTTATCCAGGGGCACTTCTGAGGTGACCCCAGGCACCTATTTCTAAAATACGCAATAAAAAAGATGGATAACATCTGTTTATAAACCTATGAACATAAGAAAAATGTAAAATATGCCTGACCAAAAATCATTATATCTTCCCTTAAATAAAACTGATTAAAGCAAGTCTCTTATGTGCCTTAATAAATTAAAAAAGAAAGCATCCGACAGAAATATTTTCCTCAAATTCAATCCTGCAAGATATAAAAAGGTGAAAATTAAATAATAAAAAAAAAACGAAAATAGGGCACTCTGGAAAAAAGTAGAACAAGAAGATCTTTTCTTTGAAAAAAGAAGAATCAACAGCATTTACATTAAGAAAATGCTTTGCAGAAGAAATAAGAAAAGAAAGATTGCAAATGCCCTAAACTAAACAACCTCTGTTCTCCCCACTTTCCATTTCAATGTTCTTTAGCATCTGCCATGCATTTCTTGGCAAGCACTAAGCTTTCTTGAATTTAGATAGATTATAATAATGTCAAATTTAATCTGAATATTTTCTGCATTACAGCAAAATAGGAAAATATAAGTGTTTGCTGGGCTTCATGGGATGCAAATTATTTGAGAAACCATAATTTTATTGAAATGATCCGAAAATTAGCCAAATTACATAAAACTGTGTTCTTCTATATTTGCACACTGATTTAATTCTTGTAAATGAATGTGCCTTTTAATAAGCAATGATCACAATCCTAAATGTGATGTGAATTTAATACTCCAAGTCATTATTTACAGACAATAAGGTGGTTCCTCTGATAAGGTTTACCACACTATATTATTATTATACTAATATTTGATATGTAAAAGTTCAACAAGAAAACAAATATGGGCAATGCCACTGATAAGTTAAGCTCTGCAGGCGCTGGGACAGTTACCCTTATTCTGGCCTAGTGAGCCACTGACCTGGAACAAGCATGCAGACACTAAAGTGTGACAAATCAGAACTTTTGGTCTGAATATTTTTTCCCAGACACATGACTTACTATGCAGAGACAAAAATAGGAAATTAAAGTCCCACACTACTGCTAAGAGGTTCGGGTACAACTTTATTTCAATAAAAGTCAGGGGGGACAATCCAAAGAGTATGTGTTTCAAGGGTTCAAAAAATAATCCAACATCGGGGCTTGAATGAAAACAATATGAGTGCGAAAGATGTTTATACAGTATATACAATTACAGCAGATTACTGGACTTTATCAGTACCCCAAAGACTTAAAAAATATATATTAAAAAATGCAACTTTTTTTTAAGCACAGAACATAAAAAACAAAAAAAAAACAAAATAAAAATATCAAAAACAGTAAAAAATTTATAGATCCAACAATTTGCCTCATTCAATCACTTCAAGGATTACAATAACTGGTAATGAGACCTTTTAAAACAAATACATCGTCAGATGTTATAAAAATGGACTCTGAGGAAATCTAAACATTTTACAATTCCTACACATGTTTAGCACATGATACTGCTTCCTTGCCAGGACAGAGGATACAGTCAAAGTATTCTGGATACATACAAAAAATAAATTATGAGACAATACATAAACACAATAATATAAAAAAACATATCTGATATGGACATACTTCAAAAAATAATATTAATTTATCCAACAACATATACAAAGAGCGATGCTTGACTCACAAAATTGAGCAGGGAGTAATGTGGCTCCAATTCACCTGTGTTGCATACTGCCTAGCCAATGATTACACCATCTCTAAATATGTTTAGGAAAGATCTGAGTTGGTTTTCAATTGGGCCACCTCTCTGAGGGACAAGATTACCTCAAGTTACTTTGTGTACAAAAAGAATGCAATTCATACATCCAGGGGCACATTCTGATGTGGCCAACGTGGCCAACGTCCACAGTGTCCCTGGATACATGAAAGCACCAGTTTTGTTTACTCAATGAAGTTACTTTTAACCTAAGCAATATGTTGATGGTGCTACCCAAGGAGTACTTTATTTGATGGCATGTGCCTATGGGTCCTACTATGTTGGTTAAACCATTTGTCAATTATGCCAAAGAATAAACACATGTATTTTATTCGAAAAATTGAAAGATGTTGACTTTGATTAGTCGGTATAAAAGACTATGCCATAGATTCAATATATCTTTAATTTCTTTTCAGGTCAAGAAGGACCCCAAAGGAGGTAACTGGAATAGGAAGGCACTACAACATGAAACAATGTGGACTGAACAGCTCAATGTCACTGACCCCCCAGGATTAAATGAAGTGCTCACATACAAATATTTCTATTATTAAGTTAACAAATATAGTTCCTGCTGTAAGCTTTGTGTTTGAAGTTAGAATAAGGTTTAACTTTGCCTTGCGTTGAAGTTTCTGGTCTGGTTTGATTTTCAGGTTTTTCTTTTCTCCTTAATCACATATCCTTTGGTTCAAATGTACTGCAAAAACACACAGGAGGGTGCAACCACCTTGTGCATTACCATTAATAAGTTGATTGAATCCACAAGGACAAATGGAAACTCACAAACTGATAAGAAACATCAAGCAAAACTGATCTGCTCCAGCTTGGACGCAATGTACTTTGTCCTAGGAACAAATGGTTGGATGGCTGATGCGTTTTGGGGGTCATGCCCCTTTCCTCAAACTATGTCTAGTGTCGCTGTCCATTGGTATAGGAAAAACATGTATAAATATAGTCATCTACAGTAGGGATGTCCCGATACCGATACTAGTATCGGTATCGGGACCGATACCGAGCATTTGCGCGAGTACTTGTACTCGCACAAATGCTCCTGATGCCTGATCCGATACCTGGGAGGAGGCGTTTGTCAGATTCGGCGACCCGGCACAACCGGAAGTAAGCGGGCGGAACAACGGAAGTGACGCTCGTGTCGACGTCAGCGTTTGGACATCCCGACGCCCATCTTGGTACACCCTTCACTCGGCCGCAGCCAGCAGCGGCCATCTTGTTACACCCAGCCTGAACTATATGGGCTGGGTGTAACAAGATGGCCACTGCTGCTTTTATGCGGCCGAGTGGAGTACCAAGATGGGCATCGCAGGCAGCCTTTCCTGTCATGGCATTTCAGTGCCTGCCCATGGGTGCCCATAAATGCCACCTATTAATGTCCCATGCCTGCAAGTGCCACCTGTCAGTGCCATCAGTGCCAGCTACCTATCAATGCCCATAAGTGCCCCTGTGAGTGCCAGCCACCTGTGAGTGCCAGCCACCTGTGAGTGCCACCTGTGCCAGCCACCTGTCTGTGCCATCTGTGCCAGCCACCTGTCTGTGCCATCTGTGCCAGCCACCTGCCTGTGCCATCTGTGCCAGCCACCTATCAGTGCCATCTGTGCCAGCCACCTGTCAGTGCCATCTGTGCAAACCACCTTTCAGTGCCATCTGTGCCAACCACCTTTCAGTGCCATCTGTGCCAACCACCTTTCAGTGCCATCTATCTGTGCCAGCCACCTTTCAGTGCCAGCCACCTTTCAGTGCCATCTATCTGTGCCAGCCACCTTTCAGTGCCATCTATCTGTGCCAGCCACCTTTCAGTGCCATCTATCTGTGCCAGCCACCTTTCAGTGCCATCTATCTGTGCCAGCCACCTTTCAGTGCCATCTATCTGTGCCAGCCACCTTTCAGTGCCATCTATCATTGCCAACAATTTGTCAGTTCCAGCCATCAGTCAGTGCTCCATATGCATATCAGTGCCCATCAGTGCCACCTAATCCTATCAGTGCTGCATATCAGTGCCACCTAATCTGTATTGTGCTCTGAAAACTGTCACATGACATTAAAAGAAAGTATCGGTAATCGGTATCGGCGAGTACTTGAAAAAAAGTATCGGTACTTGTACTCGGTCTTAAAAAAGTGGTATCGGGACAACCCTAATCTACAGTACATGTATGCTTTGAAAGTTATTTTGTTGTGTTAATTGTTTTGTATACGTATTGCTTGATGACATTGGCATACAGTGAGAGTGGCTGTTTCATTCCACCCTGGTTGCTGTTGTTTGGGGCAAGTGTGCAACTGTCTGACTGTCTGTTTGCTCTTACGTATACTTGGTGCTGTTCCTTGCATGCCATCCCCCTGTTGCAGGTGTAGCTGTTCAGCTGGGCATTCCTTTTCCAGTTTCACTTTTGACACTGCGGGGCTGATTTACTAAGAAGAATGCATTGCGCCAGTTCATACCTTAATTGGTGCGCTGGAAAAGTCATTAACCGAACATGTGAACCAACGCACTTTGAAGCACAAAACGATAATAAATGTGTAAACTGCAACTGGTGCTAGGGTAACTGTGGTTTTCTCATTGATAATAGTGCACGCCCAATACAATTGGTTAATTGCATCTCATTGGATGTGTCTTGTTAGGCAATTAGTAGGTGTTCTCAGTTAATTAACCCTTTTGATGCTAATCTCATTCCTAATACTTTCTAATATATCTTTGAAATGTGTTTATTTTTTATTTTTACCCAAATCTTTCAATACATTACAAAGAACAGAGAAGTGTTTCTAAACCCAATACATTTATATTTTCAGATCTTGAAAGGTGACCATACACTGCAATCAGTTAGATCTTAAAAAAATCGATTTGGTGCAAGAGCCTGTTTGATGTCCTATAATTTGAATTAATTGTTCAAGTGCATCTTCCTATTACCTATTTTGCCAAACTGTCGAGTTGTACAGAGATTGGCAAATCAGATTGCATAGTGCATGACCATCCTAAGTGCCAAATTTGGAATGTAGATGTGCCATGACCCACTTGTATTTTCCTAACAATATTTCTTGGGCATTTTACAAGGCACATGAGAAACCACCCTTTTTTAAGACATGCTAGAGTGATCAGGAATCTTCAAACTACGGCTCTCCAGCTGTTGCGGAACTACACATCCCATGAGGCATTGTAAAACTCTGACATTCACAGACATGACTAGGCATGATGGGAATTGTAGTTCCTGAACAACTGGAGGATCGTAGTTTGAAGACCCCTGTGCTAGACCATTATTATGCCTCCAGAATTGCGAGTGTGGTATCTACCCAACTTCTCTCTGCTGGTGGACACAAGAACCTACATCTATAGATATATATTTGGGCAGCACAGTGGTGTAGTGGCTAGCATTTTTCCCTAGCAGCAAAAAGGGTCGGTGGTTTAAATCCCTCCTGTGACACCATCTGCCTGGAGTTTGCATGTTCTCCCTGTGCCTGCGTGGGTTTCCTCCAGGTACTCCGGTTTCCTTCCACACTCTAAAAACATGCTGGTAGGTAAATCGGATCCTGTCTAAATTAGCCTTAATATGTATGAATGTGTGTTTGGGAAAAACACCACCCCATGTTAAAAAAATAAAAAATGTTTTAAATTTGCAAATAAGGATCATCTTTTCCTCAGAGAACAGTGAGCGGGGCATGGTGGTGGCAAGAAATTAGCAGCAGTACAAGCAACTTCCTGTAGGGGCGTGATGTCATTCTTGTGTGCTGACCACAGCTTCCGGAAACCAGATATGCGCCACAGGTACATACTACCACGCACACAGTAGTTGCGCATCTCACATACACAGCGGTCGTGCATCTAGATGCATTTGGCGCATCTAGCTGCAGGAACCCAATTTTTAGGGAAATTAATAGTAAAGCAGATGCAGATTTCCAGGACTGGACTAACAAATGTTTCTAGTGAAAGGCAACTGGTGTTTTCTATTAACCACTTGACCACTGGGCACTTAAACCCCCTTCCTAACCAGACAATTTTTTAGCTTTCGGTGCTCTCACACTTTGAATGACAATTACTCAGTCATGCAACACTGTACCAATATGAAATGTTTGAAAATTCAGTAAAAAATAAAAAATTCTTTATTTCTGTTAAAATTTATTGCAGAGTATTGGCAGAGTAGTGGTGAGTATTGGCAGAGTAGTGGTGAGTATTGGCAGAGTATTGTCGAGTATTGGCAGAGTATTGGCAGAGTATTACATATTATTGCAGAGTATTGGCATAGTATTGCCAGAGTATTGCATAGTTTTGGCATAGTATTGCAAAGTATTGGCAGTGTATTGCATACTGTGGCATAGTGTTGGCATAGTGTGGGCACTGAGCATAAACAAAATGGTGTTATTTCATCTGTTTCATTATTAGCAAAAAAGGAATCAAATTCCAGTTTTAGCCTGTCTTCATAGTATTGCCAGAGTATTTCATAGTTTTGGCATAGTATTGCAAAGTATTGGCAGTGTATTGCATACTGTGGCAGAGTGTTGGCATAGTGTGGGCACTGAGCAGCGCGGTCCTTACCCTCTTTTTCGATTACTGTTATGTGCGCTAATAGGGTTTCTTTTGGTATTCTCTTGCCGTCTCGTATGGAATTGTATGCTGCCACAAACCTCGGAGCCAATTCCTCCGCAAACTTCCTATAATACGAAAGGGTGTATCCGTCTGGCCCCGGAGCTTTACCCAATTTCAGCTGTTTTATTGCATTAATGAATTCTTCTCTTGTTATTGGGACATCGAGAGCAGTCGCTATTTCTGTTGGGAGTTTTGGCATATCTGAACTTTTCACATATTCCTTGGCAATTTCTTCTTTCTCCTGTGTATTTATTTTCCTGGTTTCTTTATTCTCTATTTGATACAAATTTTCATAGTATTCCCTAAATGCTTGTGCTATTTTTTGAGGTGTATTTACCATTTCACCCTCTTTTGTTTGAATTTTTTCTATGTGTTTTCGTGTCTTAGTTTCTTTTAATGCATTTGCTAACATTTTCCCTGGTTTATTCCCAAACTCATACAGAGTTCGTCTTCCTCTAGTTAATTTAGCTTTCGCTTTTTCTGTTAATAGGAGATTAAGTTTTTCTCATAATATTATTAAGTTTTCTTCTACCTCTTGTGCCTGAGATTTTTTGTGTTTTATTTCTAACTCTCCTATTTGTTTCAGTAATAGGTCCATTTGCGCATTCATTTTGCGTTTCCGCTGTGTTCCTATTGAAATGAATACACCCCTCATTACACACTTATGTGTCTCCCATAAACAAAATGGTGTTATTTCATCTGTTTCATTATTAGCAAAAAATGAATCCAATTCCAGTTTTAGCCTGTCTTCATAGTATTGCCAGAGTATTGCATAGTTTTGGCATAGTATTGCAAAGTATTGGCAGTGTATTGCATACTGTGGCAGAGTGCTGGCATAGTGTGGGCACTGAGCAGCGTGGTGGGCTGGATCTGTAGTGCTCACAGCGCTGCATCCACTCTCTTCCCCCTCTCCTCTCACACTGTACCGAGCGGTACAGAGAGGGGAGGGAGGAACCAGCGTCATTTCAAGTTCAAGTTTACAAGTGATGATCCGTCAGGCTGCTATCAACAACCGTTTACCGTAATCTGTTACACGGACCCGGCGGTCACGGATGTTGCCGGGTGCGCGCCCCAGGGTGCGCGCCCCAGGGTGCGCGCGAGCGCTATTCTGGAAGGGCGTCCCACGGGCGTCCACCCAGAATAATTCGACCGCGCTGTAGCCGTCTTTCAGCTATGGCCCGGTTGGCATGTGGTTAAACAAGGTCAAAATGGGCCATTGAATGTAGTGTAATAAGATGCAAGATGGAGTAGTCAAACTAAAGATACCACAGCCCAACAATAAGAGTATATATTAAAAGGGGGGGGGGGGAGGTAACAAACCTCAGGGACTTTTAAACGGTATCAAATATCTAGATCATTGATATTTGATACAGTTTAAAAGTCCCTGAGGTTTGTTACCTCCTCCCCCCCCCTTTAATATAGGGCCATTGAATGTGTCTTTGCAAAGTTAAACTAAATGAAATCCTTTCTTATTTTGGCTTAGGGATAGAGTGCAGAGGGATTAGAAGTCTTGTCAGTTTTTGGGGATGTCTGCCACTTTCTCTTTTTTTTTTTTTACTTAAGAGTTTTTTATTGAGTTTTAATAGCATTACAAAATGCAAGGACATGAACAGCAGATATTATTGCAGATAAGGAATCAAAGAGTCAACATGTAAGTTAGAGTTTTTAAAACTCATCAAAATTTAACTAGGTCTAGCGAAATTGTATAGAAAAGAGGACAGTCACAGTTAGTGTTGACCTTAAAAAAAGTTTTCTTACTTATGATAACAAATGTTAAACGGTATTTAGTTTCAAACTGTAGCAAAGTGGAATATAAAGTTAGAGTGGTTAGTGCAAAGGAATCAGAGTATAAGTGGGAACCCAGCATGAACGAGACCTCAGGTGTATAACGACGTCTTTTGGAGGAGCTTTAGGAAAGGCTGATCATTAAAGCTCGCCAGGAACTGTTGGGTGTAGAAGCCAGGTTTTCCAATTCTTTATGAATGATTAGATTTTTATATTTGCCTCAGTGTAGCCATATTCAAGCAGGCAGTTTTCACCCAATATGCGGATTACCTCAGTTAGTGTTGGAGGTTGGGTGCATTTCCAGTATCTTGCAATGGCTAAGGGAATGGAAATGAAGATATGTGTTATTAGGATGTTAAGATCAGAAGGCCAGAGGTGAGAGTCCATGACTAACACCATCTGAGGAGTTAAAGAGAATGCCTGTAGATGAGGTGATGAATGTTGCTATGTCCGACCAGAATGTCTTCAGCACAGGGCAGCTACACCAGATGTGTAACATTGACCCATGGTGACCACACTGCCTCCAGCAGGTGGGGGAGGCTGCTTGGTACATGTGGGCCAGTTTAGACAGGGTCGAGTACCAGTTGTGGAAGATTTTATGTGCAGTTTCCCAATGGGAGATACAATGTGAGGCTTTATAAGTGGAGTTCAGGGCTAGGTGCCATTGTTCCGTGGTATAGGTTTGGTTTATCCATTGCTCCCAGTGACACATAGAAGATTTACTGTGGAGAAGGAGACTCAGTAGGAGTTTGTAGATATTTGATATACCTTTGGTGAATGATCATGCAATGGTGTACAAGTGAATTCAAGGTGAAAGTATCACAAGAAAACTCCAGCCTATGAAGAGCAGACCATAGTTGGAGGTACATGTAGAATTGCTGGGGTCTGAGTGGATATGACCGACATAGTTGTTCAAATGATTTGAGTACTGAGTTTGTGTAAAGTGTCCCGAGTATAGAGGCCAGCTTTAATCCATGAGTTAAACGTATTTGGGATAAGAAGTTCCAGTGTAGTAAGGAAAAGGTAGGAGAGCAGTGCAGGTGGAACACCATTGGATTTTTGATAAGTTGCTTTCCATACTCGAGTCGTAGCTGTAACAGTGTCTAGAAAGGATCTAGGTGGTTGAATGTGTAGGAGAATGGCCCTGAGTAGATTTTTTGGAGACATTGTCAAGGCTGCACTCTCGATTTGGAGCCAGGTCAGTTGGTGGAAAGGGGTCCACCAGACTTTAGCTTGATCCAGTATGGCTGCTTTATAATAGGCTCCAATGTTTGGGTTGCCCAGTATGGCAAATTTAGTTGCTGTGCATAGTAGTTTGTGGTGAATTTGAGGGCGACTGTTATTCCAGATGCAGGTGTTGAATACGGCTTGGAGTTTTGAGATGTGCGATGAAAGGATAGGCACAAGTATTGATCTAAATAGATACAGCGCATGTGATAGCATAAACATTTTTGTTAAAGCCATTCGGCCTGCCCAGGAAGCAGCAGTCTTCTGAAGGCCTTGTGATATATGAGAAAGTTTAGATATTAAGGCTTGTAGGTTTACATAGAGAAGTCTTGTGGAGGGAGAGGTTAGTTGAATACCAAGGTAATTCATGGTTGAATTAGGGGCCCATGAGAAAACGTTCTTAGTCGAGATTAATTCTTTAGTATATTGCGATAATGAGATGTCAAGCATGGAAGATTTACTACAATTAATCTTATATAGGGAAATGCAGCTGAAGCTATCTAGGAGTTTTTGTAATGCCGGTAATGATTTGAGGGGTTTAGTCACCGATATTATTGCATCGTCGATGTAGAGGCCTATTTTGTGTGTTACATCTCCAATTTGAATGCCTGATATTGAGGGGGAGGCTCGGATTGCTTGGGCGAGAGGTTCCATTACCAAAGCAAATATTAGAGGTGATTAGGGGCACCCCTGTCTGGTGACATTTGTGATACTGAAGGGGTCAGATGTCATTCAATTGGTCCAAACCCTGGAACTATGATTGGTATATAGGCTGAAGATGGAGTTGAGTATGTTCCCCTGGAAACCAAATTTGTGTTATACAGCTGTCAGGTACTGCCAATGAACTTGGTGGAATGCCTCCTCTGCACCCAAAGAAAGAAGCAGAGAAGGCGTTCTTTGATGCTCAGCCCATTGTATCAAATCAATATATTGTCTGGTGCCATCTGAGGCCTGTCTGCCAGTCACAAATCCCACCTGATCTTTATGCACCAGCAACATAATAATGGATGAGAGTCGAGTCGCTATCAATTTTGCGAATATAGTGTCCGTGTTAAGGAGGGATATGGGTCGAAAATTGGCAGGGGAGTCTGGAGTTTTACCTGGTTTGGGGATGGTTGTTATTAGTGCTTGCAAAGATTTCCTTGGGATAGTTCCAGTATCTACCGTGTGGTTAAATGAATTGCATAGATGGGGAGAAATTTGAGAGGAGTATATCTTGGAATACTCATTTACAAATCCATCAGGGCCAGGGACCTTGTGGAGAGAAAGGGAAGTGATGGCTGTTTGTACTTCCTGTAATGTGAACGGGGTCAATATTTGGTCCGGGGAGTCTTGCAATATTGTGGGTAGTTGGAGTTTTTGCAAGAATTGTTGGATTTCTATAGGGTCCGGGATGTTAGGGTGTCAGAGGTGTTAAGGTTATATAGTGTGAAGTAGAAGGTTGAAAATTGGTTTGCAATATGTTTAGGGTTAGTGAGTTTCTTGCCTGTGTCGCATATAAAATATATGGGATTTTAGATTTTGTCTGTTGATGTTTGTATTGTCTGGCTAAGAGGGAGCCGGGTTTGTTGGCTTGGGCATACCAGGTAATTTTAAGTCGGTTGAGGTAGAAGTCAAAACTGTGGCATAAAGTTTCTCCTAGGTCTTGACGTAGTGTTTTTAAACTAACAGCGATTTGCTGGAAGGGGTTTGATTTGTTGGTTAGCTCTAGGGATTTAATCTGGTGTAGGAGTTGGATGATCTTTGCATTCCGTAATTTTTTCTCATGAGCTTCTATTTTTATCAGCGTCCCTCTCAAAAAGGCCTTCTGAGCATTTCAGAGAACATAGGGACTGTCCACAGAGTCTTTGTTTTCTTTAAAAAAGGTTTCAATCTCAGAATCAATCTTCTCTTTGCATGGGGATCGAGCTATAAGTGAGGTATTTAGCCTCTAGACTTTCCCAAGTGGCATAGTGGGGGTAGTGAAAATTTTCATACTGATTGTCGCGTGATCTGACCAAGTTATTAAACCAAATTTGGTGTTGGAGATGGTTTGTAAAGTAGCCGAATCGGTTAAGAACAGATCGATTGAGTACGTTTTATTGAGCGCTGGATTAAAAGGTATAATCTTTTTCCTTGTCGTGATGGCACCTCCATGGGTTGTATAGGTTTTCATTGTCTTTAAAAGAGGATAGAGCAGAAGAGCGTCGTCTTTTAGAGGTGTTTGTAGTGTCTAGGGAACTATCAACAATGTCATTAAAATTTACACAGATAATTAGGTCAGATCTTCTAAGGGGTTGTGTTTTGTGAATGAGATCTTTGTAAAAACGATCCTGACGCTTGTTGGGAGAGTGAATGTTGGCTATCGTGATGTAACCACCATTAATAGTGGCAAACACGATCAGATAGTCCCTGTCAGAATCAATTTCAATGTGTTCAAGCTTGAAGGCAAGGGAGGCTCTGACAGCTATCATGACTTCAGCCTTCTTTTTAGGAGCATTAGCAAAGAAATATTGGGTGAACTGTTTGTGGGAGCATTTTGGTGGGTGTCTAGCCGGGATATGTGTTTCTTGAACACAGAGGATGTTCATTTGTAGAGATAGGGCCTCTTTCCATAGTAAATTATGTTTGAAAGGTGAATTAAGGCCATTCGCGTTAATTGAGGTTATAGTGTAGGCTATGGGGAGCGTATAGAGGGATGTCTAGGAATGTACGATAAGATTATACCTTATGATACTCCAAGAGTCCAATACACTTGAAATGAGGAAAAAGATGTAAATTAAAGTACAAGGTTTTCCCCTAATGAAGAAAAACAAGAAATATTCAAAAATAAATACAGGTATAATTGATAACTCATTAACCGTGTATACAGTCACAACAATTATTATTGTATTAGAACTTGTAGGTGTGTGAAGCACCTTATATAAAACAGAGGTGACAAGTAGTGAGTGTAACGATGAACTGCCACTGGGACATGTATGTGGCTAATTAAAGGGGTTGTAAAGGTAATTTTTTTTTCTAAATAGTTTCCTTTACCTTAGTGAAGTGCTCTTTCACTTACCTTATACTTAGATTTTGCTTGTAAATGTCTTTATTTCCTCTGAGAAATCTTCACTTCCTGTTCTTCTATCTGTAACTTCACACTGTTATTGGATGCTTTCTCCCTGGGGTAGAGTGTCGTGCTCGCCCCCTCCCTAGGACTACAAGAGAGCGTCAAGATGCTCTGTACGTTTCAGCTTGAGAAAAGAGCAGTGGGTGAGTGGGTGTGTCTACCATGCCTCAGCGCCACCTCCCTTGGCTTAGTTTCATTTACTAAGCTTCACAGCCCGCCTGGACTCCGCCCCCTTAATGCCTGAGGCTACTTAGGCTTGGGAGGCTGGAATGGGTGTTAACTGGGGTGGTGTGTGTACACAAGAACTTTGCTCGTTCTCGTTAGCCGCCGATATTAAAAAAATGGCACTGTGCATGCACGCGCAATGGCGCTAAGCCTAATGGGAACTGTAGTTTTCATTAGGCCGTGACGTGCCTGTAACGAACGCGCATCGCAAACCCGGAAATAAAGGATAGATACAAGAGAGGAAGGCAGGAGCATGATATTGAAGGTATATTTTGGCAGGTATTTAATGAAGTTCATTACAAGTGAGAACATTATTCTGTATTAGTACCTGTGACGGATCCTGTACTCAAGGTGTCCGCCGTAAATGCTTCCTAAGTCCTGGAACATGAGTCCAATGGATCAAGTTATAGGAACCCCCAAGAATTAGACGGCACTAGTTCTTGGGGTAAATCAGGAATGCTTTATTTGACATTTCACACACATATATAGCCAGATGACTAAAAGCTAACCTAATTAGCATGAGCTAATTATCTTAATCATTGCCCAGACTAGTTGACTGCCTGAAAAGGCTTTTCAGGGTCAGACTTTAAGGCTCCTAGTTAATTGGAATGACTATTCAACATACATTAACATAAACAGTAACACAGGGCTAATTAGCACAACAACATTGTGTGGAATACACCTTGCAAGCCAGACCAGCCTCATTTACACAATAGACAGGTGGCTTGAGTTCATGACATTGAATGGGACACAAGCTGTCAGATGCTAGTCTATTTCTAATGCCAAATGCATATACAGAGAGTGTATTTTGGGGGGCCCGTAATCAGCTGGCAGGAGGTTAGCATGTAGTCCTCTCAAAAAGCCTCTGTCCCGGCCAGGTCTGTCACATTTCTCCCCTTTTGGCAGGAGACTAACACAGGAGGAGACCCCAGACGGGTTGACTCCGAAGTTAGTCCATAGTTCCAGTCCTCTAATGCCTGTACCCACACAGTACCCCAAACAAATTGTTTCAAACAGAGTATTACTCACCCAGCCAACCTCTGCCTCTCTCATAGAACATATCTGCCGCTGGGGAGAGGCCTGGACTGGCCCTTCTCCCTGGAGTCTTTTCAGCCGCTGGAGAGAAGACAGGGTGACTGGGCTTACTCCATCATGCTGTTGGGGATCTGGGCCGACCGCCCAGCATCCCTGGGTTATACTGGTGGAGACTGCATTCCCATCCACCTTTACAGGAAATCTGTCCTGTTTTAGTTGCGGGCAGAGGCCAGCAGCGCTCTGTTCCGTTGCCAGCAGTTCAGCTGGGCGTAGGAGCTTCCCTACATCATCTGCTTCAGCTAACTGTTGGGGAGAGAGGCCGACTGCCCCAGCTCCCTGGAACTCCGCAGCTGTTACCGGTGCTGGGCAGAGGTTGGTAGCACTCTGCTCGGTTGCCAGCATTTCTGCTGGTTTTCTGTTAGTGGAGACCACAGCCCCATCCACCAACACCAGATCAAGCTGCAGTTGTGAGGTGACAACTGCATTCTCTCCTTGAACCCTGATCTGCAACTCGTGATGGACTGCCACCTCCTCACCCTGGGCCTCCAGAATTGCTGTAGATGTCGGGCAAAGGGCTTGGACCCTCTGTTCAGTTACCAGATCTTCGGCTGGAGAAGTTTGTTGTAACTCCATAGATGCTGCTGGTAGGAAATCACATGTCCCTGTCAGTGTTGTGGGAGAAGGGCCAACTACCTCTTCTCTCAAGAAGGCCGAAGCCACTGTTGGTGCTGGGCAGAAGTTAGCAGAGTTCTGCCCAATTGTCAGCACTTCCGCTTTGGGGACGACAATCTCCGGAGTTTCCACTGCCGATTCTCTGGCATGCTGCTGAACGTGTTCTAGCAGTTTCCTGTATGCCCTTTCCAGATGCTGTTCCTTCCTTAACAAATGGTCCAGATCAGGTTTAAGCTCTGAGACACCTGCAAGACCGAGCATAGCCTCTCTATATTCTTGCAGGTCCTCAAGGGTAGGTTCCCCTTCATCGCCAAACACAAAACGATCTGTAAGGCTCTCCCACAGCAATCCAGGGCCTCCAAAGTCATATCCCTCCGGGGAGCATTCTGTTGTCTCCCCTAAATATCCCTGCTCTGCGTGCCATTGCAGAGCCCGATAACGATTGTCCAGCTCTATCTCCTGCTGGACAAGCCTGTCCAACTCAGTCACCCATTGCTCCTGGGGCTGCTCTCCCAGGAATGTCATCCGCAATGCCCGTTGGTCACTGGCCCGTTGCTCTTGGGTTGGAAAGAACTTGCCCTGTTTTATACCAGCGAGCTGGAGGGCTCCAATCCACAGCTCCACCCGAATCTGCTACCTGAGCTCCAGGTATTCCTCCTCAGACACAGTCCTTGTGTAAGGATGATCCGCAGCAGCCCCGGGAACTCTGATGCCAGATCCATATCTCTGCTGGGGTGACCGAAGTCTTCTATCCTGATCTTGGATCCCGGTGGAGGTTTGGATGTCCCAGACTGCAGGAAGCACGATCCCACTGCTTGCCAACAATGTGACGGATCCTGTACTCAAGGTGTCCGCCGTAAATGCTTCCTACGTCCTGGAACAGGAGTCCAATGGATCAGGTTATAGGAACCCCCAAGAATTAGACGGCACTAGTTCTTGGGGTAAATCAGGAATGCTTTATTTGACATTTTACACACATATATAGCCAGATGACTAAAAGCTAACCTAATTAGCATGAGCTAATTATCTTAATCATTGCCCAGACTAGTTGACTGCCTGAAAAGGCTTTTCAGGGTCAGACTTTAAGGCTCCTAGTTAATTGGAATGACTATTCAACATACATTAACATAAACAGTAACACAGGGCTAATTAGCACAACAAAATTGTGATGAATACACCTTACAAGCCAGACCAGCCTCATTTACACAATAGACAGGTGGCTTGAGTTCATGACATTGAATGGGACACAAGCTGTCAGATGCTAGTCTATTTCTAATGCCAAATGCATATACAGAGAGTGTATTTTGGGGGGCCCGTAATCAGCTGGCAGGAGGCTAGCATGTAGTCCTCTCAAAAAGCCTCTGTCACAGTACCTAACAGACATTAATTCTAACTTATAATATTTTTACCTTTACAACCCCTTTAACAGAAAACAGGTTACTCCTGGCTTACATAGCTACCGATCAGTGACACAAGAAAGAGTACATTATGATGTACATTGTTTGGTAGATTGTGGCTCTGACCGTCGCTGTGAGGGCAGGCTGTGTGAAGCGGAGAGTGGTGGAGCATTTACGAGTCCCCAGTTGAGAAGGCTTTTTATGCCATCTTTAGGGGAGTTGAATGTGGTGGTGTGATCTTGATGGGTTACTATGAGCTTAGCCGGTAAACCTAACTTATAGGGGATGTTGCGGTCCCGGAGAACAGAGGTAACTGGGGCAAATTCTTTCCTGCATTGAGCAGTGGCTGCAGATATGTCAGCATACAGGGAGATCCCTGTGTAGGGAGCTGGGAGGGACGGTGTGGCTCTGGCTGCTCTGAAGACCTGATCCTTGATGTGGTAAAAATGGTTACATTCCAAGGTACGTCATTAGGTAGGTAGGTTGGCTTAGGAAGCCTGTGGGTGCGAACAATTGTAAGATCAGGTATGGTGAGATGTGGGAGCAGTTTTAGAAACAGATGTTGTAGGTATGTATTCAGGTCAGCAGGTTTAACGCTCTCGGGTATACCGCAAAATTTGATGTTCTCAAGGTCCACCCATTTTAACTTGCACGTTTCGGAGCTCTTGTGATTGTTGCTCAAATGCAGAAACCATATCATTATATTATATTATTATCATTATGCTTTTTTTTTTTAATCAGATAGTTTTTTATTTTTGAAAACAAACACAAGAAAAACATAGCAACAAAAACAACAATAAAAACAAAAACAAAAAAGGAGGCACAATACCACACTCCTTCCAATTATTTAAATATATCCCAAATGTTAACATGAGGACTCATATATGTCTTCGATATATATTCTCACAATCCATTATGTCATACAGTAATCCGCATAGCATAGTGTACATGCATACATTGTTGCTATAATCTCGCACGTTCTCGTTAACCATCAGGGATCAGAATGCGGTGCTACGCCTCCTAACCGCTGGGTAAAATATACTATTTACAAATCAACCTCTGCAGGGCTATATATTACTTGCTTCATCCCCTCCCTTACGCTATACCTATTACTTATTTATTTATGGACTTTAATATATTGCCTATTACTGGGATGACATATTAGTAATGGTGGTTCTGCCGCCTAAAATTCTATTATGAACCAGACGTAGTGGGGCCAGTCAAGGTGTATCCAGCCAGGGGTCCCATATGCTTTCAAATTTGGTCGGGTTGCCTCAGTGTTTTTAGGTAAGCTGTTCCCTAATAAGGGAGTCATTCACTGGCTTCATCCACTCCATCAGAGTGGGTGCTGTCGTTGACAGCCGTTTTCTGGCTATTAGCTTCCTAGCTAGGAAGAGTACCCGTATAATCGCAATGTATGTATGGGGGGTGTATTGTTCGTCATCTATCCAGCCCAGGAGACATAGTTTAGGGTCTGTGTGGAGTTTGAAATTCCATATACTATTAATCGTGTTTACCACTGCTGTCCAATATCTCTGGAGCTTCGGGGCATCTCCACAACATCTGAACCAATGTGCCATTATTAGCGAGGCAGCGGGGACAGAGTGGTGTTTCCCTTCTATGCCATTTATGTAGTTTCACTGGTGTGCAGTAGGTACGATGTGTAATAAACAGCTAGGTAAGTTTTTGGGAGGAGGATAGCGACACCTTTGGTATATTGTCTAGTATAGTATTCCATTCCTCATCTGTAATATGTCCTATATCTTCTTTCCAATCTACTCTACACTTCAAAGTCATTGCCTTAGATACTTGACCCAGGAGTGAGTTGTATATAGAAGAAAATTGTCCCTTCCTGAATGAGGAAGTAACTAGTTGGGTAAGCACTCCTGTCCTAGTTAATTTCCAGTGCGTGCCTAAGTTGTAGGTATTGATAAAAAGCAGTGTTTGGCAGATTAAATTCTGTGCGTAGTGATTGGAAGTCCCGAAGTGCACCTCCACAATATAATTGTGGGATATAGTTCACTCCGTTCCTTGATCAATTATGAAATGCCTGCAACTTATTCAATTCTGGGAAGTTACAGTTGTTCTATATACGCAACCAGTTTGTATACCCTGTATATTGTAAATGTTGCTTAGCCTTAGTCCATATTTTATCTAATAATGTTAATGTAGGGTATTGGCTCTGGACTCCCATTTCACCTGCCTCTATGCATTCCACAATTCCATCACTAGACAACTGAGTTTTGATAATGTTTCGGATTGGATCTGAGGACTCCGGGCAAAGCCAGCCTGTTAATTGTTGCAGCTGGGCCGCCATGAAATAGTAGAATGGGTTTGGTACCGCCAGACCGCCCGAATCTTTGGCTTCTTGCAGCGTTTCAAGTTTAATTCTCGGGACTTGTTTCCTCCAAATCAATGTACGATATAGGCTGTTGCATTTTTTGAACACATGAATGGGAATCCAGAGGGGGGCATTGCGTAGGGCATATAATATCATTATATGCTTTAGTGTTGTCAGAAATCTGTCTCGCAGCTATGTCAGCAGGTTCCTCAATGTGATCCACTCGCATATTAAGCTGAGAGATAGAAGAGCGGCGTTCCCTTTGGATTTCTTTGAGCATGAGCTTTAGTGTATGCTCAGATGTGGGCTGATCACTTGTGGGGAGATTACTGCTAGTGATTCCTGAGCGTCTTCCTCCAAATGGGGTCGTGGGGGAGGAGATCACAGTTGTTTTTTATATTGAAGAGCCTTAGCAGGGGACTGATTTGGTGTAGGTGGAGGTCGCTTACCTCTGTCAGAGGACTGTGAGGGAGGGGAGTCCATAGCCAGTGCATCATGCTCTATTCCTTCCATTCCCTGGTTTGCGATAAGTGGAAAGCCTTGTGTCAGTGGCTCTATGTCCCTGTCGGCGCCATTTTGGAATTCCTGTGAGGAAGAAGCAGGGCAGAAAAACTCAGTGAGACGGCATGGAGTGAAGTGTGTCTCCCTCATACTGTCGCTGCCCGCCTGTTACGGAGTGTCAGCGCTGAATGCTGGGGTATGTGCCACCCGTTATTGGCGCTGCTGCGAGCCGCGGTCCAAGGCTCGTTCTTTCCCCTTTTTGTCTTCCAGCGGGTCTGGAGTGTCAGGGGAGTAAGCACTGCTAGTTGGGGTTTATTTCACCCGTTTCTGTGGCCGCTGTGGGTTACTATGTCCCTTTGTGGAGCTTAGCTGCTCAATCAAGCAGCCATCTAGGTCTGCCGCTTGGCCACGCCCCCATTTCTCCTTCAAACTTATTCACTTCCTGTCACATAGCCAAAAATAAAGTGAGGGTAAAACCCAACCAATGTCTTTCCTTGGGGACACACGTCAATCTAAATAGTTTCCCCTTTAGGTAAATTGCACTCTAGCATTTTGCTGTGTACACCCCAAATTATTAGGCATCTTGGACTTTGGGGTTTATTTCCTGAATGCAAATCCACTTTGCACTACAAGTGCACTTGGAAGTGCAGTTGCTGGAGATCCGAGGGGGACATACAAGGAAAATAAAAAACAGCATCTTTGCTTCTGCATGATTGGATGATAAAATCACCAGTGCTTCCCCTCAGATTTACAGTGAGTACACTTGTATTGCAGAGTGGATATGTCTTTAATAAACCCCAAAATACCTAATAATGTGAGGTGTGCACAACAAAGTGCTAGAGTACAATTTGCCTAATAGGGACACTAGTTAGATTGACATGTGCGCCCCCAAAGAGACACTGAGGGAATTCCGTCTGCAGAGGAGGACCGGGCCACTACGTCACCTCACCCCACCCCCCTCTGACGCAACGCAAGGGGGAAGCTGGTATTCCCCTGTGACGGACGGGTGACCCGCCCCCCTCTGATGTAGCGGAAACCTGCGTTACATCAGAGGGGGCGGGGTCACCCTTACATCACTGGGGAAGCCTGGGTTTCCCCAGTGACATACGGTGACCCTGCCCCCCTCTGATGCAATGCAGGTTCCCGTTACATCAGAGGGGGCAGGGTCACCCCCAAAGCATCTTCCCAATGTTGAGGGCATGAAAAAAGAAAACACAATTGAAGAATGGGTTGCTGCTCACCCCGGGGATGTCTACGGAAAGAAATTGTCCCCCCTGAGATGGTGGGGTTTTTAGGCAGCAATGTATATTGGAAGTAAATGCCAAGTGACCAATATTGAATAGAGGACACAAATTTGTCAAAAAAGATTTAGTGTTTATTCATGTCAAAAAGCTGACAGGTGGAGTAAAAAACATATGAGCCCATACAGAGAATATAAACATTGCAGTTATAAAATACACACAGATGAGAAACCAACAGGTAGCATCCAACAACTCTCCTGGTAAACCAGGTTTTTTTTTGGTGTAGTACAGAACCTGACGCGTTTCAACCCTTTTATAGTGTGGGTCTTCTTCAGAGTGGTCTGTCTGTTGGGATAGAGATCACTGCTCCTGAAAAAAATAATTTGCATTGATACATGTCCCCTGGGGCAGGACCAAGGTCCCCAAATACTTTTTATGACAATAACTTGCATATAGGCTTTTAAAATTAGCACTTGAGATTTCTCCCATAGACTTTCACAGGGTGCTTTTCGAATTTGCCGCAAACACCCCAAATTGTTCGCTGTTCGCTGAACAGGCGAACAGGCAATGTTCAAGTCGAACATGAGTTCGACTCGACCTCGAAGCTCATCCCTACTAGCTAATGTCTTTGATATAAACATTTTTTCTCTTTATATATTAGATTAAAATACAAACTTTTGTATTTCAATCTATTTGTTTATGGCTATTAGTGTTGTCATTCAGGGCCCCTCATATACATGCTCCTATGCTCACCCTGGAATAATTATGCAACACAGGTGTATATGAGCCACATTGCTCCCTGCTGTAGTCAAGCAATATTTTTTTTAAATTTTGTTGGATAAATAAATACTATTTTTGAAGTATTTGGACAACACACCTGGAACAGCAGCCAAAATCCACACAATCCAGTTTCTATTTATTTTTTTCCAAGAACCAGCCTCCCCTTTCTCTTGTGCTCTTCAGAATGCCTGCTCTCGTTATAACAAACTCACCTTTGTCCATGACCTGTTTATCACTAATTCCTTTAACCTCCTTGCTATTATTGAAACCTGCCTTCAAGATTCTGGCTATTGTGCTGCCCTCTCCCAAGGGGGTTTCCTCTAGACCCACTCTCCCAGACTCAGTGGATTGAAGGGAGGTGGAGTTGACATCCTTCTATTCCCACAAAGCACTTTTCATGTTCTTCACTCACCTTTTTTATTTTTCCTAAGAAAAAAAGAAAGTACAGGTGCCTCTGAGTGTAGACTTTAATCCAAGCATAAAGAATAAAACTCACATTGTGGAGGTTAAAAGCAGGCACATAATGTATAGATGTCCGATAATGTATGGACTACACGGGCCCGCACTGGAAGCCATCTCTGCCGCTCGAGCAAGTGTAGACCTTACATCACTAGACAGCTATACATTATGTGCCTGCTTTTAACCTCCACATAGTGAGTTTTATTCTTTATGCTTGGATAAAGAGGCACCTGTACTTTCTTTTTTCCTTATGTAGCGCTACCCCCATAGGGGCCGCTGATGAATGCGGTCGTCTACCACCCTGCACAGCCAGTCACATGGGTTTTCCACTCACTCCAAATAAAGAAACATTCCTTGCAGCTTTGTTTTGTTTTTTATTAGGGGAATTCAACTTGGATAGAGAAGGGATTATATGGGATGCCAATTTGATCAGCAAAACTCGTGAGGGACTAGAACATATGCAGCAATGTCATTTCGGGACCCTCTGGGTCCAGAGACCCCAAAATTTGGCTGCAGCTAGGGGGCATCTAGGAACCCCTAACTACCAAGTTCGGGTGACCTATGGCTGCAAATGGGCACAATGAGGCATGCAAATGGGCATTGTTCCACTTAGGCTTATACTCAAGTCAATATGTCTTCCCAGTTTTTTATGGTAAAATTAGGTGCCTCGTCTTATATTCAGGTCGGCTTATACTCGAGTATATACGGTATGTTATCACTCACATTAACACCCTCTCAAGCAGTCCCCATCAACTCTTTTCTCCCTTCATCCTTCACTGCCTCCACCCACTAGCTCACTCAATGTCCAGGAGATTGCAAGTCACATAAAAATAAGATTAACACA
This sequence comes from Lithobates sylvaticus, assembly GCA_028564925.1. Lineage (NCBI taxonomy): Eukaryota > Metazoa > Chordata > Amphibia > Anura > Ranidae > Lithobates > Lithobates sylvaticus. The sequence continues at coordinate 523,258,810 of CM053029.1, forward strand.
ATATGTGAAGAGATTTCCACTGTACAGATATCTCCTTCACCTAACATTTCACGTCCTCCTGCACACTCAATACTTTGCTCGTTTAACCCCGCTACTAAGTCACTAAACTTTTTTCTAATGCCCACCTAACCACCTACCCTCTGGACCCCGTTTACAGAGAAGTACAGCCAAACGAGCTTTGGCTGTACTTCTCCTTTAATTCGATACTTGAAAACACATTTCTTTTAAGAAGCCTATCATGCGTCTTACTAATAAACTGTCTTTTTACTTTTGCCATCAGCTTATCCCCCACAGTTATTACCTTTTGTATCACTCCCCCTCTTAGATTGTAGCTCTAAAGCCCCATACACACGGTCGGACTTTTTCATGGATTTGGTCCGATTGGACAAGGTTGTTGAAAAATCAGACCGTGTGTATGCACCATCGGACAGTGTTCGTCGGTTTGTCCGTCGGACAAAGTCTTATCTCCTGCTGGAAAGATTTCCCGTCAACCCGGTCCGATCACACCAAATCCGAGCGTGTGTACGCTTGTCCGACGGACAAAGTGCTACGCATGCTCAGAAGAAATTCTGTGACGGAAGCGCTCGGTCAGGTAAAACTACCTTTCCTAATCGACACAGCACATTCGTCACGCTGCAATGTTAAAATGTCTTTAATGCAGCGCATTCTCTTTTTCTTTACAATGCAACAAGAATGACATGTTTTAGCTGCTCCTATTCACCCGCACTTCTCACAAACTTACTTCTTTATTACTTTTCAGCATTTATACACTACATGTTTATTTTTACTCAGATCGTAATACAATCTTTCTTATTTTTTTACCATGATTTTTTTTTTTTTTTGGGGAATACATATTTGAAGGATTTTTTTTTTTGTTTTTTGGAGGGGGTTTGTATGTCTCAACTTAGCAAAACCACATTATTAACATTTGTATTTCTTGCTTAAATATACTAGGAGTTTGTTGGTTGTTGGTGCCCCTTGTTAATTATACTTTAGGATTAGTGAAATGTACCTGCCTACTCAAAGAAAAACTGTCATTGTAGAAAAGTAAAACACAATAGTCAATGATTATTTCAAATCAAAAAAACATTTATTTAGGTCTCAGCAACAAACCAAAGAGGAACGCAGCCATGGTGAAACTTGGGGAATTTGCAAAGCCTTGGACACCCATGGCAACCATCATTTTACACACTTAAACAATTGGGGGCATGAAGAGTACCTATCTAAATAATAAGGGAGCGCAATCTGGTCCTGAAGTCCAAAACATCCGGAACTGCAGCAGATGCCATCTAGGTCCCCAGGCTCTGGTACTACGAGAGGCTCCATCTTCTCTCAGACCAGACTGAATCAAGGTCATCACTCTCTTGTCTTCCTTGTACGCTTCCTTCCACGCCGTGGTGCTGGTGCTGGTGCTGGTGGGGTGGCAGAAGGAGGAGGAGGAGGCGGAGCAAGGTCACTCTCGCAAACATGTGTGAGGGGAGTCATCTCCCCAGCCATCCCCTCATTTAGTATTTTGAGGATGACCTCCTCACACATGCTGCGTTGCCCCGCCTCCATACCCGTAAATTTACTGGTAACCAAGGAGGCAAAGGCCTCCTCGTAGGTGGGTGTGGCATAGAGGGAGGCTGAGGCATCTTTTATCAGCTGGAGCGCTGACTCTCCCACCTCCCCCATGTTTTTCGCCCTTCTGTAGGGAAGGCGGAGGGGAGGGACTTGGGAGACAGTCAGGCTCCTACGCCTACCCCCCTGTTGGCTGCCACTACCCCCTGCCTCCTCCTGACTGCCACCTTCCACAGCCACCTCCTGGCTGAGGTCTTCCTGTGTCTGAAAAAGGGACATAGTTTCAGTTATTTGTTCATCAAACACACACAATTCTCATCTAGTGACTGTTGCAAAATGTTTTCAAATACAAAACCATACAATTCTCAGCCCTGCAGTTTAGATTCTTCCCAAAAATGTCTCCCACACCACTGTCTGTTGATATGTCAATCACGTTAGGAAAGAAGCAATTGGGGATCCTGAATTAACTGAACATCATTCATTATTCCCCAAACTGGTTACAAAACTACTATACCTGGAACAAGCTGGGCACCTGCACATATTCCAGACTGGAAGGCCCAGGTTGGTCCTCGGAAGCCTCACGCGGGGTGGCGTGCGTGAAAGGACGCGTGCAAGGAAGAGTCGAGAGTGACTTCCTGACAGTAGCCTGGTCTTTGAGAAAGTGGAGCCTGTCATAGTACCAGAGCGTGGGGACATGGACATCAGCTGCTGCAGCTCCAGATGCTTGTGACTTCAGGACCTTATTGCGCTCCCGGAAATAGGTACTCTTCATGTTGGTGATCTTCACTTTTAAGTTTGCGACGGTTGCCATGGGCAGGGTAGGCTTTACAAATGCCACCAGTTTCAGCAGGGCTGCGTACCTCTTTGGTCTGTTGCTATAATCCCTGTGTTTCGCCTGCCATAAGAGGGGGAATTGCCGGTATTTATCAATGAAGTGTGGGAGAAAGCTCACGTTGTAGAAGGCCTCCATCACCTCTGCAAGACACAACGCCACACAAAACAATATAAATAATGTCAGCCTAAACTGTCCTAATCTTATCCATAAAGAAGCCTCAAGTTCTAATCAGTCTAGGCTAGTTATGTACCAACGTCAAATTGTACCTTCGTTTGTAGCGATCGTCTCGTGCGTGAGCTTTCTCTCCCCTCGTCTCCCAGATCGTGGCTACGACACAGGCGTGTGACGTTTTATATACAGTGCGCATGCGTCAAACTCTTTCTCGTCTATTCCCCACCCCTTCTCTTTATGGCGCAGTGGGGAGAGCACATGGCGGGGACACAGCAGGTGCGCCCCAAATATCCCCCCAACGAGGAGGTGGACGAGGAAAGTCCGGAGGCACAAACGTCCCGATCCCGGAGCCTGAAATTCAAGGCCTCCAATATGTCATTTGGAGAAATGTTGGAGATGGTGGACATATTAAAGAGGAGCGACTATGATGGGAAGTATGGGCCTTACCTCAACCCCAATGTCCGCAAGGCCAAGATCATGTCTAAAGTTGTGAGAAGGCTGTACAATCATTTTGGGGTACAACGATCCAAGGAGCAACTCAGGAAACGCTGGTCAGACCTGAAACTGAGGGAGGCCGATCAGTACAGAAAGATCAAGCGAATTCTTCAAAAAAGTAAGTAGTTGTGTTTTGTGTTTGATTTCTTGCTTGCATACTGCTCCATGTGGTTTGATTTTTACAAAGTTGTACATTCCAAAATGGCCACTTTCATGTTCGTCTGTGCATTCGATCGTACTCAGCCTCGATCTTTCTGCCACTGTCATGGTCGTGTGTGTGTCCATTCGATCGTACGCAACCTCGATCGTGCGGCCACTTATAATACGATGTTTGGTGTTTTTTTGGGGGAAAGGAAGTTTGTTCTCCCTAGAAATGTCATCCAGAATGTAAAGCCAATTTATTCAATGTAAAGGAGAGGTCACCCAGTAGCTGTTTACCCATCTGGACTCGAGAGCACTAGTGCTGGGACACCCAAACCCACTTTTTATTAGGCTTTTCCACACATGTGCTCCAGTGGATACTAGAGGGGGGGTCTCCATCACACAAACTTCTACCAAAAAGCTAGTCAGTTTAGCACCTTTACAAAGTGACTACATTCATGTAGTTGACATTTGTAACTGGCCAAACAAAAATAGTGTCCGTCACTTTCAAGCAATGTTTGTCATTTCCTATTTCTGCCCTCAATAGATTGTGTTGCTAAATCTTCCTTTTGTACATTCTCATAGGGGAGCGAAAACTTGGGCCGTCTGAGGAAACCCCCAAACCAACACCTCCCAAAAAAGGGGAAAGAGCAGAAGCAGAGGAGGAGGAGGAGGAAGGAGAGATCATCGAACTTGGAGAAATTGTCACCACAACAGGTGAGTGTTGGAGAACACAGCTACTGGTAAGCTAATCCATGTATGGCTGCCTCATTTCCAACACCCCATTTTTGTTTGTTTGTGGTTTTTAGGTGACGTGGATGTTGTGGAAGAAAAATCGCACTTTACCACAGAGAGTGCCCACGTACTCATCGGAGAGATAATGGTCTGCAATCGAGATCTAGATTACATAAAGCAAAACATCAATGATGTTCAACAAAAATTGAAGAACATCATTGATGTTTTAGGAAAAATATGAAAACGCACCAAGTAATTAACACACATTTGTGCCAGCTTCTGAACACATTTGCAACTTAAAAACTGTGTGAAATTTGGAACATGCACACATTGTGTCCACATGTGCTAGCTCCCACCATGGTGGATGAATGGCAACGTTTTTTTGGGGGTGCAAACACTTTACGAACTACGAAAGTGGTTGTGGTGAAGGGGTTGCACCCCCAAAAAACGTCCATTCATCCCCATGATGGAAAATGGCACTTTTGAAGCTTCTAGGCATGTGTTTTACCATCTAATGACCATTTTCAGACCCAAATTGTGTGCATGTTCCAAATTTCCACTTTTCGGGGGTGACCCCCCCATGTGATGAAGGCAAGATCAAACTCACTTTGAACATATAGTCATGTCTGATCTTGTCTTCACTTTACAAAGTTGAACTTTCCAAGTTCCTAGGTTCTGTTTTGCTCCATGCCTGGTTTTACCAATTGCGGAATGTTTGTAAACAATGTTGTAAATAACCAAGATGTTGTCAGTTTTGGCGTGAAGATTGTAAACGCACTTGTGAATGTTTTCCTAGTAAACTTTTATTTTTCTAAATGTGTGGCTTCCTTATTTAAAAAACACAATGCATTATGTATGTAAAATGAAAAGGATATGGGGGGCAATGGGTGTTATTTACTTAAGGCAAATCCACTTTGCACTGCAATTTTCTTTCCCTGGGAACTTTTTCAATGCACTTGTAGAGCATAGCGGATTTGACTTATGTAAATGACACCCACAGTGCTTTGTACGAAGACACAGAGCACAGCATTTTGGAGAATACACACATGTCAGACCTGGTGCTGAAAAGGAGTATTTTGGGTGTCAGTTATGCAGGACAAACCTTCTCTAGACCAAAGATTAGGTAGCAAACACACAACATGAGAATAATCTTTTTGGGAAGAAGAGACTGTTACCTCCTTTTGCCCAGAAAGTGCATTCCCACTGTCGAAGGCAAAGGGAAAAAATGTCAAAGTAAAATAAGCTAAAAAGAAGACTGAAATGACAAGAAATCATAGGTTGGTTAAAATATCAGATTTATTAAAAAATGCCTCTCACACATCGTCAGGCAGAGCAATGGCCCCCCTACCCACAAAGTACTCCATATATTGGTCCCGGACCACACGGGCATTTAGAGGGGGCAAGCCTGGACGTGCCACTCGAAGGGCTGTGAGGTCCGCATTTGGAGGGCCCTCAACATCTGGGCCAACGGGCACCACATAGTTCCTGTTATGTCTTTTGAGGAAGTTGTGCAATATGCAACAGGCAAGAACTATGTGGTTCAGTTTGTATTCCGCCAAGTTAAATGCCGTCAGGAACAGGCGGAAGCGGCTGGCCAGGATGCCAAAAGCGTTCTCCACCACTCTTCTGGCTCTGGACAGCCTGTAGTTGAAGACCCTCTGGTCCGGGGTGAGGGTCCTCATCGGGAACGGCCTCATCACATGGGGAGTCAACGCAAACGCTTCATCTGCGACAAAGACGAAGGGGAGTCCTTCGGCATTCTCCTCTGGAGGTGGCAAGCACAGACTGCCACTTTGGAGATGCCAGTAGAACTCCGTGTGCGTAATGGCCCCACCATCCGATATCCGGCCGTTCATCCCCACGTCCACATACATAAACTCGTATGTTGCCGACACCACCGCCAACATCACTACACTATTAAACCCTTTATAATTATAATAGTAGGACCCCGAGTTGGGCGGTGGGACGATGCGGACGTGTTTCCCATCAATTGCCCCTCCGCAGTTAGGAAAGTCCCAACGGCTGGCAAAGTGGGAGGCCACAGTCTGCCATTCCTGTGGCGTGGAAGGGAACTGTGGAGTGAAACCAGAAAAAAAAATTAGTCACTTTGCACCTAAACATTGCAAGCAGATTAGACAATCAACATCTTGGAACAAGAGCATTGTATAAAATTGGAGGCTGGAAAGTATTTGCACAGAAAAGTAGAGGCTCCCCTTCACAGATTACTCACCCCCCCATCAATCCCCCCACTTCTGATGGGACATTGGCAATAACTAGGGTTTTGGGGGGGGTGGTGGACAGCTAACCCTCTGCACTTCATTGATTGGCAAATGGCTCAATAATGTGGGCTAGTTTGGCCAGACCCTCTGTACTTAACACTATTGGCAGGCCACAGGAAAGATCAAATAACATTTCAACCCCCCCCCCCCCCCCCCCCCCCCAAAAAAAAGGCAGGCACAGTGTGACATTATTAAATTACCAAGCAAGCTAATAGGAGGGAAAGAAGAAAAAAAAATAGGAAATGGAATGTATGGAGGCAGCCCCTTGCACTACATGCTTTGCTGAATTCATCCCTAAAGATGCCCACTATAAAGAGGTAGGTATATAGTGTGTATGGACCTTGGGAAAGCCAGCAGATAAAGGATTGGTACCATCTGACAGAGCAGTTGGGGAGGGGGTTCCTAATGAGTTTGCCCCCCCCCACCAAAAGAAAAAAAAAAAGGGGGCTCTACATGAAGTAAACCACACAGCAAACATTTGTGCATATTTTAGGGGGTGTTTGGGGGCAAACAATACTATGCAGCAGACAAAAGACATTGCTTAAGTGACTAGGCCATAGGTGTCTATTGGGGCAGAAGAGCATGCTGGGGAGGTAAGTGAAGGGAAAAATGCATGAAGGAGAAAAGGGGCACGGCATATTAGAGCATATTGCAATCATGGTAATTAGGGAAGGAGGTCAAAAATACAAGTCATTAGCAAACAGAGCATACATAGAAGGGAATAGTAAAGTAGAAATGTTACCTTAATATAGTCCTCCTGCAGGACCTCGATGATGGCAGAACAGGTCTCTGGAATAATGATTCCCAGGGCCTGGGGAGAGATACCTGAAGAGAACTTCAAATCCTGAAGACTTCTCCCTGTCGCCAAGTACCTCAACGTGGCAACAAGCCTCTGCTCCGGAGTAATGGCTTGTCTCATGCAGGTATCCTGCCGGCTGATAAAGGGGGTCAGCAAAGCCAAAAGACGGTGAAAATCGGGGTCCGTCATCCTGAGAAAGTTCCTGAAATCATCAGGATTATTCTCCCGGATCTCACGAAGCAAAGGCATGTGCGAGAACTGGTCACGCTGAAGCAACCAATTCTTGGTCCACATACTCCTCGTCACTCTGTTCATGGACGGGTCTTGGGTCAAAGCTAAAAGCCCGACACCAATTCCGCGTACAGCACGAACTCGGCGACGAGTACGCACGGGAAACATCGCTCAGAAGGTCACAAAAGGTCGGCTGGTCAGAACGGACAAACAGAAAGCACCGATAAACAGCAAGGCCTGAAAGAACGAACTGAATAGCAGCAACGAGCAGACAATAAGCAGTGCAAATCAAAGCGTCCTATATCAAGATATAGGCCGCAATGACCAACAAATGCGAACTGACTACACGCACTAATAAACAGATACGCACGACAAGCACAAACTGAAGAGCAGTAACGATCTGAGTCAGAAAACTGAGAAGCGCGAATCTTAAGTCACCAAACTTCCACTAACTCTCGAAAAACACGGGATCAGCAGAAGGAGCCCAACGGGTGCCTGACGTGGTGCTGAACTTCCCTTTTGTAATCTCGTGGACGACGACTTACGTCACGACGTTCTTCCGGACCGGATATTCCGACAACGTAGTCCGACCGTGTGTACGCAACACCAACATCGGACAAAGTACGTCGGACAAAGTCCGACCGACCTGGTCCGCGGATTGTCCGAGCGTGTGTATGGGGCTTGACAAGCAGGGTCTTTGGATCCCATTTGTATTGAATCATATTTTAACTGTACTGTCTCTCTTTATTTTGTAAAGTGCTGTGCAAACTGTTGACACTATATAAATCCTGTATAATAATAATAATAATTAATAATATATCCAAATCAGATATGTATTCTGTGATATTATTGTGTTTATATGTTGTTTCATAATTAGTTTTTTGTATTTATCCCGAATACTGGTGAAACTACCATAAGTCCTTTGAGCTGTATTCAGTTCAAAGGTCTTTCTGTCATCCTGTTCAAGTGAGTTGGACTAGGCTAGAATATTCTATAGCCAATCAAAATTGTCAAGTAATCAGTGCATTTCCACATCCTATTTTGTGCACAAATGTATGCCAAAGTTTTGCCAGTCTGAAGGTACATAGTTTTTAGTTAACTTGAGAGACTGGTATAATTTTGATTACATAAAGTTTAGGTCTGACTGCACCCATCAATGATATTCTTAGTTTAGAGCAGTGATGGCTAACTACAGCTGGCACGTCAACCCCTCTCTGGCGGCACGCCAGGGGAATCCCCCAGCCAGGCAGTCACTTGCACTGAGGGTGCAGGCAGGGAGGAGCCAGCTCCCTTCCTTGCATCAGTGCCAGTGGCAGGGGGTGGGCAGCCAGTCATCTTGTTCCATGTGTGCCATTTAGGAGGGGTGTAAAATTCTTCTTCCTCCACCGTCCCGACTCAGTTCGGCAGCTTATTGCCTCCCCCGGACCCCTACACTTCTGGTAAGACATTCGGGGATTCCTTTCTGCAGGTACCCTATTCCAGCTCTATATGCTCTTTGGTTCAGTCTGTCCTAGTGCAGCCTGTGAAAAAGTGAAGGGGGAGGGGCGATGCTCGGAGCTGATCTTCCATGGGGCGAGGTGCAATGGCTGCTAGCTGGCATCTAGGTGGTGGGGATATCAAGGAGCGGCTGGATGGCAGTGATTCCTTCAATACTGCCCGGGGTGCCCGGGGTGAGCTAGATGATGAGGCCATGGAAAGGTAAGGAGGAGGATGGATCCTCAGGTAGGTGAGTGCATGTGCCATGTAGGTGAGTGCATGTGTCATGTAGAAGGGTGCATGTGTCAGGTAGGTGTGTGTAATGGTCAGGTATGTAAGTGCATGTGTCAGGTAGGTGAGTGCAATGGTCAGGTAGGTGAGTGCATGTGTCAGGTTGCTGAGCATAATGGTCATGTAGGTGAGTGCATGTGCCATGTAAGTGAGTGCATGTGTCATGTAGGTGAGTGCAGTGGTCAGGTAGGTGAGTGCAATGGTCAGGTAGGTGAGTGCATGTGTTAGGTAGGTAAGTGCATGTGTCAGGTAGGTGAGTGCAATGGTCAGGTAGGTGAGTGTAATGGTCAGATAGGTCAGTGCATGTGTCAGAAAGGTCAGTGTATGTTGCACAGTGCATTCTGCATTATTTTTGGTCCCTTAGGGCTTATTCAGAGGGATGATCAGTCCCATCCTCTGTACAAAGATGCTGGCAGGTTTAATTCTGTGTTGGCACTTTAAAAGAAATAATTTGGTTTTGCGTCGCGGTTTGGGCACTCGGGCTCAAAAAAGTTTGCCATCACTGATTTAGAGGCTAATGGTAAGTTCAATAACATCCTAGCTTATACTCCCACCTGCTAATCAGGACATGGTCAATTACTTTGCCTAGTACTAATATGATGTAATTTCTAGATGGAAACACAGGCATGTAGTATACATACATGACTTGGAAATCCTGAAAGTCCAATCAGTGTTATGGTCGTGTGGGAGTGGATAAACTGGAGATAGCACCACTGGAGTTTCAGAGACTTTCGAAACGTCTTCAGCTGCCATTGAGTGGGTCAAGGCTATTGGTGTGGCTACTGGTGTGTCCCTGCCCTTCTAATGCCGTGTACACACGGTCGGACATTCCGACGCCAAAATTTGTCAGATTTTTTCAGACGGATTTTGGCCAAACTTGTCTTGTATACACACGGTTGCACACAGTTGTCGGAAAATCTGATCGTTCTGAACGAGGTGACGTTTAACACGTACTTCGGGACTATAAACGTGCCAGTAGCCAATAGCTTTCGTCTCTTAATTTATTCTGAGCATGCGTGGCACTTTGTCCGTCAGAATTGTCTACACACGATTGGAATTTACGCAATCGGATTTTGTTGTCGGAAAATTTTAGGTTCAGCTCTTAAACTTTGTGTGTCGGAAATTCCGACGGAAAAAGTCTGATGGAGCCCACACACGATCGGATTTTCCGACAACACAATCAATTTGCACATTTTCCATCGGAATGTACGATTGTGTTTACAGGGCATACCATGGATGGGGCTACCTCCAGGATATACCTAAACTCAGTTTATTCATTGCTGTATACATTATTTCCTAATTTGGCAACTCATTTAAACTGAAGTAATGGACCACATTTTGTAGAGGGAACTTGTTTCCGCAGTGTGACTTTGCATATCATTGCAAATATATGCAACAAAAACCTTTGCTTTTAATTCACATAAACAGTTGGACTGTTTTTGCTGGAGTTTTGTTTGGATTGTATTTTCAGTTTTTAGTGGAGTCACATTGTACTAAAAACTAATAAATACGGTAATTGGTTTGTTAGATGAAGAAGTTTGAACAAATGGCGATACCAAAATCCCAATTTAAATGAAAAAAGAAAACCTTCTAAGAAGGAATGGGGGAAAGATGAGGCCACATACCTCTGGGATTTTTTGTTAGCGGTATCTAGGTTAGTATATAAAAAAGATTAAAGATGTATATAAAAAAATAGAATTTTATTTTCCCATTAGGGTGAAAGACATAAAGGACACAAATAATACATCCATATTTTACAGATATATATGTTACATCAGATGAAAGTGTTGAGCTTCGCCATACTCGACATGTTTCACTCTGTGGAGTTTCTTCAGGAGTTTTATAGGTTAAGCTCAAAAAAAATGCTGAAATAACAAAATCGCATGAGAAACGCATCCTTTCATAACAGTGTACAAATTAAATGTACATGTTCATACAGTATTTTGAGCAATAGGCTCGAACATATTATACATCTAGGTAAGTGAGCAGTTAGTACAAGGTTGTAGGTACAGTATAAAAACAAAGGGGCATAGAAAGCAGAGGGAGGAACTTAGACAGTGAAACCAGGCAGAAACTTACCACAGATACTTGGATTTGTTTGAAAAAATATATCTGCATAAAGGAAATTTTTTGTTGTTATAAAAAACAAACTAGATTTCAGAGAGAGATGAAGTCGCCTCCAAAATGCCAAACAAAGCAGCAATGTGTCGCTTGCAGAGAGTCACGCTAAAAATTTGAAAGAAATAAGTAGTTCTGTTAATCAAGGAGTGCTTATGGTGGGTTCAAAATGATAAGGGTTTGAGTAAATATGAATTAATTAGTACCTGATGGTCAAGGGGAAGTACGTGGGTAGTAACCGAGCTTTAAAAGTTCAGTTTTGATATGCAAGGTTTGATGATTGCATGGTATCCAAAAATTTGTTAGGCGTCATCCTAAGATTAGTCTGCAATACACCAGGGTAAAAGAGAACCCTGCGTTAATTGCTGGGTGTGCATAAAAGAAATAAACTCAAGGAATAGGGGTCATCAGGAATAGTAATGGATATGAAGAAATTAAGTCTTACCCCATTAGATATGTTGTGTCCAAAACGGGAAAAGGCCGATTGAGTGGAGGCGAATAAAACGCCTCACCCTCACGTGTGCTGGAAGTTCCCTGCAGAGAGAGATAAAGGCAGGGGGAAGCTGCCTTAAGTAGCGGCTCTCCGACCCGGCGGCGTCTGACATCATCGCCGGGTCGTGGGCGCCAAAGCAGCCGAGACCGGCCGTGAGCGTCCGTAGATGGGTAGTGCGCATGCGCCGGCGACGAACCCTGTCGCCGGCGCATGACGTCAATGGGCGCGTCGCTGACAAGCGGCGCGCCGGCGGCCATCTTGGATAGTCCGAATTTGCCCACACCTCTGGATAGAGGACTATGTGCAAAGCCCTCCATCATGGCAAGGATCCCCCTAGTGGCGAGCGTAAATTGCCAGCTAAGGGGAAACATTCAAGATGGATAGTGAAGAGAACCCAGAAGCCAAGGACGGTCAGGGCCAGAATCGGCCAATAGAAGGGGGGAGGCCCTCTAAAGAAGAGGCTGCAAAGCTGATCTATGTTGCTATGCCTCAAAGGGAAGACCAACCCCCGGGGCGCCCATACAAGCGACTTGTAAAATGCGGCAATGGGCAGACTGGGCAGACCTATCACAGATCGGTACTTGGTATCCCTTTATATTTTAGATAGGGACTATTATTAAATTATACTTTATAAAATTAATATATTCTTAGAGAGATGCTTCCTATATAATTGCCCATTGCCGCATTTTACAAGTCGCTTGTATGGGCGCCCCGGGGGTTGGTCTTCCCTTTGAGGCATAGCAACATAGATCAGCTTTGCAGCCTCTTCTTTAGAGGGCCTCCCCCCTTCTATTGGCCGATTCTGGCCCTGACCGTCCTTGGCTTCTGGGTTCTCTTCACTATCCATCTTGAATGTTTCCCCTTAGCTGGCAATTTACGCTCGCCACTAGGGGGATCCTTGCCATGATGGAGGGCTTTGCACATAGTCCTCTATCCAGAGGTGTGGGCAAATTCGGACTATCCAAGATGGCCGCCGGCGCGCCGCTTGTCAGCGACGCGCCCATTGACGTCATGCGCCGGCGACAGGGTTCGTCGCCGGCGCATGCGCACTACCCATCTACGGACGCTCACGGCCGGTCTCGGCTGCTTTGGCGCCCACGACCCGGCGATGATGTCAGACGCCGCCGGGACGGAGAGCCGCTACTTAAGGCAGCTTCCCCCTGCCTTTATCTCTCTCTGCAGGGAACTTCCAGCACACGTGAGGGTGAGGCGTTTTATTCGCCTCCACTCAATCGGCCTTTTCCCGTTTTGGACACAACATATCTAATGGGGTAAGACTTCATTTCTTCATATCCATTACTATTCCTGATGACCCCTATTCCTTGAGTTTATTTCTTTTATGCACACCCAGCAATTAACGCAGGGTTCTCTTTTACCCTGGTGTATTGCAGACTAATCTTAGGATGACGCCTAACAAATTTTTGGATACCATGCAATCATCAAACCTTGCATATCAAAACTGAACTTTTAAAGCTCGGTTACTACCCGCGTACTTCCCCTTGACCATCAGGTACTAATTAATTCATATTTACTCAAACCCTTATCATTTTGAACCCACCATAAGCACTCCTTGATTAACAGAACTACTTATTTCTTTCAAATTTTTAGCGTGACTCTCTGCAAGCGACACATTGCTGCTTTGTTTGGCATTTTGGAGGCGACTTCATCTCTCTCTGAAATCTAGTTTGTTTTTTATAACAACAAAAAATTTCCTTTATGCAGATATATTTTTTCAAACAAATCCAAGTATCTGTGGTAAGTTTCTGCCTGGTTTCACTGTCTAAGTTCCTCCCTCTGCTTTCTATGCCCCTTTGTTTTTATACTGTACCTACAACCTTGTACTAACTGCTCACTTACCTAGATGTATAATATGTTCGAGCCTATTGCTCAAAATACTGTATGAACATGTACATTTAATTTGTACACTGTTATGAAAGGATGCGTTTCTCATGCGATTTTGTTATTTCAGCATTTTTTTTGAGCTTAACCTATAAAACTCCTGAAGAAACTCCACAGAGTGAAACATGTCGAGTATGGCGAAGCTCAACACTTTCATCTGATGTAACATATATATCTGTAAAATATGGATGTATTATTTGTGTCCTTTATGTCTTTCACCCTAATGGGAAAATAAAATTCTATTTTTTTTATATACATCTTTAATCTTTTTTATATACTAACCTAGATACCGCTAACAAAAAATCCCAGAGGTATGTGGCCTCATCTTTCCCCCATTCCTTCTTAGAAGGTTTTCTTTTTTCTAATAAATACGGTAGTTACAGAACATCCAAAGCAGAAGATGAATATCACTGACCACATACAAAATAATAAGGTACTGAAAATGCAACAAAACAAAATACTTAAGGTTGTAAGCATTTACACATAACTAGAGTTGAGCGGACACCTGGATGTTCGGGTTCGGCGGGTTCGGCCGAACTTCGTAAAAAAGTCCGGGTTCGGGACCGAACTTGACCCGAACTTGACATCGAACTCCGAACCCCATTGAAGTCAATGGGGACCCGGACTTTTGAACACTAAAATGGCTGTAAAAAGGTCATGGAAAGGGCTAGAGGGCTGCAAATGGCAACAAAATGTTGTTAAGAGCATGGCAAGTGATCTGCAAACAAATGTGGATAGGGAAATAACTTAAAAAAACATAAAAAATAAAAAAAAATACTGGAGGCCCCCTTCTCAGCAGAAGAGGTACAGGAAGTCATTAAGAACCCCAGAAACTCAACGGCACGATGCCGCACATATGGTGGGAATACCCCAGAATACGCACTTTCTGGAAAAAATTATTCAATTTAATGGATAAGATAGTGGGAAAATAAAATACTTGGAAATTTAAAAAAAATGAAAAAATGATAATCTTGACCTAGGAGGACGAAATTCAAATGGAGTAGGAGGTTGAGGTGGCGGTGGATGTGGCGGTGTAGGTGGAAGCGGCGGTGGAGGAGGACGAGGTAGCCAACACTGGTTCAAAAATACAACAATGGCTGGGTAAGGCTAGTGGTGAATGATGTGTCGAATTCTGTCCCCCATCGCATAGTGTCCACCCTGTACTGCGCTTGCTCAGTACGTAGGACAAGGGGATTTTGAAACTCTCCAAAGACGATGCGCGGTGACTCCAGGTTCAAGATACATCATCCGAGGTTGAAGCCTAGCCAAGCGAGCCCGTGAGGGGCCCTGTTACTATGTGCTACCGTATGTCCACTTGGATGGTCGGGCTTGAACCTGCACTCATCTTTGGAGATTTTGTGAATCTCCTTGTCCTCCGTACTGCGCAAGCACTGCACCTGCGCAGTAAGTGGCCGGACACTATCCGATAGCAAGACAGTTTTCGTCAGAACACCGATATATGTGTCTATTCTGCACAAGATAGGGCCAAGTCCTGTGGGATCCATGCCTGGTTCATTTTAATGAACGTGAGCTTGTCCACATTGGCTCTGGACAGGCCGCTGCGCTTGTCTGTTATAACGCCCCCTGCCGCGCTAAATACACGTTCAGATAATACACTGGCGGCAGGGCAGGCCAGCACCTCCAAGGCGTAAAGGGCAAGCTCAGGCCATGTGCCCAATTTGGAGACCCAGAAGTTGAAGGGGGCAGACCCGTCATGCAGTACGTGTACGCGTGTGCACACATACTGCTCCACCATGTTGGTGAAATGCTGCCTCCTGCTAAGACGTTCCATCTTAGCTGGTGGTGCTGGTTGTTGTGGCGTGCCGACAAAGCTTTTCCACATTCCGGCTATGCTAACCCTGCCTTGCGAGGTGCTGGCGGTGCCCCGGCTGCGTTGGCGACCTCTTCCTCCTCCTCTGCCTTCGCCTTGTGCTTCCACCGTACCCCCGCTTCCAAGTGGGAATGCCACCAGCAGCACGTCTACCAGCGTGAGCTTGTACTCGCGCATCTTACGATCACGCTCCAGTGAGGTCATTAAGGACGGCACGTTGTCCTTGTAATGGGGATCCAGCAGGGTGGCCACCCAATAATCAGCACCAGTTAAAATGTGGGCAACTCGGCGGTCGTTGCGGAGACACTGCAGCATGTAATCGCTCATGTGTGCCACGCTGCCCAGAGGCAAGGAAAAGCTGTCCTCTGTGGGAGGTGTATTGTCCGTGTCCTCTGTATCCCCCCAGCCACGCTCCAGTGATGGACATGAGCTGGTCTGGGTGCCACCCTGCTGTGAACATGGTTCCTCCTCCTCCTCCATCTCCTCCTCATCCTCCACCTTGTCATCCTCCAGAACTGTGCCCTTGCTGCCAGACAATTGTGTACCTGGCGCTTGTTGGTGCAGGAACCCACCCTCGTAGCCACTTGTAAATGACTGCCCTGAAAGCCTTGGAAATGAACCCTCTTCCTCCTCCTCCTCCTCCTCCTCCTCCTCATCCTGTGCCACATCCTCTTCCATCATCGCCTTAAGAGTTTTTTCAAGGAGGCATAGAACTGGGATAGTAACGCTGAGAACGGCGTCATCGGCACTGGCCATGTTGGTGGAGTACTCGAAACAGCGCAACAAGGCACACAGGTCTCGCATGGAGGCCCAGTTATTGGCGGTGAAGTGGTGCTGTTCCGCAGAGCGACTCACGCGTGCGTGCTGCAGCTGAGACTCCACTATCGCCTGCTGCTGCTCGCACAGTCTGGCAAGCATGTGCAAGGTGGAGTTCCACCTTGTGGGCACGTCACATATGAGACGGGGAGCGGGAAGGCCGAAGTTACGCTGCAGCGCTGACAGGCGAGCAGCAGCAGGGTGAGAACGCCGAAAGTGCGCACAGACGGCCCGCACTTTCTGCAGCAGCTCTGGCATATCGGGGTAATTCTTCAGGAACCTCTGGACCACCAAGTTCAGCACATGCGCCAGGCAAGGGATGTGCGTCAAACCGGCAAGGCCCAGAGCTGCTACGAGATTTCGCCCATTATCGCACACCACCAGGCCGGGCTTGAGGCTCACTGCCACCAACCACTCATCGGTCTGTTGTTCCATGTCCCTCCACAACTCCTGCGCGTGTGGGGTTTTTCCCCCAAACAGGAAAGTTTTAAAACTGCCTGCTGTCGTTTAGCCCTGGCTGTGCTGAAGTTGGTGGTGAAGGTGTTACGCTGACCGGATGAGGAGGCGGTAGAGGATGAGGAGGCGGAGTAGGAGGAGTTAGCAACAGGAGGCAAACTGAAGTGCCCTGCAATCCTCGTGGTGGAAGGACATGCGCCAAACTGCTATCCGCCTCAGGCCCAGCCACCACTACATTTACCCAGTGTGCTGTTAGGGAGATATAACGCCCCTGACCGTGCTTACTGGTCCACGCATCCGTAGTTAGGTGGACCTTGCCATAGATGGCGTTGCGCAGTGCACACCTGATTTTGTCCCCCACTTGGTTGTGCAGGGAAGGGATAGCTCGTCTGGAAAATTAGTGGCGGCTGGGCACGACGTACTGTGGGACAGCCAATGACATCAGCCTTTGAAAACTCTGCGTCTCCACCAGACGGAATGACAGCATTTCATTTTGAAATGCTGGCATTCAGGGCCAGGGATCGCGGGTGGCTAGGGGGGTACTTCCTCTTCCGCTCCAGTGTTTGGGAAATAGAGAGCTGAAAGCTTCCATGGGACATTGTGGAGATGGTTGGTGGCCCAGGTGGTAGTGTTGCTGGCAGATCCTCTGTTTGCGGGTTGGCAGGTGTCACTGTCACTACAGAGGTGGATGAAGAGGCCGAGACTGCAGCAGAAGAGGAAGCAGGAGGAGCCAGAGACCTTTCTTGGTTTTTGCGGTGTCTACTCCACTGCATCTCGTGCTTTGCACTTAGATGCCTGGTCATGCAGGTTGTGCTCAGGTTGAGAACGTTTATGCCTCGCTTCAAGCTCTGATTGCACAGCATGCAAACCACTCGTGTCTTGTCATCAGGACATTGTCTGAAGAACTGCCACGCTAGGGAACTCCTTGGACCTGGCTTTGGTGTGCTCGGTCCCTTACTGCATTGGGCAGTAGCAGGCGTACTGTCTAGGGGACGGACGCTCCGCTTTTGCACCCTGCTCCCTCTTCTGCTGTGCTGGTGGCTCTGTGCGACCACCGCATCTTCCTCTGAACTACACTGGTCATCTGCATGACGTTGATTCCATGTGGGGTCAAGGACCTCATCGTCCTCCACATCATCTTCCACCCAAAATTCACCCCTGCCCTCCTTGTCGGCCTGCACAATGGCGAAAGCAGCAGCAGTTGGCACCTGTGTTTCGTCATCATCCGAGACGTGCTGCGTTGGTCCTCCCATGTACTCATCATGAAACATAAGTGGTTGGGCATCGGTGCACACAATCTCTTCCACTTCTGGGGCAGGGCTAGGTGGATGGCCCTGGGAAACCCTGCTAACAGAGTCATCAAAAAGCAGAAGAGACTGCTGCATGATTTGGGGCTCAGACTGATTGGCTGATTTGCAAGGGGGTGAGGTGAAAGACTGATGGACATCGGCTGCAGGTGCCAACTCTGAACTTTCATCAGGAGACTGGGTGGGAGACAATGTGAAGGAACCGGAGGCACTGTCAGCAGCAACCCAATCTACTATCGCCTGTACTTGTCCTGGCCTCGACATTCGTACAACCTCATTAGGCGCGCCAAAATACTGCTGCAGGCTCTGTCGCCTACTCGCACCTGAGGAAGGTGTTTCACTAGTGCGTGTAGCTGGCACAGATCGACCACGTCCTCTCCCTGCAACAGGAGCGCCACCAGCAGCACCACGACCTGGGCCACGTCCCCTTTTTGATGATCTCCTCATATTTTCAAAATTTATGATCTCGCCCTAAATGGGTGTTTTTGTATATAGCAGAATACACGTACAGTGTCTAAAGCGTTTATGAAAACGCAGAAAATGCTATTGGTAAGAAAAAAAACACTGCAAAATTATATTTTTTTGCAATGTTTTTGCATTATCAGACTACACGGACAGTATGTAAAGCGTTTATGAAAACGCAGAAAATGCTATTGGGAAGAAAAAAAAACACTGCAAAAATTATATTTTTTTGCAATGTTTTTGCAATATCAGACTACACGAATTGCGTTTATGAAAACGCACACGTAAAGCGTTTATGAAAACGCAGAAAATGCTATTGGGAAGAAAAAAAAACACTACAAAATTATATTTTTTTTGCAATGTTTTTGCAATATCAGAATACACGGTTAGTGTCTACAGCGTGTATGTATGAACACGCAGAAAATGCTATTGGGAAGAAAAAAAACACTGCAAAATTATATTTTTTTTTTGCAATGTTTTTGCAATATCAGACTACACGGACAGTATATAAAGCGTTTATGAAAACGCAGAAAATGCTATTGGGAAGAAAAAAAAACACTGCAAAATTATATTTTTTTGCAATGTTTTTGCAATATCAGACTACACGGACAGTATGTAAAGCGTTTATGAAAACGCAGAAAATGCTATTGGGAAGAAAAAAAAACACTGCAAAATTATATTTTTTTGCAATGTTTTTGCAATATCAGACTACACGGACAGTATGTAAAGCGTTTATGAAAACGCAGAAAATGCTATTGGGAAGAAAAAAAAACACTGCAAAATTATATTTTTTTGCAATGTTTTTGCAATATCAGAATACACGGTGAGTGTCTACAGTGTGTATGTATGAACACGCAGAAAATGCTATTGGGAAGAAAAAAAACACTGCAAAATTATATTTTTTTGCAATGTTTTTGCAATATCAGACTACACGGACAGTATGTAAAGCGTTTATGAAAACGCAGAAAATGCTATTGGGAAGAAAAAAAACACTGCAAAATTATATTTTTTTGCAATGTTTTGCAATATCAGACTACACGGACAGTATGTAAAGCGTTTATGAAAACGCAGAAAATGCTATTGGGAAGAAAAAAAAAACACTGCAAAATTTATTTTTTTTTGCAATATCAGAATACACGGTTAGTGTCTACAGCGTGTATGTATGAACACGCAGAAAATGCTATTGGGAAAAAAAAATAAAAAGCAAAATTCAGTTTTTATGCAATGTTTTTCCAATAGCAGAATACACACAGACTGTGGTGTATCTCTTAGTATATGCAGTGCAGTAATGTTGCACTGAGCTTGCAGGTAAAACTTTTATATTTTGTCTGGCACTGGCCTCATGGCACTGTTACTGTGACTGTGCACTGCACCCCAGCCAGGGTACAATTGATTTAGGAATCTCTTCAATAATTATCTCTGCCTCTTTCTTTTGATAAATAAAGAAACTCCCTACTGTAGCTATCTAGATCGCTCACTGATCTAACTAATTAGAATAAAATTCAAGGAATGTGGACTGACTTTAGCACACTTACTCCTAAAATCTTCTATCTATCTATCTGCAGCACAGGAACCTGTCTAACAGTGTCTGTCTAACAGAATGACGCTGTGTGCTGTGTGTGTACTATTTATAGAGACTGGGTCACATGCTGCACTGGCCAATCACAGCCATGCCATTAGTAGGCATGGCTGTAATGCCTTCTAAGGGCACACTAGTGAAACGATCATCCATTGGCTGCCCTAAAGCTGTTAAAAAGGTGCCAATACAGTGCCGAACACCGGACCCGAACCCGAACTTACAGGCAATAGTTTGGGTTCGGGTCCGGGTCCCGGACACCCAAAAGTCCGGTACGGACCCGCACTTTACAGTTCGGGTTCACTCAACCCTACACATAACTAGTAATGTGAAAAGTCTCAGGTGATACAGAGAGATAAAACACATTCTCCTGCATAAGTTGTACCTGTTTATCTGCTGACATTTCTTCAGTAGATCTTTCTAATAAAACACAGATCACAGGATTTTTCTCAGTTCTATTAGCAGGGGGTAGGGATTTGACATCACACACACTGCAAAGCTATCCATGCTCCATCCATGGCTCATACATGTCTCATCCATCCATCCGTGCCCCATCCATGTCTCATCCATGCTCCATCCATGGCTCATCCATGCTCCATCCATGACTCATCCATGCTCCATCCATGTCTCATCCATCTATCCATGGCTCATCCATGCTCCATCCATGACTCATCTATGCTCCATTCATGACTCATCCATGCTCCATCCATGTCTCATCCATCTATCCATGGCTCGTCCCTGCTTCATCCATGGCTCATCCCTGCTTCATCCATGTCTCATCCATCCATCCATGGCTCATCAATGCTCCATCCATGGCTCAGCCATGCTCCATCCATGACTCATCCATGCTCCATCCATGTCTCATCCATCTATCCATGGCTCATCCATGCTCCATCCATGGCTCATCCATGCTCCATCCATGTCTCATCCATCCATCCATGACTCATCAATGCTCCATCCATGGCTCAGCCATGTTTCATCTATGGCTCATCCATGCGCCATCCATGCTCCAGCCATGGCTCATCCATCCCTTCCATGGCTCATCCATGCTCACTCATCCCCATTCAAGGCTTATCCATGCCACATCAGTACTCATCCATGCCACACCCATGCCACATCAGTGCTCATATGTGTCACATCCATGCCACATCAGTGCTAATCCATGCCACATCGGTGCTCATCCATGCCACATCCAAGCCACATCAGTTCTTATCCGTGCCACAACCATGCCACATCAGTACTCATCCATGCCACATCCATGCCACTACAGTGTCCATCAGTGCCACATCAGTGCCTCACAAAATTTTAATAGGTAGTCAAATTAGATTTGAAAAGTATGTCCCTAGAACACCTGACAGTGCTCCCTGTATGTTGGCACTCTCTATGTGGCCAGGCTGTGTAAAAGTCTCACACATGTGGTATCGCCATACTCAGGAGGAGTAGCAGAATGCATTTTGGGTTGTCATTTTTGCTATGTGTTAGAAATATCTTATAAATGGCCAACTTTGTGTAAAAAAAAATGTGTTTTCATTTTCTTTCCACATTTTTCAAAAACTTGTGGAAAAAAATGACATGTTCAAAAGACTCATTGTGCCTCATAGAATATACATCGGGTGTTTACTTTCTAAAATTAGGTCATTTTTTTGGACGTTTCCATTGTCCTTTTGCTCCAGGGTCATCAAAAGTGTAATGCCCCATACACGCGGTCAGATTTTCCGACGGAAAATGTCCTATCGGACCATGTTGTCGGAAAATCCGACCGTGTGTGGGCGCCATCTGACTTTTTCAGTCGGAATTTCCGATCGGACTTTTTCCGATCGTTTGTAGCGAATTCCGACGGACAAAGTGCCACACATGCTCAGATCAAATTACAAGACCAAAGCTATTGGCTACTAGCCTCTACGTAGTTCCATCGTACGCAGCGAAGGTCACCACGTTCAGAATGATCACATTTTCCGACAACTTTGTCCGACTGTGTGTATGCAACACCAGTGTCGGACAAAATCCGTCGGAAAAAATCTGACGGATTTTGTGGTCGGAATTTTCGACCGTGTGTATGGGGCATAAGAGGTAGTCTAGAAATGATATGCGTAATTTATGATCCTAGAACACCTGATGGTGTTCCCTGCATGTTAGGCCTCTGTATATGGCCAGGCTATGTAAAAGTCTCACACATGTATTCCCATACTCAGGAGGAGTAGCAGAATGTATTTTGGGATGTAGTTGCAAGTATGCATATGCTGTGTGAGAGAAATAACGTGTTAATATGACCATTTTGTGAAAAAAATCTTAATTTTGCAAAGAATTGTGGGAAAAAAATCACAACTTCAAAAAACTTTTTTCTATTTTCTAAAAAGGGGTCATTTGGGGGGGTATCTGTACTATCCTGGCTTGTTAGGGTCTCAAGAAATGAGATACAGTATCAGTAAATCAGGTGTGATCAGATGTGATCAATGTTCAATGATTGGCACCATAGCTTGTAGACTCTATAACTTTCACAAAAACCAAATAATTTACACGGATTTGGGTTATTTTTTACCAAAGATATGTAGCAGTATACATTTAGGCCAAAATTTTTGAAGAAACACTACTAATTTCCAAAATGTTATAACAGAAACAAAAAAAAAAATGCTTTTTTGTGCACAATTTTCTGTCTTTTTTCATTTATAGCGCATAAAATAAAAAACCCAGAGGTGATCAAATACCACCAAAAGAAAGCTCTATTTGTGTGAAAAAAAGGACAAAAATGTCATATGGGTACAGTGTTGCATACCTGAGTAATTATCACTCAAAATGTGAGCGCACCGAAAGCTGATTGGTCTGCTTAGGAAGGGGGTTTAGGTGTCCAGTGGGCAAATGGTTAAGCATTTTGTGCTTGAAAAAAAATGTATATATTTTTTTTTTGGAAAAGCTGGAGCATTTGACTATATATTAGCAATATATACTTAAATCTGGAGGTTCTCAGAAATCAGTAAGGCCTCTGCAACCTTGTAAGTAGAGAATATAAGTGTAATGTAAGTGTAGAATATCTACCTCCAATGCAGATCTCTGTCTTCTAAGGAATACTCATAGTGGTAAAACTAGGACCTTGTTTACCGAGATGTAATATGGTGGTGGTATGGAACATGCAGCATTCTCTAGGGCTATACATAAAGCATATGCTGTGACTAGGGATGGGCCCGGTGCTCGATGCGAACCCACGTTCGCATCGAGCACCGGGCGTTCGCTCGCTCGGCGAGCCCAGAACTATTTTGGCCGCTCGCATCACGTTCGTGTGATGCGAGCGGCCCCGCAATGCATTGCGGCCGGCGCGGCCGGCGCAGTGCATTGCTGGCTGATGATTGGCCAAGCATGCACTGTGACCCCGCATGCTTGGCCAATCACAGCCCCGGAAACTCGAAGAGCCATAATTGGCTACAGGCAGGACGCCTGTAGCCAATTACAGCTCAGGGGCTTTAGCACACGCCCCCCCCTATAAAAGGCCGCCACGCCGTCTGCGCCGGTCACATGCTGTTCCGGCGCAGATAGAGCAGGATAGATCTGTGACACTCTGCTGGATTTAGTTAGTTAGAGAGATTGACTTTGAGAGATTGAGTTAGATAGATTCATTTACAAAGATTGATTTAGAAAGAGGGGCTTGTAGTGTGTTCGTGGCAGGCAGGCAGAGCTCCTATATTTTGTTCCCAGAAGCACCTATAGGACTTGTAGTGTGTTCGTGGCAGGCAGGCAGAGCTCCTATATTTTGTTCCCAGAAGCACCTATAGGACTTGTAGTGTGTTCGTGGCAGGCAGGCAGAGCTCCTATATTTTGTTCCCAGAAGCACCTATAGGACTTGTAGTGTGTTCGTGGCAGGCAGGCAGAGCTCCTATATTTTGTTCCCAGAAGCACCTATAGGACTTGTAGTGTGTTCGTGGCAGGCAGGCAGAGCTCCTATATTTTGTTCCCAGAAGCACCTATAGGACTTGTAGTGTGTTCATGGCAGGCAGGCAGAGCTCCTATATTTTGTTCCCAGAAGCACCTATAGGACTTGTAGTGTGTTCGTGGCAGGCAGGCAGAGCTCCTATATTTTCTTCCCAGAAGCACCTATAGGACTTGAAGTGTGTTAGTCCCATCACACAGAGATCATATATTTTGTTCCCAGAAGCACCTATAGGACTTGAAGTGTGTTAGTCCCATCACACAGAGATCTATATTTTGTTCCCAGAAGCACCTATAGGACTTGAAGTGTGTTAGTCCCATCACACAGAGATCATATATTTTGTTCCCAGAAGCACCTATAGGACTTGAAGTGTGTTAGTCCCATCACACAGAGATCATATATTTTGTTCCCAGAAGCACCTATAGGACTTGAAGTGTGTTAGTCCCATCACACAGAGATTATATATTTTGTTCCCAGAAGCACCTATAGGACTTGAAGTGTGTTAGTCCCCATCACACAGACCTACATTTTCTTCCCAGAAGCACCTATAGGACTTGAAGTGTGTTAGTCCCATCACACAGAGATCATATATTTTGTTCCCAGAAGCACCTATAGGACTTGAAGTGTGTTAGTCCCATCACACAGACCTACATTTCCTTCCCAGAAGCACCTATAGGACTTGAAGTGTGTTAGTCCCATCACACAGAGATCATATATTTTGTTCCCAGAAGCACCTATAGGACTTGAAGTGTGTTAGTCCCATCACACAGAGATCATATATTTTGTTCCCAGAAGCACCTATAGGACTTGAAGTGTGTTAGTCCCATCACACAGAGATCATATATTTTGTTCCCAGAAGCACCTATAGGACTTGAAGTGTGTTAGTCCCATCACACAGACCTACATTTTCTTCCCAGAAGCACCTATAGGACTTGAAGTGTGTTAGTCCCATCACACAGAGATCATATATTTTGTTCCCAGAAGCACCTATAGGACTTGAAGTGTGTTAGTCCCATCACACAGACCTATATTTTCTTCCCAGAAGCACCTATAGGACTTGAAGTGTGTTAGTCCCATCACACAGAGATCATATATTTTGTTCCCAGAAGCACCTATAAGACTTGAAGTGTGTTAGTCCCATCACACAGACCTACATTTTCTTCCCAGAAGCACCTATAGGACTTGAAGTGTGTTAGTCCCATCACACAGAGATCATATATTTTGTTCCCAGAAGCACCTATAGGACTTGAAGTGTGTTAGTCCCATCACACAGACCTACATTTTCTTCCCAGAAGCACCTATAGGACTTGAAGTGTGTTAGTCCCATCACACAGAGATCATATATTTTGTTCCCAGAAGCACCTATAGGACTTGAAGTGTGTTAGTCCCATCACACAGACCTACATTTTCTTCCCAGAAGCACCTATAGGACTTGAAGTGTGTTAGTCCCATCACACAGAGATCATATATTTTGTTCCCAGAAGCACCTTTAGGACTTGAAGTGTGTTAGTCCCATCACACAGACCTACATTTTCTTCCCAGAAGCACCTATAGGACTTGAAGTGTGTTAGTCCCATCACACAGAGATCATATATTTTGTTCCCAGAAGCACCTATAGGACTTGAAGTGTGTTAGTCCCATCACACAGACCTATATTTTCTTCCCAGAAGCACCTATAGGACTTGAAGTGTGTTAGTCCCATCACACAGAGATCATATATTTTGTTCCCAGAAGCACCTATAGGACTTGAAGTGTGTTAGTCCCATCACACAGACCTACATTTTCTTCCCAGAAGCACCTATAGGACTTGAAGTGTGTTAGTCCCATCACACAGAGATCATATATTTTGTTCCCAGAAGCACCTATAGGACTTGAAGTGTGTTAGTCCCATCACACAGACCTATATTTTCTTCCCAGAAGCACCCAGAGGACTTGAAGTGTGTTAGTGGCATCACACAGAGCTCCTATATTTTCTTCTCAGCAGCACCCACAGGACTTCTAGTGTGTTAGTGGCATCACACAGAGCTCCTCTATTTTCTTTGCAGAAGCACCCACAGGACTTCTAGTGTGTTAGTCCCATCACACAGAGCTCCTCTATTTTCTTTGCAGAAGCACCCACAGGACTTCTAGTGTGTTAGTGGCATCACACAGAGCTCCTCTATTTTCTTTGCAGAGGCACCCACAGGACTTCTAGTGTGTTAGTGGCATCACACAGAGCTCCTCTATTTTCTTTGCAGAAGCACCCATAGGACTTCTAGTGTGTTAGTGGCATCACACAGAGCTCCTATATTTTCTTCTCAGCAGCACCCACAGGACTTCTAGTGTGTTAGTGGCATCACACAGAGCTCCTCTATTTTCTTTGCAGAAGCACCCATAGGACTTCTAGTGTGTTAGTGGCATCACACAGAGCTCCTATATTTTCTTCTCAGCAGCACCCACAGGACTTCTAGTGTGTTAGTGGCATCACACAGAGCTCCTCTATTTTCTTTGCAGAAGCACCCACAGGACTTCTAGTGTGTTAGTGGCATCACACAGAGCTCCTCTATTTTCTTTGCAGAAGCACCCACAGGACTTCTAGTGTGTTAGTGGCATCACACAGAGCTCCTCTATTTTCTTTGCAGAAGCACCCATAGGACTTCTAGTGTGTTAGTGGCATCACACAGAGCTCCTATATTTTCTTCTCAGCAGCACCCACAGGACTTCTAGTGTGTTAGTGGCATCACACAGAGCTCCTCTATTTTCTTTGCAGAAGCACCCATAGGACTTCTAGTGTGTTAGTGGCATCACACAGAGCTCCTATATATTCTTCTCAGCAGCACCCACAGGACTACCGACTACAATGGCTGGAAGACCGCCAAGGGGAGGCAGAGCGTGCAGAGCCAAGAACACAGGGCAGGCAGGCTCTGTTTCTAGTGGACGTGGCCGTGGACGTGGACGTGGTCGTGCATCGTCATCAGCACGTGGCCATGGGACACGCGCGTCTTTGTTTTCGGCAGCTGGACATGTGGAGCCGCATCATGCTGAAGGCTTGGTAGAATGGATGACCAAGCCCTCCTCATCCTCCTCATCCTCTGTCACCCAGGCTCAGGGTACTGACAGAGCATCATCAGCCACCCCTTCCCTAGACCCACCATGTCCTCCTGAGGAGTCCCCCGAACTCTTTGAGCACAGTGTTGGGTACATGCTCCAGGAGGATGCCCAACGATTCGAAGGCTCGGATGATGATACCCAGCTTGAGGAATCTGGCATATCATATATTTTGTTCCCAGAAGCACCTATAGGACTTGAAGTGTGTTAGTCCCATCACACAGACCTACATTTCCTTCCCAGAAGCACCTATAGGACTTGAAGTGTGTTAGTCCCATCACACAGAGATCATATATTTTGTTCCCAGAAGCACCTATAGGACTTGAAGTGTGTTAGTCCCATCACACAGACCTATATTTTCTTCCCAGAAGCACCCATAGGACTTGAAGTGTGTTAGTCCCATCACACAGAGCTCCTCTATTTTCTTTGCAGAAGCACCCACAGGACTTCTAGTGTGTTAGTGGCATCACACAGAGCTCCTCTATTTTCTTAGCAGAAGCACCCACAGGACTTCTAGTGTGTTAGTGGCATCACACAGAGCTCCTCTATTTTCTTTGCAGAAGCACCCATAGGACTTCTAGTGTGTTAGTGGCATCACACAGAGCTCCTCTATTTTCTTTGCAGAAGCACCCATAGGACTTCTAGTGTGTTAGTGGCATCACACAGAGCTCCTCTATTTTCTTTGCAGAAGCACCCACAGGACTTCTAGTGTGTTAGTGGCATCACACAGAGCTCCTATATTTTCTTCTCAGCAGCACCCACAGGACTTCTAGTGTGTTAGTGGCATCACACAGAGCTCCTCTATTTTCTTTGCAGAAGCACCCACAGGACTTCTAGTGTGTTAGTGGCATCACACAGAGCTCCTCTATTTTCTTTGCAGAAGCACCCACAGGACTTCTAGTGTGTTAGTGGCATCACACAGAGCTCCTATATTTTCTTTGCAGAAGCACCCACAGGACTTCTAGTGTGTTAGTGGCATCACACAGAGCTCCTCTATTTTCTTTGCAGAAGCACCCACAGGACTTCTAGTGTGTTAGTGGCATCACACAGAGCTCCTCTATTTTCTTTGCAGAAGCACCCACAGGACTTCTAGTGTGTTAGTGGCATCACACAGAGCTCCTCTATTTTCTTTGCAGAAGCACCCATAGGACTTCTAGTGTGTTAGTGGCATCACACAGAGCTCCTATATTTTCTTCTCAGCAGCACCCACAGGACTTCTAGTGTGTTAGTGGCATCACACAGAGCTCCTCTATTTTCTTTGCAGAAGCACCCATAGGACTTCTAGTGTGTTAGTGGCATCACACAGAGCTCCTATATATTCTTCTCAGCAGCACCCACAGGACTACCGACTACAATGGCTGGAAGACCGCCAAGGGGAGGCAGAGCGTGCAGAGCCAAGAACACAGGGCAGGCAGGCTCTGTTTCTAGTGGACGTGGCCGTGGACGTGGACGTGGTCGTGCATCGTCATCAGCACATGGCCATGGGACACGCGCGTCTTTGTTTTCGGCAGCTGGACATGTGGAGCCGCATCATGCTGAAGGCTTGGTAGAATGGATGACCAAGCCCTCCTCATCCTCCTCATCCTCTGTCACCCAGGCTCAGGGTACTGACAGAGCATCATCAGCCACCCCTTCCCTAGACCCACCATGTCCTCCTAAGGAGTCCCCCGAACTCTTTGAGCACAGTGTTGGGTACATGCTCCAGGAGGATGCCCAACGATTCGAAGGCTCGGATGATGATACCCAGCTTGAGGAATCTGGCAGTACTGTTCCACCAGCTGCAGCTTACTGCCAGGTTTGCTCTAGTGGTGAAGAGGGAGGGGATGATGAGGTCACTGACTCCACGTGGGTGCCTGAAGGGAGAGAGGATGAGGAGGAGGACAAGGAGGAGGAGGATGCGGCGTCACATGTCCAACGAGGCAGGATGCCACCTGGAGGCCAGGTAGAGGCCAGCACAGCAACTGTACAACACCGCAGAGCTCCGCCTGTGCAGGGCGCTGCCTCTGCACGTTATCAGAAAAGTTCTTTGGTGTGGGCCTTTTTTGAGACGAGTGCATCAGATCGCACCACTGCTATTTGCAATATTTGTCTCAAGCGTATCTCGCGTGGCCAAAACATCAGCCGCTTGGGCACCACAAGCATGACCAGACATATGGCGACCTGCCATGCAGCTCGTTGGCAGGCACACATAAAAGACCCACACCAAAGAACTAAGCGGACCTCTCCTTGCTCCTCCTCAGCTGGGATCTCCATCCCCACTACACCTTCAGTCCTCTCTGAAAGCTGCTCTGAGAGGACTGAAGGTGTAGAATTAGGTGTGTCACAACCAAGTACTTGCAGTACACCGACGTCCGATTGCAGCAGGCAAATTTCCCTGCCCCAGCTGCTGGACCGTAGAAAGAAGTACACTCCCAGCCATCCACATGCCCAGCGGTTGAATGCTAGCCTGGCTAAATTGCTAGCACTTCAACTGCTGCCTTTTCAGTTGGTAGACTCGGCCCCCTTCCGTGAGTTTGTTCAATGTGCGGTTCCTCAGTGGCAGGTTCCCAAACGCCACTTTTTCTCACGGAAGGCGATTCCGTCTCTCTACCGGCATGTGGAGGGCAATGTCCATGCCTCGCTGGACAGGGCGGTCAGCGGTAAGGTGCATATTACCGCTGACTCATGGTCCAGCAGGCATGGACAGGGACGGTACCTTTCTTTCACGGCCCATTGGGTCACTCTATTGGCAGCTGGGAGGGATGCAGGACAAGGTGCAGTAGTGTTGGAGGTTGTTCCGCCACCACGCCTCCAAAACGCTACTACTGCTACTGGTTGTGACACACCTCTCTCCTCCACCCCCTCCTCTTCTTCTTCCTCCAGTGCTCTGTCCTTGGAACCAGCGGTGCTCCGTAGGCGTACAAGGGGCTACGCAAGTACGCAGGCAAAAAGATGCCATGCCGTGCTTGCGCTGGTGTGTTTGGGAGACAGGAGCCACACTGGGCCAGAGGTTCTGGCAGCTCTGCAGGGGCAGGCCGAGAGGTGGTTGACGCCACGTCAGCTTAAGCCAGGAATGGTCGTTTCTGACAATGGCACCAACCTCCTCTCCGCCCTGCGACAGGGGCAGCTCACCCATGTGCCCTGCATGGCTCACGTCCTCAACCTGGTGGTGCAGCGGTTCTTGGGCAGGTTCCCAGGCTTACAGGATGTCCTGAGGCAGGCCAGGAAAGTCTGTGTGCATTTCCGCCGATCTTATAATGCCAGTGCTCGGCTGACTGAGCTGCAAAAGGAGCTGAACCTGCCCAAGAACCGCCTAATATGTGACATGCCCACCAGGTGGAACTCAACGTTGGCCATGCTGCAGCGACTGCACACGCAGCAGAGGGCCATCAATGAGTACCTTTGCGACTACGGCACCAGGACAGGGTCAGGGGAGCTTGGTTTTTTTTCCCCACGTCAGTGGAGCATGATCAGGGATGCATGCACTGTCCTCTCACCATTTGAGGAGGCCACGAGGATGGTGAGCAGTGACAGTGCATGCATCAGTGACACTGTCCCTCTTGTCCACCTGTTGGAGCATACGCTGCGTGGGATAATGGACAGGGCACTTGAGGCAGAACAGAGGCAGGAAGAGGAGGACTTCCTTGCCTCTCAAGGCCCCCTTTATCCGGACAGTGTTCCTTCTGTCCCACCCATCACACAGGAAGTGGATGAGGAGGAGGAGGAGGAGGAGGAGGAGGATTGTGTGAGCATGGAGGTGGAGCCTGGCACTCAGCATCAGCAGCAGCAGTCTTTTAGGGATGATGTACAGTCCCAACAAACCAGTGGACTTGTACGTGGCTGGGAGGAGGTGGCTGGCGATCATGTCATCCTCAGTGACCCAGAAGACTCCGGACCGAATGCCTCAGCTAACCTACGCTGCATGGCCTCCCTGATCCTGCAAAGCCTGCGGAAGGATCCTCGTGTTCTTCGGATCAAGGAGAGGGACCATTACTGGCTGGCCACTCTCCTTGATCCGCGGTACAAGGGTAAGGTTGCGGACCTTATCTTGCCGTCGCAGAGGGAGCAGAGGATGAGACATCTCAGGGAGGCCTTGCAGAAAGGTCTGTGCAACGCGTTCCCAGAAACTGGGAGGCTACAAACTCCTGGTCCTGGGCGACGAGTTGCTGAGGCTTCGGTCAGTAGCAGAAGGAGCGGTGGGGAAGGTGGACGTCTGACCGATGCGTTCAGACAATTTTTTAGTCCGCAGCCCCAAGGTATGATCGGTTCCAGCAACCATCGCCAGCGTCTGATATACATGGTGCAGGAATACCTTGGGGCAAGGTCAGACTTGGACACCTTTCCCACCGAAAATCCTCTGGCTTACTGGGTCCTGAGGATGGATCACTGGCCAGAGCTTGCACAGTATGCAATTGAGCTACTGGCCTGTCCTGCCTCCAGCGTTCTGTCCGAACGCACATTCAGTGCTGCTGGAGGATTTGTGACTGATCATAGGGTGCGCCTGTCCACCGCCTCGGTTGATCGACTGACCTTCATCAAAATGAATCAGTCTTGGATCACCACCAGCTACCAGGCACCTGAGGCGGATATAACCGAATAATTTTTAATGTCACATCACATCCCTTCAAGACTGCCTATGCTGATGCTGAGTGACTGTCCTCTTATGTTCACTGACTATCCTCTTCCTCCTCCTCAATGATCCATGCCACCACACCAGTGCCTAAGGCACAATTTTTCAGCCCCTGTTTAACAGGGGCGTGTACATACAATTTTTATAAAAAAAATGCTTCGCAACACTGTGCTCCAAGTACAGTATCTGTGAGGGGTTGCAGTGTTGTGGCACCAGCACCAGTGCCTAAGGCACAATTTTTCAGCCCCTGTTTAACAGGGGCGTGTACTTACAATTTTTTTAAAAAATGCTTCGCAACACGTGTGACTGCTGTGCTCCAAGTACAGTATCTGTGAGGGGTTGCAGTGTTGTGGCACCAGCACCAGTGCCTAAGGCACAATTTTTCAGCCCCTGTTTAACAGGGGCGTGTACATACAATTTTTATAAAAAAATGCTTCGCAACAATGTGCTCCAAGTACAGTATCTGTGAGGGGTTGCAGTGTTGTGGCACCAGCACCAGTGCCTAAGGCACAATTTTTCAGCCCCTGTTTAACAGGGGCGTGTACATACAATTTTTATAAAAAAATGCTTCGCAACAATGTGCTCCAAGTACAGTATCTGTGAGGGGTTGCAGTGTTGTGGCACCAGCACCAGTGCCTAAGGCACAATTTTTCAGCCCCTGTTTAACAGGGGCGTGTACATACAATTTTTTATAAAAAAATGCTTCGCAACACTGTGCTCCAAGTACAGTATCTGTGAGGGGTTGCAGTGTTGTGGCACCAGCACCAGTGCCTAAGGCACAATTTTTCAGCCCCTGTTTAACAGGGGCGGGTACTTACAATTTTTTAAAAAAAATGCTTCGCAACACGTGTGACTGCTGTGCTCCAAGTACAGTATCTGTGAGGGGTTGCAGTGTTGTGGCACCAGCACCAGTGCCTAAGGCACAATTTTTCAGCCCCTGTTTAACAGGGGCGGGTAATTACAAATCTTGATCTAATAGTTCACAGCAGGGCCCATTCCTGCGCCCACCAAGAGTAACTATGAGGGCCTACAGTCTTGTGGCAACACCGTCCACCACCACCGCCAAAGGCCCAATTTTTCTGCCCTGTTCATCAGGTGCTTGCAATTACAAATCTTGATCTAATAACTCACAGCAGGGCCCATTCCTGCGCCCACCAAGAGTAACTGTGAGAGCTTACAGTCTTGTGGCAACACCGTCCACCACCACCACCACCCCCAATTTTTCTGCCCTGTTCAACAGGTGCATGCAATTACAAATCTTGATCTATTAACTCACAGCAGGGCCCATTCCTGTGCCCACCAGTCTTGTGGCTACACCAACATCTAATAGGGCAAATTTCTGCAGAGTATATACGCCAGGCCCCTACTTTCAAACATCCAACTTACAAACGACTCCTACTTGCAAATGGAAAGAGAAAACAGGAAGTGAGAGGAAATCTACCCCTAGGAAGGGAAATTCTATCCTGTTAGATTTAATTTGGGAAAAAGGTATCTCCTCTCTACTGATACTTTATCACCAATCCTTGTTTCAATTAAAACCCCACTTTTTCCAAAAACATTTGTCATTGGGACGGAAAGTTAGGTGACATGTTCTGAACAGATGTGCAAAGACAGCAAATGTTACAGGGGTAATAACCCCTCCCTATGTTCTCCAAAAAGCTTAAAAATAGATTTTTTTGGGATGGAGCTACACTTCATAATGTACCTGTTCAGATTCTACTTAAGAACAAACCTAAAGCCGCAAGTGTTTTTAAATGGCTTCTTTTTTTCCTTTACAAATGTCATTTTGTGCAAGGACAGTTCTAAACACGGGAAACACATGCCACTTCACAGGCATACTTTAGACACCCCCCAGGTACCATATTTAAAGGAAAATTTCACTTTTTTTTTTTCACTTTATGCATCATTAAAATGACTGCTCCCGAAAAAACATTAGTTTTTAAAAGTTCTTTTTGCATTGATATATGTCCCCTGGGGCAGGACCCGGGTCCCCAAACCTGTTTTATGACATTAACATGCATATTGGCCGTTGTAATTAGCACTTTTGATTTCGAATGTTCGCGTCCATTATAACGTATAGGGTTCGAAAATTCGCGCGAACTTTCGGTCGGTTCGAAGGTTCTGGTGCGAACCGAACCCGGGGGTGTTCGGCTCATCCCTAGCTGTGACATATGAACATACAGTACACTGCACCACAGTGCCATTTGTGGTTCATAGATTTTGAAAACTTATTTTTTGAGAACACCCAGAACAAATTAATTGGTTTTATGTCAATATTTTTAAAATGTCCACTCACTACTTTCATCTGGGGGCCCCTAACTTTTTCCTAACTCCAAAAATCCGATAAAATTATACAGTTAGAAATGCTCATTAAGTTCAACTGTGATCCTTTGTCGAGTTTCGGATAAGAGACCATACATCTCCACTTTTACTCATTTACTTTTAGAATATATGTAGGTCTGATCCCCACTCCCTTAACCTTATATCCTCCATCCATTTCTCTCTCATTGAGTTCTAGAAGAGGATTAACATTTTATATTAATCTAAATGGGTGGAAGATTTAGTGCTTCCATTGACAAACAAGGACTGGGTGGATAATTTGGCGATGGCAGACAAACTTTCTGAAATATATTTTCTCTGGAAAATTCATGTAAAATGCTTTTACTTTGGTACTTATCTCTTCATTATTCAATATTTATTGGTTTATAAAATAGTACAACAGAGGAAGACATTTAGGTTATATAGGAGATAAGCGTTATGACCAAAAGGCCAACATGTACACAAAGAATATATTTGAATTATATTTGGTAATCAAATAAACAATCAGCTAATCAATAATAGCTGTCTTAATCTGACCCATAATAACTGAAGCAAAATATCAGTAGGACATGGATAAGCAGATAACCTTACAGGCTATAGTAGAGGGTCACAATTACTGGATAAAGTTATCATTTTTTAGCTGACCCTGTGCACAGTTTGCTAAGGTACCCAAGTTGCCTTTAAACAAGCAGAGAAGAGAAAAGAATACGGGAAGAACAGGGGGTAGCGGAGGGGAAAGAGGAGTACGTTTCGGGGGGTTCAATGGGTAGCTGCATAAAAAGAATGATTTTTTTTCTAAAGGGGCCAAAGAGCTGTCAAACCTGGGTGACCTGCAGTTCCCAGGCTTTTGATGTACAATTGGTGAACGTCTAGATTATTCTTAAGACTTCTCGGAAGATGAATTCCCCACCCTGGCTTCAGAAGTCTCTCTCTCTCTCTCTCTCTCTCTCTCTCTCTCTCTCCTGTCACAACCCCAGGTAAGTGTGCTGCATTTATTAAAAGTCAGCAGCTATACTTTTTGTAGCTGCTGACTTTTAATAAACACAAAAACTGGTGGAACTCCGCTTTAAGCTAACCATACATAGATTACAATTCAGAAGGTTCAGCATTTATTTGCCAACACTTTTCACAAGTACGGTATAAAGATGTAATGCCGTGTAAATGAGAGCGGAATTTCCGTCCGAAAAATCTTGGATGGTTTTTCCAATGGAATTCCGCTCAAGCTTGTCTTGCATACACACGGTCACACAAAAGTTCTCTGAACTTTCGACCGTCAAGAACATGTTGACGTACAACACGACGAGCCGAGAAAATTAAGTTCAATGCTTCCGAGCATGCGTCAAATCCGAATTGCATGCAGACTATTGCATTTTCATATAGGAACTTTTCCTGACCGAAAAATAGAGAACATGCTCTCAATCTTTTGCTGGCTGGAATTCCACCAGCAAAAGACCGATGGAGCATACACACGGTCCCATTTTCCGACAAAAGCTCTCATCAGAGTTTTGCTGGCGGCATTTCCGATCGTGTGTACGTGGCATTACAGACATTTCTTCAGGGGAGCGAGATGTACATGGGCATTATAATACTATTATATGTACCTAATTTAGGTTAAGACCAGGGCTTTTTTTTCTCAAACAATAGGTGCTGGAACTCAACCATGACCCCCCAAAACCCCTCCCCCACACACCCTCCAAATCGCATCAAATAGTGGGTGTGGTCAGATCAAACAGTAGAAGGGTCTGAAAGGGGCATTAAATACCAGGATTGCATTACATACAGAGTGCAGAGCTGTCACTTGTAAACACAGAAACCAGACTTCTGTGTTTACAAGTGATTGAGTGGTGAGCAGGCACCAACGGGTCTGAGCCAGAGGTGGTGGAACTGAGTTCCACCAAGTTCCCCCTGAAAAAAAGCCCTGGTTAAGACTGTGCATCTCTGTGTTTTTCTCATGTTCTGCCAAACATATTATGTAAACTGCTGGTGGAACTATTTCATCTATCACAGGGATAATTGCTGTCTCCCCTTCACTGGAAAACCAATACAAAGTCTGTAAAAAAAAATCAGTTTCCGTATATGGTAAATAACGTAAATGGTTATTAGAACTTTGGCATATAGGTAAAATAATAGTTAATAGGTTGAACTCTCATCACAAGACATTGGGGTTGCCATCATCCCCAAGAATAATAAATTCATAAACCTCTCAGAGTGGGATTTTAAAGGCAACAAAAATTAGGTATTGTACAGAAGAAACAAAATTCTAGCAAAGTATACATATTCCTCATATAAAATATAAAAACAGAACAGATGTTAGTAGATGATACGTATGGAGGTAGGTGATAATTCCGACGCGTTTCCAAACGGCCATTGTTTTGCCTATCTTCCTCAGGGAATTAAAATCACCATCTACAGAGTATATCAAAAACATACTGATTACAAAATTGTTTTACATGTATCAACCATATAGTGACATAGGATCACCAATGGAAAATCACAGTTTCAGTTTTGTCGTGTTAAAATTTTCCTCTCTGTAGATATACTAGAAATTGGATCCTCGATTCTCAAGAGACATTTTTACTACTAATTCCAGCAATGGACTCATTCTATAGCTTGTCACTGATGAACCACAGACTCTTATTAATACGGTTGCATTTTACCCTCTGCCTAGTTTGGACGAGAGTCTGTGTCTTTTCTGACATGATTATTTGTAATTCTGTGATACTCTTATTGCACTCTTTTGTATACTCTTGTACGATCCTTAAATAAAAGTTTGTAAACAGGAAAATCACAGTAATCAAAGATTTATATAAACTGCATTGTAACAAACTTTGCACACTTACATCAAAATACAGAACATCATATATGGTGTTGCTTCCCCATGGACCTTCAGACCCAAAATAGATGCCATAAAAAGGGACGAATATATTCCATATCTCTCTACAAGACAGCGCAAAAAAACAAAGTTTCTGTAGCTTAATTGGCATTTAAACAAAAGGCAGAGGCTAGGGAAAAGATAAAAAGGAGATAATGATTAAATGGCAAAAGCTGGATAGATCTTCCAACCAAGCCCAAAAAGTATCCAAACTCACCCAATAAAAAAAGTTCCTCAAATAGGATCCTCAAGGATATCCATGCCTGTTGCAAAGAAAGCTCCTACAGCACCATGCTGCGGAGAGGGAAGACGTCAAATGCCGTCTCAGGCGTCCTTAAATAGGTGTACCTGCCTCTGTCCCGCCCCTGTGGGCGTTAGCTGATGACGCAGCGTGCAGGTGGCGCCCCGCGTCATCGATCCACATCCCACCAATGGGCTAAATTGCTTCCTGGAAACTACCAGGACCAGGATGCAAAGCGGAAACCCTGCCCCACGTGGTGCACATGCACATGCGCACAGGGGCGTGCGGCGCCACAAACCACAGCGGGGCAGACGCGCAGGCGAACCAATGCGCAAATACAACCAGCGAGGCAAAAACCTCCCCCTGTAGTCCAGACAACGGGGCACGCAAATTGCGAACCCTGCCGTCACGGACTCGGAAGGACAAGGATGCACTAAGTGCAAAACCTGCCTGGAGGATTGCAGACCCTCAATGGTGGGAGGGAAATGATGGCAAAGGGACCAATCCAAATAACAGGGGAAACGGACACCCATCTGACCCAGTTAATGGATTAGCCCTATGCCAGCTGCAAAGGGAAGCCCAGCAACCTGAACAATATAACAGGGAGATGGAATAAGATCCAAAGCATCGATAGGGGACATATAGCACCCCTAGACTCCTTCCAAAGTATCCCCATTCATAAACTAATCAATGGGGACAATGAAAGGGCCTTGTGGCAATGGATTGGAGCGGGAGGGAACCCAAGTGGGGGGATCCCACCTAGCACATGCCCATAGCCAAATATGGCTTGGGCCAGCCAGTGGGGTTACTCCCCAAGACAAGGACAAAAACCACTGACATAACAACTCACTTTTGGACTGGAATACTTCAGCCCTTCAGTGAGTCTAATAAGCCATAAGGGATCAGATCGCCCCCAAATCTAGGGGGGAAAATCCATGTATCCCCCCCAGGAAATTAAAATCATGGGGGGAGGAACACATATAGTCCCGTGAGGCTTAGATGCCAGGTAGAGAGAGATGAAAAATTAATTAAATCCCCAAAGGAGAACATCTATGGAAACATGGGTAAGTGTCCCTAATGGGTACAGCAAGACCATTTACATATGAATAAACAATGATATCTACAAAATATAATAAAGAAACCCCAAAATAATTAATTGTCCACCCCTATAGATGCATCACTTAAGTCAGCTCCCCAGAGTGCACAGTACCCCTCAAACATGTAAAGAGAAAAAAGAAAAAAAGGTGCCGAATGGGAAGAAAATTAAAACCAATAAAAATAAAAGAAAAAGAAAAAAATAATAAATGATGATAAAAAAACCATGGAGAAAAGAAAGCCCCACAATACATCCTAATTAATAACTTAATCCGTTTTGCCAGAACTGTAGCCCTCTAGGAAGGGCCTGAAGCTTTCCACCTCATTGAGGCCTGGAGGGGTCGTCGCCCTAAGGCTCCTAATCCAGCGCATTTCTCGCTGGAGTAGCACCTTATTCCAGTCCCCCCCCCCCCCCCCCCCCTGATTGGAATATGTAATCTATCTAGGACCTTAAAGTTTACTTTGGGAAGTCGGTAGTTGTGTTTTTTTGCAACATGCCGTCCCAGAGGTAAGTATAAATTACAGATTTTCATGTCATACATGTGTCTCTCCACTCTTTTACTCAATTTTTGTCTTGTCTTACCAACATAGAAGGCACCACACTGACACTGCATGAGGTAGACCACCCCCTGAGTTTGACATGAAGCAAAATGTCTCAGGTAGAAGTCTACCCCATTAGGCAGTGTCAGTGTGGTCCTCTGCCCGATAACTGGGCATTGGGCACAATTCCCACAGGGGAATGTGCCAAAATTTTTACAGGGATCTCTCTTAGCATTGCCCTTGTATTTGCTTTGCGTGACCATATTGCCTATAGAACCAGCTTTCTTGTAAGTAATAAGTGGAAGAGGAGTCACCAAACCGCCAACAATTGCATCTTCAGTAAGAATAGACCAATGTTTGGTAATAATTTTGCGGATCATTTGATGCTCATTAGAGAATCGCAAAATGATTCGTGTTTTGTCCTCACCATCTTTTTTCTTCTTAGATTTAAAGAGAAGGTCCTTTCTGGCTATAGATTTAACTCTATTAAATGCCTTTTTGAGGCTGTTTTTGTGTAACCCCTGATCAGCAATCTTTTGGTAAGTTCATCACTTCTCGTTGAAAATCCTCCTAACCAGTGCAGTTCCTTCTAATACGAAGGAACTGGCTGAAGGGAATGGACCTCTTCAAGGAGGGCGGATGAAAACTGTCTGCGTGAAGCAGAGTATTTCCTGCAGTTTCCTTACGGAACAATTTACTGGTGAGATTCCCATTGGAAGCCTTCTGAATACATATGTCGAGGAAGTTTACTTCCTTCAGATCGTAACTCATTGTAAAGAACAAGTTAAAACTATTTATGTTCATGAATTGAAGACAAATACGTATCATCTACTAACATCTGTTGTTTTTATATTTTATATGAGGAATATGTATATTTTGCTAGAATTTTGTTTCTTCTGTACAATAAATTTATATACTTTATACAAACCTATTTTTTGTTGCCTTTAAAATCCCACTCTGAGAGGTTTATGAATTTACTAGGTAAAATAATAGACTTACACTAGTGGTTGTATCTTTTCAATGCTTACAGGCTTATTCAACAAACGCATGTGATTATTACAATGGATTAACACAATTTCCAGATCACAAATGCAACATCCTAGGAATGCAATATATTGGTGGGGGGGGGGGGGGGGGGGGGGGGGTCGTGGTTCTTTATTTATTTATGTATTTATTTATTTCAGGTACATAGCAACGTCATATTTTACTTTTCAAGTTCATATATACTTAAAGTGGTGTTCCATTCCCCCAAACATTTTTTTTAAAGACTGCTCTGTAACTGTCTTGATCTGTAATTGTCAATTGTGTCAATTTCCTGGATTTGTGTGCAGCTTTCTACCCATCATGCACCATCAAACCTCGCACATTCTCAGCAATGCCTCAGGGAGACTGTCCTTCTTCCTGACAGGTTGCTATGGCAATGTTGCGTTGGCAGAAGTTCCCACCCCATTGCTATAGCAACCTGTCAATCACAACACAGGCGAGGAGACAAGTCGGATTATCCTGGGAATGCACTGGCATTTCTGGGGGTGTGGTCCGAACACAGATGTGCCTTCCCTTTATTTCTCTAAACTGACACACTCCTTAGATGTCGCAATCCTTAGATGATGTTGGGGTGGGTGGAGCCGAGCAGCTATCGCGCAAGAGCCAATAGGATGGTGTCAGGGTGGGCCACTACGTGAATGCGACTCCGCCCCCTTTCTTAAGAAGCCCAATAATTGTCTGTTGATGTCGGGGGGTGGGGCCGAGCAGCTATGGAATAACAGCCAATTACTGGGCTTCTTAAGAAAGGGGGCGGAGCCGCATACACGTAGCAGCCCGCCCTGACACCATCAGCCGGGAGGAAGAGAAACAGAAACTCCGCCCATTCGCGTTCCTTCCTATATGCCAAAAAACACGAGATTTCGCCAATAGACAGTTCGCAAGGACTCCTGGGATACATGACGATGCTATCCCACGAACCCTTGCGAATCGCCTAGTGACGTAATTGCCTAGGCAATTAGGGGCGGAAGTGAGGGACAAGAAAGGAAAATTAAGGTATTTACAAGAAAAAAATATTAAAATAAATGGCCATTGTCAAAAGTACAATGTAAGGGCATGCAGCACAGACAAAGTTTGGGAAATGGGTGGAACTCCACTTTAAACATATTTCTAATCTACAATTCCTGTAAGGTAATACAAATTTGTTGCACAGTTGCAACACATACTGTAGCTATTACTTACACACATTAATTGCACACGTTTCCTTAATGAGTAAAAATAAGGAAAGGCACTGGCTGAATCTAATTAACTATAGAATCAGTGAAAAGTAGATTGTTATTAATTAAAAGGTTAAGTTGGCAACCCTGTAGGAAACAAAAAAGTATCAAGGTCACACATAATTTAAATTTGACCTTCTTTGCATAACCTAATTGCTCTTTGCTCTGCTATATTTCATAAGGCCATTAGTAACTAAAATGTGTCTTCCTCTATGTCATATTTCAGCTTTAGTAAATACTGGAAAAGAGAAACCATCGTAGCAGCCTCTTTTGACTTTTTGGGATTGCAATAAATCTTTGCTCCTGTGTTTGTAAATCTCCATATCTTCCAAGGCCATTGCAATGGCTGTTGGATTCATTTTTTATTTATTTTATGTTCAGGGAGATGAGAATAGAAATATGGCTGCTCACCTTCTACAGCCATATGATCTTTTATCATCCTTTTGCATTGTATAAGAGGTCATCAGAGATTTAGTAAGACGTGTTGCTTACAATGACGATTTGATAAATTTTACTAGCTAATCAGTAGATTAAAAACGTATTTAAATTACAACTTTTCAAATATAAATATATGTGTTAGGAAAAAGGGGTTGGGGGGGGGGGGGGATCTGGATTTTTATAATGTGTTTATTTAACAGAGGTTTAAGCAATATGCTGCAATAAAAGTGTCACATACTAGAGAGTTGTTTATTTTTCTTCATCTACTTTAGAAAGCACCAAATCAGATGGGAATGGTTATTGCTCTAACAACATCTGTTGCAAACAGTAAAGGAAGTGCAGCAGATGCTATTAATAAAACAGCATCCATATATTTTTGTCTACAGTAAGTTTTAGCACAGTGCCTGTCTAATTATTGTTGAAGGCTGAAATCTGATAAGTTAGCAGTTGTAATCATGCCATGTGCTGCTCTAGCAGCCACATCTTATTGGATTACATCAGATGCATCTGTTCTCACAAGGGGGATTCCTGTCTGAGCTTCCTTTACTTTTACAGCTTAGAAGGTTAAAGGGGTTGTAAACCCTTGTGGTGTTTCCCACTAAGGAAAAAAAAAATGCGTAAAATTCCTAAAAAAAATAAAAATAATAATAATTGGAATTTTTTTTTTATTATTTACCTCTAAATGCCTGTTGCTAGGGGGTCCCTCGTAGTCTGCCTCCTTCGGTGCCCGGGCTGGTGACATCACTTCCCCTCAGCGCAGGTCCCAGATGACTGCGCGGCCAATCACGGAATGTGGCACTGCTCGCGCATGCGCAGTGGGTGCCAGCTGTGAACCCCCCTCATCGCTGGACCCTGGAACCAGTAAGTGTCCGATTATTAAAAGTCAGCAGCTGCAGTATTTGTAGAGACAAGCTCTACCCCTCTGCCCGTTGTCTCAGCTCTTGATCGGATAGGTTGATAGCAGCGCAGCCATTGGCCCCCGCTGCTGTAAATCAAATCCAATGACATGGGCACCAGGGGGGCGAGGCCGAGTACGGCGTTCTTAATCTATGGATACAAATGCTGGACTTGGGAGCGCGTCCGCAAGGTAACCCCCGGGAGAGCGCTTCTCCTAGGGAGTTATACGATGTGGGGAGGAGCTACCAGCGCAGCGGGGGGACCCCAGAAGTTGAGGATCGGGCCACTCTGTGCAAAACGAACTGCACAGTGGAGGTAAGTATACCATGTTTGTTTGTTTGTTTGTTTTTTTTTTAAACTCAGCTTTACAGTCACTTTAATATTGGCTGTACCTGAATTGGTAGCTCTTGCTTTAGTTATAGGCATTTTAATAACAGCTTTAAATCATCGAATCTAGTGGAGCCTTCCTAAAACATGTATATGTATGTTTCTCCTTCATCACAGATCCCAAAGAATGGCTTTATTCTTCATTTTAGGATAGCGAATGAAACTATGCATATCTGTCCTTTGTTTTCTGCCCCATATAAAGGAATTTACGGATTGTCTTCGACGAAAGTTGGTCTTGTAATTTTAGGGGGCATACCCTATCTATGACACTCTGATATTCTGTGGGGCCATCTGATTATGGGTTTCCATTATTTTTTTAAATC
Source organism: Lithobates sylvaticus (assembly GCA_028564925.1). Taxonomy (NCBI): domain Eukaryota; kingdom Metazoa; phylum Chordata; class Amphibia; order Anura; family Ranidae; genus Lithobates; species Lithobates sylvaticus. Next base: position 523,301,766 of record CM053029.1, read on the forward strand.
ATATTCTCACTTTTCATCAGATGATCTATATATATATATTATCACGTAATAAACATTTTAAATGATTCAATGATTGAATTTGTAGACTATTAAGGTCTTCATCTATATTGTGAACTTACAATGTTTCCTATTCACTTATAGAGCTTTGTACACAATATCACTATAAGTCTCCTGAAAACCGTTCTGGCGAAACAGGTTGTGTGGAAACCTTTGTACAACGACCATATGAATATGTCATGTTGGTTTTAACAATATGTGATTTTAACTTTGAATACATAAAATAAAAATTATTTTTAGAAATGTTTGTTCTACTTTATTGTTAAGCACCTAAAAAAATCACATTCTGTATCTTTTCAAAAAAACATTTTTTCATAAACTTTGGGATGTGGTGCATCTAGAAAGACCTGTATATTTAGCGAATGTATTCACAATTTAGGACTTGTTAGCCATCAGTGTGGTACATGGAAACCATGGCTTCTTTGAGACCTCTGAAAATGTATATCCATTCATCCTTAACTAGACATGCAGATACCGGTAATTTCTGTTTTAGGAAGGCTGTACAGTGTTTCTCACTGATTCAGTGGAGGGCTTTTGGGTTTCTCTGAGTTCACATCACCAAATCCTGTCTGATTATATACTTAACTATGAAATCTGAAATTAATTTTTAGAAACCCTATGCCTTTACCTTTTATGTTTTTGCATGTTTTTGCATATAAAATTCAGTGTAAATAGGTGATGTTCTGTGTTTTTTTTTTCTTTTTCTTGCTCTGGGCAATGCAGAGCTAACACAGATGGTTTACAGGCCATAACCCTGGGTACCTGGTTACTTATTGTTTTGTCTTTGCTAGTATTTCTTTAAACCATACTCTTCTGTTCATGGACTTGGATAACCAAATGGCCAGATTTGCTACTGCAGCAGGAAGCTGTTCATTTGGTGGTGGTATTACTACCGCATCATTGGTAGGGATGCGCCCGGTGCTCGATTCGAACCCATGTTCGAATCGAGCACCGGGCGTTCGCTCGCTTGGCGAGCCCAGAACTATTTGGGCCATTCGCATCACATTCGTGTGATGCAAGCGGCCCCGCAATGCATTGCGGCCGGCACAGTGCATTGCTGGCTGATGATTGGCCAAGCATGCACTGTGACGCCGCATGCTTGGCCAATCACAGCGCTGGAAACTAGGAGAGCAATAATTGGCTACAGGCAGGACGCCTGTAGCCAATTAAAGCTCAGGGGCTTTAGTACACGCCCCACCATTTAAAAGGCCGCCACGCCATCGGCCCCGGTCACATGTGTTCCGGCTTTAGGAGAGAGCAGTCTGCTGATTCTGTCTTTGCTTGATTGCTATTTCTTTGCTAAACCATTGCTACCTGAGTCATTCATCATTAGTGATCGTTCATTGCTGCTGATTGCACAGTTAGTGTGTTATTAGCTGCTGTTGGGGATTAGTCTGGTGCGTGCGTACTGTTAGTACAGTATTGCAGTAGCACCAACCGCAGTGCTGTTAGCACAGCATTGCACCCCAACCTCTGTCCCAACCTTCTGTCCCATCCATATACTACCTATTGTGTCAGCAGCACCCATAGGACTTCTAGTGTGTTAGTGGCAGCACACAGAGCTCCTATATTTTCTTCTCAGCAGCACACATATACTACCTATTGTGTCAGCAGCACCCATAGGACTTCTAGTGTGTTAGTGGCAGCACACAGAGCTCCTATATTTTCTTCTCAGCAGCACACATATACTACCTATTGTGTCAGCAGCACCCATAGGACTTCTAGTGTGTTAGTGGCAGCACACAGAGCTCCTATATTTTCTTCTCAACAGCACACATATACTACCTATTGTGTCAGTAGCACCCATAGGACTTCTAGTGTGTTAGTGGCAGCACACAGAGCTCCTATATTTTCCTCTCAGCAGCACACATATACTACCTATTGTGTCAGCAGCACCCATAGAACTTCTAGTGTGTTAGTGGCAGCACACAGAGCTCCTATATTTTCCTCTCAGCAGCACACAAATACTACCTATTGTGTCAGCAGCACCCATAGGACTTCTAGTGTGTTAGTGGCAGCACACAGAGCTCCTATATTTTCTTCTCAGCAGCACACATATACTACCTATTGTGTCAGCAGGACCCATAGGACTTCTAGTGTGTTAGTGGCAGCACACAGAGCTCCTATATTTCTTCTCAGCAGCACACGTATACTACCTATTGTGTCAGCAGCACCCATAGGACTTCTAGTGTGTTAGTGGCAGCACACAGAGCTCCTATATTTTCCTCTCAGCAGCACACATATACTACCTATTGTGTCAGCAGCACCCATAGGACTTCTAGTGTGTTAGTGGCAGCACACAGAGCTCCTATATTTTCATCTCAGCAGCACACATATACTACCTATTGTGTCAGCAGCACCCATAGGACTTCTAGCGTGTTAGTGGCAGCACACAGAGCTCCTATATTTTCTTCTCAGCAGCACACAAATACTACCTATTGTGTCAGCAGCACCCATAGGACTTCTAGTGTGTTAGTGGCAGCACACAGAGCTCCTATATTTTCTTCTCAGCAGCACACATATACTACCTATTGTGTCAGCAGCACCCATAGGACTTCTAGTGTGTCACGTACCTGGTGGTGCGAGCCCGAGATTGCAGGGAGAGGCCTCCCTTGCGTCTCCCACTCCTGGTCCCCTGGTGTGGGAACAGGAGAGCCAGGAGTGAGGAGGAGCACGGGTGCCTGGCAGGATCAACAGACCGGTGGGAACGTAACAGGTTAGCTGAGCTGGCGGGGTCTTTGGAAAGCAGGCTCACAGGTAAACAGGATAGCAGAGCTGGCAGGATCTCTGGAAAGCAGGCTCACAGGTAAACTGGATAGCAGAGCTGGCAGGATCTCTGGAAAGCAGGCTCACAGGTAAACTGGATAGCAGAGCTGGCAGGATCTCTGGAAAGCAGGCTCACAGGTAAACTGGATAGCAGAGCTGGCAGGATCTCTGGAAAGCAGGCTCACAGGTAAACTGGATAGCAGAGCTGGCAGGATCTCTGGAAAGCAGGCTCACAGGTAAACTGGATAGCAGAGCTGGCAGGATATCTGGAAAGCAGGCTCACAGGTAAACTGGATAACAGAGCTGGCAGGATCTCTGGAAAGCAGGCTCACAGGTAAACTGGATAGCAGAGCTGGCAGGATCTCTGGAAAGCAGGCTCACAGGTAAACTGGATAGCAGAGCTGGCAGGATCTCTGGAAAGCAGGCTCGCAGGTAAACTGGATAGCAGAGCTGGCAGGATCTCTGGAAAGCAGGCTCGCAGGTAAACTGGATAGCAGAGCTGGCAGGATCTCTGGAAAGCAGGCTCGCAGGTAAACTGGATAGCAGAGCTGGCAGGATCTCTGGAAAGCAGGCTCACAGGTAAACTGGATAGCAGAGCTGGCAGGATCTCTGGAAAGCAGGCTCACAGGTAAACTGGATAGCAGAGCTGGCAGGATCTCTGGAAAGCAGGCTCACAGGTAAACTGGATAGCAGAGCTGGCAGGATCTCTATAAAGCAGGCTCACAGGTAAACTGGATAGCAGAGCTGGCAGGATCTCTATAAAGCAGGCTCACAGGTAAACTGGATAGCAGAGCTGGCAGGATCTCTGGACAACGACTTGGCAAGCAGGTTCACAGGTAAACTGGATAGCAGAGCTGACAGGAACTGGACAACGGCTTGGCAAGCAGGTTCACAGGTAAACTGGATAGCAGAGCTGACAGGAACTGGACAACGGCTTGGCAAGCAGGTTCACAGGTAAACTGGATAGCAGAGCTGACAGGAACTGGACAACGGCTTGGCAAGCAGGTTCACAGGTAAACTGGATAGCAGAGCTGACAGGAACTGGACAACGGCTTGGCAAGCAGGTTCACAGGTAAGCTTGGATAGCAGAGCTGACAGGAACTGGACACAGGAAACGGAACCACTGAATGGACTGGAAGCCAACAGGTGATCAGGCTCGTTACAGGGGTCAGACTGCAGACTGGATAGGGACTTAGCAAGGAACCAGAGTTCATCAAAGAAGCCAGGTAATAGTTCAGAACTAAGAGCAAGGTACAATGGATCAGGCAGGAGGATGGTCACAGGAAGCCGGGGTCGGGTACAGGCAGAAAGCTGGATGGTCTATGGCAAGCCGGGTCAAAGGAACAGGTATAACAGGATCAGGTTACTTTTACAACACCACAACGCTGTAGAGCAGACAGCAAAGACCGTCTGCACAAGTCAGGCTTAAATAGGCCGGCTGGTGCTAACTAGGGCGCGTGCCCGTCTCCCTGTGCGCGGTTGTGCACGTGCCCGCGCCCGGGCGCGCATGCGCATGCGCAATGGAATCTGAGGGCCGGGACGGCCCGGGTTTAGATTTCTGGCAGGATCTTCATGACATTGCCCCCCTCCTAGGGGCAACCTCCGGGTGCCCTTCTGGGCAAATCTCTCAGGATGTGCTCTTTTGAAGGCTTGAACTAGACTCTTAGCGTGGATATTACACTCGGCTCCCAGGAATTCTCTTCGGGACCATATCCCTTCCATTTGATCAAGAACTGATTCTGATTTCTCCTTTTTCTAACATTTAGTATGGCCTCTACCTCATATTCTTCCTCGCCATCTACCAAGACTGGGTCCGGGGGTACAGTCCTTCTGTTGGAAAAGGGGTTGGGAGTGGAGGGCTTTAACAGAGAAACATGAAAGACTGGATGGACCTTGAGGGAATCAGGAAGTTCCAACTCATAGGCTACTTCATTGATCTTTCGTTTGACTGGAAAGGGACCTAAGAACTTAGGGCCCAGTTTTTTCGAGGGACAAGCCATCCTCAGATTCAAGGTAGAGAGCCATACTGTGTCACCTGGTGCCAGTACCAATTCCCCGCGCCTCTTTCGGTCAAAGACTGTCTTGTTATGTTCCTGGGTCCGGGCCATGGTGTCCTGTAGGAGTCGGTTATTGGAAGCAAAGAAGTCAATCTTTTTCTGAACTGCGGGCACAGTACATTCAGGAAGAGAATTGGGCAGGAACGAAGGGTGGAAGCCATAGTTGGCAAAGAAAGGCGTCTGTTGAGTGGCCGAGTGGATTGCATTGTTGTATGCAAACTCGGCAACTGGTAATAGGGAGATCCAATCATCTTGGGAGAAGGAAGAAAAGCATCGTAGATATTGTTCCAGGGTCTGATTGGTTCTTTCGGTCTGCCCATTGGTTTGAGGGTGATAAGCGGAAGAAAACGATAGCTCAATGTTGAGGGCCTTGCAGAGTGACTTCCAGAACCGAGAGGTGAATTGTACCCCTCGGTCGGACACTATGTTAGCCGGTACCCCATGGAGTCTGATGACTTCTCGGATGAACACTTGTGCGGTTTCTGAGGCAGAAGGGGTGCCCTTCATGGGAACAAAGTGTGCCATCTTTGACAGACGATCAACTATCACGAAGATCGTAGTGTGGTCCTCTGCTGGGGGCAGTTCCACAATGAAATCTATGGACAGCATTTTCCAGGGACGGTCTGGGACTGGCAATGGTTTGAGTAGACCCCAGGCTTTGGTTCTGTAACTTTTGCTCCGAATACACACAGTGCATGTTTCCACAAATTTCCTGCAGTCTTCCCTTAGCTGAGGCCACCAGAAGGTACGTTGTACCAATTCAGTGGTTTTGGTGACACCGAAGTGTCCGGCAAGCTTATGATCATGGCACAATTCCAGGACGGTTACCCGCAGACCCTCGGGAATGAAAATCTTATCCCCATGCCACAATAGCCCATCCTTGGCCTGCAACCCAGGACCGGGAGTGGGTATGAGGCCACTGGAAGCCCGCCTGAGCTGGGACAGCAGGTCTTCCTGTAGCAGGAGAAAGTTTCCAGGGGCAAGGATAGTGTCTGGAGGGGAACCATCCTGGGATTTGTGATACATACGAGACAGAGCGTCCGGCTTTGCGTTTTTGGAACCCGGACGATATGTCACGTGAAAGGTAAAACGAGAGAAAAATAAGGCCCAACGGGCCTGTCTAGGTTTCAACCTCTTGGCAGTCTTCAAGTACTCTAGATTTTTGTGATCTGTGAAGATCAGGATCGGGTGAGTAGCCCCCTCTAGCAGGTAACGCCATTCCTCGAGGGCAGTCTTTATGGCCAGTAATTCCCGATCCCCCACGTCGTAGTTTTTCTCGGCTGGGGACAGTTTCCGTGAGAAGAATGCCACGGGGTGAAGCAGGGCCTTGATGCCCTGTCTCTGGGACAGGATGGCCCCTACCGCTATCTCCGAGGCATCCACTTCTAGAACAAAGGGCAGCGAAGGATCTGGATGCTTCAGGATAGGGGCTGAGGTAAAGAGCCCCTTGAGGGCCTCGAAGGCCCCTTGGGCCTCAGGGGACCAATGAAAACGTAATGGGTGCCACTATGGCCGAGAATCCCTTGATGAATTTGCGATAAAAATTGGCAAAGCCAATGAATCGCTGGATCCCCTTTTTGTCTGCGGGAACTGGCCAGTCCAGGATGGCTGAGATCTTCTGGGGGTCCATCCGGATGCCTTTACTGGAGATGATCAAACCTAGGAAGGGTATGCTTTCTACCTCAAAGAGGCATTTTTCTGCCTTGGCATAGAGGCCATGTTGCCGGAGACGGCCCAAAACACTTTTAACATGTCCACGATGCAGCTCTAGGGAGGAAGAGAAAATTAGTATGTCATCAAGATAAACAACAACAAAAACATCAAGGAAGTCCCGAAGCACATCATTTATGAAAGACTGGAAGGTAGCGGGGGCGTTACAGAGACCGAACGGCATCACCAGGTACTCGAAGTGCCCAAATCGAGACCGAAATGCCGTCTTCCATTCGTCCCCATCCTTTATACGAATCAAATTGTATGCCCCTCTGAGGTCCAGTTTAGAAAAGATGGAGGCTGTGCCAAGCCTCTGAAACAGTTCAGGTACCAGGGGGAGGGGGTAGCGATTTTTGACTGTGACCTCGTTTAGGGCACGGTAGTCCACACAGGGTCTGAGAGAATGGTCCTTCTTCTCCACGAAAAATATTCCTGCGCCTGCAGGAGACGTAGACGGGCGGATAAACCCTTTTTTCAGGTTATCATCAATATAGTCCTTTAGTTTTCCCTGCTCCACCTCTGTTAACGGAAAAACCCTACCGAAGGGGATCTTGGCCCCGGGAAGAAGTTCAATGGGACAGTCATAGGGCCTATGGGGTGGCAGCACATCTGCCCTTTGTTTGCTGAACACATCCAGGTATGCATGGTAGACTTCAGGGATGGACTGACGTAGACCTGCCTCGTTTTCGAGGCAGAGCAAAGCAGAGGGTCCTGCGGGGGCCAAGGAGCCGCAGGACCCTTGGCAGTAGGGAGAAGAAAAGGCCACCTCTCCTGTGGACCAGTTGATGACCGGGTTGTGTGCTTGCAGCCAGGGGATCCCTAGAATAACTGGAAACAAGGGAGAAGAAATTATGTCCAAACATAACAGTTCTTGATGTGACTCTGAGATCACTGTGTGCAACGGGGCAGTCTCCTGAGTCACTGGGCCAGATTTAATGGTGGACCCATCCGCCAGGTGGACGGACAGGCCCTGTTCCCTTGGACAGAGGGGGATTCGATGCCGGGCAGCAAAAGCAGAGTCCATGAAGCAACTACAGGCACCAGAGTCAATGATAGCTGTGGTCTGTAGGGTCCTTCCTGAGAACTGGAAAGAAACAGAAAGGGCAAGATGAGATGAAACCCCGGTCACAGGATCCACATAACTGGAGAGAATAGTGGGGAACTTACGGAGTTTAGCCGGGCAGTTCCGGACATAATGACCAGGCTCTCCGCAATACAGGCACAGATTGTTGCTGCGGCGTCTCTGGCGCTCTGCTGGAGTGAGAGAAGGCCGCAGGAGTCCAAGTTGCATGGGTTCTGATGCTGAAGAGGCATGAGCAGGTTTAACAGGGGGAGCAGTGCGGAAGTGACTTGGACCCCTGGGAAGCATCCAGGTAGGCCTTGGGGACCCCAAAGTTCGTTCGGCCCTACGCTCCCGTAGGCGCCGGTCAATTTGGATGCTTAGGTCTATGAGGGAATTCAGAGTCTGAGGTACCCCCACTCTGGCGAGCTCGTCTTTTAGTGCGTCTGAGAGGCCCATGCGGAATTGGTGACGGAGAGCAGCATCGTTCCAGTCGGTGTCGGCACCCCAACGCCTGAACTCAGCCACATAGTCCTCTGCTGGTCTTCGACCCTGTTGGAGAGAACGTAAGGCGGCCTCCGCAGTGGTTGAGAGTTGGGGGTCCTCATAAAGCTGAGCCATGGCATCAAAAAAGGTGGAGAGACTGGTCAATGCTGCATCCTTTTGTTCCACAAGACGGTGGGCCCAGATTTGGGGATCCCCAGTCAGTAGGGCTACCACAAAACCCACCTTGGTGGTCTCTAGAGAAAAGGTCCTAGGTTGCAGGGCAAAATGGAGTTCACAGGAGTTACGGAAAGTTCTGAAGCTACCACGGGCACCCGTAAATTTCTCTGGAGTGGGTACCTTGGGCTCAGGTGGTAGCATCACTATAGTCTGGGTAGGTGCAGGCCCCGTTGGGGGTATTGCTGGGTGAGGAGTTCCTTGGGTACTGGATGGTCCAGACAGGGCCAGTACCCGTTCCTCCAGCCGGGTGTACCCCTGCTGGAGGTTCTTCACCGCCTCGGTCAGACCTGCCAGGTGTTGGCATAGCCCCTCCATGGCGGGGGCTCCCTGCTCGGGCTCAGACATGGCTGTCTGCTACTGTCACGTACCTGGTGGTGCGAGCCCGAGATTGCAGGGAGAGGCCTCCCTTGCGTCTCCCACTCCTGGTCCCCTGGTGTGGGAACAGGAGAGCCAGGAGTGAGGAGGAGCACGGGTGCCTGGCAGGATCAACAGACCGGTGGGAAGGTAACAGGTTAGCTGAGCTGGCGGGGTCTTTGGAAAGCAGGCTCACAGGTAAACTGGATAGCAGAGCTGGCAGGATCTCTGGAAAGCAGGCTCACAGGTAAACTGGATAGCAGAGCTGGCAGGATCTCTGGAAAGCAGGCTCACAGGTAAACTGGATAGCAGAGCTGGCAGGATCTCTGGAAAGCAGGCTCACAGGTAAACTGGATAGCAGAGCTGGCAGGATCTCTGGAAAGCAGGCTCACAGGTAAACTGGATAGCAGAGCTGGCAGGATCTCTGGAAAGCAGGCTCACAGGTAAACTGGATAGCAGAGCTGGCAGGATCTCTGGAAAGCAGGCTCACAGGTACACTGGATAGCAGAGCTGGCAGGATCTCTGGAAAGCAGGCTCACAGGTAAACTGGATAGCAGAGCTGGCAGGATCTCTGGAAAGCAGGCTCACAGGTAAACTGGATAGTAGAGCTGGCAGGATCTCTGGAAAGCAGGCTCGCAGGTAAACTGGATAGCAGAGCTGGCAGGATCTCTGGAAAGCAGGCTCGCAGGTAAACTGGATAGCAGAGCTGGCAGGATCTCTGGAAAGCAGGCTCACAGGTAAACTGGATAGCAGAGCTGGCAGGATCTCTGGAAAGCAGGCTCACAGGTAAACTGGATAGCAGAGCTGGCAGGATCTCTGGAAAGCAGGCTCACAGGTAAACTGGATAGCAGAGCTGGCAGGATCTCTGGAAAGCAGGCTCACAGGTAAACTGGATAGCAGAGCTGGCAGGATCTCTGGACAACGGCTTGGCAAGCAGGTTCACAGGTAAACTGGATAGCAGAGCTGACAGGAACTGGACAACGGCTTGGCAAGCAGGTTCACAGGTAAACTGGATAGCAGAGCTGACAGGAACTGGACAACGGCTTGGCAAGCAGGTTCACAGGTAAACTGGATAGCAGAGCTGACAGGAACTGGACAACGGCTTGGCAAGCAGGTTCACAGGTAAACTGGATAGCAGAGCTGACAGGAACTGGACACAGGAAACGGAACCACTGAATGGACTGGAAGCCAACAGGTGATCAGGCTCGTTACAGGGGTCAGACTGCAGACTGGATAGGGACTTAGCAAGGAACCAGAGTTCATCAAAGAAGCCAGGTAATAGTTCAGAACTAAGAGCAAGGTACAATGGATCAGGCAGGAGGATGGTCACAGGAAGCCGGGGTCGGGTACAGGCAGAAAGCAAGCCGGGTCAAAGGAACAGGTATAACAGGATCAGGTTACTTTTACAACACCACAACGCTGTAGAGCAGACAGCAAAGACCGTCTGCACAAGTCAGGCTTAAATAGGCCGGCTGGTGCTAACTAGGGCGCGCGCCCGTCTCCCTGTGCGCGGTTGTGCACGTGCCCGCGCCCGGGCGCACATGCGCATGCGCAATGGAATCTGAGGGCCGGGATGGCCCGGGTTTAGATTTCTGGCAGGATCTTCATGACATTGTGTGTTAGTGGCAGCACACAGAGCTCCTATATTTTCTTCTCAGCAGCACACATATACTACCTATTGTGTCAGCAGCACCCATAGGACTTATAGTGTGTTTGTGGCAGCACACATAGTACCTATAGTGTGTTAGTGTCAGCACCCATAGGACCTACAGTGTGTTGTGAGCACACATAGGAGCTCTATTTTTTATACTATATACACTACCGACTACAATGGCTGGAAGACCGCCAAGGAGAGGCAGACCGTGTCGAGGCAAGAACACAGGGCAGGCAGGCTCTGTTTCTAGAGACAACAGTGCTGACCGTGGACGTGGTCGTGCATTGTCATCAGCACGTGGCCATGGGACACGCTTGTCTTTGTTTTCGGCAGCTGGACATGTGGAGCCGCATCATGCCGAAGGCTTGGTAGAATGGATGACCAAGCCCTCCTCATCCTCCTCATCCTCTCTCACCCAGGCTGAGGGTACTGGCAGAGCAGCTGCCAACGCGTACTCAATGGCATCATCAGCCACCCCTTCCCTAGACCCACCATGTCCTCCTGAGGAGTCCCCCGAACTGTTTGAGCACAGTGTTGGGTAAATGCTCCAGGAGGATGCCCAACGATTCGAAGGCTCGGATTATGATACCCAGCTTGAGGAAGGCAGTAGTGTGCGCGCAGAGAGAGGGGATGCTGAAGGACAGCAATCTGGCAGTACTGTTCCACCAGCTGCAGATTACTGCCAGGTTTGCTCTAGTGGTGAAGAGGGAGGGGATGATGAGGTCACTGACTCCACGTGGGTGCCTGAAGGGAGAGAGGAGGAGGAGGAGGAGGAGGAGGATGCGGCGTCACATGTCCAACGAGGCAGGATGCCCCCTGGAGGCCAGCTAGAGGCCAGCACAGCAACTGTATCACACCGCAGAGCTCCGCCTGTGCAGGGCGCTGCCTCTGCACATTATCACAAAAGTTCTTTGGTGTGGGCCTTTTTTGAGACGAGTGCATCAGATCGCACCACTGCTATTTGCAATATTTGTCTCAAGCGTATCTCGCGTGGCCAAAACATCAGCCGCTTGGGCACCACAAGCATGAGCAGACATATGTCGACCTGCCATGCAGCTCGTTGGCAAGCACACATAAAAGACCCACACCAAAGAACAAAGCGGACCTCTCCTTGCTCCTCATCAGCTGGGATCTCCATCCCCACTATATCTTCAGTCCTCTCTGAAAGCTGCTCTGAGAGGACTGAAGGTGTAGAATTAGGTGTGTCACAACCAAGTACTTGCAGTACACCGACGTCCGATTGTAGCAGGCAAATTTCCCTGCCCCAGCTGCTGGACCGTCGAAAGAAGTATACTCCCAGCCATCCACATGCCCAGCGGTTGAATGCTAGCTTGGCTAAATTGCTAGCACTTCAACTGCTGCCTTTTCAGTTGGTAGACTCGGCCCCCTTCCGTGAGTTTGTTCAATGTGCGGTTCCTCAGTTGCAGGTTCCCAAACGCCACTTTTTCTCACGGAAGGCGGTTCCGTCTCTCTACCGGCATGTACAAGGGGCTACGCGAGTACGCAGGCAAAAAGATGCCATGCCGTGCTTGCGCTGGTGTGTTTGGGGGACAGGAGCCACACTGGGCCAGAGGTTCTGGCAGCTCTGCAGGGGCAGGCCGAGAGGTGGTTGACGCCACGCCAGCTTAAGCCAGGAATGGTGGTTTCTGACAATGGCACCAACCTCCTCTCCGCCCTGCGACAGGGGCAGCTCACCCATGTGCCCTGTATGACTCACGTCCTCAACCTGGTGGTGCAGCGGTTCTTGGGCAGGTACCCAGGCTTACAGGATGTCCTAAGGGCAGGCCAGGAAAGTCTGTGTGCATTTCCGCCGATCTTATAATGCCAGTGCTCGGCTGACTGAGCTGCAAAAGGAGCTGAACCTGCCCAAGAACCGCCTAATATGTGACTTGCCCACCAGGTGGAACTCAACGTTGGCCATGCTGCAGCGACTGCACACGCAGCAGAGGGCCATCAATGAGTACCTTTGCGACTACGGCACCAGGACACTGTCAGGGGAGCTTGGCTTTTTTTCCCCACACCAGTGGAGCATGATCAGGGATGCATGCACTGTCCTCTCACCATTTGAGGAGGCCACGAGGATGGTGAGCAGTGACAGTGCATGCATCAGTGACACTGTACCTCTTGTCCACCTGTTGGAGCATACGCTGCGTGGGATAATGGACAGGGCACTTGAGGCAGAACAGAGGCAGGAAGAGGAGGACTTCCTTGCCTCTCAAGGCCCCCCTTTATCCAGACAGTGTTCCTTCTGTCCCACCCATCACACAGGAAGAGGATGAGGAGGAGGAGGAGGAGGATTGTGTAAGCATGGAGGTGGAGCCTGGCACTCAGCATCAGCAGCAGCAGTCTTTTAGGGATGATGTACAGTCCCAACAAACCAGTGGACTTGTACGTGGCTGGGAGGAGGTGGCTGGCGATCATGTCATCCTCAGTGATCCAGAAGACTCCGGACCGAATGCCTCAGCTTACCTACGTAGCATGGCCTCCCTGATCCTGCAAAGCCTGAGGAAGGATCCTCGTGTTCTTCGGATCAAGGAGAGGGACCATTACTGGCTGGCCACTCTCCTTGATCCACGGTACAAGGGTAAGGTTGCGGACCTTATCTTGGCATCGCAGAGGGAGCAGAGGATGAGACATCTCAGGGAGGCCTTGCAGAAAGGTCTGTGCAACGCGTTCCCATAAACTGGGAGGTTACAAACTCCTGGTCCTGGACGACGAGTTGCTGAGGCTTCGGTCAGTAGCAGAAGGAGCGGTGGGGAAGGTGGATGTCTGACCTATGCGTTCAGACAATTTTCTAGTCCGCAGCCCCAAGGTATGATCGGTTCCAGCAACCATCGCCAGCGTCTGATATACATGGTGCAGGAATACCTAGGGGTAAGGTCAGACTTGGACACCTTTCCCACCGAAAATCCTCTGGCTTACTGGGTCCTGAGGATGGATCACTGGCCAGAGCTTGCACAGTATGCAATTGAGCTACTGGCCTGTCATGCATCCAGCGTTCTTTCCGAACGCACATTCAGTGCTGCTGGAGGATTTGTCACCGATCATAGGGTGCGCCTGTCCACCGACTCGGTTGATCGACTGACCTTCATAAAAATGAATCAGTCTTGGATCACCACCAGCTACCAGGCACCTGAAGCGGATATAACTGAATAATTTATAATGTCACATCCCTTCAAGACTGCCTATGCTGATGCTGAGTGACTGTCCTGTTATGTTCACTGACTATCCTCTTCCTCCTCCTCAATGATCCATGCCACCACACCACTGCCTAAGGCACAATTTTTCAGCCCTGTATAACAGGGGCGTGTACTTACAATTTTTTAAAAAATGCTTCGCAACAGGTGTGACTGCTGTGCTCCAAGTACAGTATCTGTGAGGGGTTGCAGTGTCGTGGCACCAGCACCAGTGCCTAAGGCACAATTTTTCAGCCCCTGTTGGGGCGTGTAATTACAATTTTTAGGCAATGCTTTGCAACAGGTCTCATTGCTGTGCTCAGAGTACAGTATCTGTGAGGGGTTGCAGTGTTGTGGCACCAGTACCAATGCCTAAGGCACAATTTTTCAGCCCCTGTATAACAGGGGCGTGTAATTACAATTTTTTAAAAAGATGCTTCGCAACAGGTGTGACTGCTGTGCTCCAAGTACAGTATCTGTGAGGGGTTGCAGTGTTGTGGCACCAGCACCAGTGCCTAAGGCACAATTTTTCAGCCCTTGTTGGGGCGTGTAATTACAATTTTTAGGCAATGCTTTGCAACAGGTCTCATTGCTGTGCTCAGAGTACAGTATCTGTGAGGGGTTGCAGTGTTGTGGCACCAGCACCAGTGCCTAAGGCACAATTTTTCAGCCCCTGTTGGGGCGTGTAATTACAATTTTTTAGGCAATGCTTTGCAACAGGTCTCATTGCTGTGCTAAGAGTACAGTATCTGTGAGGGGTTGCAGTGTTGTGGCACCAGCACCAATGCCCAAGGCACAGTTTTTCAGCCCCTGTTTAACAGGGGCGTGTAATTACAAATCTTGATCTAATAGTTCACAGCAGGGCCCATTCCTGCGCCCACCAAGAGTAACTATGAGGGCCTACAGTCTTGTGGCAACACCGTCCACCACCACCACCACCACCAAAGGCCCAATTTTTCTGCCCTGTTCAACAGGTGCATGCAATTACAAATCTTGATCTAATAACTCACAGCAGGGCCCATTCCTGCACCCACCAAGAGTAACTGTGAGGGCTTACAGTCTTGTGGCAACAACGTCCACCACCACCACCACCACCAAAGGCCCAAATTTTCTGCCCTGTTCAACAGGTGCATGCAATTACAAATCTTGATCTAATAACTCACAGCAGGGCCCATTCCTGCACCCACCAAGAGTAACTGTGAGGGCTTACAGTCTTGTGGCAAACACCGTCCACCACCACCACCACCACCACCAAAGGCCCAATTTTTCTGCCCTGTTCAACAGGTGCATGCAATTACAAATCTTGATCTAATAACTCACAGCAGGGCCCATTCCTGCACCCACCAAGAGTAACTGTGAGGGCTTACAGTCTTGTGGCAACACCGTCCACCACCACCACCACCACCACCAAAGGCCCAATTTTTCTGCCTGTTCAACAGGTGCATGCAATTACAAATCTTGATCTAATAACTCACAGCAGGGCCCATTCCTGCACCCACCAAGAGTAACTGTGAGGGCTTACAGTCTTGTGGCAACACCGTCCACCACCACCAAAGGCCCAATTTTTCTGCCCGGTTCAACAGGTGCATGCAAGTACAAATCTTGATCTATTAACTCACAGCAGGGCCCATTCCTGTGCCCACCAAGAGTAACTGTAAGGGCTTACAGTGTTGTGGCTACACCAACATCTAATAGGGCAAATTTCTGCAGAGTATATACGGCAGGCCCCTGCTTTCAAACATCCAACTTACAAACGACTCCTACTCGCAAACGGAAAGAGAAAACAGGAAGTGAGAGGAAATCTACCCTAGGAAGGGAAATTCTATCCTGTTACATTTAATTTGGGAAAAAGGTATCTCTTCTCTACTGATGCTTTATCACCAATCCTTGTTTCAATTAAAACCCCACTTTTCCTAAAACATTTGTCATTGGGACGGAAAGTGAGGTGAAATGTTCTGAACAGATGTGCAAAGACAGCAAATGTTACAGGGGTGATAACCCCTCCCTATGTTCTCCAAAAAGCTTAAAAATAGATTTTTTTGGGATGGAGCTACACTTCATAATGTACCTGTTCAGATTCTACTTAAGAACAAACCTACAGTCCGTGTCTTGTTTGCACCACCTATATACTGCTGTTCAGAGTATATAGGGTTGTAGGTATAGGGTTTTATTTTGGGTGCGGGGTCCCCCTTAATATCCATACAAGACCCAAAGGGGCTGGGGTGGGGGGGGGGGGGGGGGTTGATGGGTAGCCATGCCATTTTTCTCAAGGATTTTCAGCCATATGGCGGCCAGGACAAGACATGACATTAAAGCCGCAAGTGGTTTTAAATGGCTTCTTTTTTTCCTTTACAAATGTCATTTTGTGCAGGGACAGTTCTAAACACGGGAAACACATGCCACTTCACAGGCATACTTTAGACACCCCCCAGGTACCATATTTAAAGGAAAATTTCACTTTTTTTTTTCACTTCATGCATCATTTTTTTTTTTCACGTACCTGTACGTGCCATTCTTCAGGCGCGTGGGGGGTCGGATCGGACCCCCCCCGGCCGGCGGGGACGGTCGGGATCGCTTCAGGAGCGATCCGGGGGACGGCCAGTGGTTTCTGGCCACCCCTCGCGATCGCTCCTGGCGAATCAGATGCTTCCTCTGTCTGTGTCAATCAAAACACAGGCAGAGGAAGTGATGTCACGCTCGGTGCGCCGGTCTATGTGACCGGAACGCCGAGCTGTCAACATGTACAGGTTAGTGCACCAACAGTACACTGACACCAGTACACATAGGCACACAAAACACCCCGCTGTCACCCCGAGATCACCCCCAGATCACCCCCTTCCCCCCCAGTCACTGTGTCACTAATTGCAGTGATCATTTTTTTACTGATCACTGCATTTAGTGTCAGTGTGACTGTAATAACTGTCAGTGCAGTTAGTTTTAGGTCCAAGGTAGCCCCCTACCCCCCCCCAGGTAACCCCTTCACCCCCTTTTGCCAGTGTCACTAAGCGATCGTTTTTCTGATCGCTGTATTAGTGTCACTGCTGTCGCTAGGTAACCATTTTTTTTTTTTTAGGTAACCGCCATGTTTTTATAGGTTCATAAATAGGTTTATAGGTCAGGTACCCCCTATTACAACCTAAATAAAGGTTTTAACCCCTTGATTGCCCCTAGAGTTAACCCTTTCACCAGTGATCACTGTATAACTGTCACTGGTGACGCTGTTAGCCAGTTAGTTATTTCGGGTCCCCGTCAGGTTTTTTTTTTTAGGTAACCCCCTGATTGCCCCTAGTTAACCCTTTCACCCCCTTTTGCCAGTGTCACTAAGCGATCGTTTTTCTGATCGGTTCATAAATAGGTTTATAGGTCAGGTACCCCCATATTACAACCTAAATAAAGGTTTTAACCCCTGATTGCCCCTAGAGTTAACCCTTTCACCAGTGATCACTGTATAACTGTCACTGGTGACGCTGGTTAGCCAGTTAGTTATTTCGTTATTTAGGTTCCCGTCAGGTTTTTATATAGCGTCAGGTACCCCCATATATTACCTAATAAAGGTTTTAACCCCTGATTGCCCCTAGTTAACCCTTTCACCCCCTTTTGCCAGTGTCACTAAGCGATCGTTTTTCTGATCGCTGCATTAGTGTCGCTAGGTATCCAGTTTTTTTTTGTATTACTGTTAAGGGTGACGCTGGTTAGTTAGCTTGTTTTTTATACTGTCAGGGCACCGCCATTTATTACCCAATAACGGTTTAACCCCCTGATCGCCCGGCGGGTGATATCAATTAGGTTTTAGGGTCAAATAAGGTCTGCGTCGCCCAGGTTAGTGCCAGTACCGCAAACACCCACGCGCAAAGCATACACCTCCTTAGTGGCACAGTATCTGAACAGATCAATATCTGATCTGATCAGATCTATACTAGCGTCCCAGCAGTTTAGGGTTCCAAAAAAAACGCATTGTTAGCGGGATCAGCCAGATACCTGCTAGCACCTGCGTTTTCCCCCTCCGCCCAGCCCAGCCCACCCAAGTGCAGTATCGATCGATCTCTGTCACTTACAAAACACTAAGCACACATAACTGCAGCGTTCGCAGAGTCAGGCCTGATCCCTGCGATCGCTAACATTTTTTTTGTGTAGCGTTTTGATTCAGTCGCTTCAGTCAGGAGCTTTTTTACCTGTGAATCTCAAAAAAATAAAAAAAAATAAAAATAGTTGTCGTTTTATTGTTCTCTCTCTCACTCTATTCTCTCTCTATTGTTGCTCTTTTTTTACTCCATTCTATTCTGCAATGTTTTATTATGTTTTATCATGTTTTATCATGCTTGCTTTTCAGGTATGTATTTTTGTTTACTGTGTTTTAGTGTTAAGCATTTTTTTGTTTTCAGGTGCGCCATTCAGTTGCAACGCGGATTTATTTATCTTGACAGCAACAGCGTTTGCTCCCACGATACATAAAGCCGCGACTCCAACGCTGTAGGAGGTGATTTCACCACCACAGTTAAAAAAAGAGCATATATGCCGAAGCATGGGGGCAGCAGGGGGGGAGGAGCGATTGGCTCCCAATGCCACGTACATACGGTCGAAATTCCGACGTGTGTACACGGCATAACTTTTGCGGGAGGATGCCCCATGCATCGGCATATATAAAATGGTGCATGTATGCCCATCATTAGAAGGGGGTGGATGAAGGGAGGTATTCTAATGGTGGGCATACCCACCAATCAATCTCTTTTTTTCGTTCAGCCAAGAGGCTGCATGATAAAAAAAAAGATTACAATATATGTCCAGTATGTTGCTGGACTTTGAATGGTTATACCCGAATGATGCCTGCAGGTTTAGGGATCATCTTGGTATCATTCTTTTCAGCCAGTGATCGGCTTTCATGTAAAAGCAATTCTAGCGGGTAATTAGCCTCTAGACTGCTTTTACAAGCAGTGGGAGGGAATGTCCCCCTCCCGGATATAAACCGCGCCATTGGGAAATTGGGAAGGCATTATATCACACCAATCTTGGTGTGGTCAGATGCTTTGAGGGCAGAGGAAAGATCTAGGGTCTAATAGACCCCAATTTTTTCAAAAAATGAGTACCTGTCACTGCCTATTGCTATCATAGGGGATATTTACATTCCCTGAGATAACAATAAAAATATAACAAAGAAAAAAAATGGAAGGAACAGTTTAAAAAATAAATAAAAAAGCTAAATAAATAAAAATAAAAAACAAAACAAAAAAAAAAAAAAAAAGCACCCTGCCCCCCTTCTCTTGCGCAAAGGCGTACACAAGCGTTGGTCTGGCGTCATATGTAAACAGCAATTGCACCATGCATGTGAGGTATTCACCGCGAAGGTCAGATCGAGGGCAGTAATTTTAGCAGTAGACTGCCATTTTAGCACCTAAGAAATTGAAATAGGCAGTCATAAATTAAAAGCATTCCAGAAAATGTCCCCAAACCTGTTTTATGACATTAACATGCATATTGGCCCGTTGTAATTAGCAATTTTGATTTTCGAACGTTCGCGTCCATTATAATGAATAGGGTTCGAAAATTTGCGCAAATTTTCGGTCCGTTCGAAGGTTCTGGTGCGAACCGAACCCGGGGTTGTTCGGCTCATCCCTAATCATTGGTTACTAGGAAGCAAGAGGCTGCACAGCATCATTGAATGTTAGGATGCAGGTGACCTCCAGTGTCTTAGTGATCAACAATCTCACTGCCTGCTGGCATGTTTCAAATTGTAAACAAGCCAGTAGACATCCAAGTTGTTGTCCTTGACTAAATATGGTCAATATATTAAAACAATATTTTTGTTAAAATACACTAAAACTATTATTAGTGGACACAAACACAGAAATACTAACAATTCCTGACAAATATAAAAGATAAAACTGTATTGAGTTATTAAATGAAGCTAGGTGTTTGAATGAGATCTTGAAGCTCATTCACATGGGTGCTGTGGTCTGTACAGTGCAAATTTGTGTTTTTTTTGTGTGTGTCTGGAGCTGTGTGTTGGTAGCCTATGCCATGCAGCTGTAAAAACACAGCTGCAGGTCCCAATGTGGATGCAGGTGTACAACCCTGAACACAGATAGTGTGCAATCGAGGCCACTCACCTGCACACCTGTCAAATTAGAACCTGAGGCTGTGTTTGTGCAGCCGCATAAACAAACCACTCATTCACACTGTATGGGTCAGAGAAACCGTGTGAATTAATTATTTAATTAATTCACACTAATTATTTTATTATTAGTTACATCAGTTTCTACATTTTTTTTTTTAATCACTTGACCTCCGGAAGATTTTACCTCCTTCGTGACCAGAGCATTTTTTTGCTATTTGGCACTGCGCTATTTTAACTGGCAATTGCGCATTAACTGCAAAACTGTACACAAATTACATTTTTTATATTTTTTTCACACAAATAGAGATTTTTTTTAGTGGTATTTGATCACCACTGGGTTTTTTTTTTGGGATATAAAAAATGTTTTACTTTCTGCTATAAAACATATCCAATAAAAAAATCTAATTAATTTAGGGCAAAATGTATTCTTTTAGATTTGCAAATGCAATGAATAGGAAATATATAATCCTCCACCCATGTAATTATCTGTAAAAGATTCAAGTGATATATAAAAACAATATATTACAAATGTGCAAATTTACAACATATAAATGGGAGAGCTGCTCATTATAATGCCGGGTACACACGAAGGGACAATCCCGCGGGATTATCCTCTGGACTGAAGTCCAGCGGATAATCCCCTCGTGTGTGGGCGCCGGCGGACTTTTTGGCGCCAAAGTCCGGCGGACTTTTTGGCGCCAAAGTTTTAAGTTTTGTTTTAAAATTATCGCTGGACTTGGCAGTCCAGCGGACAATCCCGCCGTTAGTGGGCAAGTCCGCGGGACTTTTGAAATGAACGGACTTGCCGCTCATCGGCAAGTCCGTTCATTTAGCACGTGACTTCAGGTACGTAGCTAGCGTAGGCAGTTACTGCCGCCGCGCTAGCTCCGTGACCTGGCATGGATTTAAAGGGAATCCCCACGCCGAAAAAACGGCGTGGGGGTTCCCCCCAAATCCAAGTCAGACCCTCATTCGAGCACGCAGCCTGGCAGGCCAGGAAAGGGGTGGGGACGAACGAGCGCCCCCCCCCTCCTGAGCCGTACCAGGCCGCGTGCCCTCAACATGGGGGGTGCACTGGGGAAAGGGGGGCCGTGCGGCCCCCCCACCCCAAAGCACCTTGTCCCCATGTTGATGAGGACAAGGGCCTCTTCCCGACAACCCTGGCCGTTGGTTGTCGGGGTCTGCGGGCGGGGGCTTATCGGAATCTGGGAGCCCCCTTTAATAAGGGGGCCCCCAGATACCGGCCCCCCACCCTATGTGAATGAGTATGGGGTACGATGTACCCCTACCCATTCACCTAAGGTGTAAAATGTAAAGTACAAAAACACACACACTTTTGAAAAAATATTTTATTGCACTGCTCCGGGGGTCTTCTTCCGTCTTGGGGGTCTTCTCGCCGGACTCCTCCGCTCTCTTCTGCTCTTTTACCTAGCTCTTTCACGAGCGGGGGGAGTCCGGCTACCTTCTTCGTCATCGCCGCCGTCGTCGTCTGGGGTCTCGATCCGCCTTCGGGGGTCTTCCGGGGGTCTCTTCTGTTCTTGCGGCGGTCGTCGTCTTCCGCGCCACCGGCGCCTTGTTCTTCTTCTTGTCCTTCTTGTTCTTCTTCTTCTTCCGATGTTGACCCGTCGCTGTCTCTGCCGGAATGCCTGTGCCGCTCTGCGCTCGGACTTATATAGGGGACATGGGGGACAGGGTCACATGTTCATGTCACATGTGACCCCGCCCCCTTGCGATGTCACAGTCCCAGCATCACACAGGGGGCGGGGTCACCATGTGACATGTGCATGTGACCCTGTCCCCCATGTCCCTATATAAGTCCAAGCGCAGAGCGGCACAGGCATTCCGGGCAGAGACAGCAACGGGTCAACATCGGAAGAAGAAGAAGAACAAGAAGGACAAGAAGAAGAACAAGGCGCCGGCGGCGCGGAAGACGACGACCGCCGCAAGAACAGAAGAGACCCCCTGAAGACCCCCGAAGGCGGATCGAGAACCCCAGACGGCGACGACGACGAAGAAGGTAGCCGGACTTCCCCCGCTCGGTAAAAGAGCTAAATGGCGGGGGAGTCGGCGAGAAGACCCCCAAGACGGAAGAAGACCCCCGAAGGCGGATCAGACCCCCAGACGGCGGCGATGACGAAGAAGGTAGCCGGACTTCCCCCGCTCGGTAAAAGAGCTTGGTAAATGGCGGGGGAGTCCGGCGAGAAGACCCCAAGACGGAAGAAGACCCCGAAGGCGGATCGAGACCCCCAGACGACGACGAAGAAGGTAGCCGGACTTCCCCCGCTCGGTAAAAGAGCTTGGTAAATGGCGGGGGAGTCCGGCGAGAAGACCCCCAAGACGGAAGAAAACCCCCGGAGCAGTGCAATAAACTTTTTTCAAAAGTGTGGGTTTTTTTTTTACTTTAGGTGAATGGGTAGGGGTACATGTACCCCATACTCATTCACATAGGGTGGGGGGCCGGTATCTGGGGGCCCCCTTATTAAAGGGGGCTCCCAGATTCCGATAAGCCCCCGCCCGCAGACCCCGACAACCAACGGCCAGGGTTGTCAGGAAGAGGCCCTTGTCCTCATCAACATGGGGACAAGGTGCTTTGGGGTGGGGGGGCCGCACGGCCCCCCTTTCCCCAGGGCACCCCCCATGTTGAGGGCATGGTACGGCTCAGGAGGGGGGGGCGTGTTCGTCCCCACCCCTTTCCTGGCCTGCCATGGATTTGGGGGGGGGACCCCCACGCCGTTTTTTCGGCGTGGGGATTCCCTTTAAATCCATGCCAGCTTGCGGAGCTAGCGCGGCGGCATTTACTGCCTACGCTAGCTACGTAACCTGAAGTTACGTTCGAAATCAACGGACTGCTCCGTGTGTGGGCAAGTCCGTTCATTTTCAAAAGTCCCGCGGACTTTTGGCCGGCGGATTATCCGCTGGAGAAGTCCGTGCGTGTGTGGGCAAGTCCACACGCTCGGAAAGTCCAGCGGACCCAGCTGGAAAGTCCCGCGGGATTTCCGCTGGACTAGGTCCGCCGGCAAAAGTCCGCACGTGTGTACGTGGCATAAGGCTAACCTGAAAGTTATGAATCACAAATAAATTATTAATGGCGCTCTCACGTCCATAAATAAATGAAAGTGCTTATAGCTCCAGTGAAATCATGTCAAAACATTTAAGAATGCAATGTCCTTTAAAAAATCCCAAGTGAGCCCAAAAAACACAGCAGTAATTCCACACTGACAGTGACCATTAGTTTCTCCTATTCACCAGCATGCAAGCACATAGCCCACTCACTGGAACATTTTGACCCCTATTGCAGGCAGTCAAAAACAGCATTGGGTGTCTGAGGATTCTGCTCGCATTAATCCACTGTTCCAATTGTCAAAGGAATGTCACGGGACAGATCATCAGTGGCGAGGATCTTGTGCCTTTACATTTTCAGAACTCAAAAAGGGGAGGTAAAAGAGAAGCCTCTCATAGTGCAGTATATCCAATTAAATTTAAAAAAATTGTTAAAAACATATATCTGATGTCATCAGGGGTCTGGCGGTCAGGCGAAAGGAATCCGGCTACTATATACATAGCCCACACTCTTACATGAACCCCCAGTAGTGCTCCCTCTATGTGACCCCCACACCATGTTTCCTGGGCTCCACTATCCCCTCTGTGGGCCCTGGACCTCTGTAGTGAGTGTTGCTGGGTAAAGGGAAGGAAGACCAGGAAAAATCAATTCACTGATCCCCCCCAAGCTAGAATGTACACATAAGCGATAGGCATTACATCACTTCTGGGTTCATCTGTCCTCACTGTGGCTGACTAAGAAGCTAATGGAGTGTGATCTGCACTCCATTAACTTCACCAGAAGGAAAAATCCTATCACATAGGGGACTGAAAGTCCCTTATGTGATAAAACAATTTAGTGAAAAATAAAGTACAATAACATTAATTATACTACACATGTTACATATCACATTGCACACTGATGTGAGAGCAATTTTTCTATGGCCATTATTCACAGTTAACTCTAAACTGATGACCTGTAGTGACATTCAAAATGTCATCTATGAAAACTTTGAGGTGATGAAGTTCATTGTCATTCCACGGGCATGCACAATTTTAAGCCTTGACATGTTTGATATCTATTCACTCGACACAACCTTATCTTTTATATTTTACCAAAACTTGGGTAATATATTGCATTTGTGTACTTTAAAGTGTATTGTTTGTGCTAACATCATGTGGCATAAAATGTATGAACTACCACCTTTTGATTCTTCTAGCTCCGTTCTTTCCGAAAATATATAATATTTGGGGTTTTTAACTAATCTTCAGACCTAAAATAGTTTTCTAAACATTTCTGCAAAATAAACAAAAATGGCTCAGGCAATGAAAGGGTTAAAAGATATGTAAACCCTAATAATTACCTAACAAGTGAAAAAAATATCCAGAATTTCATAGCTATTCTATGTCCTGTTCAATCTGCCTGCGTAATTGGTCTTCTAAGTATTCTGTAGTTTATCAAGAGACAAATGGGCAGGGCTGGCACCATTCATTTTGATTTCAGGTGAGTAAAGGCAGAGTAGTCAGCTGCAGCCAAAGGTATTGGGGGGTATTTGTTCTAGGAGGGGAAATGGGGGGGGGGGGTTTAGGGATTTGTGCTGGGAATGGGGGATTTGGAGTGGCGGGGGGGGGGGGGGAATGTGCTAGTGATTTGGTTTTGACAAATAAATTGTTTTTAGTTTTTGTATTGTAGAAAAGCAGAGCCTAAATAACTCTTTTGGTTAAATTTGAAAACTAAAAAAAAATTCCAGGCATAAATTTGAAAACCTTGGGCGTTTTGCCAAGTATTACAAACCAAAGAAAATGTAATGAGGATTTTAACACAATGATGTGCATAAATTCTTGGTTTTCAATAATAGTGTGACACGACCTAAAAATGTCAGGATGGTACCATTACAAAATGCTTTGCATTTACCAATTAGATGCTGATAGCAGGGATAAAAAAAAAAAAGAAGCAAATATAGAACATGCACAGACAAATGTGTTGTCTAGTCTTGAACCAGAATAGGTTAGGATTCCTTTCTGCTCTTTACTGGCAGGATAATCACATCAGCAGACATGCAGGAGTCAGCACATTTTAAAATTCCTAATAAGCCAAATGATGATGACTCGTGTCTCACACAGACATCTTTTGCCTTTTACTTTTTCATTTTCTAGTTTTGTTTTATTAGCCAAGGAGAAGCAAGGAACTGAAATGCAGCAACAGGTTGCACATTTCATGCAGACAGCTTTACTGATGACCAGTTGAGAGGCAGATGGCCATCTCCAGCAGCAGCATATTTTAAATAGGCAGCATTAAGGAGCATTCCGGAGCCATAATCTAATTTCTGCACCAAAGTGAGGTTTGCCACTGATTACAGCACATGGTGGTGATCCTGTGGTATGGTATGTGATATAAAGGGTGGAAAGGGTACTGTCTATTAATCAACTACTTCCAAAAACACACCATAGTCGCATAACATCAGTAGAGAAGGGAACATAGTGCACCTTCCTCCTCCTGTAAATTACCAATACATGCCAGATACATCTAGGTAGGCTAAAATGGGGCAATTTACATCAGTTTTCTACTTTAGTGAGTGGCTGGGTGTCACCACTGATAGCTTGTGTGCCCGACGCCATGACCTATGTAGCCTACCCACAAATAAGGGTAGCTGAAAGTGTATCTGTAGAAACCCTTTTTCCTTTTTTGTAGCTTTGGATATGTTAAAGAAAAGGTTGTAACCCCTCTCAGGTTTTTATAAGGTAATGGTTTCCCTGTTGAGGAGATTCACATCTCTATTTGTCCATTTTACATTTGTTACAGAAACAAGTAAGCCTCCAATCTTTGTAGTATGATTTACTTTTTGAGAAAAAATGTGCTGATACTGATATTCTGTATATATACTATATATACACACAGTATATATTGTATACGTTTGTAGCTGAAGTCATCTGTGTTGACCAATTTTTCAGAAAGGATTCCAGAGGGTGGGCAAAAGAATACCTGCACTGCAAGATGGGCTAGTTTAAGCCACTGATCAAGCCTGCAGACTCAGTAGTTCATGCTGTCACTGGAAGGAATTTACTAAGATTGAAGTAGACATGGCAGCCAACCAGCTTCTACCCTTCAATTTTAAATCTCAACTGAACAAGCTGAAGATAGAAGCTAATTGGTTACAATGGACAACTGCTCCAGTTTCCATCAGCGCCAAAAAAATACTGGCATCTGGTGCCCCAGTGAGGGGATGGAGCTGGGGAAAAAAAAGATGGCGTTGGAAAAAGTGTTGGAGTACTGAGGGTGGAGAAGGTCAGATCGTCAGAAAAAAAATGGCATTGGTGTTTTGTTGAGTTTCTGGGGGTTGACATTGAGAGCACTTGAATGCTGGTGGACATTTCAATTAATCAAAAAAGTAAAGCATATTGATTGATTGATCAGCTTAACAGTCTGTATGTAAGTTAATAAATACATTTACTATTGAGCTCTTTTAATGCATCTCCAGAGATGCTGGTGGATAACTCTAAGTGCGCCATTGGAGATGGGGAGACTGAATGACTGAAAAGGCCAGGCTGAACAGAAATACATAAGAATAGCAACACTCCACTCCAGAGACAGATCTCATTTGTTACCTTACTCTAATTCTTACCGTCCTGGGAGTTTGGTACTCCCAGGAGGGTAAGAATTAACTGTAACTATAAGCCACAAAGCAAACTGTGGCAAGACTTGCTCTACAGTGGAGGATCGCACTTTGGTACCCTATCTACCAATCAAAATGCTTGTTACATTCATTCAAAAAAGAACAAAAAAAACAAAGAGGTGATATATTTTCACTTGCTGTGTATATACCATTTATATACAGTTTAGTTTGTCAATAATGTAACACTAAAAGTAATCTGAAAGGTATTTAGCACAGTTTACACCATAATTTGTTCTCGACTCTTGAAGCCTTTTCTTTTAAATGTACACCAGTGTGAACAAGGCCAAAAGAAATACCAAGTCAAGGCCAAAAGAAATGCTGAGTGTATCTTCTGCACTCATATTTATTAACAAGAAATATGTAGTCATCAGCACAACAAATGACAATTTCAGTCTCTGAGCAACAGACAGGCAATAGTACCATTAAATTGCCAAGTAACTTTAAATAAAATGGTCATAATGTTTTGTTATTTATAATAGCACTTAGTGGAGAATTATTAATAGTTAAGTGTTTTCATGACATAATAACTTCAATATAGTTGATGTTGCTTCCTTTATTGTAACTACTTGCCGCCAAATCACATACATGTACGTGATTGACTGCAAGTGATTATATCAGGGTTATGGCTGTAGTTGTCAGCCATAACCCCATATTGTTTTTAGAGCCAACGTTGCTTTGCAAAGTAAAAGCTCTCTGGGCTTTCCTATGCGATCGGGAAGCCCAGCACTGAAGCTGGTGGTTGCGCCAGCTGATAATAGAGCTGATCAGAAGGTCTCCGATTATCTCTATGGTCTAGGACAGGGGTCTCCAAACTTTCCGAACAAAGGGACAGTTTGCTGTCCTTCAGACATTGAAGGGCTCGGACTGTGCCCAATGGGAGTAAGAAAAGCCCTGGTATCAATGGGAGTAAAGAATGCCCCATTGTTGGTATTAGGGGAAGAAATAGTACCCCATCATTGGTGTCTTTTGGAGGAATAGTGCCCCATTATTGGTGCCAAGGGAAGGGATAGTGCCCCATCATTGGTGTCAGTGGGAATGATAGACCCCTGCAGTTGGTGTCAGTGGGAGGAATAGTACCCCATCATTGGTGTCAGTGGGAAGAATAGTGCCCCATTGTTGGGGTCAGTGGTAGGAATAGTACCCTATTGGTTGGGGCCGGTGAAAGGAATTATGCCTTGTATCAGTCAGAGGAATAGTGTCCCAAGGGGCTGATAAAGGCAAACAATGGGCTACATCCGCCCCCCGGGTTGAAGTTTGGAGACCGCTGGTCTAGGAGACCAGAGGCGACAAGCATTTTTGTCACATTCGGTTAGGACAGAACACTTAATTTAAACTTAAACTTAAACACTGCCATTTCTTTTTGGAAAGCATGAGATCAATGTTTTTTTTTTTATCTCATGCTTCAAGGGTAGAGCAGAGATCTGGAGTCTTATAGACCCCAGATGTCTCCATAAAGAAGACCTGTCACTTCCGGTTCCGGCGCCACATGAGAAGGAGGTAGATATGCTCGGCTTCCGCCACACTCCTCACAAATCCTGCTATCTAAATCCGCTAGTACCTCAGGGAGACCCCCCTTCATCCCGCTAACTAGGGGATCATATGGATCGCTTTGTGGAGCGATCACACACTCGAGCAGTGCCCGCCACGGTACCCCCGTGGAAGACACGGCCTCAGCCGAAGCCAAAATGGAGGCCGCTCCGTGTTTAACAGAGATGCTGCAGTCTCCCACAATACCAGGAGAAATGGCCACAGATCCTGCCTCTCCTGCAGGCATAGCACAAGCAGTAGTTACCTTACTGGGCCCCACTTTGACTGCTACAGTGGACGCCGCAGTACACAGGGGGCTGTAGCAGCTGCATATAGAATTACAGGCACAGGCTCAGAGGCTTTCACACATGGAAGACAGGCTCTCACCACTGGAAGATGAATCTACTTCCAACTCTGCTGTGCTAGCATGCATTACTGCTGCAAACAGGGACATATGGGACAAGCTTGACGATTTGGAAAATCGATTGGGAAGAATCAATTTACGCATTATTGGGCTGCCAGAACCTATTTCCAATACCCAGCTCATGAATATCTGCGCTAAAATTATTCCTGAACAACTGGGGCTCTGCATATCCTGCATTATTGTACGTGCCCACCGCATTGGTCAGTACTCAGAAAGTCGCATCAAACCTCGATATGTCATTGTCAAATATCTCAACTATGCTGACAAAAACCCCATTATGCAGAAATTTCACTATACACGTTCCCTGTCCATTGATAGTGCAAACCTGCTACTCTTTGCAGACTACTCAATGAAAGTAATGAAATAACGTAAGGCTTTCTCCTCGATCTGCACAACTCTATACAACAACCAAGTTAGATTCTCCCTCGCCTAGCCGCCAATCTTTGCATCCAAACACACAAGGGAACACCTTACTTTCGCCTCCCTGGAAGAAGCGGAACAATACATTAATGACTCTGGCACAGAAATGGAACACATCAACTCTGCAGAGGGCTCCTCTTCAACATCTACTACTTCTCCCTCCGCACCACCTAAACAACAATGCAGCCCAACCAAGCCTCCATACAAACGCAGTCGATTTACACACCAGGGAGATTGATCCGGAAATCGCTGACAGATTTCAGAGACTCCCTATCAGTGAATATACATGGGAGATGGGTGGTATTATTACCCCCTTGTCTCCCTCCCCCTTTCTCTGTTTTTGTTTGAACTCTCTGATGCATTATATGGACTAACCCACTGCGCTACTCATATATGATTGTTAGCTAGCTGTTTCTCTTACCACTAGGATAAATTACTATATGCACCTATGGGTACCTTTAAGGTTCCTGCTAACCAACTCCCTTGCTCCCTCCTAGAGGTGACTCTTAAGCTGAGCACTTGCTCTCCAGAATCTATCCCTCCACCCAGCTCTGACTGGCCCCCCCCCTATCCCTACACCTCTGACCATCCCTCCCCGATACCCATTACCTCTTACCTTTACATGCCTACTTTACCCAATGCAGACCATACCTCTTTTATTAAAACACTCTGATGTACAAAAAATCCACAAGGCATTATCTGCCTTTATATGGTCCCGCAAAAAATCATGCATTGCGCTACAAAAACTATCTGTTTCCCAAAGTCCGAGGGTGGAGAAGGCTTGCCCAATATACGTTTCTACAATCTCTCATACCTACTTAGACAGGGCCTGGAAAGGCTGTCTGGAAAGTCCAGGTACTCCAATATAATACTCAAGGGTGCCTTGGCCTCTCCGCACCCCCTTTCTGCCATCCTTCACTGAAATCTTAACGCTCTACCACCACACCTTAAATCAAGTGTACTCATCAAAGATACGATGATTGCCTGTAGAGAGGTATGGAGACTACTGGGGCTACCATCAAGTATTTAATGCCATCTACCAATCCACAACAACCCTATGTTCCTCCCATCCACTCTACATAAGGCCTTTGCTCAATGGCGTACCAAGGACCTTACTAAAATAACCGCCATGTAACATGGCAAACCTGGCGAGTTCAAATCCTTCCAAACCCTATCACGGGAATTTTCCTTGCCCTCATCTTCTTTCTACCATTAATTAAACAACTATCTATGGTCTTGTTGTGGGCCTCAGACGGATCCCCTTCAAAAGTCCTTTATTGATATTGTACTCCAAAGAGACGACTACTCCATCTCCAGCCTATACTCTCACCTCATTACACACCCATCAGAAAAATATCATCTCAAGCCATTCCAAAAATGGTCTAACATCTTTGATGACAACCATCGGGAAAAATCCTTGAAGGATGCAGACATGTCTACAAATTTGGAGCTAATGGTACTCTATATGCCCGCCTGCTGAAATATTGTACCTCCACTGTGCCAATTCTTCCAAAAATAATAATGATGATAATACTAATAATGTGTGTACACAAAGTATATAAAATCATAAATACGTGAAGTGAACTAGCTTCCACTCTAAAAATAGTCAAATAGGTAGTATACAGATTAAATCTCCAATGTGAAATGTTTTGAAGACAATAATCCAGTGGCGCTACTGAACATAAAAAATGTGTATAAATATAATGAAATAAAATAAAATGTGAAAAAAATATTAATGATAATAAAAACACTAATAACTGTATGAAAAATAATGAAATGAAACACCACGTGAAATAGTGCAACACTACATAAATAAAAAAAAAGTCCTTTTGATCTCTGTGACAGAAAGTAATCTTCAAAACATATTCAATCTTCCAAAAAAAATGTTTTAATTCTTCCACCACACCGACGTGCCTCGTGATCCCGCTCCCAATGAGACCGCACTCACCAGATGGTGATGCCAGCCACTCTTGTGGTTGGCACTCAAGCTGTTTAACCACACCTGGGTCAGTATTCGATCACACCAGAACGTACATATCCATATGTGAAAATAAAAGGTGAACAATGCTCCACATAGCGTGATTCTATTTCAAAAAAGTTTATTCAACCATATCCAAACACGCACACTTCAATGGTGTCACTCACATGTTAAACGTGAAAAAACAGCAGTGAATCTCTGCAAATATCTCCACAGCAAGCAGAAAATAGAAGAAATGACTTGGAAGCACACCAAACTGGTCACACAGGATCCCAAAATATGCCGCACTGTATCTCACCCTCTCCAGACGCTATTTACAGTGTTCCCACTATCCGGTGGACTCTGAATTATGTCTGTGGCAAGCAAAGGAATACCGGGATCTCCAAAAAACCACGTCAAACTAGTCAAAGGATTCTTACTGTCCGTGTGGCCACGCCCCTGACATGTTTCGTCATGTGACTTCTTCCTAGGAAGCGTGTTTCATTTCATTATTTTTCATACAGTTATTAGTGTTTTTATTATCATTAATATTTTTTCACATTTTATTTTATTTCATTATATTTATACACATTTTTTATGTTAAATAATGTCTACAAATTTACTGTCTCAGAAACATGGCGTGAAACGCAATTTAAGATTATACACAGAGTATACTACCCG
This sequence comes from Lithobates sylvaticus, assembly GCA_028564925.1. Classification (NCBI taxonomy): domain Eukaryota; kingdom Metazoa; phylum Chordata; class Amphibia; order Anura; family Ranidae; genus Lithobates; species Lithobates sylvaticus. Next base: position 523,333,157 of record CM053029.1, read on the forward strand.
TTCCACATCAACAAGGCAGACCCAACTTAAGCGCAATGCCCCTGGTTCTCACTACCACACCCCACATTGCTTCACCATCTCTGGGAATGCCCAACTATAAATACTTACTGGGACTCCGTGCTGGCCTTCGTCTCTAACAGCAATAAAACTTGGATACCAAAAAAACATCTATTGTGCCTGTTCGGATGCGAACCACCCTCATCCACATCATCAGCAGTAAGACCACTCAACATTTCACAATGGACTCATATATGTTTCCTAGTTGCCCGCAGGACTATTATGTCTCATTGGATTAAATCAACACCACCCAATTTACCGGCAGTGAAAAAAGCTGTTCTCTCGCTCTTCTACCTGGAGAGACTAGACACCATCGTACTGAACTTTCGCTCTACTTCACGCTTCTTCGTGAGATGATGTAAATACATGGAGATCACATTCACCCAAAAGGACCTACAGGAACTTATGCAACCATTTTGCTTTACGGACTGGTATCTTAAATGAGATCTTACCAATATCCTAGGTAATTTCAAACTGTCCAACTTGTCTGACTCCTCTGCTTTTCTACCACCCTAGAACATCCACAACTTCATGAAGCTCTTTGGTGACCGTGACTATCCATGGCTAAAAACTAAATGCTCTAAAACAAGTAGCCTTGTCCACTATTATTGTTGTAGCTAGGCCAGTCTCTGAAATCATTAGTTAAATACATCATACGTTGCTTCTACTCCTGAAGGTACCAATGTTTAGGATGCCATTTCGTTCTGAAATACTTTGTTGTATTATTGTTGTACAGGTAAATATGATTCCCCTATCATCCTCCCCCTTTCCCATACCTCCCCCACACCCTCCCTTCCCTACTCATGTTCAAACTTCAATTGTTTATATGATTATACATGCTTCAGAGCTAATGAGCTCTATTCCATTGTAATGTACAAAACCAAATAAATATTTTTTATTAAAAAAAAAGAAGACCTGTTATGCTTTATTTCTATCCCAAGGGATGTTTACATTTATTGTGATAGGAATAAAAATGATCAAAAAATAAATAAAGAAATTAAAGGGACAGTGTAAAAATAAAAAAATTGATGTAGGTCACGCATCACATATGTAAAGGGTGTGCGCGTAACACATGTGAGGTGTTGCCATGAACCTTATAGTGAGAGCAATAATTCTAGTGCTAGACATCTTATAGTGACTCTAAACTGGAAACCTGCAAACATTTTGAATGCATCGCATATGGAGATTTTTAAAGGCTAACTCCACTTTCATGTGGAAAAAAATAGCAAATAAAGAAAAAATAATATAGCGCATATGATTGCGACACTAATCATTTTGTAATTGAATATTACTAAAAATGACCTTTCCTTTTCAATCTGCAGCCAATGTAATTTTCTGAGAATACATTGCAATATGGCTACCTGGAGTTTTCTGTACACAGAGTGTGTACTGACCACTCCCCAGAAACATAATTTCCTGCTTGTGTGATTGACTCACCCATTTTCCCAGAAGTCTGCCTAAGATACAAGTCAGATTTCAGTCATCCCTTGCAACAAAAATGTCATTTTTTGGGAGGTGCTTTCAATAGGAACCCATCTGAAGGGATGCAGGCCCAGCAGATTTCCTCATTAGTGCCCTTTAGCTCCACACCTGACTGATAATTATGAAACCACTCCCATTAGATCTACTCAGAGCAGAGGCACAGAAACACACATGGACTTCTTCAGAATATCAAAAGGTAGGAATCTGCAACAAAGTTTATTATAACCCTTGCAATGTACATTGATCACCCAGAGGGGAATGTTTTTTTCTCAACAAAAGTGGAGTTACGCTTTAAGTATCGTAGTGTGTTGCCATTCTAGGAGTGTGCACAATTTTAAAGTGGGCATGTTATGTATCTATGTACTTGGTGTAACATCATCTTTTATACTTTACTAAAAAATTGTGTCATATATTGTGTTTTTTTTGTATTGAAATTCATTAAAGTATATTTTTTCTGAAAAAATAAACCTGATATGCAAATACCATGTGACATAATAAATTGACATAATAAATTGCAATAACCACCATTTTATTCTATAGGGACTCTCCAAAAAAACAAACAAAAAATCAAAACAAAAATAAAATAAAAAGAATATATATATAAGAAGAAGGCCAGTACGGTGGTCTGAATTTATGGGAGGAGCCCAGGGATGGGGGTATTTAAGCAGCCCAATCATCCGTGGTCTTTGTCAGGTCCTGTGCGCACTGCTCACTACCATGCCACATATTCTAACTATGCGAGGGGGGTCAGTGTTTTGATCCACAAATCTCTAGCATTTCAGTTGGTACAGGTCAAATTTGACCCCCAGGGGCGTTACGTCCTGATGCATGCCCTGATAGGGGGCTTTCCGTATGTTATAGAACAGGGATCCTCAAACTACGGCCCTCCAGCTGTTGCAGAACTACACATCCCATGAGGCATTGTAAAACTCTGACATTCACAGACATGACTAGGCATGATGGGAATTGTAGTTCCTGAACAGCTGGAGGGCCGTAGTTTGAAGACCCATGTTATAGAAGGTATTTACTTGCCGCCTCCGGCTGATGTCACTTTGCTTCATGAGTTAATGCATAAGGTGGTGCAGTTTGACGTCAGCAGAGTGCTAGTGGTAGGGGATTTTAATTTAGTGATGGCCAGTGATCTGGACAGGCTTCACCCCTCCCCCAGTCCGTGACATATAGAACGTTGTCGCGGCTGGACATGGCATTTGCTTCATCTGATATGCTGCGGGTGACATCCTCTGCTGAGATCCTCTCCCGTGGCATATCGCATCATGCTCCGCTATTGCTAAAGGTGCAGTTGGCTCCAATTGGAGGCCCGCGACTATGGAGATTGTCCAAATATTGGATTATGGAGGAAAAAATACAGGAAGACATGCCTGAGGAATTATGTAATTATTGCATAAACAACACGGACTCTGCTAACCCACAGGTCCTCTGGGACGCCTTTAAGGCATGGGTTAGGGGCACATACATAAAAAAGATAGCGGGTAGGCAGCGCAAATACACGCAATCCCTTAAACAATTGGAGGACAGGGCCTCAGCCATGGAAAAGGAGTATGTTAGACACCCTACTCAGGTAAATTATGTGCCCTGGCAGGGAACTCTTCGGAAGTTGTCGCTGCTGGGGATAGACAAGACCAAAAAAGCTATGCTAGCCAGTACCCAAAGGGTGTTCGAATTTGGTGATAAGAACGGGAGGCTTTTGGCGTGGTTGGCTAAGGGTCAATTTGCTACGACTCATATAGGTCGGTTAAGGGATGCAGGAGGGGACACTTTGACCACCCCGGAGGCAATTAGTAATAGGTTCATGCAATACTGCCATGACTTATATGCATCCAAAGTCACCTATGCAGACAGGGAACTGACATCATACTTGGACTTAGTTGACCTCCCCCAGCTTGACCCTGACCAGCAGAAGACTCTAGATAGTGACATTACCTTAGAGGAAGTCCAAAAAGCGATGAGCTGCATGCAAGCAGGTAAATCCCCAGGCCCGGATGGTATTCCTATCGATTTCTACTCAGTCCATCAGGAAATGCTAGCTCCTAGACTGGTTTCCCTTCTCTCGCAGTTCTCTTCACACTACCTGCTTCCTGACTCTATGACTGAGGCGGTGGTGGTATTGGTGCCCAAACCTGGTAAGGACCCGGAGGAATGCTCGGCGTACAGACCCATATCACTAATTAATGCTGATGCTAAATTAATTGCCAAGATCCTGGCCCTTAGGCTGGCCAAAGTGATAAAGGGTCTGATACACCACGACCAGACCGGGTTCATGCCAGGGAAGGGCACCGATATTAACATTCGCAGGCTCTTTCTCAACTTGGGGATAGTCCATGACAATAGAGGCTCCAGAGTCATAGCCTCCCTTGATGCGGAGTAGGCTTTTGACTCCGTTGAGTGGAGGTATTTGTGGGAGGTACTTAGGAGATTTGGGTTTGGGCCGAAGTTCCTGGCTTGGTTGGGTATGTTGTATAAGTCCCCTAAAGCCAGGATCCGTACTAATGACACCCTTTCAGAGTTTTTTCTCCTCCAGAGGGGCACTAGACAGGGCTGCCCTCTATCGCCCAGCCTTTTTGCTCTGGCTCTCGAGCCCCTGGCCGCCAAGATTCGAGAGCCAGGGGCGATCCAGGGTCTCCGGGTTGGCCCTCTGGAGGAGAAAATCTCCCTGTATGCAGATGACGCTTTGCTATATCTGCATGACGCTGAGACGTCTCTTCAGACTGCTCTAGGAATTTTTAATGAGTTTGGGAAGTTCTCGGGGAACAACATCAATTGGTCTAAGTCCCTGCTGTTCCCTCTAGACCCTCAGCCTAGGTCAGAGAGTATCTCCTCTCCCTTATTGTGGGTGGAGGAATTTAAATATTTGGGAATTGTGGTGTCCAGAGATGTTCAGGCCTTTAATCGCCTTAACCTGCAGCCCATTGTCACAAAGCTTAAGGAACACTGTGCTAGATGGAGGGACCTCCCCCTAAACTTATTAGGACAGATCAATGTCATCAAAATGCTATACCTACCTAAATTTAATAATATTTTCAGGAATAGCCCTGTGTGGCTCCCTGGAGCCTTTTTCAAGGAACTTGAGGGGTTCATTGGCTCCTTCCTGTGGGGGGGTGCTTCCCCAAGGTTGGCCAGAACTACACTTCAACTCCCCATGCGCTGCGGATGGCTGGCACTTCCTAATTTCACGGTTTATTACTGGGCGGCAATACTAGTCACGGTGAGGTGGTGGTTTGAGCAATCTGGTTCGAACACTGCCACTTGTCTTGAAGCAGCCGCGCTAGGTTCCCTGACAGAACTGGGTAACCTGGTGTACAGAGGGCCAGCAGCATACCCCTCTCTTCCGAGTACCACCAAAGTGACCCTGAGAGTCTGGGCTGTTGCTAGGAAGAGATTCCTGGCACCGAACCAGTGGTCTCCCCACACTCCACTGTGGGGGAATCCCTCATTGAAGAACTTTAGGTCCATCCCGGATCCGCAGCTATGGGCCAGTTACGGAATTAAGACACTCCGGGATATATTCCTGGCGGGCCTCTTGCTTCCCTTTCGGGCCCTGGTAGCGAAGTTCGGGTTACCGGAGCACATGTTGTTTAGGTACTTTCAGTTAAGGCATGCAGTCAGGGCTCAATTCCCAGAAGCGGTAGTGCTGCAGTCTGACCCTGTTGAGGAGACCCTTGCTCAGAAAACGCTAGTAAAAACTCTCTCCACTCTATATTTTGTACTACTGGGAGTGGACTCTCCTAAGATGAACACCCTTTGGGGCAAATGGCACAACGACATCCCGAGTCTAGATAGGGAAATATGGGAAGAATGTTTTGAGGACGGGGCGAAGTTAGTGATATCCTCTAGGGATAGGCTGGTACACACTAAATGTATGCACCGGGTATATTACACCCCGCAGAGGTTACACAGGATTTATCCACATAGAGCACCAAACTGCCCCAGGTGTCAGTCCCCAGAAGGCACGTTTATTCACATGTTTTGGCTGTGCCCGCGGATAGTGAGGTTCTGGTCCGCAGTTTTTGAGTGCATTAACATACGTCTGCAGCTTGATGTACCGATGTCGCCCGAACTAGCGTTGCTGGGCATTCACGAAGATGAACAGAGGCCTAGGTACACTAGACTGCTGATTTCTCTTCTGGTGTTTTACGCCAGAAGAGAAATTCTCAGGACTTGGATCTCATCTTCTCTAGGGATGAGCCGAATACCCCCGGGTTCGGTTCGCACCAGAACCTTCGAACCGACCGAAAGTTCGCGCGAATTTTCGAACCCTATACGTTATAATGGACGCGAACGTTCGAAATCAAAAGTGCTAATTACAACGGCCAATATGCATGTTAATGTCATAAAACAGGTTTGGGGTCCCGGGTCCTGCCCCAGGGGACATATATCAATGCAAAAAGAACTTTTAAAAACTAACGTTTTTTCGGGAGCAGTCATTTTAATGATGCATAAAGTGAAAAAAAAAAAAGTGAAATTTTCCTTTAAATATGGTACCTGGGGGGTGTCTAAAGTATGCCTGTGAAGTGGCATGTGTTTCCCGTGTTTAGAACTGTCCTTGCACAAAATGACATTTTTAAAGGAAAAAAAGAAGCCATTTAAAACCACTTGCGGCTTTAGGTTTGTTCTTAAGTAGAATCTGAACAGGTACATTATGAAGTGTAGCTCCATCCCAAAAAAATCTATTTTTAAGCTTTTTGGAGAACATAGGGAGGGGTTATCACCCCTGTAACATTTGCTGTCTTTGCACATCTGTTCAGAACATGTCACCTCACTTTCCGTCCCAATGACAAATGTTTTTGGAAAAAGTGGGGTTTTAATTGAAACAAGGATTGGTGATAAAGTATCAGTAGAGAGGAGATACCTTTTTCCCAAATTAAATCTAACAGGATAGAATTTCCCTTCCTAGGGGTAGATTTCCTCTCACTTCCTGTTTTCTCTTTCCATTTGCAAGTAGGAGTCGTTTGTAAGTTGGATGTATGAAAGTAGGGGCCTGGTGTATATACTCTGCAGAAATTTGCCCTATTAGATGTTGGTGTAGCCACAAGACTGGTGGGCACAGGAATGGGCCCTGCTGTGAGTTAATAGATCAAGATTTGTAATTGCATGCACCTGTTGAACAGGGCAGAAAAATTGGGTGGTGGTGGTGGTGGTGGTGGACGGTGTTGCCACAAGACTGTAAGCTCTCACAGTTACTCTTGGTGGGCGCAGGAATGGGCCCTGCTGTGAGTTATTAGATCAAGATTTGTAATTGCAAGCACCTGATGAACAGGGCAGAAAATTGGGCCTTTGGCGGTGGTGGTGGACGGTGTTGCGACAAGACTGTAGGCCCTCATAGTTACTCTTGGTGGGCGCAGGAATGGGCCCTGCTGTGAACTATTAGATCAAGATTTGTAATTACCCGCCCCTGTTAAACAGGGGCTGAAAAATTGTGCCTTAGGCACTGGTGCTGGTGCCACAACACTGCAACCCCTCACAGATACTGTACTTGGAGCACAGCAGTCACACGTGTTGCGAAGCATTTTTTTAAAAAAATTGTAAGTACACGCCCCTGTTAAACAGGGGCTGAAAAAATTGTGCCTTAGGCACTGGTGCTGGTGCCACAACACTGCAACCCCTCACAGATACTGTACTTGGAGCACATTGTTGCGAAGCATTTTTTTTATAAAAATTGTATGTACACGCCCCTGTTAAACAGGGGCTGAAAAATTGTGCCTTAGGCACTGGTGCTGGTGCCACAACACTGCAACCCTCACAGATACTGTACTTGGAGCACAGCAGTCACACGTGTTGCGAAGCATTTTTTTAAAAAATTGTAAGTACACGCCCCTGTTAAACAGGGGCTGAAAAATTGTGCCTTAGGCACTGGTGCTGGTGCCACAACACTGCAACCCCTCACAGATACTGTACTTGGAGCACATTGTTGCGAAGCATTTTTTTATAAAAATTGTATGTACACGCCCTGTTAAACAGGGGCTGAAAAATTGTGCCTTAGGCACTGGTGCTGGTGCCACAACACTGCAACCCCTCACAGATACTGTACTTGGAGCACAGCAGTCACACGTGTTGCGAAGCATTTTTTTAAAAAATTGTAAGTACACGCCCCTGTTAAACAGGGGCTGAAAAATTGTGCCTTAGGCACTGGTGCTGGTGCCACAACACTGCAACCCCTCACAGATACTGTACTTGGAGCACAGTGTTGCGAAGCATTTTTTTATAAAAATTGTATGTACACGCCCCTGTTAAACAGGGGCTGAAAAATTGTGCCTTAGGCACTGGTGTGGTGGCATGGATCATTGAGGAGGAGGAAGAGGATAGTCAGTGAACATAAGAGGACAGTCACTCAGCATCAGCATAGGCAGTCTTGAAGGGATGTGATGTGACATTAAAAATTATTCGGTTATATCCGCCTCAGGTGCCTGGTAGCTGGTGGTGATCCAAGACTGATTCATTTTGATGAAGGTCAGTCGATCAACCGAGGCGGTGGACAGGCGCACCCTATGATCAGTCACAAATCCTCCAGCAGCACTGAATGTGCGTTCGGACAGAACGCTGGAGGCAGGACAGGCCAGTAGCTCAATTGCATACTGTGCAAGCTCTGGCCAGTGATCCATCCTCAGGACCCAGTAAGCCAGAGGATTTTCGGTGGGAAAGGTGTCCAAGTCTGACCTTGCCCCAAGGTATTCCTGCACCATGTATATCAGACGCTGGCGATGGTTGCTGGAACCGATCATACCTTGGGGCTGCGGACTAAAAAATTGTCTGAACGCATCGGTCAGACGTCCACCTTCCCCACCGCTCCTTCTGCTACTGACCGAAGCCTCAGCTACTCGTCGCCCAGGACCAGGAGTTTGTAGCCTCCCAGTTTCTGGGAACGCGTTGCACAGACCTTTCTGCAAGGCCTCCCTGAGATGTCTCATCCTCTGCTCCCTCTGCGACGGCAAGATAAGGTCCGCAACCTTACCATTGTACCGCGGATCAAGGAGAGTGGCCAGCCAGTAATGGTCCCTCTCCTTGATCCGAAAAACACGAGGATCCTTCCGCAGGCTTTGCAGGATCAGGGAGGCCATGCAGCGTAGGTTAGCTGAGGCATTCGGTCCGGAGTCTTCTGGGTCACTGAGGATGACATGATCGCCAGCCACCTCCTCCCAGCCACGTACAAGTCCACTGGTTTGTTGGGACTGTACATCATCCCTAAAAGACTGCTGCTGCTGCTGCTGATGCTGAGTGCCAGGCTCCACCTCCATGCTCACACAATCTCCTCCTCCTCCTCCTCCTCCCTCCTCCTCATCCTCTTCCTGTGTGATGGGTGGGACAGGAGGAACACTGTCCGGATAAAGGGGGCCTTGAGAGGCAAGGAAGTCCTCCTCTTCCTGCCTCTGTTCTGCCTCAAGTGCCCTGTCCATTATCCCACGCAGCGTATGCTCCAACAGGTGGACAAGAGGGACAGTGTCACTGATGCATGCACTGTCACTGCTCACCATCCTCGTGGCCTCCTCAAATGGTGAGAGGACAGTGCATGCATCCCTGATCATGCTCCACTGACGTGGGGAAAAAAAACCAAGCTCCCCTGACCCTGTCCTGGTGCCGTAGTCGCAAAGGTACTCATTGATGGCCCTCTGCTGCGTGTGCAGTCGCTGCAGCATGGCCAACGTTGAGTTCCACCTGGTGGGCATGTCACATATTAGGCGGTTCTTGGGCAGGTTCAGCTCCTTTTGCAGCTCAGTCAGCCGAGCACTGGCATTATAAGATCGGCGTAAATGCACACAGACTTTCCTGGCCTGCCTCAGGACATCCTGTAAGCCTGGGAACCTGCCCAAGAACCGCTGAACCACCAGGTTGAGGACGTGAGCCATGCAGGGCACATGGGTGAGCTGCCCCTGTCGCAGGGCGGAGAGGAGGTTGGTGCCATTGTCAGAAACGACCATTCCTGGCTTAAGCTGACGTGGCGTCAACCACCTCTCGGCCTGCCCCTGCAGAGCTGCCAGAACCTCTGGCCCAGTGTGGCTCCTGTCCCCCAAACACACCAGCGCAAGCACGGCATGGCATCTTTTTGCCTGCGTACTTGCGTAGCCCCTTGTACGCCTACGGAGCACCGCTGGTTCCAAGGACAGAGCACTGGAGGAAGAAGAAGAGGAGGGGGTGGAGGAGAGAGGTGTGTCACAACCAGTAGCAGTAGTAGCGTTTTGGAGGCGTGGTGGCGGAACAACCTCCAACACTACTGCACCTTGTCCTGCATCCCTCCCAGCTGCCAATAGAGTGACCCAATGGGCCGTGAAAGAAAGGTACCGTCCCTGTCCATGCCTGCTGGACCATGAGTCAGCGGTAATATGCACCTTACCGCTGACCGCCCTGTCCAGGGAGGCATGGACATTGCCCTCCACATGCCGGTAGAGAGACGGAATCGCCTTCCGTGAGAAAAAGTGGCGTTTGGGAACCTGCCACTGAGGAACCGCACATTGAACAAACTCACGGAAGGGGGCCGAGTCTACCAACTGAAAAGGCAGCAGTTGAAGTGCTAGCAATTTAGCCAGGCTAGCATTCAACCGCTGGGCATGTGGATGGCTGGGAGTGTACTTCTTTCTACGGTCCAGCAGCTGGGGCAGGGAAATTTGCCTGCTGCAATCGGACGTCGGTGTACTGCAAGTACTTGGTTGTGACACACCTAATTCTACACCTTCAGTCCTCTCAGAGCAGCTTTCAGAGAGGACTGAAGGTGTAGTGGGGATGGAGATCCCAGCTGAGGAGGAGCAAGGAGAGGTCCGCTTAGTTCTTTGGTGTGGGTCTTTTATGTGTGCCTGCCAACGAGCTGCATGGCAGGTCGCCATATGTCTGGTCATGCTTGTGGTGCCCAAGCGGCTGATGTTTTGGCCACGCGAGATACGCTTGAGACAAATATTGCAAATAGCAGTGGTGCGATCTGCTGCACTCGTCTCAAAAAAGGCCCACACCAAAGAACTTTTCTGATAACGTGCAGAGGCAGCGCCCTGCACAGGCGGAGCTCTGCGGTGTTGTACAGTTGCTGTGCTGGCCTCTACCTGGCCTCCAGGGGGCACCCTGCCTCGTTGGACATGTGACGCCGCATCCTCCTCCTCCTCGTCCTCCTCCTCATCCTCTCTCCCTTCAGGCACCCACGTGGAGTCAGTGACCTCATCATCCCCTCCCTCTTCACCACTAGAGCAAACCTGGCAGTAAGCTGCAGCTGGTGGAACAGTACTGCCAGATTCCTCAAGCTGGGTATCATCATCCGAGCCTTCGAATCGTTGGGCATCCTCCTGGAGCATGTACCCAACACTGTGCTCAAAGAGTTCGGGGGACTCCTCAGGAGGACATGGTGGGTCTAGGGAAGGGGTGGCTGATGATGCTCTGCCAGTACCCTGAGCCTGGGTGAGAGAGGATGAGGAGGATGAGGAGGGCTTGGTCATCCATTCTACCAAGCCTTCAGCATGATGCGGCTCCACATGTCCAGCTGCCGAAAACAAAGACGCGCGTGTCCCATGGCCACGTGCTGATGACGATGCACGACCACGTCCACGTCCACGGCCACGTCCACTAGAAACAGAGCCTGCCTGCCCTGTGTTCTTGGCTCTGCACGCTCTGCCTCCCCTTGGCGGTCTTCCAGCCATTGTAGTCGGTAGTCCTGTGGGTGCTGCTGAGAAGAATATATAGGAGCTCTGTGTGATGCCACTAACACACTAGAAGTCCTGTGGGTGCTGCTGAGAAGAAAATATAGGAGCTCTGTGTGATGCCACTAACACACTAGAAGTCCTATGGGTGCTTCTGCAAAGAAAATAGAGGAGCTCTGTGTGATGCCACTAACACACTAGAAGTCCTGTGGGTGCTGCTGAGAAGAAAATATAGGAGCTCTGTGTGAAAAAAAAAAGAGGGAAGGTATTGACACACTGAGGAGCTGTGGGTAGCTGCTCACCCCGAATTTAGATAGAAAAAGAGGGTTCTCCCTGTGTGGTGGGGTTTTTAGGCAGCGATAGGTCTGACATGAGTTATCAAACCAATGGGTTTTAGTAAGAGACCAATACCATCCAGATCAAATTTTGAAAAGTTTATTCAAATTTAAAAATAGAGTGACACATAAAAAAAGAGGTGTAAAACACAAGCCCATACAGCATAAAAAATACACAGATACAATACACAAGGTATAATAGACTAACGGGTAGCACCTAACCCCTCAACTGATGATATCAGAAGTGGTGGTTTGTAAGGTAAGACCAAAATTACTGACGCGTTTCGACCTGTTATTTGTATCGGTCTTCTTCGGAGTTTTATTTGGTCTATTGGAATAAAGAAAACAATGTAACAGCAAATACTCTATTACGTAGTTCTATATGTTGCACTTATGTCCATATATATCCTTATCATTAGTATAGTTACCAGTGTATGTGTGGTGTCTGTGATGGTCCTCTGTATGGGTACTTATAAAACTCCCATCATCCTTCCTGGTGGCTTCCAAATTTGACTCCCATTGGTGGATCACGGTATAGCAGATTATCCAGGCCGTATGTGGCTTACAAAGAGTCACACTTGAGATTGACCTGCCAAGGAGAGACCCCCGGGCGGCTCCCAAAGGGGTGCAGCAAGGAGGGGGGGGGTGGGGGGGGGAAAGAAGCCAGCGAAAAAACACCCGCAGCTACGGATTCCTGGGAAAAAATACCAAGAAATCATTCATAGGCACAATTGCTAAAGCAAAATATAAGAAAAGAGGGGACTTTCATGTTTTAAAGAAAGGTCCCTGATTTCAGTGTACAGAAGTACTATTGTGTTTAAAGAGGTGGTGACATGGGTATCATACTCCTAAAGGTCAGAAATGAATTTATTATATAGGGTAAGACCCTTTGTTTAATACACTATATATTTCTGGTTGACTGTTGGATTTATGAACAGTTAAATCAACTCAAAAAGTAGAAGGAAATCTCAGGAATAGGGAAGGGTGGGGGGGGAAGGGGCAGGAAAAGTTGGGGGAGGGGGGGGGGAGGGACGGGAGAAGGGGGGGGGAAAAGGGAAGGAAGGGGAAGAAGGGGGGGGAGAGGGGGGGGAAAGTGGAAGGAGAAAAGGAAGAGAGGGGAGAGGGGAGAAGAAGGGGGGGAAAAGGAAGGGGGGAAAAAGGAGGGATAATGGGGGCTCTATGTGTATGGCGCGCTTCATACACACAACGGAATGAAGAAGAGGGAAAAATGAAGGGAAAGAAGTTGGGAAAAAATTCATGTGAGTGGGGGTGGGATGTGGTGGGGGGGGGGGGGGAAAGGGAGGGGAAGGAAAAAAGATGATGGGGAAAAGAAAATAAGGGAAGGGAGAACGGGGGGACACGGTGAGAGAAAGCTCTGTGTGATGCCACTAACACACTAGAAGTCCTATGGGTGCTTCTGCAAAGAAAATAGAGGAGCTCTGTGTGATGCCACTAACACACTAGAAGTCCTGTGGGTGCTGCTGAGAAGAAAAATATAGGAGCTCTGTGTGATGCCACTAACACACTAGAAGTCCTATGGGTGCTTCTGCAAAGAAAAAAGAGGAGCTCTGTGTGATGCCACTAACACACTAGAAGTCCTATGGGTGCTTCTGCAAAGAAAATAGAGGAGCTCTGTGTGATGCCACTAACACACTAGAAGTCCTGTGGGTGCTGCTGAGAAGAAAATATAGGAGCTCTGTGTGATGCCACTAACACACTAGAAGTCCTATGGGTGCTTCTGCAAAGAAAAAGAGGAGCTCTGTGTGATGCCACTAACACACTAGAAGTCCTATGGGTGCTTCTGCAAAGAAAATAGAGGAGCTCTGTGTGATGCCACTAACACACTAGAAGTCCTGTGGGTGCTTCTGCAAAGAAAATAGAGGAGCTCTGTGTGATGCCACTAACACACTAGAAGTCCTATGGGTGCTTCTGCAAAGAAAATAGAGGAGCTCTGTGTGATGCCACTAACACACTAGAAGTCCTGTGGGTGCTTCTGCAAAGAAAATAGAGGAGCTCTGTGTGATGCCACTAACACACTAGAAGTCCTGTGGGTGCTTCTGCAAAGAAAATAGAGGAGCTCTGTGTGATGCCACTAACACACTAGAAGTCCTGTGGGTGCTGCTGAGAAGAAAATATAGGAGCTCTGTGTGATGCCACTAACACACTAGAAGTCCTATGGGTGCTTCTGCAAAGAAAAAAGAGGAGCTCTGTGTGATGCCACTAACACACTAGAAGTCCTATGGGTGCTGCTGAGAAGAAAATATAGGAGCTCTGTGTGATGCCACTAACACACTAGAAGTCCTATGGGTGCTTCTGCAAAGAAAATAGAGGAGCTCTGTGTGATGCCACTAACACACTAGAAGTCCTGTGGGTGCTTCTGCAAATAAAATAGAGGAGCTCTGTGTGATGCCACTAACACACTAGAAGTCCTGTGGGTGCTGCTGAGAAGAAAATATAGGAGCTCTGTGTGATGGGACTAACACACTTCAAGTCCTATAGGTGCTTCTGGGAAGAAAATATAGGTCTGTGTGATGGGACTAACACACTTCAAGTCCTATAGGTGCTTCTGGGAACAAAATATATGATCTCTGTGTGATTGGACTAACACACTTCAAGTCCTATAGGTGCTTCTGGGAACAAAATATATGATCTCTGTGTGATGGGACTAACACACTTCAAGTCCTATAGGTGCTTCTGGGAACAAAATATATGATCTCTGTGTGATGGGACTAACACACTTCAAGTCCTATAGGTGCTTCTGGGAAGAAAATATAGGTCTGTGTGATGGGACTAACACACTTCAAGTCCTATAGGTGCTTCTGGGAACAAAATATATGATCTCTGTGTGATTGGACTAACACACTTCAAGTCCTATAGGTGCTTCTGGGAACAAAATATATGATCTCTGTGTGATGGGACTAACACACTTCAAGTCCTATAGGTGCTTCTGGAAGAAAATATAGGTCTGTGTGATGGGACTAACACACTTCAAGTCCTATAGGTGCTTCTGGGAACAAAATATATGATCTCTGTGTGATTGGACTAACACACTTCAAGTCCTATAGGTGCTTCTGGGAACAAAATATATGATCTCTGTGTGATGGGACTAACACACTTCAAGTCCTATAGGTGCTTCTGGGAACAAAATATATGATCTCTGTGTGATGGGACTAACACACTTCAAGTCCTATAGGTGCTTCTGGGAAGAAAATATAGGTCTGTGTGATGGGACTAACACACTTCAAGTCCTATAGGTGCTTCTGGGAACAAAACATATGATCTCTGTGTGATTGGACTAACACACTTCAAGTCCTATAGGTGCTTCTGGGAACAAAATATATGATCTCTGTGTGATGGGACTAACACACTTCAAGTCCTATAGGTGCTTCTGGGAACAAAATATATGATCTCTGTGTGATGGGACTAACACACTTCAAGTCCTATAGGTGCTTCTGGGAACAAAATATATGATCTCTGTGTGATTGGACTAACACACTTCAAGTCCTATAGGTGCTTCTGGGAAGAAAATATAGGTCTGTGTGACGGGACTAACACACTTCAAGTCCTATAGGTGCTTCTGGGAACAAAATATATGATCTCTGTGTGATTGGACTAACACACTTCAAGTCCTATAGGTGCTTCTGGGAACAAAATATATGATCTCTGTGTGATGGGACTAACACACTTCAAGTCCTATAGGTGCTTCTGGGAACAAAATATATGATCTCTGTGTGATTGGACTAACACACTTCAAGTCCTATAGGTGCTTCTGGGAAGAAAATATAGGTCTGTGTGATGGGACTAACACACTTCAAGTCCTATAGGTGCTTCTGGGAACAAAATATATGATCTCTGTGTGATTGGACTAACACACTTCAAGTCCTATAGGTGCTTCTGGGAACAAAATATATGATCTCTGTGTGATTGGACTAACACACTTCAAGTCCTATAGGTGCTTCTGGGAACAAAATATATGATCTCTGTGTGATGGGACTAACACACTTCAAGTCCTATAGGTGCTTCTGGGAACAAAATATATGATCTCTGTGTGATTGGACTAACACACTTCAAGTCCTATAGGTGCTTCTGGGAAGAAAATATAGGTCTGTGTGATGGGACTAACACACTTCAAGTCCTATAGGTGCTTCTGGGAACAAAATATATGATCTCTGTGTGATTGGACTAACACACTTCAAGTCCTATAGGTGCTTCTGGGAACAAAATATATGATCTCTGTGTGATTGGACTAACACACTTCAAGTCCTATAGGTGCTTCTGGGAACAAAATATATGATCTCTGTGTGATGGGACTAACACACTTCAAGTCCTATAGGTGCTTCTGGGAACAAAATATAGGAGCTCTGCCTGCCTGCCAGGAACACACTACAAGTCCTATAGGTGCTTCTGGGAAGAAAATATAGGAGCTCTGCCTGCCTGCCACGAACACACTACAAGTCCTATAGGTGCTTCTGGGAACAAAATATAGGAGCTCTGCCTGCCTGCCAGGAACACACTACAAGTCCTATAGGTGCTTCTGGGAACAAAATATGATCTCTGTGTGATTGGACTAACACACTTCAAGTCCTATAGGTGCTTCTGGGAACAAAATATATGATCTCTGTGTTATTGGACTAACACACTTCAAGTCCTATAGGTGCTTCTGGGAACAAAATATATGATCTCTGTGTGATGGGACTAACACACTTCAAGTCCTATAGGTGCTTCTGGGAACAAAATATAGGAGCTCTGCCTGCCTGCCAGGAACACACTACAAGTCCTATAGGTGCTTCTGGGAAGAAAAATATAGGAGCTCTGCCTGCCTGCCACGAACACACTACAAGTCCTATAGGTGCTTCTGGGAACAAAATATAGGAGCTCTGCCTGCCTGCCAGGAACACACTACAAGTCCTATAGGTGCTTCTGGGAACAAAATATAGGAGCTCTGCCTGCCTGCCACGAACACACTACAAGTCCTATAGGTGCTTATGGGAACAAAATATAGGAGCTCTGCCTGCCTGCCAGGAACACACTACAAGTCCTATAGGTGCTTCTGGGAACAAAATATAGGAGCTCTGCCTGCCTGCCACAAACACACTACAAGTCCTATAGGTGCTTCTGGGAACAAAATATAGGAGCTCTGCCTGCCTGCCACGAACACACTACAAGTCCTATAGGTGCTTCTGGGAACAAAATATAGGAGCTCTGCCTGCCTGCCACGAACACACTACAAGTCCTATAGGTGCTTCTGGGAACAAAATATAGGAGCTCTGCCTGCCTGCCACGAACACACTACAAGCCCCTCTTTCTAAATCAATCTAAATGAATGAATCTATCTAACTCAATCTCTCTAAGTAAATCTCTCTAACTAACTAAATCCAGCAGAGTGTCACAGATCTAGCCTGCTCTATCTGCGCCGGAACAGCATGTGACCGGCGCAGACGGCGTGGCGGCCTTTTATAGGGGGGGCGTGTACTACAGCCCCTGAGCTGTAATTGGCTACAGGCGTCCTGCCTGTAGCCAATTATGGCTCTTCGAGTTTCCGGGGCTGTGATTGGCCAAGCATGCGGGGGTCACAGTGCATGCTTGGCCAATCATCAGCCAGCAATGCACTGCGCCGGCCGCGCCGGCCGCAATGCATTGCGGGGCCGCTCGCATCACACGAACGTGATGCGAGCGGCCAAAATAGTTCTGGGCTCGCCGAGCGAGCGAACGCCCGGTGCTCGATGCGAACGTGGGTTCGCATCGAGCACCGGGCCCATCCCTAATCTTCTCCCCCTACGGTAATGTCCTGGGATTCTGCAGTTAACGCAGTGCTTCCCTTATACAAACTAACATACACTAATAGAGGCTGTCCACAAAAATTTGACCGTCTTTGGATACCCTGGCTGGAACAGTTCTAGGAGCCTGTATATGGACTACGGGGGTCATCTTTGATGCTTGGCTGGATGGGCGGCGGGGGCCCTACTCCCCCCCTCCCCCCCTTTTGTTAGGGGGGAGGGGACAGTACTAGTCATCCTTATCAGAAAGCATTAAAGTGTAATTACTTAATCAATGAAGAAGTATGCATTTGACCAATTTAGTAGCATATATCACCTGTGTATTTTGTCGTTGACTGTCACAATTCTGTTTGCCGTACTATACCTTGTACTGTGATATTTTACTCAATAAAGACCAACCTTGTTATTAAAAAAAAAAAGGGAATCCTGGGGGTCCCCCCAAATCCATCTCAGACCCTTATCGGAGCACGCAGCCCGGCCGGCCAGGAAAGGGGTGGGGACAAGCGACCGCCCCCCCCGAGCCGTACCAGGCCACGTGCCCTCAACATGGGGGGTGTGCCCCCCCACCCCAAAGCACCTTGTCCCCATGACGAAGAAGAAAGCCGGGCTCCTCCGTTTGTAAAAGAGCTAGGTAAAAGAGCAGAAGAGAGCGGAGGAATCTGGCGAGAAGACCCCCAAGACGGAAGAAGACCCCTGGAGCAGTGCAATAAAATATTTTAAAAAAAATTGTGTGTTTTTTTTTTATTTACACTTTTACACCTTAGGTGACTGGGTAGGGGTACATCGTACCCCATACTCATTCACATAGGGTGGGGGGCCGGGATCTGGGGGCCCCCTTATTAAAGGGGGCTCCCAGATTCCGATAAGCCCCCCGCCCGCAGACCCTGACAACCAACGGCCAGTGTTGTCGGGAAGAGGCCCTTGTCCTCATCAACATGGGGACAATGTGCTTTGGGGTGGGGGGCTGCACGGCCCCCCTTTCCCCAGGTCACCCCCCATGTTGAGGGCACGTGGCCTGGTACGGCTCAGGAGGGGCGGCGCTCGCTCGTCCCCACCCCTTTCCTGGCCGGCCGGGCTGCATGCTCGGATAAGGGTCTGAAATGGATTTGAGGGGAACCCCACGCCATTTTTTCGGCGTAGGGATTCCCTTTAAATCCATGCCAGATGACGGGGCTAACGTGGTGGCATTCACTGCCTTCGCTAGTCCCGTCTACCTGCAGTTACGTTCTAAATGAACGGACTTTCCGATCGTGTGTCGGCAAGTCCGTTTATTTCCAAAAGTCCCGCAGACTTTTTCCCGCGGATTGTCCGCCGGGCGTGTGTGGGCAAGTCCACACGCTCGGAAAGTCCGGCGGACCTCCGCTGGAAATTCCGGTTGTTTGTCCGCTGGACTAGGTCCGGTGGACAATCCCGCCGGAAAGTCTGCTCGTGTGTACGCCGCATAAGAATTTGGGAGCTGCATTCTAATATTTTTTTGCTTCTGAGCTTAATAAGACTTTAACCACTTGCCACCCGCCCACTGTCAAATGACAGCTGGGATGTGCGGCTCTCGTTCTGGGTGGACATTATATGACGGCCTACCAGAACAAAGGATCTCACGCACCCCTGGAGGCCGTGCCGTGTTGCTAGAACATGGCATGACCCCGATCTGTGTAAAGAGCTGCTCTTTAACCATGTGATTGGCTGTGTCCAATCACAGCCGGTCACATGTGAACACGGAGATGCCAGTAATCGGTGCTCCTCGCCTCACACTGACAGAGTGTGAGGAGAGGAGAGCAGCGGCATCTCCTCACAGAGGACATCCAGGGATGTAATCAGGGCACTGATCATCAGTGCCCTGATTACAATTAAGTGCCCACCAGTGCCAGCAATCAGTGCCAACCAGTGCCCACAATTGCCACCAATCAGTGCCCACAATTGCCACCAGTCAGTACCCACAAGTGCCAGCAATCAGTGCCCACAAGTGCCATCAATCAGTGGCCATCAGTGATGCCAGTCAGTGCTGGCTATTAGTGCTGCCCATCAATGCCCATCAATGCTCATCACTGCTGCCATCAATGCCCATCAGTGCCACCTATCTGTGCCCACCAGTGCCGCATATCTGTGGCCAGTGCCCACCAGTGCCACCCATAAGTGTCGCTTATCAGTGCTCATCAGTGCCACATAGCAGTGCCACCTATCAGTGCCCATATGTGCGACATATTTGTGCCTTCTCATCAGTGCCACCTAATCAGTGCCCATAAGTTCCACCTCATCAGTTCCCATCAGTGCAGCCTATCAGTGCCCATCAGTGCTGCCTCATCAGCGCCCATCAGTGAAGGAGAAAAATTACTTATTTACAAAGTTTTCCGACAGAAACTAAGAAAAACTTTTTTTTTTTTCAAAATGTTTGGTCTTTTTTTATTTATTTTTTATTTAGGAAAAAATCAAAAACCCAGGAGTGATTAAATACCACCAAAAGAAAGCTATATTTGTGTGAAGAAAATGATAACAATTTCACATGGTTACAGTGTAGCATGACCGCGCAATTGTCATTGAAATTGACAGTGCTGAAAGCTGAAAAATGGCTTGGGCAGTAAGTGGGTGTAAGTACCCTGTATTGAGATGGTTAAACACCTTCTCCAGAGTGAATAAATGCAAATATATTTTATGTGTGTAGTTTCAGGCACCAAAGTGCAAAACTTTGCATTTTAAATATAGAACCTCATCTGCCATGTAGCTGCCCAACCCTCAATTTCATCAAGGTCACCTTGTAGTGCTTCTTTATCCTGTTCTGAATTGATTTATTTGTTTACAAACTTTTTTATTGGGAACAAAATAGTGGTACAAACAATGGTGTAATATATTGATTTCTCTGTGATGTTTAGTATCATCAGCAAATACTGAAATAAAACTCTTAATTTCAACCTCAATATCATTAATAAACAGGTTATACAGCATTGGCCTTAGCATAGAGCCTTGGGGCACACCACTCACAACCTTAGACCATCTGGAGAATGAGTCATGAAGAGTAGTAATTTTAAATTAGTATTATAAATGTGCTATGGTAGTTTTGCTAAATGCCAATATAAAAAGCCATACATAATGAACATATGATAATCATATATTTTTTATTCATATACTTCATATGGGCATTATTCAATATCTTGAATTCAAATTAATGCTATGGTAAATGGTTATCTGCAAAGATCCTAGAGCATAAGGTTAATTAAGCCCATCTTGTTACAAACGTTTTGTGTCAATTTGCTACACTCATCAGTGTCAACTGTGGATTGATATGTTTTAAAAGTCCTCTATATCAGCCAACATGAAACAATGAAACATCTTTATTGTAGGCAATTCACAGTATCTGGCAGTTCCACACACTAAGCATTATTGATACATTCTTAGATAATATCCCAATCTTTCTTCAAGCTGGGAATGACTTCAAGAAAACAGAATGAATACCCACAGAGGTATTTTATATGTTTGCTCTCATCCCAACTCATGTGAGTTTGGGGCAGCTGTAGAACACTTATGTATGACTAATGAGCCATTGTGTGGGCCATCTTCCAAGATTCTGCCACTGTGCACGCAGTCAGACATATTCCTAAAGAACAGCTTGTTAATATATGTGCATAGGGGGTACTGCCTGCTCAATTTTCCAAACTAATTTGTGAATCAGTAGTGCAGTTTCTATACACATGTAAAATTACCATTGCTTTTGTATACCATGAACCAAGTACTAAAAGACCTAGCAGGAGGAATCTAAATTGCACACATATGCTTACAAATGTATATCTCAATTAAAAGATAGTACACGTGGCTTAGTGAAGATATGTTTATAATTTATGTAACATTTTGCTTTAGATTATGGCAGAATTTATAGACACAAACACATTTAAGAAAGAAAGAATAAACAATTATTCTTAATAAAGAATTTTGCACAGTTTGGTAGAGGTATAGCTTGTTTCAAGATTTGAGAATGCCTCGCCGAGCACCAAGTACTGTTATCTATTGTTATTCTTTATGGAATCTGCAGATAGTTATGATAAGAAAAATATATTTATCAGAGAAGCCTATCCAAGTGTCAAAGAGGTGCCACATCCCAATAATGCTAGAACAAAAAACATGACCATCCTATTTTCCCCTTTTTTGTTGTTATGATGCTTTGCTGAATGTGTTTGCATGAGTGTGGCCTTTTCTGTTTTCTCCAACTGGCCAGCAAACATCTTCTGTCCACCATTATTTCTGCAGTCAGCTAATTTTATAATTTCATTATATACCCAGCATAACAATGAGAGTTTGTTCTGCACATTTTACTTAGTGACCCTGGTATAAAATGATTTGATGGAAGCAACTATTAACTGATTTGCAGCATACTGGTATTAAAGTGTGATTGGGGTTGGGTGAGGGTGGGGGGTTAGCCTTCCACTTGTAGTTCTGCAAAGGAGCAACTGGTGGCAGGACTAGAATGCACTTTATTCCAGAACTCAGTACAAGATATAAGCAAAACGGCATGCAGAAGAAGTGCTGTGAAGGAAGTGAGTAAAAAAGGACTGGTAGAAATTAAAACTTCTGGCTACCAGCTACAGATCTGCCAGTAGCCCGACAAGTGATGACAAGGGTTGCATACTATGATTTATTTAGGTGTATTTGAGGAGAAGTACTGAATCTATTTTGGGAGCATAGTAGGGTATGCTTAGTGATTTTGGGGTGTCATGTGCTAAATGTAAACTGGTTGAGGGTGTGTTAGTAGTATTAGGGTGCATGGTGCAGTGTGTAACAGGGTGCATTATGAAGTGTGGTAGATGTATTGTGGTACATGATGCAATTTATAAAGTGCAATGATATGCATGGTATATTTGAGGTGCATGCTGGGGATACTAAATGTGCTGGGGTGCATCCTGGGATGTGATAACTGAATTGGGGCTATACTGTGGTGTGTTAAGTGTAAAGAGATGCATATTGGGTGTGATAAATGTACAGAGTGTATAGTACTGATGACTGAGGAACAATGTACATGGTGGGGCATACTAAGCTGTGCTGAGTGTAATGGGAGGGTGCATTTGTGGGGTATGATAAGTGTATTTTGGTGCATGTTTCAGCATGCTAAGTATACTGAAGTATTGCATAGTATACTGAGAAGTAATATAAGCCAGTTTTCACCCAGACTATATGCATAACCTTATTGAACATCTACCCAGAAAGTGCCCCTCTCTATAGCTGGCCCGAAGGAGACAACCACACAATAGAGTGTTCTCTCAATTGGATATATCTGTGTTCAACTGATGATTAGATGTGTTATAATGTTGATTTGGGTAGGTTATTATTCCTCTAGAATGTAAAGGCTGCATTGTTCGACACTATTTGCCCCCAAAACTGATTGTGCACACGTTATACATCACCTTTTATACACTCTGTAATGCCCAACCTTAGCCAAAATTTTTCATACAGTTATTAAGGACTGTAAAGTGTGACAGCTCTATTAGGTTTTAAAGACTGTAAAATCATTGACAATTTTTTTCTTTCAAGTTTTAAATGCTGATTATGTTTGGCCAAAGATTTCTGATAATTTCCTATTCTGTCCAACACCAATCTCCGAGACAAGCTCAATATGGAACTCTTTCCAAAAATATCCTTCCCTACTTTATTAGAAACTATTTTTTTTTCTGTGTTCTTGTTGGGTTGAATTTATCCAGTTTTTTTCTAACACCCATCAAAGAGAAAAGGAGGTGGGAGATTTTACTTCACTTCCTGTTCTGTCAGACACTCATGAAAAGACAGGAGGTGATGAAAAGCCTTCACAATAAAGAAAGAGACAGACTCTGTATATAGCTAATAAAACAGTTTTAGATGGCATTCGATTTAAAGTGAACTCTAGCAATTATCTTTTTTTGCAAATTTAAATTGGTCCAGCTTGGTTTAATTTAAATATACAAATCTGATATCCAGATGACTGCTGGAGATGTTGAAAATCACTCTAGTAGTCTGTGCTACATACATTGTTAACCATGATTTTATGGGTGCTGCACCAGTGACTTACCCTCTGTACACAAGGGGTTGCTTGCTCGGCATCGCTGCCATTTAGAGAGCGCCTTGAATTTTTTTAATAAATTGGATTGGATGAAGCGGAGATTGTGACATCATCTGCTCCACCTTGAATAATTAGAGAATTCCTTCTATGCATTGAAAAAAATATTACAATCACTATTACAGCAATTTTCATCATCCTGATGCAGCCCTCTGAATATCAGATATGAATATCTACAGCAAGCCAAGTTTAGAAAAAAAAAAAAAAATATTCCTGGAGTTCCTCTTCAAATCTCTCATTATGCTAAGAAAACCTATGCCAACCAATAGTGGTCTTATCCATATAAGGAATAACTAAATGCTTGGCAAAGCAGTCTCTGTTCATGGCAAATATACTGTATTTTAAGGTGTTAAAAAGAAAACACATAATGTAAATGTAATATCCCAAAATGTTTTGTGGTTTTGTTGCATTTTTAAATGACATCCTTTTCCCTTTGCATTCCCCTTACCACGTGTCCTTGATGTACATGGCTTTTGAATGCAACATGCTGTGCCATGATATTCTAATTAGAGCTTTAGTTCTTTCTTGGTTGGCATATTGCTGGGAAGGGAATTAGAGATAATAAGAATTCCATCTGAAAGGGAAAAATAATGGCATCAAAATTTTTTTGTATGGATGATTATGCCACGGTTAATATTTCTGTTGCTTAATTTTTCACTGGACATTGATAACACGAAAATGTTTGACATTTGCTTTATGGTGAAGAAAACAGCTATTTTGTAAAAGGGGGCACAATTTTATTGGGCACACCTTCATGGGGTTGCCTCCACTGTTTCCCCCTGTTTTGGAAGCATTCGCATTGATTTTAAATGCAATGCATTTCCAGGGACACTGGCCCTTTAAATATTCCTGCTCACCTGTTAAGCAGGTAGGAATGGCACAAGAGAATTTATTGGAAGTTTCTGGAAGCAGAGGGGCTCAGTATATAAAGTACCAATGCTGCAGGGATCTTGCTGCTGGTCAAAGGATTGGTATCAGGAAGAGCTACCCACCCTCCCTCCCATTGCACATACTTTATGTGGTACAAAATCTTTGCATCAAAGGGACTTTTGTTATAAAGTTGTTAATTTGCTTGAGTCATTAAGGCTAAGCAATTTGGTGAATGATAAATAAATTTGATATGAATTTGAATATGGTTATGGAAAATTATATTTTAAACCAATAAAAGTGGCCAGTTTATACCAACACCAGAGTGTGGTGTTTTATCATTAATGGGTTAAAATTGTGTTCGGAGTGGGGGAAAGATGGTGCGGGGTGCAATCCCATGTACAGTTGTCAGCTTTTTTCTCTGATTTGTTAAGGTGGTGTTAGGGGATATCAAAAAGGGAAAGGGGGTTAAGGGAGAGGACATGGACCCTTTGGCCAGAGTGTCAACTGGCCAGGTCAATGATAGGAGTTACATAGTTACATAGTAGGTGAGGTTGAAAAAAGACACATGTCCATCAAGTCCAATCTATGTGTGTGATTTTATGTCAGTATTACATTGTATATCCCTGTATGTTGTGGTCGTTCAGGTGCTTATCTAATATTTCCGACTCATTCAAAATGAGGATGGTGTTCACCATTAAGGACCAATAATGGATTTAGAATGGACAGAGGGTAAGGAAAGATATCCGCAAAAAAACGGGGGCCGTATCCTCAGGAAGAGAGGTGTGAACACACAGCGGAGTACTCCTAAGTCCCGCGCTATTGAAAAATTGCACACAAATAAACATTTGGTAAACATTCACAAAAGATGTGAAAAAGTTTAAAATGACAACGTTGTCCTTTTAAAAACACACTCCCAGTAAGCCAGCCATGCCACTTCCATCCATATAAGACACTAAACAGGTTAGTAAAGATGACACGTGAGGAGGGGGTCTAGAGGGGTCCTGGGAAACCTATGGGGCACTTGCAACTAAATGCTATGTGCCTACCTTTAGGACATCCAGGCCCACTGTCTCCAGAATTAGTCAATTCTATACCGAACCAGCAATCATGTACATCTTATCCTGACAGTATATCAACCTAATGGATGCCGCCAACAAACGGGTCTGAAGGACTCCTGGGAAACCCCCGGGGCACTTGCAACTGAATGCTAGGTGCCTAACTTGAGGACATGCAGGCCCACTATATGCCCTGTGTTATCACTATTCAATGCAAAGGAGGGAGTCCGTGATGGACCAGCATACATATACAGCAGTGGACGTTATATCCAAGTTCTGAGTTCCTGTGGTATTTACCAATTCAAAGCCACTGCTGTCTACACAAACCCAACAATGGGCAGCAACATAAGGGCTCCAAACTGAAATGGAAGGGATTCAATGTCAAGATAGGACATGGCATAGGGATGAATGATGCAAATGGCAATTGGGCAATCCAAGTGTGGTCACTGAGGATGTGCACGATTAGTGCACATCCATCTCCGGCCGGCCGCTCACTTCCGGTTTTACTTCCGGTTTCCGTGTTTCTTAATTCCTGTTTGTTATGAATGGATGCGGGCAGCCCGGTGTTAGGTGATATCATTTTGCATAGTTAAGAAAACAGTGACTTTTTCCCAGAAATGCCTAATGCATAATGTTTTAGGCTGGAATGCTCCTCTCCACCCTGCTCACTTTAATAGATGTTAGATACCCTGCACCTAAAGTTATACTATGCTGGTCACTTTTGCATCCTGCTTAGCCTTACTAGCTTTATTCATTATTATAATAATTAAGCCAGTTTTGGTGTTTTCTTTGGGGTGGTAAATTGGGCTTTAATTTGCCATTGAAACTTACAGAAGCTACTGTCAACTATCCTGGACCGGTTCTGTTGTCTAAAAAATGTCTCAAAGTATTTTTAAGCAGATTTCACCTAAGCAGTTTAGTGATCGAAAATTAGAGTTTCCACCATGGCTAAATCAATTTCACAGAAACCTGCTCAGGTCAAATTATCTGACAGGCCATCTTCCTTGGTGACAGATATGGTCTTCCAAAGGTTCTAATGTGAAAACTAACATTATGTGTTGACAATTTTGACACCACAGGGCTGATCACATACCCTTCGTAAACTCCTATACAGAATGTTACCTTTTAAGCTTCGTGTAATTTTCTGCTTTATTAAGGATTGCTCACTTTTGACACTTACACTCCTGCAATCATACAGTATTGAATAATAGATGCCTGTTGACCCTAGTAAATAATCCAGGTTATTGTACTGTTACTTGTGGTGTGCTTTCCCCCAAAATAAATGTTACGTTTCACCTATCATTTTCTTTTATGTTGTATTGTTTCATACTTCAACTATTGCAGTATTACCATGTGTCCTATATTGATCACCTGTAGAACTGTAATTGCCCTCTAGAAGATATATATTGTCTTGCTTCTGCAAACTATGACAGCTACGAAATGTTTATTACTCTGTTGTCTTATATGACATCGTCCACCTGAGATCTCAAATGTTAGCTATGAGACTTATGTCTAGTAACTTAGTATCATATCTTTCTAACCATTTTGAGAGATGTTTCCAGTTTTACCTTGTCCACTATATTCTATTACCTATACGGGTCTACTAAATCTTACTAGAATAACACACTGGCTCATTTGCACCGCCAGTAGCTGCCACATCCCTGTACCATGATTCTGTCTTACAGATGTAAAAACTGCCATACTCCCTTTGCTATTATTAATAGATTCATAATTAAAGTAGAACTATAGGCATTTTTTTTCATTTTGGATAGAGCAAGGGAGTTTTATAACCCCTGTCAGATTTTTTTTGCCATCAGTGTCCCATTGCTGAGATTTTCCTCCACTTCCTGCCCCATAGCCTAACAGGAAGTAAGAGGAAATCCCTGCAAATTAAGGTTATTCCTTGGGGACCCCCAGGCCACCAGAACTAGTGTCCCCACTGGAAGATTTCCCCTTTATTACTTTTCTGGGGACAATCAAACATTTGGTATTTTCTTTTACTTCCAATGATAGTGGTAAACTCTATCCAAACTAAAAAAAAAGCTTTGCCTTTAGTTAGACCTTTAACCAGTGGTGTCACTAGGGGGGGGGGGGGGGGCGGGGAGGTAATGTGACAGAGGAGTCGCACCCATGGCTAGCAGCACCACTAACACCGCCCGCTGCCCTACACCTGCCCTACACCTGCACCTCTCAGATCTCGCAGCTGTGTCCTTCAGCAGAGTGGACTGAAGCTGCCTCCTCCTCCTCCCACATCCACACAGGAGGAGGAGACCAAGGGACACACACCGCTGTGTGTATCAATCCGTGCTGAGGTCTGTACACTTTACTATGTGTAGTCTAGATGGTCATGTGCAGGGGGGCACTATGGGAGGGCAGAGGGGGTGTCTATACTGATGGTTGGGGGCCTGCACTGAGGGGGAGGGGGCGTCTATACTGATGGTGGGGGGCCTGCACTGAGGGGGAGGGGGTGTCTATACTGATGGGGGTCTGCATTGGGGGGGTATTTATCCTGAGGTGGATCTTAATTGGGGGGGTGTTTATACTGATTGAAGGGAGTGTCTATACTGATGGAGGGGGTCTGCACTGAGATGGGGGGGTCTGCACTGAGGGGGTGTCTATACTGATGGGGGGGTCTGCATTGAGGGGGTGTTTATACTGATGGGGGTCTGCACTGAGGGGGGTGTCTATACTGATGGGGGGTCTGCATTGAGGGGGGTCTTTATACTGATGGGGGTCTGCAGTAAGGGGGTCTATACTGATGGGGGTCTGCACTGAAATGGGGCGGTGTCTATACTAATGGGGGGTTTGCACTGAGGGGGGGGGGGTGTCTATACTGATGGAGGGGGTCTGCACTGAGATGGGGGTGTCTATATCAATGGAGGGGTCTGCACTGAGTGGGGTGTCTATACTGATGGGGGTCTGCATTGAGGGGGGTGTCTATACTGATGGGGTCTGCACTAAGGGTGTCTATACTGATGGGGTCTGCATTGAGAGGGGGTGTTTATACTGATGGGAGGTCTGCACTAAGGGGGTCTATACTGATGGGGTGTCTGCATTGAGGGGGTGTTTATACTGATGGGGGTCTGCACTAAGGGTGTCTATACTGATGGGGGGTCTGCACTGAGGGCAGTGTCTATACTGATGGAGGGGGTCTGCACTGAGATGAGGGATTGTCTATACTAATGGGGATCTGTACTGGGGGGGTCTATTCTGATGGGGGTCTACAATGAGGGGGGTGTCTATACTGATGCAGGGGGTCTGCACTGAGATGGGGGTGTCTATACTAATGGGAGTCTGCATTGAGGGGGGTGTCTATACTGATGGAGGGGGTCTGCATTGAGGGGGTGTTTATACTGATGGGGTGTCTGCACTAAGGGGGTCTATACTGATGGGGTGTCTGCAATGAGGGGGAGTGTCTATACTGATGGGGTTCTTCACTGAGGGGGATCTATACCAATGGGTCTGGGGTCTGCACTGATATGGGGTGGTGTCTATACTAATGGGGGGTCTGCACTGAGGGGTGTCTATACTGATGGGGGGAGGTCTGCACTGAGATGAGGGGGTGTCTATACTAATGGGGTCTGCACTGAGGGGGGTCTATACTGATGGAGGGGGTCTGCACCGAGATGTGGGTGTCTATACTAATGGGGGGGGGGTCTGCACTGAGGGGGGTGTCTATACTGATAGGGGGTCTGCACTGAGGGGGGTGTCTATACTGATGGAGGGGGTCTGCACTGAGAAGAGGGGGTGTCTATACTAATGGGGGGTCTGCACTGAGGGGGGTGTCTATACTGATGGGGGTGTTTATACTGATGGGGGTCTGCACTAAGGGTGTCTATACTGATGGGGGTCTGCACTGAGGGCAGTGTCTATACTGATGGAGAGGGTCTGCACTGAGATGAGGGGGTGTCTATACCAATGGGGGTCTGCACTGAGGGGGGTCTGCACTGAGGGGGGTTGTCTATACTGATGGAGGGGGTCTGCACTGAGATGAGGGGGTGTCTATACTAATGGGGGTCTGCACTGAGGGGGGTCTATACTGATGGGGGGTCTGCATTGAGGGGGGGGGGGGGTTATACTGATGGGGTCTCCACTAAGGGCATCTATACTGATGTGGGTTGTCTATACTGATGGGAGGTCTGCACTAAGGGGGTCTATACTGATGGGGTGTCTGCATTGAGGGGGTGTTTATACTGATGGGGGTCTGCACTAAGGGTGTCTATACTGATGGGGGGTCTGCACTGAGGGCAGTGTCTATACTGATGGAGGGGGTCTGCACTGAGATGAGGGATTGTCTATACTAATGGGGATCTTTACTGAGGGGGTCTATTCTGATGGGGGTCTACAATGAGGGGGGTGTCTATACTGATGCAGGGGGTCTGCACTTAGATGGGGGTGTCTATACTAATGGGAGTCTGCATTGAGGGGGGTGTCTATACTGATGGAGGGGGTCTGCAGTGAGGGGGTGTTTATACTGATGGGGTGTCTGCACTAAGGGGGTCTATACTGATGGGGTGTCTGCAATGAGGGGGGTGTCTATACTGATGAGGTTCTTCACTGAGGGGGATCTATACCAATGGGTCTGGGGTCTGCACTGGGGTCTGCACTGATATGGGGTGGTGTCTATACTAATGGGGGGTCTGCACTGAGGGGGTGTCTATACTGATGGGGGAGGTCTGCACTGAGATGAGGGGGTGTCTATACTAATGGGGTCTGCACTGAGGGGGGTCTATACTGATGGAGGGGGTCTGCAACGAGATTTGGGTGTCTATACTAATGGGGGGGTCTGCACTGAGGGGGGTGTCTATACTGATAGGGGGTCTGCACTGAGGGGGGTGTCTATACTGATGGAGGGGGTCTGCACTGAGAAGAGGGGGTGTCTATACTAATGGGGGGTCTGCACTGAGGGGGGTGTCTATACTGATGGGGGTGTTTATACTGATGGGGGTCTGCACTAAGGGTGTCTATACTGATGGGGGTCTGCACTGAGGGCAGTGTCTATACTGATGGAGAGGGTCTGCACTGAGATGAGGGGGTGTCTATACTAATGGGGGTCTGCACTGAGGGGGGTCTGCACTGAGGGGGGTGTTTATACTGATGGAGGGGGTCTGCACTGAGATGAGGGGGTGTCCATACTAATGGGGGTCTGCACTGAGGGGGTCTATACTGATGGGGGGTTTGCATTGAGGGGGGGTGTTTATACTGATGGGGTCTCCACTAAGGGCATCTATACTGATGTGGGTTGTCTATACTAATGGAGGGTCTGCACTGAGGGGGGGTCTATACTGATGGGCGTCTGCACTGAGATTGGGGGTGTCTATACTGATAGAGGGTATGGATTTTAATGGGAACTCCACGCCAAATAAAGAAAAATAGCGTGGAGTTCCACCCAAAAATCCATACCAGACCCTTTATCCGAGCACGCAACCTGGCAGGCCGCAGGAAAAGAGGGGGGGGGAGAGAGCCCCCCCTCCTGGACTGTACCAGGCCACATGCCCTCAACATGGGGAGGATGCTTTGGGGGTCTGTGACCCCTCAAAGCACCATGTCCCAATGTTGAAGGGGACAAGGGCCTCATCCCCACAACCCTCACCCAGGGGTTGTGGGGGTCTGCGGGCGGGGGGCTTATCGGAATCTGGAAGACCCCTTTAATAAAGGGGACATTTAAAAACAAAGGATTCGCCCTGAGACTTTAAATGACGTGGGTACCGTTTCTGCCAGTAAACATAACAGTAGTAAATATAGTATATGATTTATTCAAGTACAATTGTTTACATGCATAGATAACACCAACAGTTGCCAAATAAATTATACTGATGGGGTCTGCATTGAGAGGGGGTGTTTATACTGATGGGGGGTCTGCACTAAGGGGGTCTATACTGATGGGGTGTCTGCATTGAGGGGGTGTTTATACTGATGGTGGTCTGCACTAAGGGTGTCTATACTGATGGGGGGTCTGCACTGAGGGCAGTGTCTATACTGATGGAGGGGGTCTGCACTGAGATGAGGGATTGTCTATACTAATGGGGATTGTCTATACTAATGGGGATCATATAGTATATGATTTATTCAAGTACAATTGTTTACATGCATAGATATACATATCTTAATGCCAATACTCATTGATTCTACTTTACTACTTCAGATGCCTGATAAACATATTTATGTTTATACTCTTTATGGACTAACTAGGTTTCTAGGGATACATCACTACACACACACATTCACACAATCGCAGTTCACCTCTCTTTCCTCTTTTTTCTTGCCTATATTGTCACCTGTAAGTATCCATCTGCTAGTCTACGTTTCTAACCATCTTCATATACCTACCTCCTTTGGCCCAGGTCTTTCATTCATGCATACATATCTTTATCCTAATACTGATTGATTCTACTTTATTACTTTAGATGCCTGACAAACATACTTATGTTCACAGCCTATACTTTTTATGGACTAACGAGGTCTCTAGGGATACATCACTACACCTATGCCATGTCTGCTCTTCATTTGGCCCCTGGTGGGGTCCCATCTGACTCCGCCCCCTCAGCTCCCTGGGGAGGCACCTGCTGCCGCCGTCTTAGAGCCGCACACTTGGAGCCATGGTCAAGCTCAGTGGTGAGTCTGGGGACCCACAACCCCTCCTACCCTGTGCCTTTATAACCAATACTGTGCCATATTGCCAAACATATATATTGTTTCATCCTAGGTACATTGTTACACACATCCACCCCTGAATAGCGAGCTGGATCTCGCGAAACTAGTCGGGTAGTATGAAGCCCGTGTACTATGACTGCTACTACATTTATGTACCAATATTCCTTGTTTATGTATCTCTTTTAAGTGGCAACTGTTGGTGTTATCTATGCATGTAAACAATTTTACTTGAATAAATCATATACTATATTTACTACTGTTATGTTGACTGGCGGAAACGGTACCCACTTCATTTAAAGTCCCAGGGCGAATCCTTAATTTTTATATGTTACAGGGATGGAAGTGTGTCACTGGGGACACCAGACCTTTACCTTTTTCTTTAAGAAAGGGGACCCCCAGATCACGCCCCCTATGTGAAATGGTAAGGGGTACATTGTACCCATACCATTTCACAAATAAAGTGTAAAAAATTGTAAAAAAAACCCACACAGACACCATTGGGATAAGTCCTTTATTAAAAAAAAAAAAAGATTCCAGCAGTGGTAATCCACTCTCAGTATCCTGTGATGGGTGATCACCTCTCCGGGGTCAAGCGATGGATGATCTCTCCTCTCCAGGTCCAGGGTCCAACGATGATGTCCAGCGCAGCCCATCCTGTCTCCACCGGAGACGCAGTGGGAATCCTGGCAGCCGGACAGGTCTCTTAGCTGAGGACGGGGCCACCCGTCATGTGACCCTGTCCCCCTCTGACTCAAGGGGAAACCAAGGCTTCCCCAGTGACGTGTGGGTGACCCCGCCCCTTCTGATGTAACAGAAACCTGTATTACATAAGAGGGGGCACGTCACTGTGGAAGCCTGGGTTTCCCCTTGCGTCAGAGGGGGGTGGGGTCACGTGACAGGTGGCCCCATCCTCAGCTAAGAGACCTGTCAGGCTGCCGGGATTCCTGCGGTGTCTCCGGTGGAGACAGGATGCGCTGCGCTGGACATCATCGTTGGACCCTGGACCTGGAGAGGAGAGATCATCCACCGCTGGACCCTGGAGAGGAGATCACCCATCGCAGGATACCGAGAGTGGATTACCACCGCTGGAATCCTTTTTTTTTTTAAATAAAGGACCCAACGGTGTCTGTGTGTTTTTTTACATTTTTTTACACTTTCTTTGTGAAATGGTAGAGGTACAATGTACCCCTTACCAAATCACATAGGGGGGGCGGGATCTGGGGGTCTCTCTTCCTTAAAGGGGTCTTCCATATTCCGATAAGGCCCCCCCCCGCCCGCAGACCCCCACAACCACTGGGCAAGGGTTGTGGGGATGAGGCCCTTGTCCCCATCAACATGGGGACATGGTGCTTTGAGGGGTCACAGACCGCCAAAGCATCCTCCCCATGTTGAGGGCATGTGGCCTGGTACTCTTCAGGATGGGGGGCGCTCTCTCGCCCCCCCCTTTTCCTGTGGGATGTCAGGTTGCATGCTAGGATAAAGGGTCTGGTATGGATTTTTTGGGGGAACTCCACGCCATTTTTTTTTTTAAAATTTGGCGTGGAGTTCCCCTTAACCACTTGCCGCCCGCCCATTGTATATAGACGTCGGCAAAGTGGTTGTCAAATCCTGACTGGACGTCCCAGGACATCCTCAGGATTTTGAGCCGCTGCGTGCCCCTGGGGGCGCGCATCGCGGCGATCATTGTTGCGGGGTGTCAGTCTGACAACCCGCAACTACGATCTTGGTAAAAAGTCTCTGACGGAGACTCTTTACCACGTGATCAGCCGTGTCCAATCACGGCTGATCACAGTGTAAATAGGAAGAGCCGGTAATCGGCTTTTCCTTACTCGCGTCTGTCAGACGCGAGTAGAGGAGAGCCGATCGGCTGCTCCTCTGACAGGGGGGGTCTGTGCTGAATGATTATCAGCACAGCCCCCCGAGGATGCCCACACTGAACCACCAGGGACGCCACCCGACCACCAGGGATGCGCAGCACAAGGTATGCCACCCTAGACCACCAGGGATGACACACAGTGCCCACAATGGATGCCAATCAGTGCCCACAATGGATGCCAATCAGTGCCCACAATGGGCATCACTGATTGGCATGCATTATTGTTTGGCACTGATTGGCATCCATCAATACAAAACAATAGTGCTTATCCGTGCCAACTATCAGTGCCTATCCGTGCCACCTATCAGTGCCCATCCGTGCCACCTCAGTGCCCATCCGTGCCACCTATCAGTGCCCATCCATGCCACCTATCAGTGCCCATCCATGCCCATATGTGCTGCCTATCCATGCCCACCCATGCCGCCTATCCATGCCAATCCGTGCCAGCTATCAGTGCCAATTTGTGCCAGCTATCAGTGCCCATCCGTGTCGCCCATCCGTGTCGCCCATTCGTGTCGCCTATCAGTGCAGGCCTATCAGTGCTGCCTATCAGTGCCCATCAATGCCACCTCAGTGCCACCTCATCTGTGCCCATCAGTGCAGCCCCATCAGTGCCCATCAGTGCAGCCCCATCAGTGCCCATCAGTGAAGGAGAAAACTTACTTATTTACAAAGTTTTGAAACTGAAACAAAAAAAACTTATTTTTTTCAAAATTTTCGGTCTTTTTTTATTTGTTTAGCAAAAAATGAAAAACTGCAGAGGTGATCAAATACCACCAAAAGGAAGCTCTATTTGTGGGAAAAAAAATATAAAAATTTCATTTGGGTACAGTGTAGCATGACCGCGCAATTTTCATTCAAAGTGAAAGCTGAAAATTGGTCTGGACAGGAAGGTGTTTAAGTGCCCAGTATTGAAGTGGTTAAAATCCATACCAGACCCAGGTCTGGTATGGATATTTGGGGAAACCCCACGTAATTTTTTTTTCAATTTGATGCAGGGTTCCCCTTAATATCCATACCAGACCTGAAGGGCCTGGAAATTTAATTTGGGGGGACCCCCACGCAATTTTATTTTTTTATCAATGACTTTTCTCTGTGTTGCCTGGAGCAGACAATTCATTATAGCAGCGAGTGCTTTTAAATTACTTTTTTTCCTTCAGAAATTACACTTTGTGCAGAGACAGTTCTAAGTATGGGAAACAAGCGCTACTTTACAGGCATAATATACACACCCCCTAGGTACGAAATTTAAAGGAATATTTCACTTTTATTGTTTCACTTTAAGCATTATTAAAATCACTGCTCCCGAAAAAAACGGCGTTTAAAAAAAAAATTATTTGCATTGATACATGACCCCTGGGGCAGGACCCGGGTCCCTAAACACTTTTTATGACAATAACTTGCATATAAGCCTTTAAAATTAGCACTTTAGATTTCTCCCATAGACTTTTATAGGGTGTTCCGCGGCTTTTCGAATTAGCTGTGAACACTCCAAATTGTTCGCTGTTTGACGAACGAGTGAACAGGCAATGTTCGAGTGGAACATGAGTTTGACTCGAACTCTAAGCTCATCCCTAGTTACAAGCATGGCTCCCACAGGCAGAGGCATGGTGAGACTTGTAGTTCTGCAACAGCTGGAGGGCCACCAGTTTGACACCACCTGCCCTAAATGGTCTGCATTCAAATGAACATCCAATCAGCAAGTGTTACGTCTGAACTTACATATAAACACGCTCAAATCTACATACAGTGCTGTGAAAAAGTATTTGCAACATTCCTGATTTATTAATTTTTTTCCATATTTCTCACACTTAAATGATTCAGATCATCAAACACATTTCAATATTACACAAAGATAACCGAGTAAATCCAAGATGCACTTTTCAAATTATTATTTCATTTATTCAGGGAAAAAAGCTGTTCAAACCTGCCTGGCCCTATGTGAAAAAGTAACTGCCCCCTCCCATGCTGAATCATGAATGAACTGTGATTAACAACATTTTTTTGGAAAGCTGAGTTAAATTTCACTTGCCACACCCATGCCTGATTACTGCCATACCTATTGAATCAAGAAATCACATAAATAGAAGCTGTCTGACAAAGTGAAGCATGCTAACAGATCACAGAAAGCCACACATCATGCCACAATCTAAAAAAAAATTCAAGGACAGATTAGAAACAAACATGTATTAGTCTAGGAAGGGTTTCAAAACCATGTCTAAGGCTTTGGAGCTCCAGTGAACCATGGGGAGAGCCATTATCCACAAATGGAGATAACCTGGAACAGTGGTGAACCTTCCCAGATGTGGCCGGCCTACAAAAATTACTCCAAGAGCATGACGATGACTTATCCAGGAGATTATAAAAGAACCCAGAACAACATTTAACTACTTGCCTACCAGCCACGAACACCTCCTTACTGACCAAGCCATTTTTCAGCTTTCAGCGCTGTCGCATTTTGAATGACAATTGAGCGGTCATGCAACGCTGTACCCCACAGATAGAGCTTTATTTTAGTGGTTAAAGAACGACAGGCCTCACTTGCCTCAGGTGAAATCAGTGTTAATTTTTTTGTTCAATATCTTTTGTATTAAAGGAAAAAGGAACATACAACAACAAAACATTTTGACACGCCAGGGTGCCGGAGATTCACAACTTACATGGTATGAGTGAACATAGGACTCCTGAGCTCCCATCTTGTGACAGTGGGCGGTCAGCTAGTGGTTAAAGAACGACAGGCCTCACTTGCCTCAGGTGAAATCAGTGTTAATTTTTTTGTTCAATATCTTTTGTATTAAAGGAAAAAGGAACATACAACAACAAAACATTTTGACACGCCAGGGTGCCAGAGATTCACAACTTACATGGTATGAGTGAACATAGGACTCCTGAGCTCCCATCTTGTGACCTCAGCTATTCGGGCCACGTTTTAAACAAGAGGGGGATGGTGGACTAGGGATTATAGCGGTGCAAAAATAATGGAGAAGAGTCGGGGTTAACTCACAGATAACTGTAGAGTAACCTGGCATTGATGTACATTTTAACAAGGCTCAATTAGATGAAGTCATGACAAGAGATGATTAAAATTCATTAGAACAAAGTATAATCAAATCATTTGAATTCTTAGTAGACAGATCCGACATGTTTCGCCATTACAATGGCTTCCTCAGGGTAGGTCTACTTAACAGAGTAAATGTATCTAATAAAAGAGATTATCATAATTAGTCTGGTTTATTAGTAAGTAGAGTCAGGGATGATCTCATGTTCGAGTTAGATGGAGAGGAAAGGGATTTTTTCATGGGGAGGATTTCACTGATTGCGATTCCAAAAGGGATACCTTCACCCCACCTTCCCAGATGGTAAAGCAGAAAACCTCCCCTTGGGCCCATCCAAAAACTTACCCAAATCGGTGAAGAGTTCAAGTTCGGCTTGAGCTGTGGAGTAGGGCAGTCTTAAAGGATGCCTTAGATGCCTAACAGAGGGCGGATAAAGCCAGGTAAAGGGCAGGAAATTTGTTCTATTTAAAAGAGAACGAAAAAATAAAAAATAAAAAGGAGTTTTATTGCAAAAGGCATAAAATATAGTGTTGTATGTCCATAATAAATTAATTCATGGACATAATACCATACACTATATGAAGGACAATTGTCTCAAAGGTTACTTACTTTAATGATTTGCAAAGGCGGGTAATAGACTAATTGAGGGGACCTTGTAATTCAATGAAGGAATGATTAGTAACCAGGAGGCACCTGAGGAGATATTGGAGGAACGTGAGGTTCCAATCTTTAACAAAGCAGTAAAGCAAAAAAAAAAATAAATAAATAAAAAAAAATTGTATGTGAATGCAAACAGATATAAAACAATACCTGTGTTAAGGGAAAGCCAGTTCAGTCTGAAACAGACAAAGATGGACACCTTGGAGAGAAGTGGAGAGGTGTCCAGGCGACCCAAGGTCTACAAGAAATAAATATACAAATTTGGAACGTACCAAATTAGATGAAGTACAGAGTAGCGCTGAAGGGATAGGCAAGTGAGTAGCAAGGAGATTTGGGTACCTTACTTCAAACAAGTGGATTGGAAACGTCAGGTGCCTCCGGAGTCCCGTGTCAGACTGAGCTGGCAAGCCGGCTTTTAAGTCCGCCCTCCAGATCGAGAGGGCGTAGGATACGCCCCTCGGTCTGCGGACATAGGAGCCTGTGCGCAGGCGCGTCACGCGCACCTCCGCCGGGGGCCTACAAGGACCATAATTCCCTGCGGTGTGCGCGTGCATCGCGTGATGACGTAATTGCCAGAACGGCAAAATCCTGGCAGAGGCTGAAGGTGGGCGGGCAATGATAGCACCGCCCTCGGGTGTCCATGCTAGGCAAGAGGGCATTCCCAAAGAGACATGCCCATCCCAAAGGCCAAGACCGAATCACAATCACCGAAGGATGGAATATGGGTGTTGAGGAGGAGAAAGGGGAGGGAGGGAAGGAGGATAAAACCTAAAGGGGTGTTTAAAGGTTATCCAATGGGTCGCAAAATGCAGGAGGAATTTTCAACCATTCAGTGTCTCTGATTTGGTATGATTAATACCAAATAATCAGAGTGAAAACATGCTATGATCATACCCTGATATATCTCAAGGGACTAAATAAATAAGGAGATTTTTTGGACAAAGACACATAAGCGGTTTTTGGACAATTCAAACCAAATTGATGTCCCCTCCGCGTACATTAAGGGGTAAATGTTCAAGAGCAGAAAATAAGATAGTAGAATCGAGAATAGTTATAAGACCGTGTTGTAAAAGAGTAGTAGAGCAGGCAGAAAAGAGAGAGAAATCAGTGTTCATGATTCAACAATAAGAAAGAGACTGGGCAAAAATGGCATCCATGGGAGAGCTCCAAGGCCAAAGCCACTGCTGAATAAAAAGAACACAAAGGCTTATCTCACATTTACCAAAAAACATCCTGATTAGCCCCAAAACTTTTACGCAAATATTCTGTGGACTGATGAGACAAAAAGTTTTTTTGGAAGTTGTAAGTCCCGTTACATCTGGCATTAAATGAATACAGCATTTCATAACAAGAACATCATACCAACAGTCAGACATGGTGGTGATAGTGTGATGGTCTGGGGCTGCTTTGCAGCTTCAGGACCTGGACGACTTACCATAATTGATGGAACCATGAATTATGAGCTCTACCAGAAAATCCTAAAGGAGAATGTCCAGCCATCAGTTTGCGACCTCAAGCTCAAGTGCACTTGGGTTATGCAGCAGGACAATGATCCGAAACACAACAGCAAGTCCACCTCCAAATTGTTCAAACAAAGAAATAATTAGGTTTTGGAGTAGCCTAGTCAAAGCTGGGATTTAAAGCCAACTGAGATGCTGTATCATGACCTTACACAGGCCGTCCATGCTGGAAAACCCTACATAGTGGCTGAATTTAAAACAACTCTGCAAAGAACAATGGGCCACAATTTCTCCACAGCAACGTGAAAGACTCATTGCCAGTGATTGCAAATGCTTGATTGCAGTTGTTGCCGCCAAGGGTGGCACAACCATTTATTAGCTTTAGGGGCAATTACTTTTTCACATAAAGCCAGGCATGTTTGGACAGCTTTTTTGCCTTAATATGCCTTAATAAATAAAACCGTCATTTAAAAATATACAAAAATATACAAGCATAATATGTACAGCACTGTACATATTAATGGTCATTTTGTAGTGCTACAAAAAACAAAGACTCTAAGGAGAGGGAAACCATGTTGTGCATGAAAGAACATAATGCAGATTTATTTGCAGGGATTATACATGGACAAAAACAGTGCTGGTTTTGCCCTAGTTATATAATTAGCAGCAGAGGTTAGATTTTTCTTTTCTTTTCCTTAGAACTTTTGATTTAGAAATTGCTTTCTCTATTGCCTCACCTATTATTCTGTTTTCTTTGAAAATCTGAAAACATTTTTGGCCAAGAAAGGCAACCCTAGGAATTAAGTGCCATTGATTTTTTTTTATTTATTGCCTCCCCGTAGTTTTATTCAAAATAATTTCTTAAGATCTCCCTGACGCTTGAAAAGCACAACTTCTACATTATCTCTCAAGAATGATTAATTGTCCCATTACTGGCATGCTTTTTTCTAATCTAAAAAAAGTACAATTTGTACAAAGTTTAAATAAACAGAAGGAGGAGGAGGTCATTTGGACACAGGTAAAGTTTTGTGGCAAAAACTCAAATTCCTTTTTTTTCGATTAGTAGTTAATTAAATACATAAGTGATTAGGGTATTTTTTTCTTCTAGGACATTCTAAACTTTGAGCATTGGTGAAAAGATTTCAGAGTTGCTTTGAATGAGCTATAAACTTTTATAGTGTAAAACTGAGCAATTATCACAATTATATTATCCATTTATTTAGACAATTACTGTTAATGGAAGTGTTTGTTAAAAAGGCTCCTTGGT
This sequence comes from Lithobates sylvaticus, assembly GCA_028564925.1. NCBI lineage: Eukaryota > Metazoa > Chordata > Amphibia > Anura > Ranidae > Lithobates > Lithobates sylvaticus. The sequence continues at coordinate 523,373,408 of CM053029.1, forward strand.
GATTATTCCATTATGTTCAAATGGTATATTTTTAACTAATGGTCCTTTAAAACACATGGAGAGCTGACTGCATTGTGCATCCCCGATAATGTGATCTGCAGTTAAAGGTAGAGTTTTATTGGTATTTGCGTATGCCTCTAGCTAGTGATAAGTGGAATAATTTGCAGAAACCTGAATATGAACTGGATTGAGCCAATAAAGGGATAGCAAATGTTCACTGTTGGTTGTCAATTCACTGTGTGAGGAGATTGGATCCTTTAGACCCCCTGGCCATTTAACTTGAGTAGCCCAACTCTATTCTATAGTATGGATATTCCTTCCTCAAAGACTACTAATTTGTGGCAAAGCAGGACCCTAATGGCATCCTGTTTTTACATATTGGCAGAAAGAGCAGTGGACTTTGGGATGAGACACTATACAAAGGTTCTTCAGTCTTTATATAATATGTAAAACAGTGTAGTGCTTTTCATATGCCCACCATTTCCTCAAAATATATGTCTAAGCGCTAAACTAAACCCTAAATATAATACATTCTCATCCAGACACCTTCCTCCTGTGGACTTTCCAATATAAATATATAATAGATACAAATAACATCAGATGTATTAAGGGATAAAGTTCTGTATTCAAAGTACAATTTCTACAATAACAAAAGAAAAATAAATTACTTCAAAGTGATCTTTTCCAGAAAAAAAGGAACTTCAAATGTGAAAAAGTATCATACAAATTGCGATAAAGTCCTCTGTACAAAGTACAATTCCAATGGTGCAGCATTAAAGTCCTCAAAAGATCCACTCCAAGTAAGCCGATTCCAGCTCCCCAATGTTTTCACTCAACCACCGTGAATTACAGATGTGCCTTCACCTTCCCTGATGAATCCTGCAACATATATAAGGTCATAGACAGCTTTAGAGTACACATAGTTCTAGATACTTTCCACAGCAGCTTTGCTTATTTCTTAAAGTTAATACTAATAAAAAGAATAGAGCACTTATAGTGTAATATGCCAACACACTTTATTAGAGATATAAAAGATTCATTTACATTTGAGCATGTAAATATTGACTTCTCGTTGCATAACTCTGCTCCTATCACTGTCAAGCAATGCTCATGAAGCCTGCAGTGAATTCCGTCCAGCGTGGTGATGTCACGGCCCCGCTCACCTGACATTTTGCGTCCCAAAAGGACTTTCAGAAAGGTATCTACTTTAATTCACAACATGATTGAATTGTGAACATAAACTCAGAAGTAGGAATGAGCTCGATGTTCGGCAGAACAGCGAACATTATGGGGCATTAGCGGGAAATTTGAGCGGTGCTTAACACCCTATAATGCACTGCGAGATTGCATTTCTGTATGATGATTGGCCAAAGCATGCACCTGACTTGCATGTTTTGGCCATACACAGCGTGCTCTGCTGAGAGAGCCATAATTGGCCAAAGGCAGGGTGCCTTTGGACAATCATGGCTCAGGGGGACTAAGTCCACGCCCCACCTTATATAAGGCTGTTTACATAGCGACCATTTGTAGTGTTGTTGGCGTGGACAGAGAGATAGCTTGAGTTAGATTAAGCAGGCAAGTTATTCAGTTTGTGGCAGTGTATTTGATATATATATATATATATATATATATATATATATATATATACAGTCAGTCTAATATATATATATATATATATATATATATATATAGAGAGAGAGAGAGAGAGAGAGAGAGAGAGAGAGAGAGAGAGAGAGAGAGAGAGAGAGAGAGAGAGAGAGAGAGAGAGAGAGAGAGAGAGAAGCCACGATGCGGATTGCTGCACAAAATTATTTTATTTTCTTGAAAAAGTCGATTACATCGAATACAAATTCAAATAAGGTGCCAGATGCAAATGGCAGTAGACATTTTGAGCTATGTAGATAGCGCCCTTTCACACAATCTCAAGTCTGCCTTGCCTATTTTCAAGAAAATAGAATAATTTTGTGCAGCAATCCGCATCGTGGTTTCTACATATCGGCGCGTGGGAAGGACAAGATTGCTAGCACTAACCAGGATCGTTCAGTGCATCTTGCCTTTGAAGTTGTGATATATATATATATATATTAGGGCTGTTACTGATTAAAATTTTCGTGTTCTATTAATCATTTTTTTAATCGATTAATCGACTAATTTTGATTAATTATAACGCACAGTAAAGTAATTTTATATAGTGAAATACAGTACTGACTACTTAGATCTTGAATTTTAAAAGCAGCGGCAACCCTTGTCATCTCACAGGTTTTCTAATCTGACAGAAATTCGCTGCTTTTAAAATTCAACATCTAAGCAGTCAGATAGAGTTCTAAGTACTGTATTTCACTATAGAAAGTGACTTTACTGTTATAAATACGTCTAAAATGCTAAACTCCTGTGCGTGTAACAACATGTGCGCTTTCCCCTTCTTAGTGTATCCTTACTGTGGACGAGTTTGGGGTGTAGCAAGATGGCGGCAACGGAATGTCACTTCCATAGCAAACTGCGATGGGTCGCCGAATATGTCGTTACAGAGGCACTTGGGGAAGGGGGGAGGAGTCCGGTGACGTTGATGTCCGTGACATCACCGGATCTCAATGTTTTGGCCTCGTTGCACAAGGCGGTCAGCAGTAAGGTTCCTATTACCACTGACTCGTGGTCCAGCAGGCATGGGCAGGGAAGTTACCTTTCCCTTACAGCACACTGGGTAACTCTGCTGGCTGCTGGGAAGGATGCAGGACAGGGTTCAGTGTTGTTGGAGCTTGTTCCACCCCCACGCCTCCAAAATGCTAGTGGTGATTCTGCCACAGCTCCACCCCTCCTCTTTTTCTTCCTCTATGGCCTCTTCTGCAGATTTGTCCTCTGAACCAATGGTGCTCCGTAAGCGTTCAAGAGACTACGCAAGCAGTCAGGCTAAAAGATGTCACGTTGTGCTTGAATTGGTCTGCCTAGGGGACAAAAGCCATACTGGGGCAGAGATTCTGTCAGCTCTGCAGGGGCAGGCTTAGAGGTGGTTGAAGCCACGCCAGCTTTAGCCAGGAATGGTTGTATACGACAATGGCACCAACCTTCTCTCCGCCCTCCAACAGGTACACTTGACCCATGTTCCATGTTTGGTACACGTCCGGAATTTGGTGGTGCAGCGTTTCTTGACCAGGTACCCAGGCTTACAAGATCTCCTGAGGCAGGCCAGAAAAGTCTGTGGTCATTTCCGCCAGTCATACAATGCCAGTGCTCGGCTGGCTGACATTCAAAGGGAATGCAACCTGCCCACCAACCCCCTCATTTGTGACATGTCCACCAGGTAGAACTAAACGTTAGCAATGCTGCAGCGGCTGCACATACAGCAAAGGGCTATCAATGAGTACCTGTGTGAGTATGGCACCAGGACAGGGTCAGGGGAGCTTGGCTTCTTTTCGCCATGCCAGTGGCTATTGATCAAGGATGCATGCACTGTCCTGTCACCATCTGAGGGGCCACAAAGATGGTGAGCAGCGACAATGCATGCATCACAGGAAGAAGAGGAGGAGGAGGATTGTGTCAGCATGGATGTAGAGGATAACACTCAGCAGCAATCTTCAAGGGATGGTTTTCAGTCCCCAGAAATCCAAGGAGTTGTACGTGGCTGGGAGGTGGTAGTTACAGATAATGTAATCTTTAGTGACCCAGAGGACTCAGAATCGAATGCCTCTGCACACTTACGCTGCATGGCCTCCTTGATTCTGCAAAGCCTGTGAAAGGACCCTAGGATTTGTGGTATCAAGGAGAGAGATTATTACTGGTTGGCAGCCCTTCTGGATTTACGTTATCAGGGTAAAGTTGCAGAACTCATCCAGCCTTTGCAGAGGGAGCAGAGGATGAAACATCCTCAGGAGGCCTTGAATAAAGGTTTGTGTAACGCATTTCCAGACCCTGGGAGGTTACCATTTCATGGAGCTGGACAACGTGTTGCTGAGGCTTTGTTCAGTTAGAGGAAGAGCGGTGGAGAAGGTAGCCAGCTGACCGATGCCTTTAAACAATTTTTCAGTCCTCAGCGCCAAGGTCTGATTGGTTCAAGCAACCATCACCAGCATCTGCATTTTATGCTGCAGAAATATCAAGGGGCAAGAGCAGACTTAGAGACCTTTCCAACAGAGCATCCACTGGGTTACTGGGTCTTGAGGATGGACCACTTGACAGAACTTGCTCAATATGCAATCGAGCTACTGGCCTGTCCTGCATCCAACATGCTTTCTGAATTCACTTTTAGTGCTGCTGGAGGGTTAGTAATGGATCAAAGAGTGTGCCTGTCCACAGACTCTGTTGATAGGCTCACATTCATAAAAATGAATCAGTCTTGGATCAGCAGCTATCAAGCACCTGATGCTGATGTAACTGATTGAATTTGCTATGGATCTGGGATCCCTTGAAGACTGCCTATGCTGACTATCCTATTCCACCTCAATCTTGATAATGCTAGCTTCCAACAATATTTTTGGTTCAGGGTACCACTACCACCACTCAAGGCTCAATTTTTCTGCCCCTGTTTTCATGTAATTACGATTTTTGATATAATATTTCATAGCAGGGCCCGTTCCTGCACCCGACAAGAGTATCTGTGAGGGCTTACAGTGTTCTGGCACCACCAAAACCAAAGGCCCAATTTTTCTGCCCCTGTTTAACAGAAGCATGTAATTAATATTTTTGAAATAATAGTTAAGCAGGGCATGTTCCCTTTAAAGATTCTAAATCATAATACTTACTAGGAATGAGCCGAATGTACCTGTTTCTGAGGCAGGTTAACCAAACATTACACATCCCACAATGTACATCCAACATCAGTCACATCATCCATCGATGCAGAGCTATATCAATCATGATAAATGATGCCCTCTAACAAAAGAAACCAATTGATTTCCTACACAATGTGATCCTGTCTACTCTCCAATGAAGTACAGCTTTGCTGAATGACAGCTATGTATAAACAAAGAGGCAGGATTTTTGTCGAGTTGCATCCTTAGCCAAGTATGGATGTAAGCACATTTGGTCAATGACATCATGAGAATTTCCTGACGGCTCCATGTCAGCACAGCTGGGTATAGCCCCCCCCCCCCCCCCCATGCCTTCAGGATTTAACTCATATAAATTTGAGCCCACCTACAGCCTCTGCATTCTTCTTTTTTCCTCCTATGCGCAGGACCTAGGTGTGCTCCTCTACCTGGATGGTCTAAAGGGCTGGCCGTCCGTCCATGTGTGGATTAGACTGGACGCAGTCCCTGGTGTCTTGGCTAAATGACCCATAATCCAGGGAGCCCCGCTGCTGGTCCTCAGGGCGGCTTTTATCAGGGCTAACAGCCTTGTCTGAGGTCTGCTGGGTCCGTGTAAAATGGGCAGCGATGTCTCCCCAATGCACACGCACCCAGTGTTTTACGGTCGGATGACGGAGGTTGGGTGAGCTAAATTTGAAAAATGCTTTATATGCAAATGAATACTGCATTGCTGGGTATAGTGGTGCCTTGCTCCCTGCAGCCTCTATGCATAGCCTGAGATCCTCCTCAGGGAGTACTCTGCATAACAGGTACACAAAGTAATACTTTGTCTGTTCACACATGGCAATAACCTGCTGGTGGCTTCTCATGTTTGCTTTACTATTGTGCCTTTGTGCCAATCCCCTCAAAACACCAGCATTTCCAGAGAAGGTAGAGGAGTCACCTGTGGATGATTACTGTAACCAGCTATGGCCTGTTGAGACATGGGATATCCTTTTATATTTCTATGTAAGGGCAAGGTTTAGCTCATTAACCACTTGGTGAATCAGGGCTGTAGATGGAGGCTTCAGTCTCCCTCTAGCAGTGGTTAACCCTTTAGTTTGTTTTACTAAGCAAACTATTTTATTACATTTAATTATTTTTATGGGCTGGTTTGTTAAATGGCACACAAAACCCTGTGGAAAGTTTATATATTGGTAATTACCAATCTCAGAGCAAAACAGCCCTCTTCATGCTCTTCAATAAAGAAGACGTGGATGAACATGGCTGTCTTGCTTTTATATGGTTATATGTTCTGGCAATGACCAGTCTAATAGCCTTCTCAGGCAAATCAGCCTCTTCAGACTCTCCAAAGGGGAAGATGAGAAACTATGGGGGAGAGATGGACTTGGGACTTTAAATGACATGAGGGAAGGTTCACGCCCCCATCCCTGAGCATGTATTGAAAAAGGGGGGAATTGGGACTTTAAATGAGGCGTGCCATGGTGGGACCAATCAAATTCACAAAAGTCCAAACATATGTATGTTTATTGAGACCAATGATCGACATGGCATAGAAAACAGCATTGCATACATTAATTTATAACATTAATAGATTAAAGTATAATGGTAAACAGCATATATGACAACATGACATGAGCAAATAAAAATGTACATCCTAATTCACCATGTACTCAGATAAGCCATTACACAATAGAAAAACAGGTAAAACCATCTAAAATCGATCGATGTATGTAGAATGCATAGAGGAAGGCCCAACGCATTTCATGGACTTCTGTCCACTCCTCAGGAGCCAAATGCATACATGTTCTGTAAAGAAATTGTATGGATAATTATGTGTTCTGATTGGTGTATCCTTAGGGGTGAAAGGAGGAAGGATGGATAAAAAATAAGTGGACATGCCAAAATTGTACTTACATGAAGCCACAAATGGAACCGTACATAACCATATGCCGGGGGTCCCCGGTTGTGCGTATGGCTTCTTATTGGGCGTTCAGTTACGCACGCGCCTGTTATACCAACTTGGCTGACACGTGGGGAGTCACTCCGGCGTTCTGCTTGGATGTCTCTCCCTTTGTGCAGTACCAGCGTGATGCTGGCGGGGAACTGCCTGGAGCGCTGGGTCCGAATTCCATTCCCCTCCATTGCTGTTTCATTGCTGAGCCAGCACTATGTCCATATACCTGGATCCCTGCTGTTGTCATTTGGCTTTCCACCCTTTTCTTTGGATCCACAAAGGTAAACCCACGATATTTACTTTGTCACTAGGGCCATGGGCTTCTTACTTGCTGTTATTCTCAGCTTTAGATTATCCCATTGACTTATATTGTCATAGATACATACCTTCTTTACTCTATATACTTTAGAAGTCCCAGTTATCTGTGGGCGATGGTGTTCGTGTCCCGGACCTCTGGTTGTTTCCCCTCCTCAGCTCCCGGGCCAGGCTCATTTTGATCGACCCCCAGCATATGGTTATGTAAGGTTTCATTTGTGGCTTCATGTGAGTACAATTTTGGCATGTCCACTTATTTTTTATCCATCCTTCCTCCTTTCACCCCTAAGGGTACACCAATCAGAACACATAGTTATCCATACAATTTCTTTACAGCACATGGATGCATTTGGCTCCTGAGCAGTGGACAGAAGTCCATGAAATGTATTGGGCCTTCCTCTATGCATTCTACATACATTGATCGATTTTAGATGGTTTTACCTGTTTTTCTATTGTGTAATGGCTTACCTGAGTACATGGAGAATTAGGATGTACATTTTTATTTGCTCATGCCATGTTGTCATAAATGCTGTTTACCATTATACTTTAATCTATTAATTTTATAAATTAATGTATGCAATGTTGTTTTCTATGCCATGTCGATCATTGGTCTCAATAAACATACATATGACGCCTCATTTAAAGTCCCAATTCCCCCCTTTTCAAAGGGGAAGATGGTAAGGAACATGACTGTGTGAATCTTGCTTTGATTAGGGGGGGTGTACTACCGGGACATGTGGAAGTGATCAGGTGGCTTTACAGCCACCTGAATAACTTTGGGGTGAAAGCTGCCGCCAAAAGGGTGTGTAAAAGGGGCCACTTCCACTGACTAAAGCCTTATGATGATAGCAGTGAAAGGGTTCAATTGAAACATTGAAAATGCATTAAATTACACATCTGTATAATGAATACAACCTTCTATAGCAAAAGGCCTTTTCTACTTAAAAAAGAAAAATGCAGTTTAAATGTCCGATAAATGACAGCTCTGGGCTGCTTCCTTGTGTTTGTGAACAAACAACCAGGGATTCTCTTCATCTATATCAGACACTTAGGCCGGCCATACATGGGGCAAATTTCTTTCCAACAACCAAGTTGATCAACTACCCCTTAGGGGTAGGGGTATGTACCCTTACTCATTCAGGAAGGATGGCCAAATATCTGGGGTGCTCCATATTCTGATAAGCCTCCTGCCCACAGGTCTCCACAACCACCAGACCAGGGTTGTGGGGAAGAGGCCCATGTCCTCATCAGTATCAGCACTCTAACACAGTTAACATTTTTAGCCATCCGTGGAAGATTTGATTTTGAGGGTTCTCACATATGTGCAAGGAGATTTCATAGAAAAATTACATATGCCAATAAGCACTGTGTCCTTTTAACTGATTGCAGGGTGATATTAGGGTCCTGATAGACATGCTGTACACCCCTATTTTAACATGCTCTTGACACTACAAAGCAACTTATACTTACAAATCAGACAAGAAAATCTTCTTGAAAGAATAGAGTAGCCTCACAATTAGATATTAGCTCTTCAGCTCTGCTGAACTCATATCTATCTGTAATATAAAATTGCACTTTTTTAACCAATCAGCTTGTTTTTCTCCACCATGCAGTATGCCTTGTACGTATGCCCATATTTTCAGTTAAAGGGGTCTTGCACTGCCCACTGAATGCAACAGTGGGTAAATGTTTTGCTCTGTGGCCATGGCATGTCTGCAATCCTGTCCAGCTGCCTTTGCAGCTTAAGGGGGAAGTAAAATCAGGGCTTCACGGCTTATTTTTTACAGCCCTTCAAATGCAAGTGCAAACTAGGCCTAACAGTCTTCATAAAGAGAATGATACAGTTCCAGAAAGCCTCAGATTGTGCAGTTTGGCTAAAGTCTTATGGGCCCATACATGCAGATAGTTTTCTGCAGTCACAAGAGGCTCTGTGCTGTGGCCAGTTCTTGTGCTGGCTGATGCAGCAGAAACGCTGACCCTGGATGCAAACTGCCTGTGGCTAGGGTCAGTCAAAGGCTATATTTGCTTTTAACCACTAACGTTGCATGCAAACAGCAGAGACATCGGCCATTGATTTGTACAGAGTGCAAATCTGATAGCTGCAGCTGTTCACATGTAGCACTGACCCCCGAAGGAGCTGCTGGGTTTATTGGGCTTACCGCTACCTTCTTCACCTCATCTCCGTCTAGGGGTTCCCGTGGTAGATGGTCCAAAGAAATGTAGAAACCAACACTTTATCTTCCTTTTTTGGGTTATTTATTCAAAAAGATAAAACAGTCTCTTAAATGTAGGGTAGAGGGTTAGGGTGAAAGTCCAGGTACATTTGGAACTGCAAAAATAGGAAGTCTCTCACTATAGAAATCCAGAGAATTACCGTTTCACAGCTGGATTCCCATATCCACCGGATAGACCTCCTCTCACTAGGCCTAGCAGCCGATGAAGTGTTTGGTAAAGCAAAGTCTCTGCCACAGACTTGAATATAGAACACTTGAACAAAATCTCTGCCACAGACTTAAATGTAGAACACTTGAACAAAGTCTCTGCCACAGACTTGAATGTAGAAAACTTGAACAAAGTCTCTGCCACAGACTTGAATGTAGAACTGAGGGACTCATACAAATTTAGAGAGCTATCATACGGTACCAGTATCTTGCAGCCGGTCCGGCGATACCGTATGAGTGTAGATTCATTTAGTGTCCTTCAACCGAGCCTCCAGGTTCCTTCTGAGAAGCCAGCCTTAGCGCATGGCCTTCTCCCGAAGAGTCCTCCCCTGGATGCTTCTCCAGTTGCTGGGCCTCTCCTCAGATGAGACGGCACCAGACCACTTTTGGATGATTAGGCCCCAACTTCCATTCAGGCCTGTCCCTGCAGTTGCTTCGCCTCTGGCAATCCAGCCCAGAGACTCGAAATTGCATGGATCCGCACCCCAGGCCAGGAGGGCCATGGGGCTGGTCAGGAGGACCAGGACCAAACAGACAGAAAATATCTTCTGGACTAGACCGGAACCCCGAAACACGTGATTTCAGTACCTTAAATACCTTCTCCCAGAATTCACAGCAGGATGACACTCCCACTGGGCTAGTTCCGAGAGAAAGAAGGTATCCAATACACCCAACCAAACTGCGTTCCCATACTTGCCGGCAGTGACAGCGACACCTGCGGGCAAGTAGGACTCAGTGCAGTCCAGCCAGACTGGTACTGAAACCATAATTTGGCATAATTAGCCCCAAAATCCAACTGTGGTTTCAGGAATATTACTTTTGAAAAATACATAGCGCATGCTCGTCAGGAGCCAGCGCTACACATGCATAGTATGTGCAGGCCACTGATATTTTGACATGTGAATGTAGGTAAGTGCGAAGTGACTGGCCAATTAAAAAATCCAAAAACAATCATATCTTATGCATAGAAAACAGGGGCAGCTATGACTAAGCATCTGTTGTGATGTAAAAAACCAGTTTTAATCTTTCAATAAAGATGCCTGCAGCAATCAAATCAAAATCCTTTGCTGCACCTATGAGCCTAGGTTCACACTGGTGTGGTGCGGGGGAACTGCATGTGATTCGGACAGGAATCGCACCGCATTCCTATTAAAATCACATGCAATTATTGAGCCTATTCATTTTGTATGACTCAAATCGCATTGCACCTATTTGAAAAAGGTGCATGCACCTAAAAAGAAAAAATATATATATCCCCAACCTGGACACTAGTAAAATTACATGGAGCTATAACTTTTTCTGAGCCTACCATAAAGCAGTTAATGAAATTAACTTGGAACTACATAGCAACCAGCAACTCTGTAAAGTGTGTAATTTGAAGCCCAGTGTACAGAGTGCTGTGTTCAGGAATATGTAATGTACACCACACTCCTGGCATAGTTACCAGTGCCTAAGGTAAAGCTGCCTATTACTATTTGCTATTAGGAGCTTTCCTATCATGTGACTGCTGTGACAGTCACATGATGATAAATTCTGCCCCACCTCCTGGCATCAGAAACCCCTTAAAGGGCCGGGAGGTGCTGGTGGGTTAAAGTCTAAAGGCTTAGAAAATGTAATTTGTAAATGGATAGAAAACTGTCTAAAAGACTCTACTCAAAGAGTAGTGATTTATGATTTATATGCTAAACAGTCTAAGGTTTTTAGTGATGTACCTGAAGGTTTAGTGTTGGGACCCTTACTTTTTACCATATTCATAAATGATACATTTCAGATGGTACCAAGCTATGTAGTGGAATAATATCCTTCCAGGATGTCTACAACTTATAAGCAGACCTTCCACTTTAAGTTAAGGTGACCCCCTGACATGCCACATTTGGCATGTCATTTTTTTTTGGGGGGGGGGGGAGCAGATACCCTCTTTTTAAGGGCATCCAGCTCCCAATTCCTCCTCTGACTCTGCGGAGCTCGAAGGAAGTTCATCTCTCCCCCCTTCCTCTGTGCAATCTTCTGGGACACGTCACAGGTCTCAAAAGATTGCCCGGCCAATCACAGTGCGCAGTGTGGCTTACGCATGCACAGTGCATGCCCAGCTGTGAAGCCACAGCCGGGCGCCCACAGTCACAATGCTGGCGCCGAGGAGAAGAGGCTTCGTTCCCTGCATCACTGGACCGTGGGACAGGCGAGTGTCCGATTATTAAAAGTAAGCAGCTACACTTTTTGTAGCTGCTGACTTTTATATGGGTGGAACTCCACTTTAATGCATTGTTTAATTGGGCAGCTATATGACAGATAATGTTTAACGTTGATAAATGCAAAGTAAGCACTTGGGGGCTAAAAACAGACAAGCATCATTCACCCTAGGAGGATTATAACTGGAGGGAGTCAATGGTTGAGAAATATCTGGGTAGATCATAGCATTAATAGTAGCATGCAATTCAGATTGCAGTTTCTAAAGCAAACAGAATATTTTCTTGTATTAAAATAGGTATAGACTTCAGAGAGACACATCATTTTGTTCCTATAGGAAGCATTAGTAAGATTATTATCTGGAATATTCAGTTCAGTTTTGGGCACTAGTTCACAAAAAGATCTCAGAAAACTGGAGAAAGTGCAAATAAGGACAACCAAAGTGGTAAGCGACATGGAGGAGCTTGATATGAGAAAAGATTAGCTGAATTTAAATTATTCTCTCTTGAGAAGAGGTTATTAAGGTGGGATATGATCACCATGTATAAATACATGAGCAATTTATATAATGGACTTGGTGCAGAATTATTCACTTTAAAGTCATTACAAAGGACAAGGGGGCACTCTTTATGTCTGGAGCAAATTAGATTTAACTTCCACATTCGAAAAGGTTTGTTTATTTTTTCTGTTGGGTGTAATTATGTAATAAATATTGTTGCCCTCAGTGTCTCTGTGTGTTGTACCAACAGATTATGCTAAAAAAACTATGATGGCTGTTAAAGCGGAACTCTGGTCAGCCTTTAAAAAACACATTTTGGAGACACTGCCCTGGATTCCTATGCATATAGTAAGTGCCTACTGATCATTTTGTCAAAGGTGTGAGGGTGGGGGTTCATATAGCAGAGCAAGTCATACCCTTTATTTCACATTTGTAGGGGGTATCTTGTTATTTAATTCTGGCCATTTGAAGTTTTGAAGGCAAGTGGTTATCAAACATAAGCCAAGGAAAAGCTTTACAACCACCATGGGGAACATGTACCAATGGAAAATGTAATAAAAATGAAGAAATGGACAGTGGGCAGTGGGCCTGTCCATGCACACTTATACTGAATATACACAAATCCTTTAAATCACAGGCTTGGGGCATACCTTAAAGCTCCAAGTGGTATTAAAGAACAGGGTGCCAAAAGTAATGTAGCCCACCACTGCAGTCCGCACACAGAATTGTCGGCTCACTATAACAGATCCAATGCACTCACAATATGGTTGCTGTGATCTCACCCTTTTATGGTGAGTTGGGCTGTATTATCCATTTCTCAGACCCCTTTCACACTGAGGCACTTTTCCGGTGCTTTCACACTAAAAAAAGCACCTGAAAACCTCAGGAAAACCTATTTTCATTAAAATCATTAAAACTCCTGCAAGCAGCATATTTGGATCGCTAAAAAAAAAAAGCACCTCAAAAATGCCCCTCTCCATTGAAATGAATAGAAAGCGACTGAAAGGCTCTTCAAAAGTGCCCCCGAAAAGTGCCTCAAAAGTGCTCAGTGTTTTACTGGCAGTTTAGAAGCACCTCAGTGTGAAAGGGGCCTTAAAGTGGGGTGCCCCTTAAAAAAACAAACATTTTAAGTCAGCAGCTACAAATACTGCAGCTGCTAACGTTTAATAATCGGACACTTACCTGTCCCAGGGTCCAGCGATGCGGGGGAACAAAGCCCCGCTCGTTGCCCGCGGCGCTCGGCAGCACCAGCATTCTTACTGTGGGCACTCGGCAATGGCTTCACAGCTGGGCACCCACTGCACATGCGCGAGTGGCGCCACACACCGTGATTGGCCGCGCAGTCATCTGGGACCTGTCATGTGTCCCAGATGACTGACTGCGCCAAGGGGAAGTGATGTCACTTAGCCCGGGCACTGAAGGAGGCAGACTACGAGGGACCCCCTAGCAACATTTCCAAATGTTTTTTTTTTTTTTTTAGGAATTTTAATCATACTTTTTTTTTTTGGGGGGGGGGGGAAACAACACTTTAAGATTATTGTCTCTTGCGACTTAGTTAACCAGGGGCAAAGACTAAGCAACGTATTATTGATTTTTCCTAATTTTTTATGGGAACTTAAAAATGTATCACCCAATAATTAGGGATTTGACCCAAACTATAATCCCAGGAATTTGCCTTTAACCTGAGCAAGAAGTTTATGTTTAATTCTAGCTTACAGCTGTATCAGTTTTAAGTTATCGCATTCATACACTTTTTTAATAAAGCCATGCAAGGAAAATGATGGGAAGTGCACACCAGCCCGCACTAATAATTTAGGTTTTATTGGTGAAACATAAATTCTCATTGGTTCCTTTTTATATTTAGAAACATTTTGCATTGGTATGCAGGGGAATTGCGAGAATTTTAAAAGACCTGTGGCACCTTTGGGCACTGCAGGCAATGTAATAATGCAGTGCAAGTAACGTGCTGTGGTAACCAGTGGGTGTGGCCAAATTGTGTTGACAGTAAAGCCCCATACACACGCGCAGATTATCCGAGGACCATGTCGGTCGGATCCTGTCCGTCGTACTTTGTCCGATGTTGTTGTTGCGTACACACGGTCGGACAACGTTGTCGGAATTTCCGGTCTGCAAGAACGTCGTGACGTAAGTCGTCTTCCACGAGACTAGAAAAGGGAAGTTCAGCACCACGTCAGGCACCCGTTGGGCTCCTTCTGCTGATCCCGTGTTTATCGCGAGTTAGTCGAAGTTTGGGGACTTAAGATTTGCGCTTCTCAGTTTTCTGACTCAGATCGTTACTGCTCTTCAGTTTGTGCTTGTCGTGCGTATCTGTTTATTAGTGCGTGTAGTCAGTTCGCATTTGTTGGTCATTGCGGCCTATATCTTGATATAGGACACTTTGATTTGCACTGCTTATTGTCTGCTCGTTTCTGGTATTCATTTCGTTCTTTCAGGCCTTGCTGTTTATCGGTGCTTTCTGTTTGTCCGTTCTGACCAGCCGACCTTTTGTGAGCTTGTGAGCGATGTTTCCCGTGCGTACTCGTCGCCGAGTTCGTGCTGTACGCGGAATTGGTGTCGGGCTTTTAGCTTTGAGCCAAGACCCGTCCATGAACAGAGTGACGAGGAGTATGTGGACCAAGAATTGGTTGCTTCAGCGTGATCAGTTCTCGCACATGCCTTTGCTTCGTGAGATCCGGGAGAATAATCCTGATGATTTCAGGAACTTTCTCCGGATGACGGACCCCGTTTTTCACCGTCTTTTGGCTTTGCTGACCCCTTTTATCAGCCGGCAGGATACCTGCATGAGACAAGCCATCACTCCGGAGCAGAGGCTTGTTGCTACGTTGAGGTACTTGGCGACAGGGAGAAGTCTTCAGGATTTGAAGTTCTCTTCAGGTATCTCTCCCCAGGCCCTGGGAATCATTATTCCAGAGACCTGTTCTGCCATCATCGAGGTCCTGCAGGAGGACTATATTAAGGTAACATTTCTCCTTTACTATTCCATTCTATGTATGCTCTGTTTGCTAATGACTTTTATTTTTGTCCTCCTTCCAGAATTACCATGATTGCAATATGTTCTAATATGCTGTGCCCCTTTTCTCCTTCATGCATTTTTCCCTTCACTTACCTCCCCAGCATGCTCTTCTGGCCCAATAGACACCTATGGCCTAGTCACTTAAGCAATGTATTTTGTCTGCTGCATAGTATTGTTTGCCCCCAAACACCCCCTAAAATATGCCCAAATGTTTGCTGTGTGGTTTACTTCATGTAGAGCCCCTTTTTTTTTCTTTTTTGTGGGGGGGGGGGCAAACTCATTAGGAACCCCCTCCCCCAACTGCTCTGTCAGATGGTACCAATCCTCTATCTGCTGGCTTTCCCAAGGTCAATACACACTATATACTTACCTCTTTATAGTGGGTAGGGATGGGCCCGGTGCTCGATGCGAACCCACGTTCGCATCGAGCACCGGGCGTTCGCTCGCTCGGCGAGCCCAGAACTATTTTGGCCGCTCGCATCACGTTCGTGTGATGCGAGCGGCCCCGCAATGCATTGCGGCCGGCGCGGCCGGCGCAGTGCATTGCTGGCTGATGATTGGCCAAGCATGCACTGTGACCCCGCATGCTTGGCCAATCACAGCCCCGGAAACTCGAAGAGCCATAATTGGCTACAGGCAGGACGCCTGTAGCCAATTGCAGCTCAGGGGCTGTAGTACACGCCCCCCCCCTATAAAAGGCCGCCACGCCGTCTGCGCCGGTCACATGCTGTTCCGGCGCAGATAGAGCAGGCTAGATCTGTGACACTCTGCTGGATTTAGTTAGTTAGAGAGATTTACTTAGAGAGATTGAGTTAGATAGATTCATTCATTTAGATTGATTTAGAAAGAGGGGCTTGTAGTGTGTTCGTGGCAGGCAGGCAGAGCTCCTATATTTTGTTCCCAGAAGCACCTATAGGACTTGTAGTGTGTTCGTGGCAGGCAGGCAGAGCTCCTATATTTTGTTCCCAGAAGCACCTATAGGACTTGTAGTGTGTTCGTGGCAGGCAGGCAGAGCTCCTATATTTTGTTCCCAGAAGCACCTATAGGACTTGTAGTGTGTTCGTGGCAGGCAGGCAGAGCTCCTATATTTTGTTCCCAGAAGCACCTATAGGACTTGTAGTGTGTTCCTGGCAGGCAGGCAGAGCTCCTATATTTTGTTCCCAGAAGCACCTATAGGACTTGTAGTGTGTTCGTGGCAGGCAGGCAGAGCTCCTATATTTTGTTCCCAGAAGCACCTATAGGACTTGTAGTGTGTTCGTGGCAGGCAGGCAGAGCTCCTATATTTTGTTCCCAGAAGCACCTATAGGACTTGTAGTGTGTTCGTGGCAGGCAGGCAGAGCTCCTATATTTTGTTCCCAGAAGCACCTATAGGACTTGTAGTGTGTTCCTGGCAGGCAGGCAGAGCTCCTATATTTTGTTCCCAGAAGCACCTATAGGACTTGTAGTGTGTTCGTGGCAGGCAGGCAGAGCTCCTATATTTTGTTCCCAGAAGCACCTATAGGACTTGTAGTGTGTTCCTGGCAGGCAGGCAGAGCTCCTATATTTTGTTCCCAGAAGCACCTATAGGACTTGTAGTGTGTTCGTGGCAGGCAGGCAGAGCTCCTATATTTTCTTCCCAGAAGCACCTATAGGACTTGTAGTGTGTTCCTGGCAGGCAGGCAGAGCTCCTATATTTTGTTCCCAGAAGCACCTATAGGACTTGAAGTGTGTTAGTCCCATCACACAGAGATCATATATTTTGTTCCCAGAAGCACCTATAGGACTTGAAGTGTGTTAGTCCAATCACACAGAGATCATATATTTTGTTCCCAGAAGCACCTATAGGACTTGAAGTGTGTTAGTCCAATCACACAGAGATCATATATTTTGTTCCCAGAAGCACCTATAGGACTTGAAGTGTGTTAGTCCCATCACACAGACCTATATTTTCTTCCCAGAAGCACCTATAGGACTTGAAGTGTGTTAGTCCAATCACACAGAGATCATATATTTTGTTCCCAGAAGCACCTATAGGACTTGAAGTGTGTTAGTCCCATCACACAGAGATCATATATTTTGTTCCCAGAAGCACCTACAGGACTTGAAGTGTGTTAGTCCAATCACACAGAGATCATATATTTTGTTCCCAGAAGCACCTATAGGACTTGAAGTGTGTTAGTCCCATCACACAGACCTATATTTTCTTCCCAGAAGCACCTATAGGACTTGAAGTGTGTTAGTCCAATCACACAGAGATCATATATTTTGTTCCCAGAAGCACCTATAGGACTTGAAGTGTGTTAGTCCCATCACACAGAGATCATATATTTTGTTCCCAGAATCACCTATAGGACTTGAAGTGTGTTAGTCCCATCACACAGAGATCATATATTTTGTTCCCAGAAGCACCTATAGGACTTGAAGTGTGTTAGTCCAATCACACAGAGATCATATATTTTGTTCCCAGAAGCACCTATAGGACTTGAAGTGTGTTAGTCCCATCACAGAGACCTATATTTTCTTCCCAGAAGCACCTATAGGACTTGAAGTGTGTTAGTCCCATCACACAGAGATCATATATTTTGTTCCCAGAAGCACCTATAGGACTTGAAGTGTGTTAGTCCCATCACACAGAGATCATATATTTTGTTCCCAGAAGCACCTATAGGACTTGAAGTGTGTTAGTCCCATCACACAGAGATCATATATTTTGTTCCCAGAAGCACCTATAGGACTTGAAGTGTGTTAGTCCAATCACACAGAGATCATATATTTTGTTCCCAGAAGCACCTATAGGACTTGAAGTGTGTTAGTCCCATCACACAGACCTATATTTTCTTCCCAGAAGCACCTATAGGACTTGAAGTGTGTTAGTCCAATCACACAGAGATCATATATTTTGTTCCCAGAAGCACCTATAGGACTTGAAGTGTGTTAGTCCCATCACACAGACCTATATTTTCTTCCCAGAGGCACCTATAGGACTTGAAGTGTGTTAGTCCCATCACACAGAGATCATATATTTTGTTCCCAGAAGCACCTATAGGACTTGAAGTGTGTTAGTCCCATCACACAGAGATCATATATTTTGATCCCAGAAGCACCTATAGGACTTGAAGTGTGTTAGTCCAATCACACAGAGATCATATATTTTGTTCCCAGAAGCACCTATAGGACTTGAATTGTGTTAGTCCCATCACACAGACCTATATTTTCTTCCCAGAGGCACCTATAGGACTTGAAGTGTGTTAGTCCCATCACACAGAGATCATATATTTTGTTCCCAGAAGCACCTATAGGACTTGAAGTGTGTTAGTCCCATCACACAGAGCTCCTATATTTTCTTCTCAGCAGCACCCACAGGACTTCTAGTGTGTTAGTGGCATCACACAGAGCTCCTCTATTTTATTTGCAGAAGCACCCACAGGACTTCTAGTGTGTTAGTGGCATCACACAGAGCTCCTCTATTTTCTTTGCAGAAGCACCCATAGGACTTCTAGTGTGTTAGTGGCATCACACAGAGCTCCTATATTTTCTTCTCAGCAGCACCCATAGGACTTCTAGTGTGTTAGTGGCATCACACAGAGCTCCTCTTTTTTCTTTGCAGAAGCACCCATAGGACTTCTAGTGTGTTAGTGGCATCACACAGAGCTCCTATATTTTCTTCTCAGCAGCACCCACAGGACTTCTAGTGTGTTAGTGGCATCACACAGAGCTCCTCTATTTTCTTTGCAGAAGCACCCACAGGACTTCTAGTGTGTTAGTGGCATCACACAGAGCTCCTCTATTTTCTTTGCAGAAGCACCCCCAGGACTTCTAGTGTGTTAGTGGCATCACACAGAGCTCCTCTATTTTCTTTGCAGAAGCACCCATAGGACTTCTAGTGTGTTAGTGGCATCACACAGAGCTCCTCTATTTTCTTTGCAGAAGCACCCACAGGACTTCTAGTGTGTTAGTGGCATCACACAGAGCTCCTCTATTTTCTTTGCAGAAGCACCCATAGGACTTCTAGTGTGTTAGTGGCATCACACAGAGCTCCTCTATTTTCTTCTCAGCAGCACCCACAGGACTTCTAGTGTGTTAGTGGCATCACACAGAGCTCCTCTATTTTCTTCTCAGCAGCACCCACAGGACTTCTAGTGTGTTAGTGGCATCACACAGAGCTCCTCTATTTTCTTTGCAGAAGCACCCATAGGACTTCTAGTGTGTTAGTGGCATCACACAGAGCTCCTCTTTTTTCTTTGCAGAAGCACCCACAGGACTTCTAGTGTGTTAGTGGCATCACACAGAGCTCCTCTATTTTCTTTGCAGAAGCACCCATAGGACTTCTAGTGTGTTAGTGGCATCACACAGAGCTCCTCTATTTTCTTCTCAGCAGCACCCACAGGACTTCTAGTGTGTTAGTGGCATCACACAGAGCTCCTATATTTTCTTCTCTGCAGCACCCACAGGACTTCTAGTGTGTTAGTGGCATCACACAGAGCTCCTCTATTTTCTTTGCAGAAGCACCCATAGGACTTCTAGTGTGTTAGTGGCATCACACAGAGCTCCTATATTTTCTTCTCAGCAGCACCCACAGGACTTCTAGTGTGTTAGTGGCATCACACAGAGCTCCTCTATTTTCTTTGCAGAAGCACCCATAGGACTTCTAGTGTGTTAGTGGCATCACACAGAGCTCCTCTATTTTCTTCTCAGCAGCACCCACAGGACTTCTAGTGTGTTAGTGGCATCACACAGAGCTCCTCTATTTTCTTCTCAGCAGCACCCACAGGACTTCTAGTGTGTTAGTGGCATCACACAGAGCTCCTCTATTTTCTTTGCAGAAGCACCCATAGGACTTCTAGTGTGTTAGTGGCATCACACAGAGCTCCTCTTTTTTCTTTGCAGAAGCACCCATAGGACTTCTAGTGTGTTAGTGGCATCACACAGAGCTCCTATATTTTCTTCTCAGCAGCACCCACAGGACTTCTAGTGTGTTAGTGGCATCACACAGAGCTCCTCTATTTTCTTTGCAGAAGCACCCATAGGACTTCTAGTGTGTTAGTGGCATCACACAGAGCTCCTATATTTTCTTCTCAGCAGCACCCACAGGACTTCTAGTGTGTTAGTGGCATCACACAGAGCTCCTCTATTTTCTTTGCAGAAGCACCCATAGGACTTCTAGTGTGTTAGTGGCATCACACAGAGCTCCTCTATTTTCTTTGCAGAAGCACCCATAGGACTTCTAGTGTGTTAGTGGCATCACACAGAGCTCCTATATTTTCTTCTCAGCAGCACCCACAGGACTTCTAGTGTGTTAGTGGCATCACACAGAGCTCCTATATATTCTTCTCAGCAGCACCCACAGGACTACCGACTACAATGGCTGGAAGACCGCCAAGGGGAGGCAGAGCGTGCAGAGCCAAGAACACAGGGCAGGCAGGCTCTGTTTCTAGTGGACGTGGCCGTGGACGTGGACGTGGTCGTGCATCGTCATCAGCACGTGGCCATGGGACACGCGCGTCTTTGTTTTCGGCAGCTGGACATGTGGAGCCGCATCATGCTGAAGGCTTGGTAGAATGGATGACCAAGCCCTCCTCATCCTCCTCATCCTCTCTCACCCAGGCTCAGGGTACTGGCAGAGCATCATCAGCCACCCCTTCCCTAGACCCACCATGTCCTCCTGAGGAGTCCCCCGAACTCTTTGAGCACAGTGTTGGGTACATGCTCCAGGAGGATGCCCAACGATTCGAAGGCTCGGATGATGATACCCAGCTTGAGGAATCTGGCAGTACTGTTCCACCAGCTGCAGCTTACTGCCAGGTTTGCTCTAGTGGTGAAGAGGGAGGGGATGATGAGGTCACTGACTCCACGTGGGTGCCTGAAGGGAGAGAGGATGAGGAGGAGGACGAGGAGGAGGAGGATGCGGCGTCACATGTCCAACGAGGCAGGGTGCCCCCTGGAGGCCAGGTAGAGGCCAGCACAGCAACTGTACAACACCGCAGAGCTCCGCCTGTGCAGGGCGCTGCCTCTGCACGTTATCAGAAAAGTTCTTTGGTGTGGGCCTTTTTTGAGACGAGTGCAGCAGATCGCACCACTGCTATTTGCAATATTTGTCTCAAGCGTATCTCGCGTGGCCAAAACATCAGCCGCTTGGGCACCACAAGCATGACCAGACATATGGCGACCTGCCATGCAGCTCGTTGGCAGGCACACATAAAAGACCCACACCAAAGAACTAAGCGGACCTCTCCTTGCTCCTCCTCAGCTGGGATCTCCATCCCCACTACACCTTCAGTCCTCTCTGAAAGCTGCTCTGAGAGGACTGAAGGTGTAGAATTAGGTGTGTCACAACCAAGTACTTGCAGTACACCGACGTCCGATTGCAGCAGGCAAATTTCCCTGCCCCAGCTGCTGGACCGTAGAAAGAAGTACACTCCCAGCCATCCACATGCCCAGCGGTTGAATGCTAGCCTGGCTAAATTGCTAGCACTTCAACTGCTGCCTTTTCAGTTGGTAGACTCGGCCCCCTTCCGTGAGTTTGTTCAATGTGCGGTTCCTCAGTGGCAGGTTCCCAAACGCCACTTTTTCTCACGGAAGGCGATTCCGTCTCTCTACCGGCATGTGGAGGGCAATGTCCATGCCTCGCTGGACAGGGCGGTCAGCGGTAAGGTGCATATTACCGCTGACTCATGGTCCAGCAGGCATGGACAGGGACGGTACCTTTCTTTCACGGCCCATTGGGTCACTCTATTGGCAGCTGGGAGGGATGCAGGACAAGGTGCAGTAGTGTTGGAGGTTGTTCCGCCACCACGCCTCCAAAACGCTACTACTGCTACTGGTTGTGACACACCTCTCTCCTCCACCCCCTCCTCTTCTTCTTCCTCCAGTGCTCTGTCCTTGGAACCAGCGGTGCTCCGTAGGCGTACAAGGGGCTACGCAAGTACGCAGGCAAAAAGATGCCATGCCGTGCTTGCGCTGGTGTGTTTGGGGGACAGGAGCCACACTGGGCCAGAGGTTCTGGCAGCTCTGCAGGGGCAGGCCGAGAGGTGGTTGACGCCACGTCAGCTTAAGCCAGGAATGGTCGTTTCTGACAATGGCACCAACCTCCTCTCCGCCCTGCGACAGGGGCAGCTCACCCATGTGCCCTGCATGGCTCACGTCCTCAACCTGGTGGTTCAGCGGTTCTTGGGCAGGTTCCCAGGCTTACAGGATGTCCTGAGGCAGGCCAGGAAAGTCTGTGTGCATTTCCGCCGATCTTATAATGCCAGTGCTCGGCTGACTGAGCTGCAAAAGGAGCTGAACCTGCCCAAGAACCGCCTAATATGTGACATGCCCACCAGGTGGAACTCAACGTTGGCCATGCTGCAGCGACTGCACACGCAGCAGAGGGCCATCAATGAGTACCTTTGCGACTACGGCACCAGGACAGGGTCAGGGGAGCTTGGTTTTTTTTCCCCACGTCAGTGGAGCATGATCAGGGATGCATGCACTGTCCTCTCACCATTTGAGGAGGCCACGAGGATGGTGAGCAGTGACAGTGCATGCATCAGTGACACTGTCCCTCTTGTCCACCTGTTGGAGCATACGCTGCGTGGGATAATGGACAGGGCACTTGAGGCAGAACAGAGGCAGGAAGAGGAGGACTTCCTTGCCTCTCAAGGCCCCCTTTATCCGGACAGTGTTCCTCCTGTCCCACCCATCACACAGGAAGAGGATGAGGAGGAGGAGGAGGAGGAGGAGGAGGAGGATTGTGTGAGCATGGAGGTGGAGCCTGGCACTCAGCATCAGCAGCAGCAGTCTTTTAGGGATGATGTACAGTCCCAACAAACCAGTGGACTTGTACGTGGCTGGGAGGAGGTGGCTGGCGATCATGTCATCCTCAGTGACCCAGAAGACTCCGGACCGAATGCCTCAGCTAACCTACGCTGCATGGCCTCCCTGATCCTGCAAAGCCTGCGGAAGGATCCTCGTGTTCTTCGGATCAAGGAGAGGGACCATTACTGGCTGGCCACTCTCCTTGATCCGCGGTACAAGGGTAAGGTTGCGGACCTTATCTTGCCGTCGCAGAGGGAGCAGAGGATGAGACATCTCAGGGAGGCCTTGCAGAAAGGTCTGTGCAACGCGTTCCCAGAAACTGGGAGGCTACAAACTCCTGGTCCTGGGCGACGAGTAGCTGAGGCTTCGGTCAGTAGCAGAAGGAGCGGTGGGGAAGGTGGACGTCTGACCGATGCGTTCAGACAATTTTTTAGTCCGCAGCCCCAAGGTATGATCGGTTCCAGCAACCATCGCCAGCGTCTGATATACATGGTGCAGGAATACCTTGGGGCAAGGTCAGACTTGGACACCTTTCCCACCGAAAATCCTCTGGCTTACTGGGTCCTGAGGATGGATCACTGGCCAGAGCTTGCACAGTATGCAATTGAGCTACTGGCCTGTCCTGCCTCCAGCGTTCTGTCCGAACGCACATTCAGTGCTGCTGGAGGATTTGTGACTGATCATAGGGTGCGCCTGTCCACCGCCTCGGTTGATCGACTGACCTTCATCAAAATGAATCAGTCTTGGATCACCACCAGCTACCAGGCACCTGAGGCGGATATAACCGAATAATTTTTAATGTCACATCACATCCCTTCAAGACTGCCTATGCTGATGCTGAGTGACTGTCCTCTTATGTTCACTGACTATCCTCTTCCTCCTCCTCAATGATCCATGCCACCACACCAGTGCCTAAGGCACAATTTTTCAGCCCCTGTTTAACAGGGGGCGTGTACATACAATTTTTATAAAAAAATGCTTCGCAACACTGTGCTCCAAGTACAGTATCTGTGAGGGGTTGCAGTGTTGTGGCACCAGCACCAGTGCCTAAGGCACAATTTTTCAGCCCCTGTTTAACAGGGGCGTGTACTTACAATTTTTTAAAAAAATGCTTCGCAACACGTGTGACTGCTGTGCTCCAAGTACAGTATCTGTGAGGGGTTGCAGTGTTGTGGCACCAGCACCAGTGCCTAAGGCACAATTTTTCAGCCCCTGTTTAACAAGGGCGTGTACATACAATTTTTATAAAAAAATGCTTCGCAACAATGTGCTCCAAGTACAGTATCTGTGAGGGGTTGCAGTGTTGTGGCACCAGCACCAGTGCCTAAGGCACAATTTTTCAGCCCCTGTTTAACAGGGGCGTGTACTTACAATTTTTTTAAAAAATGCTTCGCAACACGTGTGACTGCTGTGCTCCAAGTACAGTATCTGTGAGGGGTTGCAGTGTTGTGGCACCAGCACCAGTGCCTAAGGCACAATTTTTCAGCCCCTGTTTAACAGGGGCGGGTAATTACAAATCTTGATCTAATAGTTCACAGCAGGGCCCATTCCTGCGCCCACCAAGAGTAACTATGAGGGCCTACAGTCTTGTGGCAACACCGTCCACCACCACCGCCAAAGGCCCAATTTTTCTGCCCTGTTCATCAGGTGCTTGCAATTACAAATCTTGATCTAATAACTCACAGCAGGGCCCATTCCTGCGCCCACCAAGAGTAACTGTGAGAGCTTACAGTCTTGTGGCAACACCGTCCACCACCACCACCACCACCCCCAATTTTTCTGCCCTGTTCAACAGGTGCATGCAATTACAAATCTTGATCTATTAACTCACAGCAGGGCCCATTCCTGTGCCCACCAGTCTTGTGGCTACACCAACATCTAATAGGGCAAATTTCTGCAGAGTATATACGCCAGGCCCCTACTTTCATACATCCAACTTACAAACGACTCCTACTTGCAAATGGAAAGAGAAAACAGGAAGTGAGAGGAAATCTACCCCTAGGAAGGGAAATTCTATCCTGTTAGATTTAATTTGGGAAAAAGGTATCTCCTCTCTACTGATACTTTATCACCAATCCTTGTTTCAATTAAAACCCCACTTTTTCCAAAAACATTTGTCATTGGGACGGAAAGTGAGGTGACATGTTCTGAACAGATGTGCAAAGACAGCAAATGTTACAGGGGTGATAACCCCTCCCTATGTTCTCCAAAAAGCTTAAAAATAGATTTTTTTGGGATGGAGCTACACTTCATAATGTACCTGTTCAGATTCTACTTAAGAACAAACCTAAAGCCGCAAGTGGTTTTAAATGGCTTCTTTTTTTCCTTTAAAAATGTCATTTTGTGCAAGGACAGTTCTAAACACGGGAAACACATGCCACTTCACAGGCATACTTTAGACACCCCCCAGGTACCATATTTAAAGGAAAATTTCACTTTTTTTTTTTCACTTTATGCATCATTAAAATGACTGCTCCCGAAAAAACGTTAGTTTTTAAAAGTTCTTTTTGCATTGATATATGTCCCCTGGGGCAGGACCCGGGTCCCCAAACCTGTTTTATGACATTAACATGCATATTGGCCGTTGTAATTAGCACTTTTGATTTCGAACGTTCGCGTCCATTATAACGTATAGGGTTCGAAAATTCGCGCGAACTTTCGGTCGGTTCGAAGGTTCTGGTGCGAACCGAACCCGGGGGTGTTCGGCTCATCCCTAATAGTGGGCATCTTTAGGGATGAATTCAGCAAAGCATGTAGTGCAAGGGGCTGTCTCCATACTTTCCATTTCCTCTTTTTTGGTGTTCTTTCCCTCCTATTAGCTTGCTTGGTAATTTCAGAATGTCCAAATGTGCGTTCCTTTTTTTTTGGGGGGGGGGGGGGTTGAAATGTTATTTTATCTTTCCTGGGGGCTGCCAATAGTGTTAAGTAAGGAGGGTCTGGCCAAACTAGCACACATTATTGAGCCATTTGGCAATCAATGAAGTGCAGAGGGTTACCTGTCCAACACCCCCCCCCAAACCCTAGTTATTGCCAATGGCCCATCAGAAGTGGGGGGATTGATGGGGGGGTGAGTAATCTGCGAAGGGGACCCTCTACTTTTCTGTGCAAATACTTTCCAGCCTCAAATTTTAAAGTATGCTCTTGTTCCAAGATGTTGATTGTCTAATCTGCTTGCAATGTTTATGTGCAAAGTGACTAATTTTTTTTTCTTGTTTCACTCCACAGTTCCCTTCCACGCCACAGGAATGGCAGACTGTGGCCTCCCACTTTGCCAGCCGTTGGGACTTTCCTAACTGCGGGGGGGCAATTGATGGGAAACACGTCCGCATCGTCCCACCGCCCAACTCGGGGTCCTACTATTATAATTACAAGGGGTTTAATAGTGTAGTGATGTTGGCGGTGGTGTCGGCAACATACGAGTTTATGTATGTGGACGTGGGGATGAACGATGAACGGCCGGATCTCGGATGGTGGTGCCATTGTGCACACGGAGTTCTACTGGCGTCTCCAAAGTGGCAGTCTGTGCTTGCCACCTCCAGAGGAGAATGCTGAAGGACTCCCCTTCGTCTTTGTCGCAGATGAAGCGTTTGCGTTGACTCCCCATCTGATGAGGCCCTTCCCGATGAGGACCCTCACCCCAGACCAGAGGGTCTTCAACTACAGGCTGTCCAGAGCCCGAAGAGTTGTGGAGAACACCTTTGGCATCCTGGCCAGCCGCTTCCGCCTGTTCTTGACGGCGATTAACTTGGCGGAATACAAACTGAACCACATAGTTCTTGCCTGTTGCATATTGCACAACTTTTTAAAACGACACAACAGGAATTATGTGGTGCCCGTTGGCCCAGATGTGGAGGGCCCTCCAAATGCTGACCTCACAGCCCTTCAAGCGGCACGTCCAGGCTTGCCCCCTCTAAATGCCCGCGAGGTCCGCGAGCAATATATGGACTACTTTGTGGGTAGGGGGGCCATTGCTCTGCCTGACGATGTGTGAGAGGCATTTTTAAATAAATTTCTTTTTTCAACCAACCTATGATTTCTTGTCATTTCCGTATTATTGCTTATTTTACCGTGCATTTTTTTCCGTTTGGCTTCGACAGTGGGAATGCACTTTCGGGGCAAAAGGAGGTAACAGTCTCTTCTTCCCAAAAAGATTATTCTCATGTTGTGTGTTTGATACCTAATCTTTGTTCTAGAGAAGGTTTGTAGTGCAGAACTCACACACAAAATACTCCTTTTCATCACCATGACAGAAATGTGTGTATTCACAAAAATGGTGTGCTACGTGTTTTCAAACAAATCACTGTGGGTGTCATTTACATAAGTCAAATCTACTATGCTCTACAAGTGCAGTGCAAAAGTGCCCTGGAAAAGAAACTTGCAGTGCAAACTGGACTTGCCTTTAGTAAATAACACCCATTGCCCCCCAAATCCTTTACATTTGACATACATAATGCTTGTTTGTATTTAAATAAGGAAGCCACACATTTAGAAATGTAAAAAAGTTTACTTCCAACACATTCAAAAGTGCGTTTACAAACTTCTTGCCAAAAGTGACAAGATCTGGGTTATTTACAACATTGTTTACAAACATTCCACATTTGGTAAAACCAGGCATGGAGCAAAACAGAACCTAGGAACTCGGAAAGATCAACTTTCTAAAGTGAAGCCAAGATCAGACATGACTATATGTTCAAAGTGTGTTTGATCTTGCCTTCATCACATGGGGGGTCGCCCCTGGAAACTGGAATTTTAGAACATGCACACAATTTGGTTTAGAAAATGGTCATTAGATGGTAAAACACATGCCTAGAATCTTCAAAAGTGCCATTTTCCATCATGGGGATGAATGGACGTTTTTTGGGGGTGCAACCCCTTCACCACAACCACTTTAGTAGTTCGTAAAGTGGTTGCACCCCCAAAAAAACGTTGGCATTCATCCACCATGATGGGAGCTAGCACATGTGGACACAATGTGTGCATGTTCTAAATTTCACACAGTTCTTAAGTTGCAAATGTGTTCAGAAGCAGCCACAAATGTGTGTGAATTACTTGGTGCGTTTTCATATTTTTCCTAAAACATCAATGATGTTCTTCAATTTTTGTTGAACATCATTGATGTTTTGCTTTATGTCATCTAGATCTCTATTGCAGACCATTATCTCCCCGATGAGTACGTGGGCACTCTCTGTGGTGAAGTGCAATTCTTCTTCCACAACATCCACGTCACCTAAAAACAAACAAAAACCAAAAAAATGTCTTGGAAATGAGGCAGGCATACATTGATTAGCTTACCAGTAGCTGTGTTCTCCCACACTCACCTGTTGTGGTGACAAGTTTGCCAATTTCTATGATCTCTCCTTCCTCCTCCTCCCCCTCCTCTGCTTCTGGTCTTTCCCCTTCTTTGGGAGGTGTTGGTTTGGTGGTTTCCTCTGACGTTTTCGCTCCCCTATGAGAAGGTACAAAAGGAAGATTTAGCAACACAATCTATTGATGGCAGAAATAGGAAATGTCAAACATTGCTTGAAAGTGAGGGACAATATTTTTGTTGGGCCAGTTACAAATGACAACAACATGAATGTAGTCACTTTTTCAAGGTGCAAAACTGATTAGCTTTTTGGTAGAATTTTTTTTGATGGAGACCCCCCTCTAGTATCCACTGGAGCACATGTGTAGAAAAGCATAATAAAAAGTGGGTTTGGGTGTCCCAGCACTAGTGCTCTAGAGTCCAGATGGGTAATCGGCTACTGGGTGACCTCTCCTTTACATCGAATAAATTGGCTTTAAATTCTTGATGACATTTCTAATGAGAACAAACTTCCTTTCTCCAAAAAAAACAACAAACCTCGTATTATAAGTGTCCGAACGATCGAGGTTGAGTACGATCGAATGGACACACACGAACATGACAGTGGCAGAAAGATCGAGGTTGAGTACGATCTAATGCACAGACGAACCTGAAAGTGGCCATTTTGGAATGTACAACTTTGGAAAACGAAAAACACATGGAGCAGTATGCAAGCAAGAAATCAAACACAAAACACAACTACTTACTTTTTTGAAGAACTCGCTTGATCTTTCTGTACTGATCGGCCTCTCTCAGTTTCAGGTCTGACCAGTGTTTCCTCAGTTGCTTTTAGGATCGTTGTACCCCAAAATGATTGTACAGCCTCCTCACAACTTTAGACATGATCTTGGCCTTGCGGACATTGGGGTTGAGGTAAGGCCCATACTTCGCATCATAGTCGCTCCTCTTTAATATGTCCACCATCTCCAACATTTCTCCAAATGACATATTGGAGGCCTTGAATTTCAGGCTCAGGGATCGGGACGTTTCTGCCTTCGGCCTTTCCTCGTCCTCCTCCTCGTTGGTGGGATATTTGGGGCGCACCTTCTGTGTCCCCGCCATGTGCTCTCCCCACTGCGCCGTAAAGAGAAGGGGTGGGGAATAGACGAGAAAGATCGTCAGGGGCAGGCGGAGTTTGACGCATGCGCACTGTATATAAAACGTCACACGCCTGTGTCGTAGCCACGATCTGTGAGACGAGGGGAGAGAAAGCTCACGCACGAGACGATCGCTAAAACGAAGGTACAATTTGACGTTGGTACATAACTAGCCTAGACTGATTAGACCTTGAGGCTTCTTTATGGAGAAGATTAGGAGACTTTTGACTGACATTATTTATAGTGTTTTGTGTGGTGTTGTGTCTTGCAGAGATTATGGACGGCTTCAACCATGCAAGTTTTCTCCCCCTCTTCATTGATAAATATAGGCAAATGCCCCTATTATGGCAGGCAAAACGCCGCGACTATAGCAACAGACCAAAGAGGTACGCAGCCATGCAGAAACTTGTGGCATTTGTAAAGCCAACGTTCCCCACGGCAACCGTGGCGAAGTTAAGAGTAAAAATTGCTAACCTGAGGACTACCTATTTCCGGGAGCGCAATAAGGTCCGGAAGTCCCAAGCATCTGGAGCTGCAGCAGATGATGTCTATGCCCCCACGCTCTGGTACTATGACAGGCTCCATTTTCTCAAAGACCAGGCTAATGTCAGGAAGTCACTCTCGCCTCTTCCTTGCATGCGTCCTTCCGCGTACGCCACCCCTGATGAGGCTTCCGAGGACCAACCTGGGCCTTCCAGTCTGGAAGATGTGGAGGAGCCCAGCTTGAGCCAGGTATAGTAGTTTTGTTACCATTTTTGGGAATAATGAATGATGTTCACTTAATTCAGGATCCCCAATTGCTTAGTTCCTAACGTGTTTGACATATCAACAGACAGTAGTGTTGTAGACATTTGGGGCCAGAATCTAAACTGCTGGGCTGAGAATTGTATGGTTTTCTATTTGTAAACATTTTGCAACAGTCACTAGATGAAAATTGTGTGTTTATGATGAACAAATAACTGAAACTATGTCCCTTTTTCATACACAGGAAGACCTCAGCCGGGAGGTGGCTGTGGAATGTGGCAGTCAGGAGGAGGCAGGGGTTAGTGGCAGCCAAGAGGTGGGTAGTGGCAGCCAACAGGGGGGTAGGCGTAGGAGCCTGACTGTCTCCCAAGTCCCTCCCCTCCGCCTTCCCTACAGAAGGGCGAAAAGGATGGGGGAGGTGGGAGAGTCAGCGCTCCAGCTGATCCGAGATGCTTCAGCCTCCCTATATGCCACACCCACCTACGAGGAGGCCTTTGCCTCCTTGGTTGCCACTAAAATGAAGGGTATGGAGGTGGGGCAATGCAGCATGTGTGAGGATGTCATCCTCAAAGTCCTAAATGAGGGGATGGCTGGGGGGATTACCCCACTCACACATGTTTGCCATAGTGACCTTGCTCCGCCTCCTCCTTCTGCCACCCCACCAGCAACACAGCCACGGCGTGCAAGGAAGCGTGGAAGGAAGACCTGAGAGTGACGACCTGGATTCAGTCTGGTCTGAGAGAAGATGGAGCCTCTCGTAGGACCAGAGCCTGGGGACCTAGATGGCATCTGCTGCAGTTCCGGATGTTTTGGACTTCAGGACCAGATTGCACTCCCTTATTATTTAGATAGGTACTCCTCAGGCCCCCAATTTTCGACGCTTCAAAAATGATGGTTGCCGTGGGGGGCCAAGGCTTTGCAAATTCCCCAAGTTTCTTCATCGCTGCGTTCCTCTTTGGTTTGTTGCTGACACCTAAATAAAGGTCTTTTTGATTTGAAATAATCATTGCCTATGTGTTTTACTTTTCTACAATGACAGTTTATTTGTGAGTAGGCAGGTACATTTCACTAATCATAAAGTATAATTAACAAGGGGCACCAACAACCAACAAACTCCTAGAAAATTTAAGCAACAAATACAAATGTTAATAAAGTTGTTTTGCTAAGTTGAGACACAACCCCCCTCCAAAAAAAATAAAAGCTCCTTAAAATATGTCTTCCAACAAAAAAAAAAAAATGACAAATCATCCAAAAAAAATAACAAAGATTCTTTTACGATCTGAGTACAAATAAACGTGTAGTGTAGAAATCCTGAAAACTAATAAAGAACTAAGTTTTAGCTAAGGTAGTTTTACCTGACCGAGCGCTTCCGTCACAGAATTTCTTGTGAGCATGCGTAGCACTTTGTCCGTCGGACTACCATACACACGATCGGATTTGGTGTGATCGGACCTTGTTGTCCAAAAATTGATCCAGCAGGAGATAGGACTTTGTCCGTCGGACAATCCGACGTACACTGTCCGATGGTGCATACACACGGTCTGATTTTTCGACAACATTGTCCGATCGGACAGAATCCATGCGAAAATCCGACCGTGTGTATGGGGCTTTAGAGGGACATAAAGGAACATGGATATATAAAATCCAAGCCCACTCACTGTATGCAGGGCACACATATGTCACAGTTCTTGTACCCAAAACAATATACGGGTACTTTAATTGGTGTGCCTCAAGCAGAAGTCTCACAGACTTGTACAAAGCTCGGTACAACTAACTTGTAAAAGTGAAACGCTTCTATTAAAGATGCTTTGGTGGACACTGAAAATAGACAGAGAGAACATGAAACTTTGGGGTTGATTTACTAACTTACTGGAGAGTGCAAAATCTGGTGCAGCTCTGCATAGAAACCTTCCATTTTTTTTTTGTCAAAGCTTAATTTAACAAGCTAATGTTAGAAGCTGGTTGGATAACATGCACAGCAGCACCAGATTTTGCATTCTCCAGTTTTAGTAAATCAAACCCCCTGTCTGAGTCTGCCTTAAAGAAGACTCATTAAAATGAAGTTAAGGACTGCTTAGCAACAAGCAACTGTTGAGACAATGAATACTTTGGTCAGAGGTATGTAATGAACACTATAGTGCATACACCGAGGGCAGGGTCAGAAGTACATAAATCAGAAAAAAAAGCTTGCACTAATCTGCAAGCTTACCCCTCCAAGCATAAATTCTCTCTGCAAACCAAAATTCTCCCCAAACAAAAATGACCCCCTCCTCCCAGCACACATTTCCCCACACTGCTGAAACCCCCTCTTCTAGCACAAACCTTTTGTCCCCCTCAATTCCCTATCCCAGTATTAATCTTCAAACCCCCAAACCCTTCTCCCAGCACAAATAGTTGTTCTCCCCTCCCAAATCCCCTCCCAGCACAAATGTTCTTCCCCTCCCTCAAATGTATCCTTCCAGCACAAGTCTTCACCGCACCCCCAGCTCAAGTCATCAACCCCCAAAAATGCTTCCTCCCAGCACCCCCAAAAAATCTTTCCTCCCAGCAATTTTTTAGCCCCCCAGTTCAAATCTCTCCCACACAATCTGCCCCTTAGCACCATTCCTCCCTGGTTTCCTTTGATATGTCAGAGCTAAGTAAGAAACTAGTGGAAGCTTCCTTTTGCTCTGAATTATATTGCACAGACAAGCAGTGTGGGGAGAGATGCCGGCTGCTGCAACAATAACAAAAGTGTGGGATTGTAGGGTGGGTTGGGGGGTGGTGTCACCGGGCCCAGGGTACATGACAGGAGATGCGGTTCATGTGCTCTGAGTTCCTTCCACTAACAAGCCCCCTGTTGTTATGCCCCTGACCAAGGAGTCCTTTATTTTGGGGAGTTAAAAAAAAACAGAAGTCAGATAAGGGAAAGCCACAGGACAACAATTTCAACACCATGAGGGACATGCAAAAAATATAACAGGGGGTACAAATTTACCCACTTAAGCCCCGAACCATTTGGCTGGCCAAAGACCAGAGCACTTTTTGCGATTCAGCACTGCGTCGCTTTAACTGACAGTTGTGCAGCGTGGCTCCCAAACAAAATTGACGTCCTTTCTTCCCCACAAATAGAGCTTTCTTTTGGTGTTTTTTTTTGCGCTATAAACAAAAAAAGAGCGTAAATTTTGAAAATAACGCATTATTCTTAAATTTTTGCTATAATAAATATCCCCCCAAAAAATATAAAAAAAAATGCCGATGAGAGGGAGCAGACGATCAGTGTCCTGTCACTAGGCAGAACGAGAAGATGCTGTATTTTCCTGGCGGACATCGAGTTTGCGGGTCCCGCGGGCATGGTCACAGAGCTTGCGGCGGGAGCGCACAGTGGGAAATACAGGTACGTTACTTTGCCCAGCCGTGCCATTCTGCCGACGTAAATGTACAGGGGGCAGTCGGCAAGCGGTTAAATCCATTAACACACACAATGACAATGGGGGTCATTTACTATAGCGCCACGGCTCTAATTAGCGCTTATCAAAACAAATTGGTGTGGAATGGCGGTATGTCAAAGACTGGTCTATCTCATCCCTTGATAATAGCAACAAAAAAAAGACCTAGTGCACAAGGCACAGCACATACCCCTTGGGATGTTTAATTAGATGAACCAGTCAGTATTGCAAAAGTATAAATGTTTGTTGAAAAGACATATAGAATAATTAATTTATACTCAGAATTATTCTATATGTCTTTTCAATAAACATTTATACTATGTTAATTAGTTTTGTTGCTAATTAGCGCTAAAACGGTATTCACTATAGTGCTGGTAAAATACTTCCAATTTACTATAGTTCCCTGAAAACAAATAGCGCTCAAACCCTTATGCTGCGTACAGACGATCGGACATTCCGTCAACAAAACAGTGGATTTTTTTCCTTTGGATGTTGGCTCAAACTTGTCTTGCATACACACGGTCACACAAATGTTGTCGGAAATTCCAAACGTCAAGAACGTGGTGACGTACAACACGTACGACGAGCCAAGAAAAATGAAGTTCAATAGCCAGTGCGGCTCTTCTGCTTAATTCCGAACATGCGTGGACTTTTGTGCGTTGGAATTGTGTACACACGCTTGGAATTTCCGACAACAAGTCTTCTTGTCAGAAAATTTGAGAACCTGCTCTCAAACAGTTGTTAGATGGACATTTGTCCGCTGTGATTTGTGGGGGAGAAGGAATGATATTGTACATATTGACAAATGTCCAACTAGGACTGTTTGTTTGCTGAAATTTTTTTCCATCAAAAGTGGATTTATCTGGCCATGCTGTCAATGTTATGTGTGTATTGTTCCTATCTGACCATGCAGACATGGTTTGGGAGCATGTGCTGACCTTCTACTCTTTGATCTCATTGCTTAATCATGTACACAGAAATGCAGCATCCAGCAGAACACGGTCCATCATGATGCATCCGAATGTCCGAAATATGCACAATTCGGCCAAATTTTAATTTGTTACAAAACAAATTGCACGTGTCTAGTGGCAATAGGGCACATCAAGGGATAAGTCCAGAGGCACAGGGCATCAATCTATTACAGCAGTGACTTATGCTGCGTACACATGATCGGAATTCTCGTCGGAAAAAGCTCTGATGGTTTTCCCGACGAAATTCCGATGGAATTCCAATCAAACTGTCTTGCCTACACACAGTCACACCAAATTCCGACCGTCAAGAACACGGTGACGTACAACACTATGATGAGCCGTGAAAAAATTAAGTTTAATACTTCCGAGCATGCGTTGAGTTGTTTCCGAGCATGCGTAAAAATTTTGAGCGTCAAAATTGCTACAGACGATCGGAATTTCCGATAGAAACCTTTTCCGTCCCAAAAATTGAGAACATGCTCTCAAATTAGCTGGCCAGCAAAATTCCGATGGAGTTCACACACAGTCGCATTTTCCGATGAAAATCGCTCATCAGTCTTTTGCTGGCCGTAATTCCGATCACGTGTACGCGGCATTAGTCTAAAATCACAGGGCACAATCCAGGCATAGTGAGTAGCCTGCTACAAATCTGGTACAGCAAAGTCCATGGGCACCGGGCAGAAATTTAGTACAGCAGCGTCTTAGTCCAGAATCACAGGGCACAATCCAGCCAGAGTGAGTAGCAGGCCACAATTCAATGAAGCAAATTCCAGGGGCACAGGACAGCAATTGCCGGGAAAAGGAGGTCTGGTGGGCAGAGGTCCTTCATAGACACATTATGGGTCTTCAGAGGGCCACAACGTCTGGATCACACAGACAGTGGTTGCAAGAAGGGCAGAGAATAAAGTTCCAGTGTCCAGAAAGCCACACAGACAATGCAGAACTACAATTCCCAGCAGTGCAGAAAGCAAAGCACAGCCCATACGGAAATATTTGTCTCCACAATTCCATGAATCTTCTAGCCTCCTAGTGAGACCTTCAGCCATCAGATTTTCCATCCATTACTGAAGAAAACTTGCAACAGTCTGACCCCCATTGTTATCTCTGGTACTTTGAATTCAGCCACACACCTTCCGGTGCTGGGGTGTCTGGCTCGATCCTCAAGCAGGATACAATAATTTATGCGCCTCATACTGAGGGCAGCCTCATGTCCTAACCCCTGTGATTACACAGGAAATCACAAACCAAATTATGCAGATAAAAGCTGCATCTAGACTAGAGACTGTCAATTTCATAAAACAAAAGAAAATTCCAATATTTCTAACCTCTGTTACAGGGTCTTTCTCTGTTTTCCTTATCTAACACAAATTTGAAAAACAGCATTCATTACACAAATTAAAAGCATTTTACATCTTGTAATTTTGTTAGCTACATGTACACTGTGGGTTGTGGTGTTTGGTGAAGAAATGGCAAAAATTTGGATTTTTACATTAATTAATAATTATCTTACAGATAAATATGGAAAATTAATTTAATGTGCAGGAATAGATGTCTTGGGGAAAATGTAATAATTGCTTGTGATGTTCCCAGGCCCATCAGTCAATTACATCCTGTAAGTAAATTTTAATTAAGCTGTGCAGTGGACAATTACTATAATGTATATTCCTACTGCCATCTCAGAGTTAATCAGATAAATGATAATTACTTTAATAAATGTTCCCCATGAACAAGACTTGTTGGTATTATGATACAGAGCCCTGTGGTTCCAAATCCAAAACAGGCCATGGAGTCAATAAGTCACATGTTAAATTAATAGGTTTTCATTCCAGTCAGGAATTATCTCAGCTGTGCCAAGGCAGAACACTGCAGCATGAGAAAAAAAAAAAAGGTGCAAATTGATTAATGATAATATTAATCAACTGAAGCAATAATTAATTGGATCATTAAATAAATGTCTTTCAAAGAAAATGCATCAGCGCCTTGGTGTTATGACAGTATTATTATTCTGCAAGCTTCATTATTTATGCTATGTTTGTTAGTTAGCGCTTGTTAACTTCCTATCAATGACTGGCTATCCTTCCATTTTTCTAAATAAATGTGTTTGTCATTCATGTTGTTGCACTTGAACAGGGACAGGCAAATTGGGATTGGTGGTTGTTGAGCATGCAAATGATAACACGTGACATCCTAATTGTTGCCTAACTTCAAATAAACTATTATCGTGCAGTACATGCAGATGATTAGATACACCGTAGAATGTGTATCTGTCTTGCTCTCTTTCTTTTAGAGCACTTCTGCAACCCTCAATTACACCAAATATTGATTAACTAATAGGGATGAGCTTTATGTTCGGGTCGAACATGAGTTCGAATTGAACATTGGCTGTTCACCCATTCGCCGAATAGCGAACAATTTGGGGTGTTTGCAGCAAATTCGAAAGTTACGTAACACCCTTTAAAAGTCCATGGGAGAAATCAAAAGTGCTCATTTTAACCACTTCCCGACCGGCGCACGACAATGTAGGTCGGCAGAATGGCACGGACAGGCATAAGGGCATACAGGTACGTCCCTTTAAAAATGCCGCCGTGCCATCGCGTGTGCGCCACCGCCGGCATGTGCACCGGACGGGACCCCCGTGAATCTGGTCGCGGGTCCCGTGGACTCGATCGATGCGGGAATACCTGCGATCGTCTCACGGGGAGGCTGAACGAGGAGATGCGGAAGTAAACAACATCTCCCCGTTCTGCCTAGCAACAAGTGACACTGATCTCTGCTCCCTGTGATTGGAGCAGAGATCAGTGTTCACTAACACACAGTTAATAACACGACCCTAGGACACACTTAACCCCTACACTGCCACCCCCTGGTTAACCCCTTCACTGTCGGTGTCATTTGCACAGGAATCAGTGCATTTGTAAAGCACTGATTGCTGTATGAATGCCAATGGTCCCAAAAATGTGTCAAAAATGTGTCAAAAATGTCTGATGTGTCCGCCATAATGTCGCAGTCACAATAAAAATCGCTGATCGATGTTCGGTACATTACTAGTAAAAAAATTTTTTTGGGGGATATTTATTATAGCAAAAAAGAAAAAATTATGTGTTTTTTTCAAAATTGTCACTCTTTTTTTGTTTATAGCGCAAAAAATAAAAACCACAGGGGTGATCAAATACCACCAAAAGAAAGCTCTATTTGTGGGAAAAAAAGGACGTCAATTTTGTTTGGGAGCCATGTCGCACGACCACGCAATTGTCAGTTAAATTGACGCAGTGCCAAATCGCAAAAAGTGCTCTGGTCTTAAGCCAGCAAAATAGTACGGTCTGAAAGTGGTTAAAGGTTAATATGCAAGTTATTGTCATAAAAAGTGTTTGGGAACCTGGGTCATGCCCCAGTGGACATTTATAAATGCAAAAAAAAGTTTTAAAAACTAATGTTTTTTCAGGAGCAGTGATTTTAATAATACTTAAAAAGCAAACAATAAAAGCAAAATTTAATTTCTAAAGGAAAAAAAGTCATTTAAAACTACTCTCGGCTATAATAAATTGTCGGGTCTCGGCAATACACATAAAAGTCATTGAAAAAAACGGCATGGGCTTCCCCCACTGTCAATTACCAGGCCCTTCAGGTCTGGTATGGATATTAAGGGGAACCCCACGCCAAAATAAAAATCCAAAATAAAAAAAAATGGCGTGGGGTCCCCCCAAAAATACATAGCAGACCCTTATCCGAGCACGCAACCTAGCAGGCCGCAGGAAAAGAGGGGGGATGAGAGAGCGCACCTAAATTGCTAAATTGCAATGCTGCCCAACAAAAATAATGTTAAAAGATTTCAAAAGAAGTGTTTTATAAGCTAAATTCAACTGCAAAGGGGACATTTTTATAGACTTGATCAGACCACAATCAGAACAATTATTTCAAAAAAGGATGAAATTCAGAATTACATTTTTTTTCAGTACTATTGCTACTCTAATGACAAAGATCATTTCAAGAGAACATTGTATACTACTTAAACAAGTGACAAAACTCGTAGTTGACAGCTGAGGTTCTACATGCATAAGTACTTGATAATCTATGTGTGTGTGTGTGTGTGAGATTACCATGCACTGCAAAACCAGGGCATTTCTAGAAGGTTAGCAAGTGGAAATCCACTTCTCTCTAAACAATCCTTGTCCATATCAGCTTTGAAAATATGTATATTTCACAGCACTGCAGGTACAATTCTCTGTAAACATGTGTGTTCATTTGGCATCAAATTTTGATTACATTTTTAGTTATAATATTTTGAATACAATGCCATTTTAGTTTTAGTCATCTGCAATTGTTTTAGTTTTAGTCGTATTTTAGTCAACCAAAATCTCTAGTACATTTTAGTCAAATAAAAAAATTTTAGTCAACTAAAATAGATTGTGTTTAGTGAATAAGCAGCCAACCATCAGATTAAGAAGTGGCTCTGTATGTAAAGAGGATGGGAGAGAAGCAGCACCAATCTAAGTGCAGTATGTGTAGCAAAAAGGAACATTTATTATGTATTGAACTTACAGGATAAGACCAAGTAAATGGCATGTAAAAGAGACCAAACAGTCTCTTTTGGAGGGAGAGCTGACCTTTTAGACCCCATCCATTGTTTTGAATTTTTTATTTTTTTTATCATTTATTATTTTTTATCCAATTTTTTTACTCCCTTTTATTTTGGACAGATAATTTTATGACATTATCTTTTACTTTTATATATTTTTCACTTTTTGATGTTATGCTTTTATACTATAATTCCTTGCTGTATGTGTCATGAATAAACCAGCATTTATTTAATGTATTACACCACTGGCATGTTCCCACGACTGCCACTTGCTGTGCTGTTTCTGTGGTGTTTATAGCTGGAGACGGTGCACTAAGCCTTACTGTCCACCAGCACCACTGCCCCTATTTAACCTCAGCTGAGATGGCCGCTTGAGAGGCCTGAGGAAGGAGCATGCATGCTTTGAACGTGTGCCAAGTCTCCCTTTCCCCCTGGTGATTCTCGCTCTCCCACCCACTGTTCCAGAGCACTGGAAGCCACCGCCATGGTCGGCAATGTGGGACGCAGCGGAACCCAGCCATCCATCCAAAGGGAAATTACTGCTTGGTCTCTTTTATATGCCATGTACTTGGTCTTATCCTGTAAGTGCAATACCTAATAAATATTCCTTAATGCTTCACATACTGCACTGCTTCTCTCCCATCTGAAGTTCAAGAGGGTAAATGTCCCTGCCTCATAATTTTGTCTCATTTTCGTTCGTTAACGAGAAATTCATAGATTTTCATCATAGTTTCCGTCAGTGGCCAAAAATGTGGTGTACTTTTCGCTATGTTTTCTTTTTCGTAAAAAGGATGCTGACAACATTTTTTACGAAAATGTTTTTTTTTTGACGAAATTAACACTGGTAAACAGCTAACACAAAAGCTAAAAATTGCTGTAAATTTATACAGTTATGATTGGAGAACCCAAAACACTAACAACCAGCCACCAAACACTGCACCCAATTTGAAGCATGGTTTACAGAATTATAACAATGTATTACAAAATCCTAAAGCAGAATGTTGGGATGTCTGTAATTTAAAACATAAAGTTTGGTCATGCAACATCACAATGGTCAGGCACAGGAGCAGCTCACACACAAATCAGAGCAATATTATTAGTCACTGTTGTTGTGTAACCTCAAGAAGGTAACTGGAGCAAGGCATCCAAAAATATACAGCAATGGGCCAAAAGATATTGCCACTGGGGACTGCTGTGTGGGTCACACAATGAAATGAGTTAGGATACTATAGTTTACATTTCCCAGCTTGCCACGAGTCATGAAGCTGATTATTGATTATCCTTGTTTAAGCTTTACTATAGTCTGGGATTTTTTTACAATTAACTTGATTAGGGTGATTGATTCTTGGCAGACCATGATCAACTGCAATTGTTTCTACATCACAAGTGTGAAGGCTGTGGGAGGAGTCGGAGAGACTATTTAAGCCTCCTCCTCTGCTAGGGCCAGGGTCGTCGGCGTTCTGGGTTACGCCCACTCTGGCTCTTGCAGAGCGGCGGTAGGATGTTGCAGTGGGGGTACTACCGAGGAGTCTGCCCGCCACCTTCTCATCACTCTGACCACCGCCCCCCCCCCCCCATGTTCCGCCGGGGGGGAGGGGTGATTCGTCCGCCTGGAAGTTTCTTTTTCCTGGAGCTGGTCTGGCTCCACGTGGGGGCCGCCCGCTTTCTCCCGGCGTTCCCGCCGGGGGTGAGGGGGTGAATCGGCCGCCCGTCAGCTCCTTTCTCCTCTGACTCCATGTGGGGGCCGCCAGGCGGCTTTCCCCCGGTGTTCCCGCCGGGAAAAAGGGGGGAACCAGCTTCTCAGGGGCCGATCTGGCTCCACGTGGGGACCGCCCGCTTTCTCCGGTGCTTCTGCCTGGGGGAGGGAGGTTGCGGGATGTATCGGCGCACACTAGCTCCTTCTCTTGGGCTTGATTCGGCCGCCGCCGGCTCCTCGCTCCCCATGCATAGCTGCTCCATGTGGGGGGCCGCCCGCTGATTCTCCCGGTGTTCGCGCGGGGGGGGGTGATTGGCCGCCACTGACTCCTCTCCCCCTGCCCTGCCATCTCCACAAGGCAGCCGCACGCTTGATGCCGGGTGATTCAGCCGCCCGCCTGCTCCTCTCATGGTGTTACCTGGCACAGAAGGGGAAAGGGCCGCCGGTTTCTCCCGGTGCTGGGGGGGGGTATGGGCAGTCACCCGCCAGTCACTCCTTTCCTCCACCAGACCATCCTCAGCAGTTATGGCAATGGCCAGACTTGGTGACATGGCTGCCAGGTTGCTACTTTCACTTGTTTTCACTTTCTTGGTCAGTGTTTCTATTTGCAGCTATTACAGCGTTCTGCCCGACATTCTGACGTAGCGTTTCTGCCCGCCATTTCCGTCATAGCGTTTCTGCCCGCCATTTCTGTCATAGCGTTCTGCCCACCATTTCTTTCATAGTGTTCTGCCCGCCATATTCTCTCATAGCGTTTCTGCTCGCCATTTCTGTCTGAGTGTTTCTACCCGCCATTTCTGTCATAGCGTTTCTGCCCGCCATTTTCTGTCATAGCGTTTCTGCCCGCCATTTTCTGTCATAGCGTTTCTGCCCACCATTTTTCTGTCATAGCGTTTCTGCCCACCATTTTTCTGTCATAGCGTTTCTGCCCGCCATTTTCTGTCATAGCGTTTCTGCCCGCCATTTTCTGTCATAGCGTTTTCTGCCCGGCATTCCTGTCATAGCATTTTCTGCCCGGTATTTCTGTCTCCGCATTCTTCCCCGGTATTTTCTGTCATAGCGTTCTGCCCCTGCATTCTGTCATAGCGTTCTGCCCCTGCGTTCTGTCATAGCGTTCTGCCCCTGCGTTTCTGTCATAGCGTTCTGCCCCTGCGCTTCTGTCATAGCGTTCTGCCCCTGCTTTTCTGGCATAGCGTTCTGCCCCAGCGTTTCTGGCATAGCGTTCTGCCCCTGCGTTTCTGTCATAGCGTTCTGCCCCTGCGTTTCTGGCATAGTGTTCTGCCCCTGCGTTTCTGGCATAGCGTTCTGCCCCTGCGTTTCTGTCATAGCGTTCTGCCCCTGCGTTTCTGTCATAGCGTTCTGCCCCTGCGTTTCTGTCATAGCGTTCTGCCCCTGCGTTGCTGTCATATCGTTCTGCCCCTCCGTTGCTGTCATAGCGTTTGCCTAGCATTTCTGTCAATAACATCATGCCCCAGCATTCAGGTCATGCCCCAGCATTTTGTCTCGGCGTACAGTCTGCATTTGTCATAGCCTTCCTGCCCCAGCATTTCTGTCGCGGTGTGCTGCCCAGCATTCCTGGCTCAGGGTTCAGTCTCAGCATTTCTGTCATGGCTTTGCTGCCTCAATGTTTCCGCACAGGATTTCTGTCATTGCATTTCTGCCTCAGCGTTCAGTCTCAGCGTGTTTCCGTCATTTGCGTTTCTGCCCAGGTTTTCTGTCATGGCTTCTGCCTCAGCGTTCTGTCACAGCGTTCTGCCCAGGATTTCTGTCGTTGCATTTCTGCCTCAGCATTGCAGTCCCAGCGTTTCTGCCCAAGGTTTCCATCCTTGCATTTCTGCCTCAGCGTTCGGCCCAGGACTTCTGTCATTGCGTTTCTGCCCCTGGATTTCTGTCATTGCGTTTCTGCCCCTGGACTTCTGTCATTGCGTTTCTGCCCCTGGACTTCTGTCATTTTGTCTCTGCCCCTGGATTTCTGTTTTTACATTTCTGCCTCAGTATTCAGTCTCAGCGTATTTTTCTGTTATTCGCGTTCTGTCATGGCATTTCTGCCTCAGCATTCTGTCATAGCAGTCTGCCCCAGGATTGCTGTCGTTGCATTTTTGCCTCAGCATTTCAGTCTCAGCATTTGTCATTGCGTTCCTGCCCCAGGTTTTCTGTCATGTCATTTTCTGCCTCAGCGTTTGTCATTACATTTCTGCCTCAACGTTCTGTTATAGTTTCTGCCCCTTGATTTCTGTCATTGCATTTCCGCCCCTGGATTTCTGTCATGGCGTTTCTGCCCCTGGATTTCTGTCATGGCGTTTCTGCCCCTGGATTTCGGTCATGGCGTTT
Source organism: Lithobates sylvaticus (assembly GCA_028564925.1). NCBI lineage: Eukaryota > Metazoa > Chordata > Amphibia > Anura > Ranidae > Lithobates > Lithobates sylvaticus. Next base: position 523,416,546 of record CM053029.1, read on the forward strand.
CTGCCCCTGGATTTCTGTCATGGCGTTTCTGCCCCTGGATTTCTGTCATGGCGTTTCTGCCCCTGGATTTCTGTCATGGCGTTTCTGCCCCTGGATTTCTGTCATTGCGTTTCTGCCCCTGGATTTCTCTCATTGCGTTTCTGCCCCTGGATTTCTCTCATTGCGTTTCTGCCCCTGGATTTCTGTCATTGCGTTTCTGCCCCCTGGATTTCTGTCATTGCGTTTCTGCCCCCTGGATTTCTGTCACTGCGTTTCTGCCCCCTGGATTTCTGTCACTGCGTTTCTGCCCCCTGAATTTCTGTCACTGCGTTTCTGCCCCCTGAATTTCTGTCACTGCGTTTCTGCCCCCTGAATTTCTGCCCCCTGGATTTCTGTCACTGCGTTTCTGCCCCTGGATTTCTGGCATTGCGTTTCTTCCCCCTGGATTTCTGGCATTGCGTTTCTTCCCCCTGGATTTCTGACATTGCGTTTCTTCCCCCTGGATTTCTGGCATTGCGTTTCTTCCCCCTGGATTTCTGGCATTGCAATTCTGCCTCTGGATTTCTGGCATTGCATTTCTGCCTCTGGATTCTGATATTGCGTTTCTGTCATTTCGGCTTCGTATTTCTGTCATAACGTTTCGGCCTCAGCATTTCTGTCATAACGTTTCGGCCTCAGCATTTCTGTCATAACGTTTCGGCCTCAGTATTTCTGTCATAACGTTTCGGCCTCAGCATTTCTGTCATAGCGTTTCTGCCGCAGCATTTCTATCATGGTTTTTTCACCCTCGGTGTTCAGCCACAGCGTTTCTCAGAGGGGCGTTGTTCACTCAGGGCATACTCCGATAGCTGTTTTTGTTCGTTGATTGTCATGTCTCTTCGTATCTGTGTTCATGTTTGTACCTGGGTCAGTTAGTTAGGGCTCACACGTCAGGATCTGTCACGTCTACAGATCCATATGGGCTGAGGTTTCGTTTGTTAAATTGATTGTTGTCCTCAATCCTCTCGCCCGTATACCACAAGTCATACGATGCATGTTCATTCACCACACTCATACGACTACCCACCACGGTCCGTGGGTACACCAGCCCTGAGTTTTTAAGTCAATTACCTGTCTCTGCGCTGCAGGTTACTCAGGCTCATTCACCACTCACACGAGAAGGGGGGGGGTCCATCGTCAGTTTCATCACACACAGTGGTCTCAACATTTCTGCTCATGTTTCTCACTTGTAGGTAGGCACAGAGGGGTGTTGTTGTTCTCATGTCTGGTTGTCTGTCATTTCTCCAGTTTGTGTTCTCAGGTTGGGGCGTCTTGGCTGCAGCACGACCCGTTCGTATCAGGTGGGACCAGTGTTCTGTGTCTGGCATGGTTGCTCCATGTTGACGATGCTCATTGGCATAGTGCCTACTCCATCACATCCATCAGGCATCCAGGTTTTTGCACTCCTGTCAGGGGTATTTTGCCCTCTCTTTCTCACGTCCTCATACCATAGTAGGGGTAGGCCAGGGGTTGGGGCGGGGGCATTTCACTGAGCTACTTCGCTGCTGTCCATGCTTCTCGGCCATCATTTGCAGGGGTTCCTTTGGGCCAGCCCTTGCTTCCTTTTCCCTACGTATCCTCTCATGCACAAGCAGTTCATTCGCATGTCTGGGTTGTCTTGGGCATCAGGCTCATTCCATCCTTCACAGGACGTTCAGGTGGGTTCTGCGTAGCTTCGCAGGTTCTTCAGGGGGTTCCTTTTCATCACCAAGTCAGGAGTCAGTGGGTTCTCCTGTCACAGCAGATACTTACCGGTTACTCACTTTTGCCATCCGGGCGCACGTTAATCTACGTGTTGGATCTTTACCTTCCCTTCTCACCTAAATCGTGTGTCTTTTTGCCCTCTTTTCAGGCATACAGACCAGCTAGGTCATGGCACACCTCAGGCCTTGGTTCTTAGGAATATCGCATTTACCACTTGAAGACTCCGATTACAAGTGTGAAGGCTGGCCTGTATTTGTGGGAGGAGTCGGAGAGACTATTTAAGCCTCCTCCTCTGCTAGGGCCAGGGTCTTAAACTTAAGATATGTTCCTCCATACATATGGAGGATAAAACATTTTTTATATTGTGTGAATGTTTCTAGCACTGTTGTAGCTCTTTGAGGCTTTGAAATATATTTGAAGTGCCATTGATCAAGGCTACTTTACAATATTTTACATAGTTATGTCCTGAAATGTCTTGGATTTATATGAATAAAATATTTATGTTAAATAATTATTGGAGGAAATATCTGGAAATAGAACAGCCTACTACAGTATCTTATTGCACATTTCATTAAATTAATGATACATTATATGTTAATGTATTTAGAGTATTGGGACACTGCAACGGAAACATTAATATTTGCCCAATAATGGAGGAACTTGATACTGGCTATTAATTAAATTTTATAATCATGGTAAATTTTATCAACATGAAGACCTTGGTCGGTATATGAACATTTTAGGTTGGTAGGCTACAGTATATGTATGTGTAGGGTGGTCACCAAGTCTTCCAAAAATCAGCATTGTTGGACACAGTATTGACAAAGGGTTCCAGGATGGAACGACTGAATACAGTGGGAGCTGCAGCAGATTGGCACTGGAAGTATGGGCTTCAGAGAAGACTTCAGTGAAGGATTTCTGTTCAATACAGTGAGTAGTGATGGACGAACATCTGACGGGATGGTTCGCGAACGTGATCGCGCCCAAATGGCGGGCCCCATTCATTTTAATGGTAGGCGAACATTAAAAACCTCCAGGTCATATTTTCAGCCACAAAATACTTACTAGCTGTGCACACAAAGTCCCACAACATGGACACTGACATACCAGAAGTATTAAGTGAATCTGGGATCGACAACGACAAGCATTCTTTTTTTATCTGTGAAATTTTGTCAATTCAGGAGCACATGAAGGCCATGGAGAAGAGGCAAGGTCTGGCCAGGCTATGAAGGGGGTGCAGGAGATGATCAGTGCCACAGTTAGGGCAGCGCAGTCCTGGGCCAGTGTCCCAGTGTGCCAACCTGTGCTTGAGCCCCTGACCCCTCCCTCTGCCCGGCTCTTACCCCCACCTATGCAGGGCTCCACTGCGGTGATCCGGAGGTGCCAGTCCAGTGCTGATGCTCAGCCATGGTGCTGGCACTGCCTACTGATTGGCTTCTCTGCTGCTATCTCCCTCACTGACACCAGCATCGAGATAGAACACTGACACCAGCATCGAGATAGAACACTGACACCAGCACCGAGATAGAACACTGACACCAGCACCGCGATAGAGAGTACTGACACCAGCACCGAGATAGAGAGCACTGACACCAGCACCGAGATAGAGAGCACTGACACCAGCACTGCGATAAAGAGCACTGACACCAGCACTGACACCAGCAACTCGCTGTGGGACCCAAAAATATGACACCGCTCAACCTCTTCAAACAGGAGGGTATGGGCATATAGTACGGTGTGCTTTTTTTCTACAAGTGAGCCAAAGGTAGAAAAAAGGTCTGTGTGCTAGATTATATAAATCATTTATACAGTTATGCATATACATGGTCTACTGGTCACATGTGTTGAATTCCTCCGAGATCCATGCCTCATTCCTTTTTATAAATGTGAGGTAGTCAACACTGTCGTGAGCTAGGCGAGTGCGCTTATCGGTCACAATCCCCCCTGCTGCGCTGAACGTCCTTTAGGACAGGACACTGGACGAGGGGCAAGCCAACAGTTCCATTGCAAATTGTGCAAACTCTGGCCAGGGGTGAAGCCTGCCCACCCAGTAGTACAGGGGTTCATTGTTGGATTGGTACCAGCAACTCTTTCTCTGGGAGTGGAAATTCCTCTGCCAGCGCACGCAAAAGCAGAATGCAGCATTTCTCTAAGCAAGGCCCTGAAGTGCTCCATTCTGACAGCCCTATGTGATGGTGATAACATTTCCGCCATTTTTGTTTGTACCGGAGGTCTAAGTACGTTGCCACCCAGTACTGGTCCTTGACCCTTATGATTTTATACAGGGGTCCCTCTTAAAACACTGGAGCATGAAGGCCCCATTTGCACTAAACTGGAAGCAGTGTGGTGGCCTGGCTCCTGCTCATCATCCAGGATAATGTCGTCCTCCTCGTTCTCCTCCCCCCATCCACGGACAACCACAGGGATCCCAGAAAAGTTTAAAGCATGCTCTTCTTGCTCCTCCTCATCCGCCCCGGCACCATCCTCCTCTGACTCCTCTTCAGACTCCTGTTGTTGACTTGTCTCAGATAGAGTAGCCCCCCCTGGGAATTCATCCAGCATTGTGACTTCCTCATCTTCCTGCTCGTGCTCCTCGATGGCTTGATCAATCACACAATGCAATTCACGCTCCATAAAGAAGGCGTAAGGTACGATGTCACTGATGGCACCATGGCTGCGACTGACCAGTTTGGTGATCTCATCAAATGGCCGCAGAAGTCTGCATGCGTCGCGCATGAGCAGCCACTGGTGCGGTGAAAAAAAAACAAGCTCCCCAGAACCTGTTCTGCCGCAGAGTTCGTACAGGTAGTCATTAACTGAATGTTTCTGCATGTTTCTGCTGGAGCAGCCTACCAAGCATATACAAGGTAGTTTTTTTTCATGTATTTTATATAGGCATTTTATTTAGGCATTCTAAGACAAGTTCATTCTAGGCAGGCCATATTGTTATCTGTTAACCCAATTACACATATCAAAGGGGAATTGTTGATCAAAAGGGAAGTGGCCAAACAAGAATTACTCCACATATCAAAGGGGAACAGATAATGATTCTGGGCTATGTTGATGTCAGTATGCAAGATTGCAGATTAGGGCAGTTTATGACTACAGCTGTTCACAGCTTGGGGTGATCTGCTGTCACTCTGAAAGACAGGAGCAGATCAAAGCATTTAATGGAAACGGCCAATCAAATTCAGATGAAAGTGGCAGTCAGATTAGTGTGTACTTCAGACAAGTCAAAGATGCCTTGCTTCATGGAAACCACAATGAGCATGACCCACTGCTGAAAAACAAATCTGGAATAATCTAGTAACTTACTGCAATGCCCTTGCACTGAATTAACTTACATGATCCTAGATGCTGACTATAATGGTTGGTTAGAAGGGGTATAATCAAATAAAATGCCTATATAAAACACATAAAAAACACTACATATATCTATATATATATATATATATATATATATATATATATATATATATATATATATATAATATATATATATATATATATATATTAGATATAACATACTACAGCAGGCCTGCATCCAATCCGTGGCGGTAAAACCAAATCTACACGGGTGCTACGGGTTACATGCTTGATGGCCGTCAAAAGGTTCACCCAGTGGGCAGTAAAAGTTATATACCTTCCCTGCTCGTGTTTGCTAGACCATGTGTCTGTGGTCAGATGTAATGTATCTTGGCACCGACACTGTGTGCCAGAGATACATTCACTTGCCGCTGATCATGGCAATATAGCTCTGGGATGCCCTTCTGTGAGAAATACTTCCTTGCTGGGACCTTCCATTGTGGTGTTACAATGGCCACAAATTTTCAAAAGGCCTCCGAATCCACCAGTTTATATGGCTGTAGTTGGCGGGCTATCAGATCTGACAAGCCAGCAGGATGAATTCTGAAGTGTTTCGGGCAATATTATCTGCTCATATTCAGCAAAATGCTTCATTACTCATTGGACGGCGCTTCACAGTGCAGATGGACAATGACCCGTAGCATACTGCGAAAGCAACCAAAGAGTTTTTTAAGGGAAATAAGTGGAATGGTATGCAATGGCCAAGTCAATTACCTGACCTGAATCCGATTGAGCATGCATTTCACTTGCTGAAGACAAAACTGAAGGGAAAACGCCCCAATCACCAGGGATGAAACCCAGCGTCTGGTGATGTCTATGCATTCCAGACTTCAGGCTGTAATTGACTGCAAAGGATTTGCAACCAAGTATTAAAAAGTGAAAGTTTGATGGATGATTGTTAATCTGTCCCATTACTTTTGGTCCCTTAAAAAGTGGGAGACACATATACAAAATGTTGTAATTCCTACACTGTTCACCTGATTTGGATGTAAATACCCTCAAATTAAAGCTGAAAGTCTGCAGTTAAAGCACATCTTGTTAATTTCATTTCAAATCCATTGTGGTGGTGTATAGAGCCAAAAAGATTAGAATTGTGTCGATGTCCCAATATTTATGGACCTGACTGTATATGGTTTATTGTTGAATATTATTATTTTATGTAATTTAAATTTTTATTTGATTTTTCTCATTCATTCTGGATATTTGAGTATTTATTCACAACAGTAACCTTATTTTGCACTCATTGCACTTACTACACTTTCCTGATTATTTTCATATTTGTGGATCAATGCATTTGATAATTTACATATATCAGTATGTGCATTACTTGTATTGACATCATTGTCACTATATTTTAGCACTTTATTCATTGGAGCGCAACACCATCTATTGATATTTTGTATATGTGTTTATTTTGTTTATTGAAATGTTTTGGGAAAAATGGGAAAAATGGGAAAAATGTAACTAAATCAAATCTGATTAAAAAAACAAAGAATCAGACTGAAACAACATTTGAAAGGAACAGCAGAACCAACAATAGGCTGGAGGCAAGGTCAGAGGAATATGTTCTGGAAGCAGGATGAGGTCAGGCAGTGTGTAATCAGCAAGGTCAAGGTCAGTTATCAAGTTTAGGTCAGCAACGAGTAGACAGTGGGATTGTGGTTAGTAAACATGTTGAGGTCACAACCGGGAAACATCAACAAATGCAGATTCTGGTTACACGAAACATCTGAAGATCAATTACCAACCATGTGGTTCATCACCCTTCTTTAAATAGGCTGCACTTTCTTGCACAGATGTACCTGAGGCTGATACATAAACCGACTGGCAAACATTCTTGTTCTGTGTGTTAGCTCAGATGCACACCTTCTCTTTAACCCATCCTGACACTGTGCCTCGAATGTTTACAATGTTTATACAGCGTCTCTGGAAAAATAATGTTTCACTTAACATTTCTGAAGGATACATGCTTATCCTCTGTCTCCAAAACCTCATCACATTCTAAAGAGAGCAATTAATTTAATTTATAAAATGATTTTGCTAACAATACAGTTTAATTTATTATTTTTGGCTGAAATATGCCAATTTCTTGCCTCCCAAATTGTCTCATGTGAAAAAGAATAAGTTAAAGGATAAGTTTGCTTTTTAGAAAAAAAAATAATAAATGCACATTTTTTTGCAGGTAAAAAAAGAAGTGCATTTATTTATTTACTTTTTTTGGAGCCTGTAAAGCATTGCACCAGCGATCAGCAGGTCGCTGGTGCCATGCTGGTCTCCTCTAGATCTATCAGAATATCTGTGTGTCTGTACATCTCGGGCAAGAAGAAACAATCTGACAGGAAGAAGCAATGAACTATCACAGCGCTCCACAGTGCAGTAGTATTTCTTTGAGAACTATAAGCTGACAACCGCAAAGGATGTCGGGGCTTGTAGTTTATTCACACACAGAGCTGTGCTGATTTCAAAAAGTGACAGCTAGTGCAGATAACTTCTCCCGTACTGCTGTTACAGGGAGTGCGGGGATCAGGCAGCAGCTGCAGCATTGGGAACATATTATATGTTCCACCCTAAAAACGTGTGGAACGTGTTTCCAAAGGTGAACTTATCCTTTAAGAAAATCTACACATATATGTGCTTTTCTAAAAAATACACTTTCATTTCTTTTTGTAATGCTGAAATAGGATTACTCCATGTCTCCAAGATTACCTCCTATTAAAATGGATGATATTCTTATTAGCTAATCCATACACTTTTCATATCATGTGTTTCTAGAAAATACATTTGCTATTCACATTTCTGATTGAAAGAAGCCAACACTCTGCCTCCAAATATGACTCCTATTAAAAAGGATGACATTCTGGTCTACAAATTTTTAAAACCCCTCTGAAACAATGCAATTTCAGGTTATATTTCGGTCTAAAATAGGCTTAATCTCTGCATCAAAATGATTCTCCTATTAATAAGAATGAGATTCTCTGCAAACAACCTGTACAATATTTATATTATGACTACGTAAAAATTTCCCTCTTCAGTTTATGAAAAAAGATATCCTATTTTCTAATGCAATATTCCAGTTTAGTTACTCTTAAGCCCCATACACACACGCGCGGATTATCCGAGGACCAGGTACGTCGGATCATGTCCGTCGTACTTTGTCCGATGTTGGTTTTGCGTACACACGGTCGCACAAAGTTGTCATTCTGAACATGGTGACGTTTGTTGCCTACGACGGGACTATGTAGAGGCTAGTAGCCAATAGCTTTGGTCTTGTAATGTGATCTGAGCATGCGTAGCACTTTGTCCGTCGGAATTCGCTACACACGATCGGATTTGGTGTGATCGGACTTTGTTGTCAAAAAATCTATCCAGCAGGAGATAGGACTTTGTCCGTCGGACAATCCGATGGAAACTGTCCGATGGTGCCTACACACGGTCGGAATTTCCGACAACATTGTCTGATAGGACAGAATCCATCGTAAAATCTGACCGTGTGTAATGGGCTTTAAAGCGGGATTCCACCCTAAAGTGGAACTTCCACTTTTCGGAACCCTCCCCCCCTCCAGTGTCACATTTGGCACCTTTCAGGGGGAGGGTGGATGCAGATACCTGCCTAAGACAGGTATCTGCACCCACTTCTGGGCATAAACTCCCAGGGGAGTTTACATTTCCACTTCCTGTCCCGGCGCGCTGTCTGCCGGGACACACACGTGTCCCAGCAGACAGCGCCGAAGATTCTCATTGCACCGCGCGCATGTGCAGTAGGGAACCGGGAAGTGAAGCCGCAAGCTTTACTTCCTGATTCCCTCACCGAGAATGGCGCCCGGCAACAGCAGAGAGCCGAGTGATCGATCGGCCTCTGCTGCCGACATCGCTGGAACTGGGAGACAGGTAAGTGTCCATTTTTTAAAAGTCAGCAGCTGCAGTATTTGTAGGTGCTGGCTTTTAAAAAAAAAAATCCAGGTACAGTCCCGCTTTAAATTGCACCCTTACCATGCAGGTTTAAGATCTGTGATGCAAATCTGTAACCTTTTTCCATCTTTAGTCTCCATCTCCAAAACAAAAACACATTTTTTTCTTCATACAATAGTTCTCACCTTCAGACATTTGGTCCCATTCAAGAAAGGCTTAAAAAGGTGTGCTGCAAATCTGCGCATTTTTTTCTTTTACATTTCTAACAAATAGACACAATTGTTTTCAGATACATTATGCCTGCTCAATCCCTATTGTGGCCTATCCAACAAGACATAGTAGCTGCTGTACTAAAATTTTTAACTTTTCTACATTTTTTTAAAAACCTTCAGTGTGTAACAGCTCCCCTTACCCCCCCCCCCCCACTAATACTTACCTGAGCCCCATCTATATCCAGCAATTTCTATGAGTGCCTCGGTATCAGAAACCATGAAATCAGGCCGAGACAGAAGTACAGTTAGTACAGAAGTACAGTTAAATTACACTTGTTTAATAATAAAAGTAAAAAGACCGAATGTAGTCAAAACATATAATACAAGTATAAGGCGCAAAAACGCAATAAGGCAATAATCCACAGTAATTTTCAAAAGAAAAACAATACAGTACTGAATAAGCAAAACCTGTATGCACAAGATGGGCAATAGCCTGCTCTATATGTATGCACAATGGCAATAGGCACAATGTAAATAAACGGGATAAAGAAGGGAAGGGAGAGGGAAAAGGGGGAGAGGGCAAAAGTCCACAATCACGGCAGCCGTCCGGTGGAAACAGAAACCATGTTCCCGAGATACTAGATGAGCTTAACAAAGGAGCACAGCCGTCACTCTATTCACGGCCAGCCAGCTCGAGAAACACGTTGTGTTTCCAGTGACGTCATCACCCTCCGCCTGGACTCTAGCCTGCGTTCCAAGCCTCATTTTGAAGCACATTCACCACTGTCGGCCGGAACAGCATCTAGCAGTGCTGAAGACGAGCAAAAGAACTGCACATCCATCCCAGGGACTGACTACACTGATGATGGGACCGTTGTATGGGACTTTATTCTGCCTGTCATTCACCATGTAAATGTGAGTGCTGCTACAACCATTTGTTGATTATTAAAACTGTTATACAGTCTGCACCCAGAGACGCCTCTTTTTCTCGTTTGTAGTCAAAACCTAGCCAAAGTTCAGTAACTGGAATGGATAGTCAGACAAGCCAGAAGTCAGGGATCAATTTAGTGGAACAAAAAGCAGGATCTGGAGCCAGAGGGATGTCAGCAAAGCAAGTCTTGAACAGGATCGCAGGAGATAGTTTCTGTGATGTTGACCAAGGTGAAGGCAGAAATCATGTGGACTAGACACCTTAAGTAGGCAGGACTGACAAGCAGGATATCATCAACAGCTGAATAACTGTGGAAAGATAGGAGCTTGCAATTAGCCAACAGCTGAGCTGCCAGCTCAGAGAAGGAAGTGCTGAGCCCAGCCTTGACACTCAGCCATCCAGGACTCTCCTCCTGATTGACTGAGACGCAGTGTCAGGTCACCTGAGACCAGGTGACAGGTGCACTCAGTAGGAGCCGGAAGTGCACCGCTAGGTAGTGGACCTTAGGACTGACTGCTGCGGATTGTACCCAGGGAGATTCAGGACACTAGCACTGATCCCAGTGGGAGCTAGAGCATAGACTCCCCAGGGTGCGGAGTCTAAGAGCCAGCAGGTGTTCGCCAGAGTCTCTAGTGGTGAGGATGGACTTCGCTGCAGTCTGGCTCCAGGTCGCGGCCCCCAGGGTCTCACCGCTCACGCTCACAGTAGAATACAGGAGAAGGAAGCAGGCTGGAATGACAAAGATAGTAAGGGGATAAGGCAGAGGTCAGGGCAACTAGCAGACAGGAACAACAGAGTACACGCCAAAGGTTCAGTGTCACAGGCAGACAGGGATGGTCGGGAACATGCCAAAGGGTCAAGGTCACAAGCAGACAGGAATCGTAGAGAACATGCCAAGGTCGGAAACAGAGACAAACAGAGCACGCAGGAACCAGGAAGCCAAACACACAATGGATACACAATGGTTGATCAGCACCACTGGCTTGCAGTGCACAGGTTAATATAGGTTTCCCTGATAGGACCTGGGGTGGAGCCATGCTTAGAGGAGAGGTTATAAAAACAACCAGGTGAGAGTGGCTGGCCTCTTAGTCTGAACACATGAGGAGAGGTAAGCAAACAGGAGAAGATTACTGCATAACCATGACACGCAGCCCGCACGCCATTGGCTCCCACTGCTGTTAATCAAAGTCAGTAAGCCAATCAGGAGAAAGAGGGGGCAGAGACAATTTGGGGCTCAGGTGCCCCATAGCAATCTGCTTGCTGTGGGGGCACTTGACAGGAGGGAGGGGCCAGGAGAGCCAAAGAGGGACCCAACAAGAGGAGGACTTGGGCTGCCCTGTGCAAAACCATTACACTGAGCAGCTAAGTATGGCATGTTTGTGATTTTTATAGAAAAAAAGCAAGACTTTACAAATCACTTTAAGATCTGTGGTGCAAATCTGAAACATTTTACCGTCTTCAGTTTCATAAAAACAAAATCATTAATTTTATATTTGCATATGCAATGGGCTTGCTCTCTTCTTCCTAAATTGAGGCCTATCTATAGAAGGCTATAAAAAGTGTTTTGCACATCCTGTCAAAACCTGTGCCTCATGCACCCTTGGGGACTGCGCAGAGGCGCCATTTTGTGATGGCTGTGTCTCAAAAACACAGCACATCACAGATCGGGACACGGTGCTGTGATTAGCCCTTCCGATCACATGATGGCTGTGTCTAATCACAACTATCACACAATGTAAACAGACATGTGACTCTGTAGTGGCTCTCCCCGCTGAGCTCAGTGAGGGGAGAGGGGGATGCTGCAGCCTGTCAGATCTGTGTGTAGCTGTTAACTTTACAGTTCAGCTACACTTACAGTGGTGTGAAAAAGTGTTTGCCCCCTTCCTCATTTCCTGTTCCTTTGCATGTTTGTCACACTTAAGTGTTTCGGAACATCAAACCAATTTAAACAATAGTCAAGGACAACACAAGTAAACACAAAATGCAATTTGTAAATGAAGGTGTTTATTATTAAAGGTGAAAAAAAATCCAAACCATCGAGGCCCTGTGTGAAAAAGTGATTGCCCCCCTTGTTAAAACATACTATAACTGTGGTTGTCCACACCTGAGTTCAATTTCTGTAGCCAAACCCAGGCCTGATTATTGCCACACCTGTTCACAATCAAGGCATCACTTAAATAGGAGCTGCTTGACACAGTAAGGTCCACCAGAAGATCCTTAAAAGCTACACATCATGCCGAGACCCAAAGAAATTCAGGAACAATTGAGAAAGAAAGTAATTGAGATCTATCAGTCTGGAAAGGGTTATAAAGCCATTTCCAAAGCTTTGGGAATCCAGCGAACCACAGTGAGAGCCATTATCCACAAATGGCGAAGACATGGAACAGTGGTGAACCTTCCCAGGAGTGGCCGGCCGCCCAAAATTACCCCAAGAGCGCAGCGACGACTCATCCAAGAGGTCACAAAAGACCCCACAACAACGTCCAAGGAACTGCAGGCCTCACTTGCCTCAGTTAAGGTCAGCGTTCATGCCTCCACCATCAGGAAAAGACTGGGCAAAAATGGCCTGCATGGCAGAGTTCCAAGGAGAAAACCACTGCTGAGCAAAAAGAACATCAAAGCTCGTCTCAATTTCTCCACAACACATCTTGATGATCCCCAAGACTTTTGGGACAACATTCTGTGGACCGATGAGACAAAAGTGGAACTCTTTGGAAGGTGTGTGTCCAAGTATATCTGGCGTAGAAGGAACACTGCATTTCAGAAAAAGAACATTATACCAACCGTAAAATATGGTGGTGGTAGTGTGATGGTCTGGGGCTGTTTTGCTGCTTCAGGACCTGGAAGATTTGCCGTGATAAAAGGAACTATGAATTCTGCTGTCTACCAAGAGATCCTGAAGGAGAATGTCCGACCATCTGTTCGTGTACTCAAGCTGAAACGAACTTGGGTTCTGCAGCAGGACAATGATCCTAAACACACCATCAAGTCCACCACCGAATGGCTGAAGAAAAACAAAATGAAGACTTTGGAGTGGCCTAGCCAAAGCCCTGACCTGAATCCTATTGAGATGTTGTGGTATGACCTTAAAAAGGCCGTTCATGCTCGAAAACCCTCTAATGTAACTGAATTAGGACAATTCTGCAAAGATGAGTGGGCCAAAATTCCTCCAGGACGCTGTAAAAGCCTCATTGCACGTTATCGCAAACGCTTGGTTGCAGTTGTTGCTGCTAAGGGTGGCCCAACCAGTTATTAGGTTTAGGGGGCAATCACTTTTTCACACAGGGCCATGATGGTTTGGATTTTTTTTCACCTTTAATAATAAACACCTTCATTTACAAATTGCATTTTGTGTTTACTTGTGTTGTCCTTGACTATTGTTTAAATTGGTTTGATGTTCCGAAACACTTAAGTGTGACAAACATGCAAAGGAACAGGAAATGAGGAAGGGGGCAAACACTTTTTCACACCACTGTAGATCAGTCAGTGCAGCCATCCCACACAAGCACCATCAACATCTGTCCCAGTGTCACATCAACATCTGTACAAGTGTACAAAACATCTGTCACAGTGTACTAGTGTCCCATCAACATCTGTCACAGTGTACCAGTGTCACATCAATATCTGTCATAGTATACCAGTGCACAAAAACATCTGCAATAGTGTTCCATTACAACATCAGCATTTGTCAGTGTCATGTTGCAACAACAACATCTGTCAATGTCCCTAGTGGACCATCAACATCTGTCAGTGTCCGCCGGTGGCCGATAAACATCTGTCACAGTGTACAGCCACGCAAAACTTTAATGACATTAAATAAATAAAAAAATTAAAAATGCTCCCATCCTCCCATGGTCATGTGCAAAGGCAAGCGCATGTGTTGGTCCCGTACGTATATGTAAACGATGATCGCACCACACATATGAGGTATTGCCACGAACATCCGAGCGAGAGCAATCATTCTAGCACTAGACCTCCTCTAAACTGGTAACCTGTTAAGGTTTATAAAGCATTGTCTATGGGGATTTTAAAAACAAACTGCTGCACATATACAATGTCACATAAAAAAATTGCAAAACCTGCGATTTTATTCTCTAGAGCCTCTGCTAAAAAAAAAAAAAAAAAATGTTTGGGGGGTCCTAAGTAATTTTCTAAATACAGGATTTTTACTTGTAAACAAAAAGTGTCAGAAGAAGGCCTGGTCTTAAAGTTGATAATGACTGAAGGTGCTCCTTGGATGTTGGACCTCTCTATGTGGCTGGGCTGAGAAAAACATACACATGTGGTATCACCATACTCACGAGGAGTAGTAGAATGTGTTTTGGGATGTAGTTGCAAGTATTCCTATGCCATGTGTGGGAAATAACTTGTTAACATGACATTTTTGTAAAAAAAAAGCCAATTTTATTTAATTTCTTATTTTCACAATAATTGTGGGAAAAATTACAACTTCAAGCATTTACTAAATACCTTGGACTGTCTACTTTCCAAAAAGGGATAATTTGGGGGGTATTTGTACTGTCCTGGCATATTAGGGCCTCAGTACATGAGGTGTGATCAATTTTAAATGATAGGTGTCATGGTCCCTACCTTGCCAAGCAGGCAGTCAGGTGTGGTCACACCCCAAGGTGGTATTGAACCCATAACCTTCCGTTTGCTGCTCCTGTTGCTTTACCTCTGAGCCACACCTCAGTTCTCTATTCAGCCTGCTTTCCAGCTATGCCTAGTTCTGCATGAAGTACTGAGGGCAATACTCTGATTATACCTGTCACTCCTGGTTCAGCTGAAGCAGTTTATCCAATCAGCTGGGTATAAAACACTGCCTCACTCTGAGGGCTTTGTCAGTTCATTGTCTCTTGTTTCCTGTTTTGCGAAAGGTTCCTGTATTCCTGTGTTCTAGTTACAGCATTCCAACTGACTCCGGCTTCTGACCCTGGCTCTGCCTATCGTTTATTCTTTCTTCTGGAATCCCTGACTACGGCTTTACCTCAACTATCCTTTGGCAAATTCCTGTCAAGCCCCCGTGCACAGATTCACAGCCCAGGTAGCTTATTACCCTGTTACCGTGGGATGTGTGTGTATATTCAAGGGTGAGCATACATCTCTGCATCATGGACTCCAACCTATGTAAGCCCTTACAATAGGTACCATAGCTTGTAGACTCCAATACTCCAATACACCAATTTGGGTTATTTTTTACCAAATAAATGTAGCAGTATAAAATTTGGTCAAAATGTATGAAGAAAAATTACTTATTTGCAAAATTTTATAAACAGAAACTAAGAAAAATATGTTTTTGTCAAAAATGTTGGTGCTTATTTGTTTATTACACACAAAAAAAAACAGTGGTGACTAAATGCCACCAAAAGAAATCTCTATTTGTCTAAAAAATTAATATGGGTACCGTGTTGCATGCCTGGCCTGGGCAGGAAGGGGGTGAAAGTGTTCAGTATTCAGGTGGTTAAGACATTGTTTCCTGTCCAAAAGCCTTAAAAGATAATGGCTAACAGCTAAACTGTACAAAAATGATAATATCTATAGTGAATATCTTTTTCTTCAATCTTCTAAAAAAAAAAAAAAAAAAAAAAAAAAAAATGTTTTTGATCTCTCCCTCAGAAATTGTGACCTAGAAAGGCTTAAAAGATGTGCTGCAAATCTGTACAATTTTCTGGTCTTCAATCATAGGAAATAGGCAATCTTTTACTTTTAACATTAAATCTGCCTGCTCTCTCCCTCCAAAATAACAGACTATTAAAAAGACTTAAACCTCCTTCAAATATGTACTATTTTTGGTCATCAATCTAAGAAAAAACAGTTATTTGTTCAATGAATATAAAATCTGCATTCTTTAAGATGTACTCGCTATTAATCTCTACCCCAGAAGACTTTATTATGCCCAGCCTCACTAAGTGGGAGCAGGATCTTAATAGGACCTTCACACCCGACCGATGACTAAACATTATACTAGACATGTGCGATTCGTTTCGTACGAATTCGTAATTCGTACGAATTTTTCGAAATTCGTACGAATTTACGAATCTGTAGTACGAATTTTTTTTTTTTTACGAATTCCGTACGGAATACGAAATTCGGACGAATCGTAATTTTTTTTTACGAATCGTTAGTAAAGTTACGAATCGTTACGAATCGTTAACGCGGCTAATGAATTGTTGGTTCTCATAACACAGAGAACAATTCGAATCCAACTACAAATATCGAATTTCAATTTCAAGTTACGAATCGTTACGAATCGTTATGAATAGTTACGAATCGTTACGAATCGTTACGAATAGTTACGAATCGTTACGAATCGTTACGAATCGTTATGAATCGTTATGAATAGTTACGAATCGTTAGTAAATCCAACTACCAATATCGAATTTCAATTAATTTGAACGAAATTATTATAGCAGATATAACGAATGAATTCGAATGACAAAGTGTCATTTTTGCAGAAAAAAAAAAGCGTAGGGGTCCCCCCAAATTCAATAACCAGGCCCTTCAGGTCTGGTATGGATATTAAGGGGGACCCCAGCCAAAAAAAAATAAAAAAAATGGCGTGGGGTCCCCCCCCCAAATATCCATACCAGACCCTTCAGGTCTGGGATGGATTTTAAGGGGAACCCCGGCCAAAAAAAAAAAAAAAAAAATGGCGTGGGGTCCCCCTCAAAATCCATACCAGACCCTTTATCCGAGCACGCAACCTGGCAGGCCGCAGGAAAGGAGGGGGGGACGAGAGCGGCCCCCCCTCCCGCCTGAACCGTACCAGGCCACATGCCCTCAACATTGGGAGGGTGCTTTGGGGTCCCCCCCAAAGCACCTTGTCCCCATGTTGATGAGGACAAGGGCCTCATCCCCACAACCCTGGCCGGTGGTTGTGGGGGTCTGCGGGCGGGGGGCTTATCGGAATCTGGAAGCCCCCTTTAACAAGGGGACCCCCAGATCCCGCCCCCCCCCCTGTGTGAAATGGTAAGGGGGTACAAAAGTACCCCTACCATTTCACCAAAAAAGTGTCAAAAATGGTAAAAATGACAGGAGACGATCTTTGACAATTCCTTTATTAAAATCTTCTTTCTTCTGGTCTTCCTTTCTTCATCTTCTCCTTCCGTCATCTTCTCCTTCCGTCATCTTCTTCCATCTTCTTCTTCCTTCGATTTGCTTCTTCTTCCTCCGGTCTTCTCGTCCTTCTCGTCCGGCGTCGTCCTTCTCGTCCGGCATCGTCGTCTCTTCTCGCAGGCCGCCCCTCGCAATGGGAGGCTCCCGCTCTGTGAGGCTTCGCTCCGGGTGACAGGTCTTTTATAACGAAGGCACCTGGTGACCCCGCCCCCTCTGACGCACGGGGACGTCATGTGGAATTCCCTATGGCTTTCCCCATGACGTCAGAGGGGGGGCGGGGTCACCGGGTGCCTTCGTTATACAAGACCTGTCACCCGGAGCGAAGCCTCACAGAAGAAAGAAGATTTTAATAAAGGAATTGTCAAAGACCGTCTCCTGTCATTTTTACAATTTTTGACGCTTTTTTGGTGAAATGGTAGGGGTACTTTTGTACCCCCTTACCATTTCACACAGGGGGGGGCGGGATCTGGGGGTCCCCTTGTTAAAGGGGGCTTCCAGATTCCGATAAGCCCCCCGCCCGCAGACCCCCACAACCACCGGCCAGGGTTGTGGGGATGAGGCCCTTGTCCTCATCAACATGGGGACAAGGTGCTTTGGGGGGGACCCCAAAGCATCCTCCCAATGTTGAGGGCATGTGGCCTGGTACGGTTCAGGCGGGAGGGGGGGCCGCTCTCGTCCCCCCTCCTTTCCTGCGGCCTGCCAGGTTGCGTGCTCGGATAAGGGTCTGGTATGGATTTTATGGGGGACCCCACGCCATTTTTTTGGGCTAGGGTTCCCCTTAAAATCCATCCCAGACCTCAAGGGTCTGGTATGGATTTTGAGGGGGACCCTACGCCATTTTTTTTTTTTGGCTGGGGTCCCCCTTAATATCCATCCCAGACCTGAAGGGCCTGGTTATTGAATTTGGGGGGACCCCTACACATTTTTTTATCAATGACTTCAATGAATGACAGTTCTCTGTATTACGGATCCAACAATTCATTTGCCGGCAATAGCTGAGACTTGTGATTTTAAATAGTTTTTTTTTCCTGCAAAAATGACACATTGTACAGAGACAGTTCTCTATATTAGATATACTGAATCTCGAATCATTCGAAGCATTCGTTATATCCGCTATTATAATTTCTTTCATATTAGTTGAAATTACATATTTGTTAGTTACAATACAACATTCGAATTGTTCTCTGTATTACGGGAATCGGCAATTAGCCGCGAGTGATTTTAAATGTCTTTTTTTTCCTGCAAAAATGACACATTGTACAGAGAGAGTTCTAAACACAGGAAACCTGCGCCCTTCTATATACTCTATAGTATGTCTATGAAGGGGGTATGTTTCCCGTGTTTAGAACTCTCTCTGTACAATGTGTCATTTTTGCAGGAAAAAAAGACATTTAAAATCACTCGCGGCTAATTGCCGATTCCCGTAATACAGAGAACAATTCGAATACAACTACTAACAAATATGTAATTTCAACTAATATGAAAGAAATTATAATAGCGGATATAACGAATGCTTCGAATGATTCGAGATTCAGTATATCTAATATAGAGAACTGTCCCTGCACAGTGTCATTTTTGCAGGAAAAAAAAACTATTTAAAATCACGAGTCGCAGCTATTTGCCGGCAAATGAATTGTTGGATCCGTAATACAGAGAACAGTCATTCATTGAAGTCATTGATAAAAAAATGTGTAGGGGTCCCCCCAAATTCAATAACCAGGCCCTTCAGGTCTGGGATGGATATTAAGGGGGACCCCAGCCAAAAAAAAAAAAAAAAAAAATGGCGTAGGGTCCCCCTCAAAATCCATACCAGACCCTTGAGGTCTGGGATGGATTTTAAGGGGAACCCTAGCCAAAAAAAATGGCGTGGGGTCCCCCATAAAATCCATACCAGACCCTTATCCGAGCACGCAACCTGGCAGGCCGCAGGAAAGGAGGGGGGGACGAGAGCGGCCCCCCCTCCCGCCTGAACCATACCAGGCCACATGCCCTCAACATTGGGAGGATGCTTTGGGGTCCCCCCCAAAGCACCTTGTCCCCATGTTGATGAGGACAAGGGCCTCTTCCCCACAACCCTGGCCGGTGGTTGTGGGGGTCTGCGGGCGGGGGGCTTATCGGAATCTGGAAGCCCCCTTTAACAAGGGGACCCCCAGATCCCGCCCCCCCCTGTGTGAAATGGTAAGGGGGTACAAAAGTACCCCTACCATTTCACCAAAAAAGTGTCAAAAATTGTAAAAATGACAGGAGACGGTCTTTGACAATTCCTTTATTAAAAATCTTCTTTCTTCTGGTCTTCCTTTCTTCATCTTCTCCTTCCGGCATCTTCTTCCATCGTCTTCTTCCTTCGATTCGCTTCTTCTTCCTCCGGTCTTCTCGTCCTTCTCGTCCGGCGTCGTCCTTCTCGTCCGGCATCGTCGTCTCTTCTCGCAGGCTGCTCCTCGCAATGGGAGGCTCCCGCTCTGTGAGGCTTCGCTCCGGGTGACAGGTCTTGTATAACGAAGGCACCCGGTGACCCCGCCCCCCCTCTGACGTCATGGGGAAAGCCATAGGGAATTCCACATGACGTCCCCGTGCGTCAGAGGGGGCGGGGTCACCAGGTGCCTTCGTTATAAAAGACCTGTCACCCGGAGCGAAGCCTCACAGAGCGGGAGCCTCCCATTGCGAGGAGCGGCCTGCGAGAAGAGACGACGATGCCGGACGAGAAGGACGACGCCGGACGAGAAGGACGAGAAGGACGAGAAGACCGGAGGAAGAAGAAGCGAATCGAAGGAAGAAGAAGATGGAAGAAGATGACGGAAGGAGAAGATGACGGAAGGAGAAGATGAAGAAAGGAAGACCAGAAGAAAGAAGATTTTAATAAAGGAATTGTCAAAGACCGTCTCCTGTCATTTTTACCATTTTTGACACTTTTTTGGTGAAATGGTAGGGGTACTTTTGTACCCCCTTACCATTTCACACAGGGGGGGGGCGGGATCTGGGGGTCCCCTTGTTAAAGGGGGCTTCCAGATTCCGATAAGCCCCCCGCCCGCAGACCCCCACAACCACCGGCCAGGGTTGTGGGGATGAGGCCCTTGTCCTCATCAACATGGGGACAAGGTGCTTTGGGGGGGACCCCAAAGCACCCTCCCAATGTTGAGGGCATGTGGCCTGGTACGGTTCAGGCGGGAGGGGGGGGCCGCTCTCGTCCCCCCTCCTTTCCTGCGGCCTGCCAGGTTGCGTGCTCGGATAAAGGGTCTGGTATGGATATTTGGGGGGGACCCCACGCCATTTTTTTTATTTTTTTTTGGCTGGGGTCCCCCTTAATATCCATACCAGACCTGAAGGGCCTGGTTATTGAATTTGGGGGGACCCCTACGCTTTTTTTTTTTTTTTCTGCAAAAATGACACTTTGTCATTCGAATTCATTCGTTATATCTGCTATAATAATTTCGTTCAAATTAGTTGAAATTCGATATTGGTAGTTGGATTTACTAACGATTCGTAACTATTCATAACGATTCGTAACGATTCGTAACTTGAAATTGAAATTCGATATTTGTAGTTGGATTCGAATTGTTCTCTGTGTTATGAGAACCAACAATTCATTAGCCGCGTTAACGATTCGTAACGATTCGTAACTTTACTAACGATTCGTAAAAAAAATTACGATTCGTCCGAATTTCGTACGAATTCGAACGGAATTTCGTACACGAATTACGAATTTTTTTATATACGAAACGGGACGAAACGAAACGAATTTTTTGGCAGTTCCCATGTCTACATTATACACCTGCCAAATATGGCAGTGGAGGGGGGGGGAAGTAAACAAGTGGAGCTTCCCTTACTGAATGCTAAATGTATTTATTTAAATTTTTTCTTGGTACATGTCCACCAGGCCACTGCCCAACTCCCCATACCCTTTTTGGCAATCCCTTGCCTAATAGATCAAAAAATCACATTGACTTTAACTTCAGTCATGTTTACTGAATCCGTATTGAAACCAAACTCAAGCACGTTCAGCTCATCCCTATTGTTGTATTATACTCAATGAGTATCCCTGATGTTCTTTACTTTATTTCACTTTCCTCCAAGCAAATTGTAATTGTATTAGTTTATCTTTTAGGGAAGCTAGGACTGCATGTAAGACCTCCAAATTCCAATGAGTTGATTAGTATGACTTGCATATTATGTAGTTTACATTTTAAGACCTTAAAAATGAAATAGGAAATAGCGTCCCTGTCACTTCACTCACAGAAAGGTGCCAGATTTAATTATGCTGCAGCTAATGTTTTGTTTCCCATGGAGTCATATCTGATGCCAGACAAATACAGATTAATTACATGAAAGACCTTCTGGAGTGTGAAAATATGTTGCTGTGTCATAAAAGAACTCGATTAATATTCTTTATTGCTATATCAACAACTAATCCTGTCCAAAAGGAGATAAATTGTTGGGTAAATGCCATTTTATGTGTTATTTAGCTGTGTAAAAATGTCAAGCATATCATTGGCATTCCAAATATTTAGCCAGAATACCAACACCACATTATGCAGCACTTCAAAAATAGAACTGAAATATAATTTCAGGTGAGCTCCATGTTATACTATAAGGCAATGTAATATGATGGGCACAGGTGCATGCAAAATATCTTAATTAGCAAAATAACTGTATGTACTGTAGATAACCAGAATGGAAGACCAGTAGGCAACACTGTATACGACAGAAACATGAACTTCTATATATGTCAGAACAAATACTTAGGGTTCCAAGAAGATACAATTTGACCTAAATTGCAAATTTATTAGTATAGACATGCAAATTAGCCAATCGCACTGTGTAAACATACTGAGTTTGTATTATGATGCGCACACACGCACGCACGCACGCACACGCACACACACACACACACACACACACACACACTCCCCCACTCCCCCAAAGGGCCTGTGTAATATTATGTGTAGCAAGGTCCCAGGCCTCCTTTGGTCTGATGAGAACCTCCAGGGCCAGGGATAGCTGACATCCTTCTGTATGTAGTGGCTTGTGAGGCATGGTGGGTGCAGAGTAGTTAAGTTATTGGACGCCAGACACTTCTTGAATGCAAAAGAAAGTTTATTTCTCTTAACAATTTTTTTGGGGAGAAAGAAGGTTAAGGCCATGATACCCTTGAGTAGTTGCAAGTTCAATTAGCAGCCTATGACTTCAATAGGAGGACAGTCGTGCAGGGAAAGGCCTCCAGCGAGAAGCCATATCTGCATGTGCAGAAATGCTGTCTCCTATGGCAACAGTCTTTAACAGTTCCTTCCCAGAAGCACCTATAAGGACTTGAAGTGTGTTAGTCGATTTTCTTCCCAGAAGCACCTATAGTTCTTTCACCTTCACTACAACTTCTTGTAGTTCTTCACAGAGCTCCTGGTTTCTCACTAGACCCCACTGATTCACTGTCACTGAAGAAGCAGTCTTTAACAGTTCCTAACAAATAGCGTAACAGTTCTTTCACCTTCACTACAACTTCTTGTAGTTCTTCACAGAGCTCCTGGTTTCTCACTAGACCCACTGATTCACTGTCACTGAATCCCTTGAGCTCCTCCAATCTTCACGGTGGTATCTTCCTCAAGCGTCACCCCCGCTGGGTCCCTAGCTTTGCATTCCTGATTCTTCTCAAGCTTCACCCTACTGGCCTGCTTAGTCTCTGGCTTGACACACTAGGCTGCTCTCCAAGCATCACCTCCGCTGGGTCCCTGACTTGATCACCCCCTGAAGTTTCCCAATTCTCCACCGTGCCCATTCAGTGAGAATACTGATCCTCCTCATCCTCTCTCACCCAGGCTCAGGGTACTGACAGAGCATCATCAGGGAGGAGAGGATGAGGAGGAGGACGAGGATGACGATACCCAGCTTGAGGAATCTGGCAGTACAGTTCCACCAGCTGCAGCTTACTGCCAGGTTTGCTCTAGTGGTGAAGAGGGAGGGGATGATGAGGTCACTGACTCCACGTGGGTGCCTCAAGGGAGAGAGGATGAGGAGGAGGACGAGGAGGAGGAGGATGCGGCGTCACATGTCCAACGAGGCAGGATGCCCCTGGAGGCCAGGTAGAGGCCAGCACAGCAACTGTACAACACCGCAGAGCTCCGCCTGTGCAGGGCGCTGCCTCTGCACGTTATCAGAAAAGTTCTTTGGTGTGGGCCTTTTTTGAGACGAGTGCAGCAGATCGCACCACTGCTATTTGCAAAATATTTGTCTCAAGCGTATCTCGCGTGGCCAAAACATCAGCCGCTTGGGCACGACAAGCATGACCAGACATATGGCGACCTGCCATGCAGCTCGTTGGCAGGCACACATAAAAGACCCACACCAAAGAACTAAGCGGACCTCTCCTTGCTCCTCCTCAGCTGGGATCTCCATCCCCACTACACCTTCAGTCCTCTCTGAAAGCTGCTCTGAGAGGACTGAAGGTGTAGAATTCGGTGTGTCACAACCAAGTACTTGCAGTACACCGACGTCCGAATGCAGCAGGCAAATTTCCCTGCCCCAGCTGCTGGACCGTAGAAAGAAGTACACTCCCAGCCATCCACATGCCCAGCGGTTGAATGCTAGCCTTGCTAAATTGCTAGCACTTCAACTGCTGCCTTTTCAGTTGGTAGACTCGGCCCCCTTCCGTGAGTTTGTTCAATGTGCGGTTCCTCAGTGGCAGGTTCCCAAACGCCACTTTTTCTCGCGGAAGGCGATTCCGTCTCTCTACAGGCATGTGGAGGGCAATGTCCATGCCTCGCTGGACAGGGGCGGTCAGCGGTAAGGTGCATATTACCGCTGACTCATGGTCCAGCCGGCATGGACAGGGACGGTACCTTTCTTTCACGGCCCATTGGGTCACTCTATTGGCAGCTGGGAGGGATGGGGCAGGACAAGGTGCAGTAGTGTTGGAGGTTGTTCCGCCACCACGCCTCCAAAACGCGACTACTGCTACTGGTTGTGACACACCTCTCTCCTCCACCCCCTCCTCTTCTTCTTCCTCCAGTGCTCTGTCCTTGGAACCAGCGGTGCTCCGTAGGCGTACAAGGGGCTACGCAAGTACGCAGGCAAAAAGATGCCATGCCGTGCTTGCGCTGGTGTGTTTGGGGGACAGGAGCCACACTGGGCCAGAGGTTCTGGCAGCTCTGCAGGGGCAGGCCGAGAGGTGGTTGACGCCACGTCAGCTTAAGCCAGGAATGGTCGTTTCTGACAATGGCACCAACCTCCTCTCCGCCCTGCGACAGGGGCAGCTCACCCATGTGCCCTGCATGGCTCACGTCCTCAACCTGGGTGTGCAGCGGTTCTTGGGCAGGTTCCCAGGCTTACAGGATGTCCTGAGGCAGGCCAGGAAAGTCTGTGTGCAATTTCCGCCGATCTTATAATGCCAGTGCTCGGCTGACTGAGCTGCAAAAGGAGCTGAACCTGCCCAAGAACCGCCTAATATCTGACATGCCCACCAGGTGGAACTCAACGTTGGCCATGCTGCAGCGACTGCACACGCAGCAGAGGGCCATCAATGAGTACCTTTGCGACTACGGCACCAGGACAGGGTCAGGGGAGCTTGGTTTTTTTTCCCCACGTCAGTGGAGCATGATCAGGGATGCATGCACTGTCCTCTCACCATTTGAGGAGGCCACGAGGATGGTGAGCAGTGACAGTGCATGCATCAGTGACACTGTCCCTCTTGTCCACCTGTTGGAGCATACGCTGCGTGGGATAATGGACAGGGCACTTGAGGCAGAACAGAGGCAGGAAGAGGAGGACTTCCTTGCCTCTCAAGGCCCCCTTTATCCGGACAGTGTTCCTTCTGTCCCACCCATCACACAGGAAGAGGATGAGGAGGAGAGGAGGAGGAGGAGGATTGTGTGAGCATGGAGGTGGAGCCTGGCACTCAGCATCAGCAGCAGCAGTCTTTTAGGGATGATGTACAGTCCCAACAAGCCAGTGGACTTGTACGTGGCTGGGAGGAGGTGGCTGGCGATCATGTCATCCTCAGTGACCCAGAAGACTCCGGACCGAATGCCTCAGCTAACCTACGCTGCATGGCCTCCCTGATCCTGCAAAGCCTGCGGAAGGATCCTCGTGTTCTTCGGATCAAGGAGAGGGACCATTACTGGCTGGCCACTCTCCTTGATCCGCGGTACAAGGGTAAGGTTGCGGACCTTATCTTGCCGTCGCAGAGGGAGCAGAGGATGAGACATCTCAGGGAGGCCTTGAAGAAAGGTCTGTGCAACGCGTTCCCAGAAACTGGAGGCTACAAACTCCTGGTCCTGGGCGACGAGTTGCTGAGGCTTCGGTCAGTGGCAGAAGGAGCGGTGGGGATGGTGGACGTCTGACCGATGCGTTCAGACAATTTTTTAGTCCGCAGCCCCAAGGTATGATCGGTTCCAGCAACCATCGCCAGCGTCTGATATACATGGTGCAGAATACCTTGGGGCAAGGTCAGACTTGGACACCTTTCCCACCGAAAATCCTCTGGCTTACTGGGTCCTGAGGATGGATCACTGGCCAGAGCTTGCACAGTATGCAATTGAGCTACTGGCCTGTCCTGCCTCCAGCGTTCTTTTCCGAACGCACATTCAGTGCTGCTGGAGGATTTGTGACTGATCATAGGGTGCGCCTGTCCACCGCCTCGGTTGATCGACTGACATTCATCAAAATGAATCAGTCTTGGATCACCACCAGCTACCAGGCACCTGAGGCGGATATAACCGAATAATTTTTAATGTCACATCCCTTCAAGACTGCCTATGCTGATGCTGAGTGACTGTGCTCTTATGTTCACTGACTATCCTCTTCCTCCTCCTCAATGATCCATGCCACAGCACCAGTGCCTAAGGCACAATTTTTCAGCCCCTGTTTAACAGGGGCGTGTACTTTACAATTTTTTTTAAAAAAATGCTTCGCAAACACGTGTGACTGCTGTGCTCCAAGTACAGTCTCTGTGAGGGCCGTGTTGCAGTGTTGTGGCACCAGCACCAGTGCCTAAGGCACAATTTTTCAGCCCCTGTTTAACAGGGGCGTGTACTTACAATTTTTTAAAAAATGCTTCGCAACACGTGTGACTGCTGTGCTCCAAGTACAGTCTCTGTGAGGGCCGTGTTGCAGTGTTTGTGGCACCAGCACCAGTGCCTAAGGCACAATTTTTCAGCCCCTGTTTAACAGGGGCGTGTACTTACAATTTTTTAAAAAAATGCTTCGCAACACGTGTGACTGCTGTGCTCCAAGTACAGTCTCTGTGAGGGCCGTGTTGCAGTGTTGTGGCACCAGCACCAGTGCCTAAGGCACAATTTTTCACCCCTGTTTAACAGGGGCGTGTACTTACAATTTTTTAAAAAATGCTTCGCAACACGTGAGACTGCTGTGCTCCAAGTACAGTCTCTGTGAGGGGTTGCAGTGTTGTTGCCTAAGGCACAATTTTTCAGCCCCTGTTTAACAGGGGCGGGTAATACAAATCTTGATCTAATAGTTCACAGCAGGGCCCAATCCTGCGCCCACCAAGAGTAACTATGAGGGCCTACAGTCTTGTGGCAACACCGTCCACCACCACCGCCAAAGGCCCAATTTTCTGCCCTGTTCATCAGGTGCTTGAAATTACAAATCTTGATCTAATAAACTCACAGCAGGGCCCATTCCTGCGCCCTCCAAGAGTAACTGTGAGAGCTTACAGTCATGTGGCAAAACCGTCCACCACCACCACCCCCACAATTTTTCTGCCCTGTTCAACAGGTGCTTGCAATTACAAATCTTGATCTATTAACTCACAGCAGGGCCCATTCCTGCGCCCACCAACATCTAATAGGGCAAATTTCTGCAGAGTATATACGCCAGGGCCCCTACTTTCAAACATCCAACTTACAAACGGACTCCTACTTGCAAATGGAAGAGAAAACAGGAAGTGAGAGGAAATCTACCCCTAGGAAGGGAAATTCTATCCTGTTAGATTTAATTTGGGAAAAAGGTATCTCCTCTCTACTGATACTTTATCACCAATCCTTGTTTCAATTAAAACCCCACTTTTCCAAAAACATTTGTCATTGGGACAGTGAGGTGACATGTTCTGAACAGATGTGCCCAGACAGCAAATGTTACAGGGGTGATAACCCTCCCTATGTTCTCCAAAAGCTTAAAAATAGATTTTTTTGGATGGAGCTACACTTCATAATGTACCTGTTCAGATTCTACTTACGATCAAACCTAAAGCCGCAAGTGGTTTTAAATGGCTTCTTTTTTTCCTTTACAAATGTCATTTTGTGCAAGGACAGTTTCTAAACACGGGAAAACACATGCCCATTCAGTGAGAATACTGCTTCAGTACTTGCTTCAGTTACTCACTGTGGTCCCTGGTAATAAGGTGGTTGGTCCCTTAGTGGCCACAGCTTCCTATCTACCTCCGACCACTGACAGGTTCTCCGGCCGGCAGAACAGTAATTTCTGGTTATACTGCAAAACCATAATCCCAACCCTGCACTGGTCTCTTGCTTCTGGATAGGCCCTCAGACAGCCTAGCAGCCAGATTCTTCTGGATAGGCCCAATATCTGGCCTAGAAGCCCAGGGGGCACAGAACATAGATCACTTGACTCCACCCGAATATATAGGTTCTCCCAGCAGGCCAAGGCATTCAAGAAAACACCTGCCCATTGGCTGAGATACCCCATATACCCATAACCTGACCTTGGGTTGCCCTTCTCATATCTAGTACCACCAAGTACCCGGTCACCTAGTGGTAGAAGAGAAAAGTGCAACAAGGCCAAACATAGGGAGAAATCAATGGATCTATAACAATCATCCAGGATAACTACTCCTGGCAAGTACATTTGTGAGGTGTATCCCTGCCTAAACTCCAGGGTGCTACATATGTATAGTTCATATTCTTATCTGTGTTTGAGAAAAAAAAAAGGACTAATACACTCAGACAAAAAAGATGTACATGTACTACCAGTATTACCTGTGGAAAGAAAACCAGTTATTCTAAAAAATATATTGGCTGTGTTTGAGACTTCTATACACTGAGGAGTACACTTGGTTTCAATGCTCTTCATAAATGTACTGCACCATTCAGTAATCCTGGCATGAGGCTGAAGATGATGTGGGCATTGACAATCTTATGCCATTCAGGCAGCATGTACCAAGCTTTCTTAACCAATCACAACTGAAAAAGCTTCTCGATGCAATACTATATCCAAACTAGCATGCTATCAATACCGAAAAATATGTTAATAAATCAAAGCAGCAAAACTAATATTGAAAAATTTAATTTTCTGCACATAAGCTGCGCTATGTCTGTGACGGATCATTTATTGGAAATTGCATGTGAATAGTAAACAAAGTCTTTCAAAATCCAAAAGTGCCGAACTGCAGTGAATTGTCACTGTAAGATAAATTTTACCATGATAATTAACCAAAGTGAATCACTCTAAATGAAAAATGCCGTTTGTGATAATATACCAACCATCACAAAGGCACACTCACCAATTATGTTGGACATCAAATTATAAAGGTCATACTGCATTTAATGCAGTGCAAATACAGGGTAAATCTGCTGTATACTACAAGTGCAGACTACAAGTGCAAAGTGCACTTGAAGTTGCACTGAAAGAGCACTTGGAAGTGCAGTCACTGTGTATTCGAGGGGGACATGCAAGAAAAATTAGTAGAGTCCAGAAGAGTCACTAAGTGAATCTGGAGTCACATGTCAACATCACCTGCTTAGTTCCATTCAACATATTTTGCTAAAACAACTTCATCATGAAAACACAGAGAAGCTATTACCATCTTTATATTGAGACTATGATTAATAACTCTTTTTCAGCCTTAAAGTGATTGTAAAGTCATGGTTTATTTTCTATAAAAAATAACAAACATGTTATACTTACCTCCTCTGTGCAGTGGTTTTGCACAGGGCAGCCCGGATCCTCCTCTTCTCTGGTATCTCTTTGGCTCTCCTGGCCCCTCCCTCCTGTCGAGTGCCCCCACAGCAAGCGGCTTGCTATGGGGCACCTGAGGCGAGCCGTAGCTCCATGTATCCATTCAGACACAGAGCCCTGGTTCAGCCCTGCCTCCTCTCTCTCCTGATTAGCTAACTGACTTTGACAGCAGTGGGAGCCAATGGCGCCACTGTTGTGTCTCAGTCAATCAGGAGGGGGAGTCCCTGACAACCAAGGCACTCGTGGACATCGCTGGATAGAGATTGGGCTTGGGTAAGTGTGATGCCGCATACACACGATCGGAATTCCGGCCTGAAAAAGACAGATGAGAGCTTTTCATCAGAAAATGCGACCATGTGTAGGCTCCATCGGAATTTTGCTGGCCGAATTTCTGACAAATTCCGATCGTCTGTAGCAATTCTGACACGCAAAATTCCTACGCATGCTCGGAAACAATTCGATGCATGCTCGGAAGCATTGAACTTGGCTCATTGTAGTGTTGTACGTCACCGCATTCTTGACAGTCGGAATTTGGTGTGACCGTGTGTAGGCAAGACAGTTTGAGCAGAATTCCGTTGGGAAAACCATCAGAGCTTTTTCCGACGAGAATTCCGATCGTGTGTACGCAGCATTAGAGGGGCTGAGGGGGGCTGCGGCACACAGAAGGCTTTTTATCCTAATGCATAGAATTCATTAAGATAAAAAACCTTCTGCCTTTACAACCACTTTAATCACTATCAACCCACTTTATCCTTACCTTTCTACATAACAGCATGCATACAAGTCAGTACATTTACCCTAGCTACAATACATGTGATAACCACTTGGCTAGTATGTATGCACACACAACACATTAAATCGTAGATAATATGACTGGCTGGCAAATATCCAGAGGTATTCCTTGTTTCAGAGGGACAGGGAGGGTAGAAGAGGGGGAGGGGTGCCTATATATCAAGAATGATTTACGGGTGGAAGAGAGGTGAAATCAGAGATGAGGCAAGAGGGGGAAGTGGAATCTGTGTGGTCGGAACTCCAAAGGGAAAAAGTAAGTGGGAAATGAATGGTGGTGGTATGTAACAGTCCCCCTAACATGAAGGAACAGAAGGAGTTGGATCTCCTTTCACAGTTAGAAATAGCGGTTAGGCAGGGCAATGTCATCACAATGGGGGACTTCAACTATTCAGATATTGATTGGGCACAAGGGACAGCTCGCTTATTAAAGGCCTGTCATTTCTTAAATGTCTTATAGGACAACTTCATGTCCCAATTGGTGGATGCCCCGACTAGAAATGATGCACCACTAGCTCTATTAATTACAGATGATAGAGATCTGGTTGCAAATGTGGAAATACTGGTCAAATTGGGAACTAGCAATCACAGGATAATTACATTGAGCATAATTCATAGGAAAAGGAGGAACGAGGTTAGTATAACAACACTTAACTTCAAAGGAGCAAACTTTTCTAAACTGCGCTCAATACTAGAAGATAGACATGTGCATTTCGTTATGTTCCGAATCGAAATTCGGACGAATTTTTCATTATTCGGACAAATCGAAAAATCGCGGTCGAAATTCGAAATATCTCAGGGTCACTTAGAGATAGAAACCCCAAATTTGGATATGGTTATAGTGCTAGTTCTACTGTGTTTGCATACCAAATTTCAAGTTTCTAGCTACAAGTGGCCCCGAGATATGTGGCCCCAAAGTCGGGTCGAAAAATGTCATTCTCTGCTGCAGAAAAGTGCTTGACATTTTGTGACCCGACTTTGGGGCCACATATCTCGGGGCCACTTATAGCTAGAAGCCCCAAATTTGCACAACCTCTCCAAATTTGGGGTTTATATCACTAAGTGACCCCGAGATACGTGGACCCAAAGTCGGGTCGCAAAATATTTTCGAATTCGGTTGAAATATTTTCAAATGCAGTTGAAATATTTTCAAATGCAGTTGAAATATTTTCAAATCTGGTTGAAATTATTTCAACTGCATTAGAAACTATTTCAACCAGATTTGAAAATATTTCAACTGCATTAGAAACTATTTCAACCAGATTTGAAAATATTTCATCTGCATTAGAAACTATTTCTATCAGCAAGTAACCCCGAGATACATGGACCCAAAGTCGGGTCGCAAAATATTTTCGAATTCGGTTGAAATAATTTCAAATGCAGTTGAAAAAATTTCAAATCATGTTGATACTATTTCAAGTGGATTTGAAAATATTTTGCGACCCGACTTTGAAAAAAAAAAATGAAATTGATTCTAACAGTCTGCAGAAGATCTGCAAAAAAAAAAAAGAAGTGAAATGGCTGTTAATAGTCTACAGGAGATCTGCTATTAAATTATATATTTTTTTCTATTCTGTTCTAATCTTTTCTCTTTGAATTATACATTTTGGAAGATGGTTATTTATTATACACATCTGTCACATAAAAAAAAAGGATGTGAAATGGCTGTCACGGATGTCGATCGCAAGGCAAGTACATATGCTGTATGTCATTGTCCACTTGCCACAACACCTGCCACAAGCGCCAAGACACCTGCCATGAGTGCCACGTCACCAACCACAAGTGCCACGTGACCTGCCACGTCACCAAGTTGTGGATTGTCCACTTGCCATGTCACCTTCCACAAGTTATGGGGTTCCTAGCACCAAGTGACCCCCAGATATGGGGCATATGTCAAGTACTTTTCTACAGCAGAGAATTACATTTTGTGACCCGACTTTGGGGCCACATATCTCGGGGCCACTTATAGCTAGAAACCCCAAATTTGGTATGCAAACACAGTAGAACTAGCACTACAACCTCTCCATTTGGGGTTTATATCACCAAGTGACCCCGAGATACGTGGACCCAAAATCGGGTCGCAAAATATTTTCGAATTCGGTTGAGATAATTTCAAATGCAGTTGAAATAATTTCAAATGCAGTTGAAATAATTTCAAATGCAGTTGAAATATTTTCAAATCTGGTTGAAATTATTTCAACTGCATTAGAAACTATTTCAACCAGATTTGAAAATATTTCAACTGCATTAGAAACTATTTCAACCAGATTTGAAAATATTTCATCTGCATTAGAAACTATTTCAACCAGATTTGAAAATATTTCAACTGCATTAGAAACGATTTCAACCAGATTTGAAAATATTTCAACTGCATTAGAAACTATTTCAACTGCATTAGAAACTGTTTCAAATCTGGTTGAAATAGTTTCTAATGCAGTTGAAATAATTTCAAATCCAGTAGAAATATTTTTAAATTCGGTTGAAATATTTTTAAATCCGGTTGAAATATTTTCAAATCCGGTTGAAATAATTTCAAATGCGACTGATTTTTCGAATTCGGTCAAAAATGAAACAAAATCCGAAAACGAATTTAACGAATCTAACTAAACAAAATGAATTAATTAACGAATTAAAACGAAACAAATCAATTTTTTTATTTTTGCACGTCTAACACAGATGTCGATCGCAAGGCAAGTACATATGCTGTATGTCATTGTCCACTTGCCACATCACCTGCCACAAGTTGTGTATTGTTCACTTGCCACAAGTGCCACGACACCTGCCACGAGTGGCACGACACCTGCCACGAGTGGCACGTGACTGGCCACACGTGCCACATGACCGGCCACGAGTGCCACATGACCGGCCACGTGACCAAGTTGTGGATAGTCCACTTGCCACGTCACCTGCCACAAGTTGTGGGGTTCCTAGCACCAAGTGACCCCAAGATAGGGGCGATATGTCAAGTACTTTTCTGCAGCAGAGAATTACATTTTGTGACCCGACTTTGGGGCCACGTATCTTGGGGCCACTTGTAGCTAGAAACCCCAAATTTGGTATGCAAACACAGTATAACTAGCACTACAACTACAGACTATTAGTATCTATTTCGTTTTCTCACCAGATCTCCTGCAGACTATTAGCATCTATTTCTTTTTTTAGCAGATCTCCTGTAGACTATTAAGAACCATTTCACTTTTTTTTTGCAGATCTCCTGCAGACAATTAGTATCTATTTCGTTTTCTCACCAGACCTCCTGCAGACTATTAGCATCTATTTCTTTTTTTAGCAGATCTCCTGTAGACTATTAACAGCCATTTCACTTTTTTTTGCAAAATCTTCTGCAGACTGTTAGAATCAATTTCATTTTTTTTTCAAATTCGGATGGCAAAATATTCTCGAATCCGCTTGAAATAGTATCAAAATGATTCGAAATTATTTCAACTGCATTTGAAATTATTTCAACCGCATTTGAAACTATTTCAACCGGATTCGAAAATATTTTGCGACCCGACTTTGGGTCCACGTATCTCGGGGTTACTTGGTGATAGAAATAGTTTCTAATGCAGATGAAATATTTTCAAATCTGGTTGAAATAGTTTCTAATGCAGTTGAAATAGTTTCTAATGCAGATGAAATATTTTCAAATCTGGTTGAAATAGTTTCTAATGCAGTTGAAATAATTTCAACCAGATTTGAAAATATTTCAACTGCATTTGAAATTTTTTCAACCGAATTCGAAAATATTTTGCGACCCGACTTTGGGTCCACGTATCTCGGGGTTACTTGGTGATAGAAACCCCAAATTTGGAGAGGTTGTAGTGCTAGTTCTACTGTGTTTGCATACCAAATTTGGGGTTTCTAGCTATAAGTGGCCCCGAGATACGTGGCCCCAAAGTCGGGTCGCAAAATGTCAAGCACTTTTCTGCAGCAGAGAAGAACATTTTTCGACCCGACTTTGGGGCCACATATCTCGGGGCCACTTGTAGCTAGAAACCCCAAATTTGGTATGCAAACTCAGTAGAACTAGCACTACTACATATCCAAATTCTATTTCTATCACCAAGTAACCCCGAGATACGTGGACCCAAAGTCGGGTCGCAAAATATTTTCGAATTCGAAAATCGGTCGAAAACTAAACGAAATCCGAAAACGAATTTAACAAATGTAACGAATCTAACTAAACGAAATTAATTAATTAACGAATTAAAACGAAACTAAACGAAACAAATTTTTTCCTTTTGCACATGTCTACTAGAAGATATCAAATTGGACCAAATCCTAGAAACATTGAACACTAAGGAAAAAAAGCAAGTGCTTTAGGAACATATTAAATAAATGTATCACTGAGTGTATTCCAATGGGCAATACAGTAAATATAGAAGAACGAATATTAAACCTGGATGGTTAAATCATAATGTAAAAAGTCGTATTAAAGATCAAAAAATTGAAAAAGTGGAGGGGTCATTGTCAGAATTCCAACACTACAAGGAATGCAATAAGATTAGTAAGAATGCAATTAGGATGGCTAAAAAAAGACTATAGAGAGACACATAACAGAAGAGGGTAAAAAAAATTCTGATTTTTTTTTTTTTTTAAATATATTAACAGTAAAAAAGTGAGATCAGAACATATTGGCCCATAACGGATGATCAGGGGAAGTTTGTTACAGATGACAAGGAAAGGGAAACTGTGCTAAATGCTTTCTTTTCCTTGTTTTTTACACCGGAAAAGGATGCTATTACAACCATGACTGTACTGTTAGCCAAAAGGTTACATCCTGTGATGTGTTACTAACAGAAGCAGATGTCCAGAAGAGACTGGAAAAGCTTAACACAAATGAATCACCAGGATTGGATGGCTTACACCCGAGAGTCCTCCAATAACTCAGACAGGTTACATCCAGAACCTTATTCCTAATCTTTATGGACAGCATACTGACAGGAATGGTACCAGCTGATTGGAGAAAGGCCCATGTAGTACCAATATTCATAAAAGGGCAAAGATATATTCCAAGAAACTACAGGGCTGTCAGTCTAACATCTATAGTATGTAAACTATTGGAAGGGATGATAATGGACTATATCCAAGAGTTTACTATATCCAAGGCTCTGTCCTGAAACCAATTCTGTTTAATTTATTCATAAAAGATATAGAGGTTGGTTTAAATAGCTAAATCTCAGTTTTTGCTGAAAAGACAAAAATAAGTAGGACAATAACAGCAGGATATAATAACTTTACAAGAAGACCTTGATAAAATAATGGGGTGGGCAACTACATGACAAATGAGGTTTAATATTGAAAAATGTAAAGTAATGCACTTGGGGTCTAAAAATATAAACACAAGTTATTCATTAGGGGGAGAACCTCTGGGGGATCCAGGATGGAGAAAAATCTAGAGGTCGTAGTTAAAGACAGACTGCGCAATAGCATGCAATGTCAAGCTGCAGCAAGCAAAGCAAGCAGACTAATAGTATACATTAAAAAGGGAATTTATGCTTTAACACTCTAAAAATAAAAAGTCATGTGCTTAACATTTTTGCAGCCACCTAACACATTTGTGCAGTGGCAAAATGTTGGGTTTTATCTGCTGGGAGTACAGAGTTAAGACGGCTTTTGGTTCAGACTAAAGATTGGTATCTGGCAAGACTGGCTTTTGATCATGTGACCACTGTGACTACAATATATCCCCTATTTTGTAGATGCTAGAACTTTTGCGCAAACCAATCTATATACGCTTATTGCTATTTTTTTTACCAAAAATATGTAGTAGAATACATATTGGTCTAAACTGATGATGACATTTTTTATTTCTTTTATTTTTGGGTTATTCTAGCAAAAAGTAAAAAATTATTGTTTTTTTTTTTTTGTTTATAGTGCAAAAAATAATAAAATGCTGAGGTGATCAAATACCACCAAAAGAATGCACTATTTGTTGGGAAAAAAAGGACGTCTATTTTATTTGAGTACAGCGTCGCACAACCATGCAATTGTCAGTTAAAGCGACGCATTTCTGTATTGCAAAAAATGGCCTGGTCAGGAAGTGGGTAAATCCTTCCAGGGCTGAAGTGGTTAAACAACAAAAACAAGAAAAAAAAAAAAAAAACAGCTCTTTGTGGGAATAAAGTAAACATAATTTGCAACAATCTCATAAAGCATACACTTCTTTCACATATAACATCAACCAAGATTGATTACCCAGTTCCCCTCAAGAGCAATTA
The DNA here is from genome assembly GCA_028564925.1 of Lithobates sylvaticus. Taxonomy (NCBI): domain Eukaryota; kingdom Metazoa; phylum Chordata; class Amphibia; order Anura; family Ranidae; genus Lithobates; species Lithobates sylvaticus. The sequence goes on from CM053029.1 coordinate 523,452,731, forward strand.
TTTCATCTTTCATGCACATGCTAAAAATCGGCATTTTAAGATCTAAAATTATTTAAAACCCCTATACCCCCAATATTTGTGCAACCATTTATCAAATTAGTATATTTTCACTAAAATGAATGGTTTTGATAATAAAACAATGTTCATATGTTTGAATACGTTTCAAATTAGAGGGGATCTTTTCATTTTTATTTTTTATTTTTGTGTTTGAATAGCAAATCTAACTCAATGTTCACTAGAAGGTGAGAGTCATCTTGGTTTGTTTGGAGTACAAATAAACTTCTCTAAGGCAGGCCATAGACAGCTCAAAATTTGGCCAGTTCAGCAGGAACCAGCCAAATTTGAAACCATCTATGGGTAGGTAGGTCGACTTCAGTACAACCAATCGATCGACTTCAGTACAACCAGCCTGTCAAGTTTTTTTTTTTTTGTTAAAATACTGCCAGTGGCTTTAGATGCCAGCAGTGATTATTGTATCTTGATGGTTGGGAAACCTCTTGCTGTTATAATACAATAGCGCAGCAGGAGGGATTCCCCCATCAACACTGACTGTGTTGGAGTAATGAAGCAATTTTTTTCCTTTAACGAAGGAGGAAAGAAAATTGCAAAGTCTATGGCTTTTTTTTGTGTCTTGAAAATCAATCCCTCATTGTCGTTGGCCCCTTTCACACTGGGGCGGTTTGCAAGCGCTATTGCGCTAAGAATAGCGCCTGCAAACCGACCCGAAACAGCTGTTGCTGTTCCTTCAGTGTGAAAGCCCGAGGGCTTTCACACTGAAGCGGTGCGCTTGCAGGACGCTCAAAAATGTCCTGCAAGCCGCATCTTTGGCTCGCTATAGGAGCGGTATATTTACCGCTCCTATAGCGCCCGGTCCCATTGAAAACAATGGGGGAGCGCGCCGAACCCGCCCGCAAAACGCCGTAATAGTGGCGGTTTGCGGGCGGTATTGACCCTTTTTCGGCCGCTCGCGGGGGGTAAAAACACCCCGCGAGCGGCCGCAATGCGCCGGTAAAGCGGCGCTAAATATAGCGCCGCTTTACCGCCAGCGCCCCCACCGCTCCAGTGTGAAAGTAGCCTTTCAGTTATGAGACTGGTAAACCCTTGATATGCTAAGTAGGCTTAACATTAGACTGCAGATCCCATTGCTATTGATATAATTCATAATTTTATATCAGAAATACCCTGAAAAATGTAATGCTAGACTGTACGGTTGATTTACTAAAGGCAAATTGTCTTTTTATATTGCAAGTTGAATTCTACCTTGCAAGGGAATTTCCCCTGAGCTTAAAATGGTGAATACCCAAGCACATGCAAGGAAAAAACCCCCAAAAACAAAATTTTTGCTTACACATGATTGGGTAATGAAAGTCAACAGAGCTTCACTACATTCACTAAGCTTTGGGAAAATACCCTTGCAAAATGCAACTTCACTTACTGTACAATGAGAAAATTCTACTTGCCTTTAAATTAAATCCAGCATGCTTTCAATCTTTTTCTCATGTCTATTATGTGCATTTCAAGGGAACGCTTAATCCTTCCAACCTGCCAATATATTAAAGTCCATGTGGGTGTTCTATAAGGTAAGTGACAAATGTACTCTCACAATAAATACATTGTCTATCTTAAATATTTACCTATTGGCAGTAAACTCAGTAATCTTCCTTGGTGCATGACAATTTCTACATGCTACTCCTTGCCCACACCTAAAGAAACATTTCCCTTTAGAAATTGTAAATGCACTTAAAGGGGATCAACAACACTGGGGTCTAAAATAATAGACATGTGCACAACAAAAAAAAATTTGTTTATTTTCGTTTTTTTTTTCGTTTCCGAAAAAAAAATTTTTTTTTTTTTTCGTTTCATTTGTTTAGTTTCTGTTGATTCGTAAATTTGTAAGTCGTCGGTGTTCGTATTCGTAACGATTCGTACATTTGTAAGAGTTATTTTTTAGTTTAGTTGTTTAGTTGAGCGACACGGTCAGGAGCTCCGTGACCCCGGCCGTGGGACCAGCGGACCCGATCGCCGCTGGTGTCCCGCGATCGGGTTACGGAGCTGAAGAACGGGGAGAGGTTTGTGTAAAAAAAACATCTCCCCGCGCTTCCTACACTGACTGTCATTGATTGGCTGTTCCCGGTCATCGGGAAAGCCGATCAATGATGTCAGACGTCAGCCCCGCCCCCTAATGTAAAAAAAACACACACACACGTCAGAGCCCATAACCCCTCACCTCCCCCTAGTGGTTAACTCTTTCACTACAACTGTCATTTATACAGGAATCAATGCATTTAAATAGCATTGATTGCTGTATAAATGACAATGGTCCCAAAAATGTGTCAAAAATGTCCGATGTGTCCGCCATAATGTCGCAGTCACAATAAAAATCGCTGATCGCCGCCATTACTAGTAAAAAAAAATATTAATAAAAATGCTATAAAACTATCCCCTATTTTGTAAACGCTATAACTTTTGCGCAAACCAATCATTGCTAATTGTGATTTTTTTTTTTTTACCAAAAATATGTAGAAGAATACGTATCTGCCTAAACTGAGAAAAAATTTTTTTGGGGATATTTATTATAGCAAATAGCAAAAAATATTGCATTTTTTTCAAAATTGTCGCTTTATTTTTGTTTATAGCGCAAAAAATAAAAACCGCAGGGCCGATCAAATACCACCAAAAGAAAGCTCTATTTGTGGGAAAAAAAGGACGCCAATTTTGTTTTGGAGCCACGTCGCACGACCGCGCAACTGTCAGTTAAAGCGACGCAGTGCCGAATCGCAAAAAGGGGCCTGGTCCTTTGGCTGCCAATTGGTCCGGGGCTGAAGTGGTTAATATACATCTAGAATAAATGGCAAAATGAATGCAACATTAGGCAGATTTTAGCATGCTTTATGAGGTGTTAGAACTGTATCTGGAGGGGAATGGACGTACTGACGTAGCGTCTGTACGGAGGGAGGAGTTTGATCCCGGCCGTCGCCCTCGGAGGGCTGAGGAGCGCGGATGCGCCGGCAGGAAGGTCCTCGGATCGCCACGAGGGAGAGATGCCGCGGACGCACATGCCCCCATCTGGGACAGGAGACCTGAACGCCGCGCTCCTCCTTCTATAGGAATGCAGAGGGACCGGGACAGCAGGAACCCTGCACCGGCCCCCACAACGCCTGTCTCACCCCGCATTCTTCTCTCCTCTCTATCCGCCACCAAGCTCTCTCCACAGTAAAGACCACCCGGAGGCTCCGGAGGGAGAGGGGGCCCACCTGTAAGTATGTACTAGGAACTATGAACAAGCAGGAACACAGCTGACCTGCAATATATCATCCCGGAAGGTAAGCACATAACACTGCAAGTTGTTCTGGACGCCCGTGGGTAACACGGATAAAAGCTCCCAGCTGAAACCAAAAAGGGACTGTGTTCATAGAATTTGAGAGAGTATATATTAATCCACGGAGGCGAATGGTTCCGTCTATACAGAGAATATATGTGTTTGTAGCTCACTAAACGACCTGACATGAAATGATATACAAAAATGACATGACTACACTATAGCCTCTGTAGCTTAGTCACTCTCCATCTTTCGACCGGTGTTTTTTTTTTTTTTTCTGTTCTTCTCTCTCTCTTTGGTGCACTCTCCCGGGTATCCGCCGTTCCGCTGGCTCTTCCTCTGCAGGTCAGTCTTTTTTTTTTTTTTTTTTGGATACCAACATCATACTTTCAGAAGAGCAGCGGTACCCCGGTTTGGATCATAGCACTTGTTTTTCTTCAGACAGTGCCCTGAAAGGGTTAGTACCGTCCAATTGACATAACAGATCTTGCTAACATGTTAAAGGACCTGGACAAGGAAAGTTTGTGAAATTGTCTTCTTTGTGTCTGCCAGTAATCCTACTATTTAGTCTGCTCTAACACAAGTGGTACTCTCAGTGATGATGTGACTTGATGCTAAAATAGCACAGCAGTGTCTTTAAATACTTTGCAAGTACTATACCATATTGGAAATATCATTTTAGGATGTTTGTTGCAATCTACCAAGAGACATAACACCTTCAAAACGTAAATGTGTTCCAATAAGCTGCCAGCAAATCCTTATTAGGCTCACCTCCTCACAAGCAAGCTGTTGGCTAAATAGAGGTCTAGGAGACGTGCCTCCTGAAAAGTGGGTACCCTTTATTTCCACTAGAGTGCACGGAACGGTGCCACTAGGCAGAATCCAGAGACAGGATAAATTGACATTATACATCCAGATCTTGAATAGAACCATGTAAAACTGGTCACTAGGTCTTTAAAATAGATCTTTGCCCTTTTTTTTGCTCCTGCTGATACCCTGCAACTTGCATTCCTATAATCGCACTCACTGAGGCCGCAACAGCTCAGGAACAATTCCACATAAACACTAAAGATTAAACCCAAGAAAAGGGGCCCCACTGGGTAACAGGGGTGAAGAAAGGAAATTAGGCAATAAGGGATCCCTAACAAAAAAGAAAACTGGGGAAGAGAATAAGAGGCATAAGAAAGGGCACCATGAGCAAAGACGCACCCAAATCGTCAAAAAAGGGAGCCACAAAAGGCTCCAAAGGAGAAGTGAGCACGATTAAACATTACCTTAGACAAGGAGCCAGCCCAAAAACTACAGGGCTCGCATCCCAGGCGGGGGTCAGTCTGGAGAGAAGTGTAGGAGCAGAAGGCGTTAACAATCAGTCAAGAGCAGACTACACCATAGAGAGTGAGACTGACATGAGCCGGACCGAGGATCAACAGGCAGGAACACATGTCCCCACTAACACGGAAATGGAGGTTATGTTATTGCGTCTAGAAAACGCTATTAAACTAGAAATCAACAATCTCAGAGAGGATATGGGCCACCTACTTACCAGGGAAGAGATGGTTGAAACCAGAGCAGATAATACTGACCAGGAAATTTCAAATCTAAAAACCCTACTGAAAAAATCCCAACTTAATCAGAGAGACACCGCATACAAAATTGAAGAACAAGAGAACAGGGATAGAAGGCAAAATCTGAGACTACGCGGGGTTCCAGAACAAAGAGGGGAAGATCTTGAGAAAATTTTTTTTTCTATTCTTGGCCCAATTAGTGGCAAAAATCAAGATCAATTCCCCGAAATCGAAAGAACCCATCGAGTGGGAAGATCTGAGAGGTCGGGCCCCGACAGACCGCGAGATATAATTATTAGATTTCTCCACTTTAAAGAGAAAGAGGACATTTGGGTAAAAATCAGGGGCAATACACCATTGAGATACGAAGACACAGACATACAAGTATATGCCGACCTTTCGGCCCGCACCCTGGAGAGAAGAAGATTCCAAAAACCCCTATTAGAAACTCTCAGGAAAGAAAACATTAAGTACAATTGGGGCTTTCCACCCTGCCTAATTGGCCTAAAAGAGGGGCATGCGGCTAAGCTGCGATTCCCGGAGGAGCTCCAGGGTTTCTGTGCCAAGCTGGGGATCCCAGTCCCGGAGTTACCCGGCTGGAAAGAAAAAGAGGGCGTAGACGATCTCACTTAAAATGGTGGCGGAGGAGGGGGGGGGTAGGTAGAAAAGTCTACCAGTAAGCCCCAAAAGACTCGGCCTATTCTCCACTATTTTTCGGAGTAATCCGAGGGGAGGCGGAGAGGAAGGAGGGGACAGAGAAGGGTAAAAAGAGGAAAAAATGATAGATAAAAAGAAGAAAAAAAAAAAAAAAAGGGGGGAAAGAAAAAAAGGGGGGGCCGGGATCAAATTACACCTCACCACGAATCTAGTGCCCAAGGGTGCCGCATGAAGACGACACCCATGGACCTAGAGACCCATGAAGGGGTCAGAGAGGGGATGGGTAGGGGGAAGGGGGAAGGAGGGAGGGGGGGGGGTAGGAGGGTATGGGAAGGGGAGGGAGAAGGGGTGGGTAGAAAGGGGAGGGAGGGATGGGTTAGGGAGGGGGGCCCCCTCCGCTACTGACAGGGTATCGGCCTTTAAACAACTTATTTACCAAACTAGAACAAAGGGAAAAGTCTATATTAAAAATAGTAAAAACACCATAACGGAGAAATGAAGACTGAAATTAAGTTTCTCACGTACAATGTAAAGGGTTTAAACTCCCCTATCAAACGACACAGGGTCCTGGAGGAGATCAGGAGATATGGGGCGGGAATAGTCTTCCTACAGGAGACTCATCTGTCGCACGTCTCCAGCGTTAGGCTATTTTCGCCCTCATATCCAACATGGTATTACGGAGATACAATAACAAACAGGGCAAGAGGGGTGGCCATAGGTTTCGGCAGAGACATTAACTTTACATTGGAAGATAGGAAAATGGACCCGGAGGGGAGGTTCCTCTTTTTAAGGGGATCCCTCAGCGGGACAGATATCACTTTAGCCAATATACAGTGGTGTGAAAAAGTGTTTGCCCCCTTCCTCATTTCCTGTTCCTTTGCATGTTTGTCACACTTAAGTGTTTCGGAACATCAAACCAATTTAAACAATAGTCAAGGACAACACAAGTAAACACAAAATGCAATTTGTAAATGAAGGTGTTTATTATTAAAGGTGAAAAAAAATCCAAACCATCATGGCCCTGTGTGAAAAAGTGATTGCCCCCTAAACCTAATAACTGGTTGGGCCACCCTTAGCAGCAACAACTGCAACCAAGCGTTTGCGATAACGTGCAATGAGGCTTTTACAGCGTCCTGGAGGAATTTTGGCCCACTCATCTTTGCAGAATTGTCCTAATTCAGTTACATTAGAGGGTTTTCAAGCATGAACGGCCTTTTTAAGGTCATACCACAACATCTCAATAGGATTCAGGTCAGGACTTTGGCTAGGCCACTCCAAAGTCTTCATTTTGTTTTTCTTCAGCCATTCAATGGTGGACTTGCTGGTGTGTTTAGGATCATTGTCCTGCTGCAGAACCCAAGTTCGTTTCAGCTTGAGTACACGAACAGATGGTCGGACATTCTCCTTCAGGATCTCTTGGTAGACAGCAGAATTCATAGTTCCTTTTATCACGGCAAGTCTTCCAGGTCCTGAAGCAGCAAAACAGCCCCAGACCATCACACTACCACCACCATATTTTACTGTTGGTATAATGTTCTTTTTCTGAAATGCAGTGTTCCTTCTACGCCAGATATACTTGGACACACACCTTCCAAAGAGTTCCACTTTTGTCTCATCGGTCCACAGAATGTTGTCCCAAAAGTCTTGGGGATCATCAAGATGTGTTGTGGAGAAATTGAGACGAGCTTTGATGTTCTTTTTGCTCAGCAGTGGTTTTCTCCTTGGAACTCTGCCATGCAGGCCATTTTTGCCCAGTCTTTTCCTGATGGTGGAGGCATGAACGCTGACCTTAACTGAGGCAAGTGAGGCCTGCAGTTCCTTGGACGTTGTTGTGGGGTCTTTTGTGACCTCTTGGATGAGTCGTCGCTGCGCTCTTGGGGTAATTTTGGGCGGCCGGCCACTCCTGGGAAGGTTCACCACTGTTCCATGTCTTCGCCATTTGTGGATAATGGCTCTCACTGTGGTTCACTGGATTCCCAAAGCTTTGGAAATGGCTTTATAACCCTTTCCAGACTGATAGATCTCAATTACTTTCTTTCTCAATTGTTCCTGAATTTCTTTGGGTCTCGGCATGATGTGTAGCTTTTAAGGATCTTCTGGTGGACCTTACTGTGTCAAGCAGCTCCTATTTAAGTGATGCCTTGATTGTGAACAGGTGTGGCAATAATCAGGCCTGGGTGTGGCTAGAGAAATTGAACTCAGGTGTGGACAACCACAGTTATAGTATGTTTTAACAAGGGGGGCAATCACTTTTTCACACAGGGCCATGATGGTTTGGATTTTTTTTCACCTTTAATAATAAACACCTTCATTTACAAATTGCATTTTGTGTTTACTTGTGTTGTCCTTGACTATTGTTTAAATTGGTTTGATGTTCCGAAACACTTAAGTGTGACAAACATGCAAAGGAACAGGAAATGAGGAAGGGGGCAAACACTTTTTCACACCACTGTATATGCCCCCAACATAAGACCCATCAGATACTTAGAATCAATTTTATCAAAGTTGAGGGCCTTTAAAAAGGGATATTTGATACTTATGGGGGACTTAAATTTCGTAATGGATCCATCCTGGGATAGTACGTCTGGGGTGCAGGGGACAGGGACCGCCCAACTCAAGAGACTTAAAAAAAGGCTCTCTGGAGAACAACTGGTGGACATATGGAGGATCCAGCACCCCCATAAAAGAGACTTTACGTTCTTCTCCCCAGCACACCAGACGTACTCTCGCTTGGACCATATTTTGGTTGAACACGGACTATTGGAGAGAATCACCCAAACCAGCATAGAAATAATGTCCCTTTCAGATCATGCCCCAGCCTCCATGAATTTATGCATTCCAGAGTATAAACAACCCTCGAGTGGGTGGAAATTGAATATAGAACTATTATATGATAAAGATATACGGGATTCCATTCGAAAAGAACTTGAATGGTTCTTCCAAACCAACGACAACGGCGAAGTCTCAGAAGCAGCTATCTGGGACTCCCATAAGGCGTTTGTCAGGGGTATCTTTATAGCGAAGGCAGCCTGGCAGAAAAAAGAGAGGATGAGACAGACGCAGGAACTGACGGCCGAGATCACCAGACTAGAACAAAAACATAAGACAGACGGGGCTCAGGCGCACGATACATACCTCGAGCTGACGGAAAAGAGGGAGGAGTTAAAAGACTTGGCCGAACAGGAAGCAAGACAGGCATTTAACAAGATGGCAAAGGACCAGTACTTATGGGGAAATAAGCCAGGGAAATATCTAGCCAGAAAACTCCAAAAGAAAAAATCGAGGAATTTCATCGAGAAAATTCAAACCGGCAATGGGGAGACTAAACATGTATCTAGAGAAATAGCAGCAACTTTCAGGAAGTACTATGAAGAACTTTATTCGGTAGACCCGGAGGGTGGCAACGAAGGGGGCGAAAATAGCACGAAAATAGACGACTTCCTGGGTGGGGCAGGGTTGGTATCCCTAAACAGAGGACAGTGAAGCACTGGAAAGACCGATCTCTGAGGACGAAATCCTCAGAGCTCTAAACAACTCCCCCTCAGGAAAGAGCCCGGGCCCTGACGGGTTCACTGTTCTATATTATAAAACTTTCAAAGAAATCCTTGTCCCAAGATTACAGCGCTATATGAACGGACTGGGGACAGAGTACGATATGAGTGAGGGCTCACTTCTGGCGACGATAACTGTCCTGCTTAAGGAAGGAAAGGATGGATCGGTGTGCTCAAGTTATAGACCCATTTCATTACTTAATTTTGATACAAAACTGTACGCCAAGATTCTGGCTGAGCGAATTAAGGGACACTTGAGCACGCTGATCCATCCGGACCAAGTGGGCTTCATCCCTGGCAGGGAGGGGAGAGATAATGGGATTCGGACACTATTGGCCATGCAGAAGATGAGGGATACGCGAACCCCCAGTCTACTGCTCTCAATTGATGCAGAAAAAGCATTTGACAGGGTAGACTGGGGGTTCATGTTCAAAACGTTACAAAGAATGGGGTTTGGCCCCAAGTTCATACAGAAAATTAAAGTCCTTTACGCGCATCCCAAAGCAAACATAAGAATAAACGGGATAGTCTCGTCTATGTTCGAGATGCATAATGGGACCAGGCAAGGATGTCCGTTATCCCCTCTCCTCTTCGTCTTGTCCCTGGAACCCCTGCTGTCCACAATCCGAGGTAGTGCGGGAGTAGAGGGATGTAGAGTCGGCAGGGAGGAACATAAACTCGCTGCCTACGCAGATGACGTTCTTTTCTACGTCGGGTCACCGCAGAAGTCAATCCCCAACCTTTTAAAAATCCTAGCTAAGTACGGTGACCTAACAAACTTTAGAATTAATACCACAAAAACCTTTATTTTAAACATTAACCTCAATAATATTGAAAAACAGAATTTACAGAAAGAGGTGAGTTTCGCCTGGAAAAAACAGATAAAATATCTGGGTATCGAGCTGGCCAATAACCCGAGGAAAATGTATAAAATAAACTTTATTCCACTGCTAGAGGAAATTAAAAATAAATGTCAAGAGTACAACGGAAGAGCACTATCATGGATAGGTAGGGTCAACACGGTTAAGATGATGATATTGCCGATTATCACGTATAAACTCCAGATGCTCCCACTCCCCCTCCCAAAACAGTATCTAGGAAAACTAAGAGCATTGGTCATGAACTTTGTGTGGAAGCATAAAAAACACAGAATCTCCCTTCAAATCTTAAAGCAAGATAAGAACTTAGGTGGCCTAGCAGTCCCGGACATTGAGGGTTATTACCACGCTATTGCACTACTTAGAATACCAGAATGGGTTAAAACACACAATGTTAAAAGATGGGTCGGTTTGGAGGAATCACTTTGTGAAGCAAAATTGGGGAAGATTGTCTGGAACCCCCCAAAATGTAGACCACTGGGTGAAAAAACGCACACAATTACACGGAATACACTCAAAATTTGGGATAAGACGTATAAAACATTTAATAAAGCATATAACTCACCTTTAATTACACTTAAGGAAAACCCCTTCTTCCCTCCTGGGGGAAAAAAGGGGTAAGTGGGGATTGGATCACAAAGGATAGCACATGTATAGGAGAAATTATTAGCAACGGGAAAATATTGTCACTACAGGAGCTACAGACTAAAGGCGAGTTGTTTTCCATAGACGTATGGCGGTATCTCCAGTTAAGTCACTTCGTCAGTTCGTTTCCAGTGCCGATAAGGGACATCAACGATCTGACGAAGCTAGAAAAAATCTTTACGGCAGAGAACTCTAAAAAAAGAATTTCGAAAATTTACAAACTACTTTTAGAGCAGGACAGACCGGAGGTACCCCCATACCTCAGGAAATGGGAGAGGGAACTGGGTTCACAACTAGAATTAGACACAGTTAAGAAAATATTAAAATTAGCCCACGGTTCAGCTGCGGACTCTAAGACCGCTGAAATGAATTTTAAGCTCATAGCCAGGTGGTATAGGACCCCTGATAAGCTAAGCAAATATCAGACGGACACATCAGCTAAGTGCTGGAGGGGATGTGAGGAAAGAGGCACCATGGGTCACATATGGTGGGACTGCCACAAAATAAAAAAATATTGGGAGACCATCCTAAACTATATAAAAGAAATAACCACTGTGGAGGTGAAAAGGGACCCCTGGGTTGTTCTCATGCATGCAACCACACAAGGAATTAGTCAATACACAGGCTCTCTGGTCCCCCATCTTCTCAACGCAGCAAAGGGGGCGATCCCGAGATGCTGGATGGACCGGGAGTGTCCCCCCATATGGCTTTGGGTGGATGGGGTAGAATCAGCATACACAATGGAGTGCGTAATAAACTGTACGGGGGAGGAAAGGGAAGCAACGAAAGAGAAGTGGGAAGGCTGGAGAAAATTTAAGAAATCATGGAGCTTTTCGGAGGTCCTGAGGACCCACCCTGAGATGCCCAAGTAGATAAAGACGTAACAACAAGTACCCGTAACGGGGGGAAAAAGGGGAGAAGGAAAAAAAAAGAAAAAAAAAAAAAAAATGGAAGAGAAAAAAAAGGAAAAAGAGCCGTATGTCAGTAGCGGAGGGGGGGGGGGGGGGGGATAAATAAGTAAAGGAGAGTTTGTAAAAGAAAGCCCTTTCCCGGGAGGCTGGAAAACGAGAAGGGGAAAACGGGCCTAATTTGTATAGTGACTCTGGGGCATGCTGGTAACAACCTGGCCCACCACCCTTATTGCTTTGATTTTTGTATCTCAACGGTGGAAAAATAAAATGGAACATATCCCCCCGGGGAGGAGGAAAAAAAAAAAAGGGGAAGACAAGAATACTAAAACAATCCACAAATGATGTTAAGACAAAGGGGACGGAGATGTGGGCCGTGCTGACACTACCCCTTACTGATCTATCTGAATGTGGAAAAAAAAAAAAAAAAAAAAAAGAACTGTATCTAATAATATGCTAAATTTAAATAAATGATTCACACCTACTGTATGTATTTTTATTCTATCAATCCTAGCACATTTCAAAAATATTTTAATTCAGTGCTACATGGCAGTGATTCCTTTCAGCAGATCTCTAGTGTGACATTTATTAGCCAGTGCTCCTCAGTCGGGCTGGAAAATGCAGCAGTCTTGTACAGGTTTCAAGCCAACATTCCATTTTCTCCCCTGATACCTATCTTAATTATAATGGCCTGCACTATTATAGCTCAGTTTGAAATGTATGATAATGGACTATCATAACTATATCCCACTGGAATGTTTTAAGCTATCAGCAAAACAGGAACCGAGCATATATTAAAACAGGATACAATGAGATCTTTGACATTGAGATAGGAAAATTATTTCACATGAAAGATGAGATTTTTTTATTATTAAAATGCAACATTACTAAACCTAGGACCACCTCTACAGCCGTGGCCAAAAGTTTTGAGAATGACAAATATTAACTTTCACAAAGTCTGCTGCTTCAGTGTTTTTAGATCTTTTTTGTCAGATGTTATTATGTTATACTGAAGTATAATTACAAGCATTTGTGATATTGGGGTGTTTAGCTCAAGTGGATAGATGCTCTTTTGTGCAGTGAGTCCACATCAGACAGACGTTTATAGTTAAGGGCCTTGTAGCCCACGTTTATTAACCACTTGAGGTGCGGGCCATAGCCGAATGACGGCTACAGCGCGGACCTCAATTTCTGGGAGGCCGTCATAGGACGTCCTACCCTGTGAACGCTACCTGCGTGCGCTGTGATCACCGAGTCACTGAGACTCGAGTGATCACCGATCCGAGTAAGGGGCTGATCCCGGCCCCTTACCATGTGATCAGCTGTCAGCCAATGACAGCTGATCACATGATGTAAACAAAAGCTCAGTTATCGTTTTTTTTTTTTTCTCCTCACGCTGACAGCGTGAGGAGAAAAAAAATCTGATCACCGGCTTATGTTAAAGGGACATCGGTCCCGAAGAGGAAGAAGGAGCACAGGCACCTCATCTGGCCAATCAGTACCCCCTGCCAGTGCCACCTGTTAGTGCCACCTATCAATGCCCACAAGTGCCCCCATCAGTGCCCATCACTGCCACCCATCAGTGCCTCATCAGCGTACATCAATGAAGGAGATAAATTACCTGTTTGCAAAATTTTATGACAAAATATAAAAAAAAGTGTTTTTTTAAATTCGGTCTTTCAATTTTTTTTTACAAAAAATAAAAACCATAAAGGTGATTAAATACCACCAAAAGAAAGCTCTATTTGTGGGGAAGAAATTATAAAAACGTCATTTTGGTACAGTGTTGTATGACCGCACAATTGTCATTCAAAGTGCATCAGCGCTGAAAGCTGAAAATTGGTCTGGACAGGAGGAGGGTTTAAGATCCCCAGTAAGCAAGTGGCTAAAGGGGAAAAAACAAAACAAAAGTCCATCCGGGAATCCCACGCAGGGGTTTAACTTCATTCGGCACTCATAAAAGAAAACATACCGAGCCACCTGGCTCTTGTCAGCAGTTCCTCTGCTTGCTCCCAACAGACTTCAATTTTTTTCCAGCCCCTGGACTCACTGGCTTCCTTAGTCTTCCCGACACTCAATGCTGGCCAGCCTTTCCCAGTCCCTGGGTAAAGAATCCTTCTTACACACCTGCATTCTCCCACAGGGCAGACCACTCTCCAGACACAAGTCTGTCTTCACTCAGCAGTAGCAAGCTGCTCATACTCCACCTTCCTCCCCTCACTGCTCTCACCAGCCCCTCGTTATATGCACCTGGGCACACAACCTGCTGGCTATCCACAAGACCCGGACACAGGGTTGGAGCTCTCATCCCACCCAAGACTCTGAGGGATCTCCAAACTACAGAGCCCCATCTGGAATTAGCAAGATCCGGAGAAATCTGCCAGAGCAGTCCTCTCCTCTTCAGATCTACACTCTGTAGCTTTTATTCTAATTTTCCCAGAGACAGGGACTCTCACTATTACACATTCCATAAGTGCCAAAGGCTTTTATTGATAATTACATTGTCTTTGCAAAGAGTCAATACTTGCAGTGTTGATCCTTCTTTTTAAAGACCTCTGCAATTCACCCTGGCATGCTGTTAATCAAGTTCCGGGCCACATCCTGACTGATGGCAGCCCATTCTTGCATAATCAATGCTTGGAGCTTGTCCGAATTTGTGAGCTTTTCTTTGTTCATGTTCACCCACCTCTTGGGGATTGATCACACATTCTCAATGAGATTAAGGTTTGTGGAGTTTCCTGGCCATGAACCCAAATTTGGATGTTTTGTTCCCCAAGCCACTTAGTTATCACTTTTGCCTTATGGCAAGGTGCGCCATCATGCTGGAAAAGGCATTGTTCCTCACCAAACTGTACTTGGATGGTTGGGAGAAGTTGCTCTCGGAGGATATTTTTGTTTCATTCTTTATTCATGGCTGTGTTCCTAGTCAAAATTGTGAGTGAGCCCACTCCCTTGGCTGAGAAGCACCTCCATGAGATGAATGGTCACATGATACTTTATTGTTGGCAGGACACAGGACTGATGGTAGTGCTCGCCTTTTCTTCTCTGGACAAGGTTTTTTCTGAATGTCCCAAACAATCAGAAATCAGGGATTCATCAGAGAAAATGACTTTACCCCAGTCCTCAGCAGTCCAATCCCTGTATGTTTTACAGAATATCAGTCTGTCTCTGATTTTTTTCCTGGAGGGAAGTGGCTTCTTTGCTGCTCTTCTTGACACCAGTCCATCCACCAAAATTCTTCTCACTGCGTGTACAGATGCACTCACACCTGCCTACTGCCATTCTTGAGCAAGCTCTGCACTGCTGGTGCCCCGATCCCACAGCTGAATCAACCATAGGAGATGGCCCTGTTGCTTGCTGGACTTTCTTGGGCGCTCTGAAGACTTCTTCACAAATGCAGTGGAAATATTTTTTTATTGGACTAAGTTTATTTTCATGGTGAAGAGGGACTTGTAATTCATCGGATCACTCTTCATAACATTCTGGAATATATGCAAACTGCCATCATAAAAACTGAGGCAGCAGACTTTGTGAAAATTATTATTTGTGTCATTCTCAAAACTTTTGGCCACGGCTGTACAGGCAATTTGCCTAATCTGTTCCTGTGTTTGTTTCATCAGGGCCATTCAATGCTTAACTAATTTGTTTTCCCTCTGTTTTTCTTTCTTTCCTATATGCCTGGTATCCACAATACTTGAATTTAAAAAAAATAAACTTTCCCAGTTCAGCAGTAAGAGAGAGCTATTGCACTTGCTTTGTTAAGATATTTTCTTCTAAATTAAAGAAGTTATTGAAGATTACAGCATAGAAACCAAAGCCTAGGGATCAGTTTTCGAAACCATAAACTATAGTTATTGAATTTGAAAAATCCCCAGAGTTCAGGTGTAAGGGAAATTTACCTTACATATTTTTCACTGAATGGAAGGCTCAAGCCAGGAAAAGTAAGACTTTTTAGTCTTTTTAAGTCAGCCTTTCTCAAAATGTTTACCTGTGAAATAATTTTCAGGCTTTGGGAGAACCCATACTAAGACATCAAATCTACAGTGCAGGCTACATTAACAAGACCAATAAGCTGTAGAAAGTTTTAAACAAAAAGATAAAGAATTTGGCACCCAGGGCAGATGCGTGTTTCCACCTTCTTGCTCATTTTCATAAACAGCTTTGAAATTGTCTGCTTACATTTGTAGTAAGTGTGGAAATTACTTCCATTAGTGATTAGTAGGAAATTGCCCCTTGCATTGGTGGCCAGTGTAAGTGGTGAATTTAACCATTGCTGTTTAAAGAAAACCCTAGCAACCTCAATATTAACAATAGAGAGAAAGTTGACTTTAAAATGGTTGTAAAGGCAGAAGGATTTTTTTATCTGCATGCTATGCATTAGGATAAAAAGTCTTCTGTGTGAAGTAGCCCCCCTTAGCCACCCTAATACTTACCTGAGCCCCATCTCTATCCAACGATGTGCACAAGTGCCTAGGCTGTCTGGGATTCTAACTCCTGATTGACTGAGACACAGCAGTGGTGCCACTGGCTCCCACTGCTGTCAATCAAAATCAGTTAACCAACTAAGAGAGAGAGGGGGTGGGGCTGAACCACGGCTCCGTGTCTGAATGGAGACACAGAGCTGCAGCTCAGCTCGGGTGCCCCCATAGCAATCTGCTTGCTGTAGGGGGGCACACGACAGGAGGGAGGGGCCATGAGCTTCGACGAGGGACTCGAGAAGAGGAGGATCCAGACTGCTCCGTGCAAAACAATTTTACAGAGCAGGTTAGTTTGACATGTTAATTATTTTTAAAGAAAATTAAATGAGACTTTAGTATCACTTTAAAGGGTAACTCAACTTTCGTTGAAAAAAAAAAAAAAAAGCAAATAAAAAAATATAGCATATACAATTGCGACTTAAGACATATTTTAATTGAATGTTATTAAAAATTACCTTTCCTTTTCAATCTGCAGCTCTGTAAATTTCTGTAAAATACAATGCAATATGGGTACCTGGAGGTGTTCCTTACACAGACAAGGGTCTTCAGTTGCTAGTAATGAGGGTGTGGAAGCACATTTTCAGTTTTACTTCAAAGTAAAAAATGTAGAGTTGTAGCAAACTTTGATATCAATAAATTCCTGAATCCCAAAAGTAAATATAGTTTTAAATTACTTGGACTAATATTTTCCCTGAAATCAACAGGAAAAGCAAAGCATTGTCCATCTTGCCCCCTCCCTCCTTACTTACAGAGACCCACCCCCTCTTCTCATTTGTGAGAGAAATTATTGATGCACCTGATCTTCAAAGGTAATTTAACTTAGCCCTAAGTATCATCCTAGTGCATCAATCATCGCTAAGTCATAGAACATGACTTATGGATTTCTCAACTTTTGATTCTTCCATTGTTTTTTACGCAATCAAACCATAACTTCTGCATAAAATGTTTTAAAAGAGTTCCACAGTTATTCACAACAATTAAAGCTGAAGTTTAGCTATGGCAATTTTTACACAGTTTAATTGGCTCAGCTTGGACCAATTTAAGTATGTATGTGCTATACCCAGGGCCATGAATAAGGGGGTCCCACCAGTCCTACTGTATGAGGCACAGGCCAACAGTTGGGCATGTGCCTCATACAGGAGGACTGGTGGGACTAGGCAATTTAGATGTGGACAGGGAGGGGGATCATCATGATGAGGGGGTAATTAGTGGAACCAATCCCCTGTATGGCTCTCTCTGCAGCAGTTGAAAGCTGTCTTCTTCTCCTCTCCCTCCCACTGGATTTCAGCTGCTGCAGAGAGAGCCATAAATCATTTCCAGTAATTGGCCCCCTGCTACACCCATCACCCCCCTGTGCACCATGCATTTCCCCCTGTTGCCCAGGCCTTGCTGTGTGCCTACACCCCCACAGTGCTGCTGGCTTCCCTCCTCTCCTTCCCACCGGCAGCTGCAAGCACACAATATGATCCTTGTCACATTTTACCAGCCTCTTCCTTTCCTGAATGAACACAATTGGTACCAATCATTCATAGCCAAGGCATCATAAAGTGTGTTTTTTTTTTTGGGGGGGGGGGGGGGCTTGTCAGGACTCATTTTGGTGGTTAAAAGCTGAAAAGTGGAAGATTTTAGTGGAGATTAAAAAACAGTTTTGCCTTTGATTACTGTGGTTGCAGCTTTATTTTATTTGGGGTCTTTAATAGCAGCTTTTTAAAACATTTTTTCTGTCACTTTTTAAATAGCATTTTTTTCTTTCCTTTATTCAGTCTGCTAACTAAGGGGAGTGGTTAGTGGGTCACAGTTGGGCTGTATGGGGCCCCATGGTTTCTAACAGCAGCCCTGGCTATACCTGTGGGCCTCCACAATAGGCCCCATTACCCACAATGTCTTATGCCCTGTACACACGGTCGGAAAATCCGACCACAAAATCCATCGGATTTTTTCCGACGGATTTAGTCCGACACTGGTGTTGCATACACACTGTCGGACAAAGTTGTCGGAAAATCCAATCATTCTGAACGTGGTGATGTTTGTTGCCTACGACGGGACTACGTAGAGGCTAGTAGCCAATAGCTTTGGTCTTGTAATGTGATCTGAGCATGCGTGGCACTTTGTCCGTCGGAATTGGTGTGATCGGACTTTGTTGTCGGAAAATTTTTAGAGTAGGAGATAAAACTTTGTCCGTCGGACAATCCGATGGAAAATGTCCGATGGTGCCTACACATGGTCGGAATTTCGGACAACATTGTCCGATAGGACAGAATCCATCGGAAAATCCGACCGTGTGTATGGGGCTTTAGGGTGTGTGCCAGGCGGCCAGGCCTAAAAGTTGACTATGATCCACCTCATGCCTAGTTGCTCACCACCAACTTGGGGGCAGTCCCAAACCAAATATTTCATACTTCCTCCAAGGCAATGAGCCCACAGCAGAAACATCACCAACCAGTCAAAGTTCCATACCATGCAATGTGCATGTTTTTTTTTTTTTTTTTATAACCAACACAGCTGTTCCACAGACCCCGTAACCCACCAAGCTGTCAAGACAATCATATTTCCCCAAACTTGTTTGTTGAAATAAAAGTGGTTGAGAGGAGGACAACCTCTCTTTATATTAATCTTCCAGGAATGACAATCCCAACAGCCCCACAGTTCTTACCTCTGTGGCTAATCCCTACCATCTAACAGGAATCTCCCAATCAGGTAACACCTCAGTCTAGAAAACTAGCCTTTGCACTTAAAATCTTTCAAGGCCTGTTTCTCTCCCCACTTGGACAAGATGATCTGTTGCAAGGAATCCTCTAAAACACTCTTTTTGGCATTTGTTAGTAAAATGGTTTAGCAACTTTTTCTTTCAAACTACTTTATTCATTTAGAATTGTGGATTTAAAATTCACTGTTGCTTGGAAACATTTCCTAGTTATTATATTACAGAACAAATACACACACATGCACACACCTAAATAAAGAAATTGTCATTTATGACCAAGCCATTGAAAGGCCAAAGGAAATACATTATTCAGGTGCAGAGTGAAAGTGAAAGATGATAACTCAATGACATGGAATAAACGATGAGACGGTTATAGATTTCAGAAAATAAATTGGTTAAAAGAGCTCTGTGAAAAAGTGTGAATATTCATTGCAGCGTGTCATAAGCATTTGTTTTTCTAAAGTTGTAAATTTACTTTAACATTGCTTGAGTGGAGTTATGAGAAATGTGATCAGCAATACTATCATCCCCAGACTGTCAGTGGAAAACTATTACAAATGTGATTGTATATAAACCCTAAACAATTAATTTATTTTACTCATTTTGGTCGGTTAAATATACTGTTGAAAGCATTATATACATTTATGTTAATAAGTGCAAATAAAATAGCTTTTGATCCTGCCAGAAGTCTAGTAAGCTTCTTGTGAACTTCCTGTGCTCTCTGTCTTGGGTGACTGTTATCAGCTAATATAGTTCCCAGTACTTTGTTGATTTACTCCCTTCATTTCATAGAGATGGTGCAAGGAACAGGTATTATGTAAAACTATTGCAAATAAAATGTATGTAAACCCTAGCAATGAATTTATTTTATCTGCTCCACCTGGTCTGTTAAGAATACCATCAAAAGTTTTATTTTATCTGCTTGATAGATGCAAATAAAATACTTTTTGGTTTTGCCAGTAAGCCAGTGTGCTGATAATTTCCAGCATTTTCTTTTTCCTAGTGCCTCCATGGCAGCATACATGTGATAGGGCTCCGCCTCTACTCCGCCTTCAGGAACAGTGAATAGCATAAATTAAAGGGCATAGCCCCTCCCCCAACATTCTCCTTTTTTTCCTCATTCCTCTTGACTGGTGAAGAGTAGCAGTCGGCAGTCGGTATGTCCATACCTCTGCAGTCGTCAGCGTCCGCCGGGTTAAGCCTCTCCCGTGCGCAGTCCCTGTTCTTGGGTCCGCTCAATGCACTGATAAGACTGGGAACCCCTTCTGAGGATCTTTTGGGGTCTTGCAGAGTTTCCTCATAGGAACGCAGTCTGCTGAATTTCCAGAAAAACGAATGCTGGTGATGACGGCGGGAGGATCAGATTCTCTTCCTTCTTGGTCAGGTTAGGTTTTCTTTTTGCTTCCATGTCTGCACTGTTTTTGAGCCCTGGTGGTTAAAGTTTATAGGTTTAAAAAAAAAAATAAAATGTCCCCTTTAAGACATTTATTCCTGGTCTGCACATGTGCAGAACGGGCGTTTCCTTGCTATTTCTGAGGTTTTTTTCTCTAGCTTTTTTGTACTACCCTTCAGGGTTCTCACTCTCTTGCCGTGGCCTTGGTTTTGTTTCTTTTTTTTTTTTTTGCCAGTAATAGGTTAGGTCCTTTTTAATTAAGCTGCTCTCCCTTTTTAGCTTTAAAATGTTGGCTCTAAGTTGGACTCAGGGCTGCTCTGCATATCAGGTGTATGCCCTGCAGTCCAAATTACTTCAGCATTACAGGTATGTGTGGAGCTGGCCATTCACCATGAAATTTTCTTGTTCAATTTCCATTAGGTTTGCCTTCAACTGTGTGGTACAGGGGCCTGCCTGATTGCATGCAAATTGGGGGTGATTGGATTTGACCACATATTGTATGTTTTTAGATCTGAGGGAGATCTATAGAGGGGGGTTGGGTAGTGTATGGCCAGCCTTATACTTTTATCTCACTCCTATTGCGTTGACTTCGTTTAAAAATTTGGTGTGCAAATAGACTCTATTTCTTTTTGCTTTCTTACTTCGCCTTACTACAGCTGATCCTCCTGCCCATTATTTACCATGAGCCATTCGTCACAAAGCCAAGATCCTCTCATATCCAATAGGTATGTGGACCACCTGTACGTGAGTATTTAAAAAAAAAAAGAGTGCGCCACTGACAAACTTTGTTTGTTTGTTTCAGCCCTGTTCCTTCAAAGCGGTCCAGAAAGTCCTCAAGGCGCTATGACAATGACGATAGTCCTGAGCGAAGACCGCGCTCTTCTCATCATAAATCTTCCAGAAGATCAGGATCTTATAGACGTCGTCATTCGCCTCCACCGCGGGCGTCAAGGAAAAAATGTTGGGCCTGTGGCGCGGTTCCACTCCCTGATAAGCTCGTCTGCAGAGACTGTCTCAGGGACTACGCAGCTAACCGGGATCTAGAAGGCCAGCAGGTGGTTGACCTGCTTAAGCAAACCATGAGAGACTCTATTTCTGAACTGATGGCTATGATTCCAGCTCACCCGGTTTCACAAGCTGCCCAGGTGTTGGATTTGGACCCCGACATTTCGGGCCCATCAGCTGTTAGTACTCCTTTGCCTCCATCAGGAAAAACAGCTAAACAAATCCCACCGGTAGATTCATCCGAGGAGTCCTCAGATGATACAGAACTGTCTGGTTTCAATTTCTCCCTGGTTCAACCCTTTGTACAAGCGGTGAGAAGCGACATTGCCTGGGAAGACCCGGAAGGGCCTCCTCAAAAATCAAAAAACTATTTCTCATTCCTCAAGAGAAACCAAATCTTCTTCCCATTAATGGGGGAGATCATAGAGGATGAGTGGAACAAAACAGATAGAGTTTTCTCTAGCACGTTTATGTAAAATGTATACTCAGTTCAATGACTGTGGTTGATGCGGCTGTAGTGCGTCTGGCAAAAAATGTAACAATGCCAATGGAGGATTCAACGTCTTTCAAGGATCCCCTAGATAGCTCCATTTGAGGTCTAGATCAATACATCTATCTAGAAGCAGGGGCGGCTTGCAGACCAGCCATTGCGCTGACATCTGTTTCCAATGCCATCAGGTCTTGGACGGAAAATATTGAGACATCCCTTCACCAAGACGTTCCCAAAGATGACATAATCAAAGCTCTGGAGGAGCTTAAGTTAGCGGATTTCGTGGGAGAAGCTGCAATTGACACAATCCGGTGTTCAGCCAATTCAATGCTGCAACTCTGTTATGGCAAAGCGGGCCTTATGGCTAAAGCCTTGGACAGCCGATCTAGCATCAAAGCAGAATTGGTGCAAGATTTCCCTTGATGGAAAATCTTTGTTTGTTGAGAAACTCGACAAAGTAATCTCCAGAGTAACAGGGGGCAAATCTGGCTTACTTCCTCAGGAAGGTCCGGAGAACAAAGGCCTATTTATCACGATTCCGGCAATCAAACTCTAGAGACTTCAGGCAGTCTCGCCCCTTTAGGGACAACAAGAAATCGTGGAGAGGCACCCAGACTTCTTTTCTGGGAGCCAGAAAGTACAAGTCCCTCACTGCTCCCCAGGGGGGGGACAAAGTCCTTTTGACGTCAGCGGGGAGGAAACGCCCCCAGTGGGAGCCCGGTAAAAAAAAAAAAAAAAAAAAACGTTTTCCCCATCTGTGCCTCCAAATGTCAAGACCCATGGGTCCTAGCAACGATCCGGTACGGTCACTTCTGGACTTTCTCTCAGCAGCCTCCTCACACGTCCTTCAAAGAGACAGTTACCAGCCTCCCCACAGAAGGCACTGGCCTTAAACCAATTTTTTTGGAGTCCCTGCAGCGTCAAGGGGCAGCAATACCTGTCCCCCCATCAGATCGATTTTACAGGTTTTTCTTCCACCCTTTTCCTGGTGCAGAAAAAAACAGGCGACTGGAGACCTGTAATAGATCTGAAAAAGCTAAATCAATACATCCATCTTGAAAGCTTCAAGATGGAGTCACTCCAAACGATCATACAAACCATACAACCAGGAGATTGATTAATCTCGATAGACCTGCAGGATGCGTACCTCCACATCCCTTTTCTACCATCCTTCCAAAAATACTTAAGGTTCGCAGTGGGTCATGTCCACCTGCAATTTCAAGCTCTGCCCTTCGGGCTATGCACCTACCCTCTGGTGTTCACAAAAGTGTTGATATCTGTCTTGGCCCCTATGAGAGAGAGAGAGGGGGTTAAGAATTTATCGCTACCTGGACGATATCCTCTTGCTGTCAAAAAAACCTGAGCCACCTTTTAGTCCACAGGGAGATTCTTCTCCAGTCGTGGTCGGAGTTCGGGTGGCTGGTGAACCATCGGAAGAGCCAATTAGTTTCAACACAGCAGATGGTTTACTTAGGAGCAATGTTCGGTACGCTCCTAGGCACAGTCTCTTTACCCCAGATGAAGATGGAGGGCATCATTCAGAAGGTATCCAAGGTCATAGAGATCCCATCTATCAGCCTTGCAGTGTTTGAGCCTTATTGGCACGATGTCCTCGTGCATATCTCTAGTTCCATGGTCTCACGAGCATCTGAGACACTTCCAGACGGGATTCTTAATACAATGGAGACGACAACATCTGTCTCAGGCAATCCGTTTAACAACGCTAATGAGCAGTGGTCATTACACTGGTGGATGAATCCAGAGAATCTCTCCCGGCTCTATCATTTGGGTTCCCACTCATGGTCCACAATTACATCAGATGCGAGTGGCCAGGGGTGGGGTGCCCATTGCAGAGAATTCAGGGAAGATGGTCCTTTCCCACCAGAGGGACAGTATCCAACGTCCTAGAAATGAGGGCAGCATTTCTAGCCTTAACCTCTTTTGCATCTCAGGTCAAGGGACAGAGAGTACTTCTATGTTTGGACACCAATGCGGCGGTCTCGTACCTTCAGAAACAAGGGGGCACCCACAGCAAGACACATCTGAGGGAAGTGGAACCTGTAATGCTCTGGGCAGAGAGGAACCTGGTAGACCTGAGGGCAATGTATCTCCCAGGCAAGATGAACACAGAGGCAGATGTCTTATCGAGGAGGTTTGGGGACAACGAGTGGTCTCTACATCCCCATGTGTTCATCCAAATCTCCAATCTATGGCAGACCCCACTGGTGGATCTTTTTGCTACGCATGAGAATTGCAAAATCAGGAGATTCTTCTCTCACCTTCCACAGGCGGAAGGAGTAGATGCGCTGTCTTGTCCTTGGACCTTCAAGACAGCTTACACCTCTCCTCCTCGCCCACTCATTTCGAGGTTTCTCCTCAGACTCCTGAACGAACCAGTCAAAGTGCTAGCAGTGCTACCCTATTGGTCGAAGAGACCGTGGTTTCCACTAGCCATGCACCTCCAGTGTAGATCATCCGATCAGAATTCCTCCCTTTCTGCAGTTGTTGACCCAGTGCAGGCTGGACCATCCAGACCCGCAGAAGCTGGATATTTGTGTATGGAAGTGGAAAGGAGCAGGTTTGAATCATTAGGCTGTTCCCAAGAGGTCATATCCACCCTGTTAAAAGCTAGAAAGCCTACAACCAACACAATCTATGCAAGAATTTGGGACAAGTTCTTATCCTATGCCCCAGGAAAAGGATTTGATCCTATCTCTCTTTCCACTGCTGATGTTCTGAGTTTTCTGCAAACTGGTCTCGATTTGGGGCCCAGCCAGAGTTCCCTCAAGGTACAAGTTTCCGCAACTTCTGCAGCAACTAACACCAGGGGGGCAGAAGACCCTCTAGTGGTTACGTTCCTCAGGGGAGTATTGAAGATGTGTCCCCCATCCAGACGTTCCTTTCCAAAGTGGGATCCTCCTCTAATATTGGAAGTCCTATCCACTCATCCGTTTGTACCGGTTGAAGAGGTCTCAATTTGTAAATTGACTTTAAAAACAACTTTTCTGTTGGCTATTACATCCGACAAGAGGATTTCGGAAATCCACTCCCTGGGCATTGGGGATGATCACATATCCTTTTTTTTTTTTTCCAGATAGGGTAGAACTTCGCCCTCTCAGAGGTTTCACACCCAAGGTCACCTCAACGGCAAACCTATCAGAACCATGGGCGTTAACAGTTTTCATGGACTCAGAATCAATCTCCTGTTATGAGTTAGACATATCCAAAGTTCTCAGGGCCTGCTTGGAAGCCACAGCAAGTTTCGGCTCAGGTGAATGCTCCTTCAACAAGAGCAGTGTCGGCATCTTGGGCAGCGAGGGCAAATGTTTCTCTTGAAACCTTTAGGCTTGGTCTTCCCGACACATGTTCCTCAAACATTACTGTATCCCGGGGCTCTTACAACCGTAGAGTTCGGGAGAAAAGCGCTTCATGCTGCTATGTCTGTGTTTGATTAAAGTTTTATTTTTTGTTAAAGCATTAAACCCACCCATGTGAGCTAGTTATTTATCACATGTATGCTGCCATGGAGGCACCAGGAAAACGGAAAATTGTATCATACTTACCGTAGTTTTCCTTTCCTGGTGCCAATCCATGGCAGCATAAGCTCCCACCCTCGGTATTCTATATTACGAAGAATGTTGGGGGAGGGGCTATGCCCTTTAATTTATGCTATTCACTGTTCCTGAAGGCGGAGTAGAGGCGGAGCTCTATCACATGTATGCTGCCATGGATTGGCACCAGGAAAGGAAAATTACGGTAAGTATGATACAATTTTCCGTTTTTCTGCTGACTGTTATCAGTTTGCATCGTTCCCAGCACTCTCTCTGGATCACAGAATGCACCCATAATATGTAACCCAGGACAGTAACCGTATTGCTAGCAGTATCCCCAGATGAAAATAAAGAAAACATTTTTACAAAACCTACCACTTATAACTTGTAATCTGTCATATACTGTATATCATTTTCATTCTTTGGGTTAGAGACACTTTAAGTCTTTCAAATGAAACCACTTCCTATTAGCATGATTATATAACCCACACTAACCACATACAGACTAACTTACCTAAGCCAATTTTGTCCACTTTCAAGTGATGTCTTGTAAAGTTAAAACTCTTTGGAATTCTCACAATTTTAATACATATTTATTTGAATTGAGCAAACCTATTCATAAGCAGTTTTTTTTTTTTTTTCATACAGAATGTATTATAAAGAGTCAATTAAGGACCTTTTTTGACTTGTTGCACTCCTGCTTCAGAGGCTGATCATGCTGGGACTCTTTGTAGGAGCTGAGTTTAGATTCTTTAAAGCACTTTAAATTTAGACTAAACATCTGAACTGGGAAAGCAAATCAATTGTGGGTCTGCAAATCAATGAAATTATTTTTTTATTTCATACAAAAAAAATTGAATAATTATGCTTTGAATTGATCCTATATAATCTTATTTAGAATCAACAATATAACACATTATTGTTGTATATTGTCTTCCCCTAAAATGTTTCTTAAATGTCATATAATTCACTTATAGTTTTAAAAGTAATTGGATCTGATGCTTTATTTCAAGAAATAAAGCCATAAGACAAAGATTTTTGGAAATCTAAATGTTCTCTTCTCTCCATCTGTATTTGTTACGAATTTTCATGCCTGCAGCACAATGCTCGCATGTGCTACAATACAAGTAAAAAATTCCCTTTGAAGCTGCATAGAAAAAAGGTATAGGAGATTCTTTAAAAGGAGCAAAAAATAAAGATAACCTGAAACAGAAGTGTGAGTTTTCCCATCATTATTTTTGAAAAAAGCATGTGCCAAAATATGGTGTAATCATAACTATTAATGTATTTAATACAACCCATTTTATCTTACTATGGGTGAGCATAACTGAAACAAATAACATATTAAGAATAACACAGTAAATTTGGCCCTGTCCTTTTCTCTGTTAAACAAAATAAAAGGGTCACTAAACTTCACTCCCCCTTCCTAAGCAGCATATACTTTTGCTCACTACTTTACTGCTCTATTCATATAGCAGGAGTGAGCTGGAATACCCATGTGAGTCAGTTCCCTTCTGTCACATAACAGTGTTTTTGCCTTATGATTGGCCCAGCACTGGTTCATGAGACAAAGAAGCAGTCCATAGCCTTGTGTAAGTTTTAACAAGTTGGTTTGAAGCTTGCAAAATACTTTCTCCCCACTGGTATGCTGAATGGAGTCATACACATGATCGGATTTTCCACAGACAAAGCGCCAGACTTTTGTCCCAAGGGTGTGTGCCATGAACTTGTCTTGCATACAAACGTACACAATTGTCGGCCAACAAACACAAATGTAGTGACGTACTATACGAACTACGAGCCGATAAAGAGGAAGTTCAATTATCAGGCGCCACCCTTTGGGCTCCTTCTGCTAATTTCGTGTTAATAGAAGTTTGGTGAGTGTTGATTCCCCCTTTCAGTTCGTGCTTGTCAGTTTGATTCTGAACAGCCGTTCGTCAACCAGCCATGTTGTGGAATCGAAGGAGAGAACGTGCTATTATTGGCCTTGGAGTTATTGCTTTGACCCTGCTTTGATTTCTTGAACCAAAAATTGGTTGCTTAATCGTGACCAATTCTGTCATATGCCTTTGCTGCGGGAGATTCAGGATAATAATCCGGATGATTTTCGGAATTATCTCCGGATGACGGACCCCTGCTTTCACCAACTCTTGGCATTGGTGACACATTCATGCGGCTTGCCATCACTCCTGAGCAAAGGCTCAAAGCCACGTTGCGTTACTTGGCGACGGGGAGAAGTCTCCAGGACCTCAAGTTTACAACTGGGATTTCGACCAAGGCTCTGGGACTCATTATTCCAGACACCTGCTCAGCCATTATTCAAGTCCTGCAGAAGGACTATATTTGGGTAAGTTTTTGCTTTAACATCACATTCTATGTATTTAATGTATTGTATTCATTTCTTGATTCCATAATTAACATTATTGTAATATGCTGTGAATGTCCTCTTTGTCCTCATGCATTCTGTAAGCTTTTCCTGCTCCTCTTTTGGCCTACATGCATATTTCCTTCACTAACCTCCCCTGCATGCTATCCAGGGCCCATACACACCTAGTCTAGTAACCTAATGTATTTTGTCAGCTACATTTGTAGTGCAAGAGGCCATTTTTTGGGGCCCAAACTCATTTGTAACCCCCCCAAAATGCTAAGTCAACAGATACAAATACTCTATCTGCTGACTTTGCAAACCCCATACACACTATCCCTCTTTTGTGGTCATATTTCTGTATAAATTCACCCAACCATGTAGTGCAAGGGCCTGCCTGATTACCTCCAAATTGTAATGTAGACAGTTATTGTCTGAGGAGAATATTGAGGGCCTCAATTTGGTTTTTGTTGCAGATGAAGCCTTTGCTCTGGGGGAACATCTTATGAAGCTGTTTCCTATAAGGAACCCCAGAGCAGAGAATCTTTAATTACAGGCTCTCTCGTGTCAGAAGGGTGGTTGAAAATGCCTTTGGCATCCTCTCCAGTCGGTTCAGGCTATTTTTAACATCAATTAACCTGGCGCTCTACAAAATCAACCATGTGGTATTGTGCTGCTGTATCCTCCATAATTTTTTACAGAGGAATGCTAGCAGCTACCTTGCCTCAGTGCCAACTGATGCGGACCCTGTGATGGCAGGCCCAGCTGAAGAGGCTGCAGCTCGGCCGTCTGTGAGCATGATGACGTCTCTGGAAAATGCCTGTGCTGGATTGCCCTCACAAAATGCCAGAGATCTACAGCAAAAATACCTGGATTATTTTGTTGGTAGAGGGGCAGTGGCTTGGCAGAAAATTGTAGCTCATCAGGAATAATATATTTCTTTGATCATAAACTCCTGTTGTCTGTGTTTCTTATCTGTC
Organism: Lithobates sylvaticus; assembly: GCA_028564925.1. Classification (NCBI taxonomy): domain Eukaryota; kingdom Metazoa; phylum Chordata; class Amphibia; order Anura; family Ranidae; genus Lithobates; species Lithobates sylvaticus. Next base: position 523,481,220 of record CM053029.1, read on the forward strand.
TAATATGTTTACAAATGGGCTTTTTTTTGGCCACTTGCTCCAATAGTGCAAATGTACCTTGTTTTCTACATGAGGTGACAATTCTTCTTCAGCTAACTATTATGGTGTGCTGTGGGTCTGCTATACACACATTGTTTTTGTCCTTAATGGATCTGATGCATGAAGTTCAAAAACATTATGCCTTTTCAACTCACAATTTTTTGAAGGACTAAAAATTGCATCAGTTGGCCACATTTTAAGACCACATTGTCACTGTAACTACAACTACAACTACTTAACAAATACACTGGTATGGAGCTTTGAAATAATAAGCCACAAATTGTTTAGTAAAAACGTATTTACATAAATTTAAAGCACATTCACATCTTGGTGTATAACATGTATGTTTTGCATTATTTCCCCTTTTTGGGGATAAACAGGCATTTTCAAAAACATTAGATATACATCCCAAACTCAGGAACTTACAAAGTTCAATTTTGGTAAAGTGAAGGCCAAATAAGACATTAGTATCCCAAAACTGTGTGGATGTTGCCTTCCTCATATGGGGTGATCTTCTCCCTTTAAAAGCCCAAATTTGAAGCCACGTACATGTAGAGGCATAACAATTAAATTACCCTTATGATCGCATGCCGCAAATGTGTGTAGTTACAAACAACTTTTTTCATAAACCCACAAAACACACATGTGCTAGCTGCCATCACGGGGTATCAATGGATGTGTTTCGGCGGTGCAACCCCTTCCTCTGAGCTTCTTTAGTTATGAGGAAGGGGTTGCACCCCCAAGATGTGTCCATTGATACCCAGTGATGGTAGATAGCACATGTTGACACGCTGTGTGTTTTGTGGCTTTTGGCAAACTAGATGTATGGAAATACACACATTTTAGGCATGGGATCATGAGGGAAATAGGAATGTTACAATTTGGAAGCACCTTCAAATTTTGGGTTTTATATTCTTAAAAATACAATTCACATTAGGGCAGTGTTTCCCAACTCTCCTCCTCAAGATGCAAACCCAGGTCATGTTTTTTTATACTTATAATTTGGCACAGGTGATGTTGTCATCATTTTCAATGTTAGTAATCCACACAGTCTTTTAGACTGAGGAAAATACAGAATACATGACCTGGTGGTGCACCTAGAGGAGTGGAGCAACTCTGAGTTCAGACACTAAACTTTCTCATTTAAAAGTCAGAAAAACATGGTAAATATTCAAAGTGCAAACAGGATCCAACAAGTGGAACAAGAAACTTCCAAACAGGAGCTTGCAGTCATGCTTATTGGGGATGCGCACCATATCATCCTTGCTCATAGGGTTGCTTTGTTCCTCCTATGAGCTACACTACTGCGGGGCTCCCTGGAATCCACCATGTTGTCCCTCCAGAATGTTCTGCTGTGTGTGTCACAGACAGAAAGATGGTCACGCCCCAGTGTTATGACACATTGAGAGTGGAGTCTCACGGATGTGCAGTGTATTTAAAGCCCTAACGCACAGTCGATGTAATGGCCGTAGGAATGATTTTGGAGTGGAGAGCGAACGATCGGCATCGCCAACACATGAAAGGAGCCAGAAAAGGAAGGGACAATTTGAAATTTGGGCATAGGTGGTTAGTGACCTATAGTGCTTATATTTTTGGCCTAGATTGGGAGCAGCTTATGAGTTAAGCCAGACATGATGTTTTGTCTTGTGTTCTGTCTTGCAGGCATCATATCATTTATCATCACGGATAAATTTACCTCGCCAAATTTTTTGCCCCAATTCATTGACCTGTACCAGGAGCTGCCCTGTCTCTGAAAGGTCAAGAGTCGAGATTACTCAAATAAAATTTTGAGGAAGGCAGCGTTGGAGAAACTGCTTGAGTTGGTGAAGCCAATGTACCCCAGGGCAAACATCAACTATGTCAAGACAAAAATCTCAAACCTGAGGAGTAAATTTAAAAGGGAGCACAACAAGGTGATGGAGTCAGAGATCTGGAGCATCAGCAGATGAGATACATGTCCCCAGGCTGTGGTAGTACAACAGGCATTGGTATTGTGAGGCATCCTCAAATGGAAGGTGGAGGAGCACAAGGTCTTTAACATCCACCAGCTCCGTGATGTCGTCATGGAGGAGTGGAAGATGACTCCAGTGGCAACCTGTGAAGCTCTGGTGAACTCCATGCCCAAGAGGGTTAAGGCAGTGCTGGAAAATAATGGTAGCTACACAAAATATTGACACTTTGGGCCCAATTTGGACATTTTCACTTAGGGGGTGTACTCACTTTTGTTGCCAGCATTTTTATACATTAATGGCTGTGTGTTGAGTTATTTGGAGGTGACAGAAAATGTACACTGTTATACAAGCTGTACACTCACTAATTTACACTGTAGCAAAGTGTAATTTCTTCAGTGTTGTCACATGAAAAGATAGAATAAAATATTTACAAAATTGTGAGGGGTGTACTCACTCGTGAGATAGTGTGTGTGTGTGTGTGTGTGTGTGTGTGTATATGTATATATATATATATATATATATATATATATATATATATATATATATATATATATGTGTATATATATAATTATTTTGTCCATGGAGTCTATAATACAGGGGGAGAATCATACTATATTTTATATTTCATACAACAGTTTGGATTCAAAATAACTAAAATGAAAAAGCTTTGTGTTTATATGAAGCAAAAGAGTAAACAACAACACTTCTGGAAAGAGAATATGACATAAGTGCATTTCAGAAAGGAGTTGTGTGAGATTGATTTCAGCATCATGTTCCAGTACTGCATGCACTCTGTAATTTAAGAAATTAATATACTGCACATCACTGAACAAAGGATAATCAAAAGCAGATGCTCAAAACTCTTAAGAAAAAAAAACAAAAGAATGTTTCAGCTGTGGTCTGTCCTCTTAACTTCACTACCCAAAATCAAGAATGACAATGATTTTTTAATTGGGCCGTTTTACAGAACTCCTGCCCATGGAATGCATGTTTAGAAGATTTATTGGGCACTTTGTTCTAAGTATCTCTGCAGAGCACCCTGTGCACCTGTACTGTGTCATTTGCAGGGATGGGAAAAGCAAACACTGGAAGAGAGGCTTTGAAAGGTCCATAAGAATAATCCATGAAGCCCTCAGGTGTAACATATCTCCATCTGCTTAGTTACTAGAAAAGGGTAGAATTTATAGGACGTGACTACAATGAGAAACTTTAAGGCTGAACTCCAGCATTACACTTTTTTTTTTTTATCCCATGCTTGTAGTAAGTCCTCTTCTGTGTTTAAATTGACTACTTTTAATTCCCTGTAAACTTGTATCTCTACAATATCAGCCCACCCTAATTTTCTGTCTAAATGACTTAAATCATCAACACCATTCCTGATTCATACTGTCATTGTCCATCTTTCTCTACCATAATTTACTTTGTTTTCAAGTATTATAACAAAGAACACACCCTGGCTCGCTTTAGATATGCATACTACTTTGGGGTTGCAGGCTTTAGTTGTGAAATCTGATCATTAGTTGTTTGATTACAAATCAAGTCATGCAAACAGAAAATGAAGGGATTACAAATCTAGAAGCTGATCAGCCAATTGTACAGCTAAGTTATGCACCATGAAGGGAACATGTCAAAGAAGTTCAGAGGCAGGGTTCAGTGAGGTTTACAGGAGCCAGCTGGCTCCTTCCACCAAACTCTGAGTGAATGCAAGCATGCAGACACAGTGATCACATCACTTGTTCTCAAAATGATTTTATAAAAAAAAATGAATTGCTTGTGGGTAGCAAAAGGGGTGGGGTTTGGATTTAAGGCCTTCTTCCTCTTCACAAAATGGCACTTTTATTTGGGGGTACCTGGTTTGCACAACAACCCCCTCCCATGCCTAGGAAAACTGAGCAGAAGTTCTCCTCCCTCCCTCCCTCCTGTCTCCTGGAACATGTCACAGGTCCCAGAAGACCGAGGAAGCATTTCCAATGCACAGTGCGACTCGTGCATGTGCAGTGGGCACCCGGCTGTGATGCCGCAAGCAGTCACAGCTGGTGCCAGCACTGGGGACAGAAGACTGAGGGAAGAAACAGCTCTGGTGAGCACATCACTGGATTCTGGGACAGGTGAGTGTCTGTTTAATAAAAGTCAGCAAGTACAGTTTTTGTAGCTGATAACTTTTAATAAACACAAAAATTGTATGGAGCTCCTCTTTAAGCCTTTAACACTCAAACAATTCTAATTTCTCATGCCTTTATTGAACATACCCATCATTCTTTCACAATGCTGGAGGAAAAAGTATCTGAACCCTTGGCATTAATAGCTGGTTGAACCTTCTTTTGGCAGCAATGACTTCAAGCAAGTGCTTTTAGTAGCTCTGGATCAGACCTACACAACTTTCAGGTTGTGCAGGTACCCTCACTGAGAATTCTACATTGTGCCTTGAGAGTCATCTTGGCTGGGCACCGACTTCTAGGAAGAGTAGACAGTACTAAACTGCCTCCATTTATAGACAATTTGTCTAACTGTCGACTGATGGATGCCTAAACACTTACATACAAATTAGCTATTCTTGATCAAATATATTCAGCTAATTCCTTTTTGTGAGGCATGGTTCATATCAGCTAATGCTTCCTATGAACAGAAATCCCAAAACTTTTGTGTGTCTTATCAAAGTAGCTCTAAACCAATACTGCCAATCTCATTTCATTAATTGGACTCCAGATGTGCAAGCTACTAACTCCAAATAGCTTTTATTAAAGTAATTAGTCTACTTAATGTGTGTGTTAAAAAAAAAAAAAAAAACACACACACACATGAGAAACTAGAACTGTTTGTTTTCAGGGCTTCTTTCTCAGAGAATAGATGCAGGAACGCATCCTCCCAGGCCAACTCCCCAAACCAACCTTGCTGTTCTTCTGTAAAGTAAAGCAGCACCAAATAATGGGTGTGGTCAAGACTTAGAACGGTGTAAGTTTACATGGTGCAAGGTTTAGGAATGTCTTACAGGACAGGATTGCATAATGCACAGTAGCTCGTATTGTGTATTACTAAGGAATGTGTATCACACAGGGCACGGAATAAAAATCAGCACAACAGACAGTACTTACATTCAATGCACATTATCCCTTGTGCTGCTGGCTGCTGTTTTAGTTATAAACTGAAGTCATCTGCCCTCGGCTATATTAATTCCCCCAGCACCAGAGGATCACAGCACACAGAATGCAATGGTAAAGAGTATATAATGTTCAGTCCAACATACAGCAAGCAGGACTCAGGAATATGTAACACAATATGTAACACAAAGCCCAGTGCAGCATTCAGGAGTACCATCCAGGGGCTATTAAAGAGGAAGTAAACCCTCGTTTACAACTTTAGCTTACAGGTAAGCCTATATTAAGGCTTACCTGTAGCTAACAAGGATATCTCCTAAACCTGCACATTTAGGAGATATACCTGTATTTGCATGTGCCGACGTCATGCGTAGAGTGACGGCATCGCGGCTCTTGCAAATCACAGCGCCGGAGCCGCGATACCCGGAAGTCAATCCGGGAGAACATGTCGGAGGGGGAGAAGAGGACCGATGCCGGGGCTTCGATCTCAGTTAAGTGATACATAATTAGCTAGTATGCTATGCATACTAGCTAATTATGCCTTTGTCTTGCAGGTTTTTTTTTTTTTTTTTTTTTTCGTTTTTTTTTTTTAAGAGGGTTTACTTCCTCTTTAATATGTAACATACAGCTGTAAAAGGTAGGTAACATAGAACAGCATACAGAGTAAAGCGGTTCTGGGTATGTCATTTTTTGATTTATTCAAACACAAGAATGCAGTGCTTCCACCATAAAAGGAAAAAAGGTCCGAATGGACTTACCAAATAATGGGTATGGTCAAGACTCAGAATGGTGTATTTCACATGGTGCAATGTTTAGGAATGTCTAACAGGACTCAGGATTGCATAATGCACAGTAGCTCGTATTGTGTATTACTGAGGAATGTGTATCACACAGGGCAGAGAAAAAGGATTGCCACTTGTCTGCTTTAGTAAAACATCCAATTAATTTCACCCAAAAAAAAAAAAAAGTTACATTTCTCAGTTCAAGGTGATAAAATTGGTGTAGAGCTTGCGGCAGTAATGTCATCTAGGTGGATCACATGTAGCTACATGAAATAAAGTAATTGGGTGTTTCACTAAAGCAGACGACTCGTGCTTATGCTTTGAACAACCACATCCGACACCTCTGCCAAACTATCCATGGGCCCTTTTAGCACTGACTCTTTCTACTCCCTCTCAATTAAGTTCTTCTGAGGGGAGGCAGCAACATGCATCAGTCCTTCTTACTTCCCCTGTTGGTATAGAAAACAAATCCTCGTCAATGGTGGGAGGTTGAATGCAGAAGTGCCATATACAACACGCTTCATGGTCCACAATGATGGTTGTGAAATGATGAACAACGTGGATACGTTGTGTGATAAATTGTATAACAGAAGACCACTTCAAAAAGCATTTAAAACAGTGAGAACTCAGCCTCGTCTTTGACTTCAAGAGGTGTTGAGTGTAAGAGTATTTGTACTCAGAGTCAATCTGTGGATAGTATGGGAAAGGAACAAAGAGCAAACGAGAACATTGACCTGTGGTGTGCCAGGGGTCACGTGGTCAGTATGCCTAAAAGGGGGCATACCCAAGTATGAAATGAAATGAAAGAAAAAGAAAAAGGGAATGGGTGGGTGGGACACGAGAGCCTCCGACCATGAGGGGAGGAGGCGAAGGAGGGCAGGCTTTATGCAGCCTGACTCCTCCTACAAACACAGGCTGACCTGCGGTCAGCCTTTTTCTTTGTACTCAGAGTCAATCTGTGGATAGTATGGGAAAGGAACAAAGAGCAAACGAGAACATTGACAAATGCTTATGACACATTGACCTGTGCACAGTGTGCCAGGGGTCTTACGTGTGGTCAGTATGCCTAAAAGGGGGCACACAGAATGCAATGGTAAAGAGTATATAATGTTCAGTCCAACATACAGCACAGTAGGATATGAAACAATAGCTTACTGACCGAATTGCCGTTCAATTGACCTGCCAGGGGTCACGTGGTCAGTATGCCTAAAAGGGGGCATACCCAAGTATGAAATGAAATGAAAGAAAAAGAAAAAGGGAATGGGTGGGTGGGACACGAGAGCCTCCGACCATGAGGGGAGGAGGCGAAGGAGGGCAGGCTTTATGCAGCCTGACTCCTCCTACAAACACAGGCTGACCTGCGGTCAGCCTTTTTCTTTGGGAAAGGAACAAAGAGCAAACGAGAACATTGACCTGTGGTGTGCCAGGGGTCACGTGGTCAGTATGCCTAAAAGGGGGCAAAAATAACCACACCTCCACCTAACCAAATGCTAATGGTCGGGACCGCCTGGCGCAAAGTCACGGAAGCCGCTCCTATCCTAAATGAATAGCCAAAGTATGCTTGAAGGTCCAGAACCTGATTTGCCCCAAAAAGGAGACGGTAATGAAGTATGCATAGAGCTGCAGAGAGGGGAGCACTAGGAAGAGGCAACCGGGGACCCCCCTGGGTACATCAGAAGTGGCACTGGCAGGCTGGTTTAAAACCAACACCGAGCCCACGCCTTGCCAGGCTCCAAGAATCCTGATGACGTGCCGCCTCCCGAATGCTGCGTCTTGCGAGCATGCAGATGTAATGGACAAGACCGGGGTGCCAACCAGTTGATTGACCAAAAGTATGCGAGACCCTGGGCCAGAAGTGCAACTCCCCTGGCCTTAGGAACCATAAAGGTCAGATACAGCGCTGTCTTAAGCATCAAGCTGGTTCACAACAAAAAGGAGACCCTGTCGGATACGTCATGAAGAATTTAACAAACGATGGGAAGACTGCCGAGTACAGCCGGAGGAACTCTTCTGGATCCCTGAGGATGGCTTGACTACAGTGCGCAGACAATGAAGAAAAGCCTGTCGGGGAATGCCGACAACATGAAATGCTGAGTCTCCTCCAGATGCGCGCCGATAGTGCTGTAGGCCGATACGAGTTGGAAGGGGCCAAAAAAAAAAAAAAAAACAGAAAAGCAAAATAGCAACTGGATGTCGACCATCAGGACTAAGCAACCTAGACCGGAAAGCCTGGAAACATCCTAAGCCATGTCACGAGCCTACCTGGTATACAAAACAAAGATCTTGTCGATCAAGGCTGTTGCGTCACTCCAAGGAAACCTGATCCATCACCAATACTGGAAACCTGAAGAGAAGGCGCGCCGCCAGCATCTGTGTCCGAGACCTGGGCCTAATGATACCGGCCCAGGCACAGAGAGGGATCCAGAATCCCCTAAGCCCCAGAGCCAGCAGAAGCTGCTGGAGCTGCAATGGCTGACTTACCAATAGTTCCATACTATTGCGCAACTCCTGGCCGGACAGAGCTAGGACATGGAAGGTAACGTGAAAATGACACAGAACTGGGACAGGAACATGAATTGCGAGAGAAACTTGAGAAGACTGAGAACCTGCGACCGGAAAGTAACTGCGTGAAAGAACGTGACTGGACAAGAACATGAGTAGCGTGATCAGACTAAGACGTGAGTAGCACACGGACCGAGGCTGCACGAAAACGCAATCTGCATAAGAAACGCCGGTCGCACGAGAACGTAAACTGATGAACAACGAGAGAACCTGGGAAACGAGAGAAACATGAAACGTGAGTTGGCATAGAAACAAACAGTTGCATGAGAGACGTAAGTTGCATGAGAGACGTAAGTTGCATGAGAAACGTAAGTTGCATGAGAGACGTAAGTTGCATGAGAAACGCAAGTTGCATGAGAAACGTAAGTTGCATGAGAAACGTGAGTTTGTACGAAATAAGTGAGCAGTGCAAGAAAACAGATGAGGAGACTTGCCACTGAACAAGCCAATTAAAAACGATCATCTCAATCTGTTTAACCCATAGACGTGATGGGAAACCCGCAGTGGAAGAACATAGACAACCCAGCTGTAAAAATTACCAGAGAACACAACAATACCCCTGGTACCTAACAAGTGTAAGGATGTGGGTGCAGAAATGACAAGACCAATCAGCGCCGGAATGTGAACCTAATGACCACCCCCCCTACCGTATGCAGTAAGCGAGCCCGAGCAACCTGCCGCGCTAAGACAGGCAATTAAAAACGAACACTCAGGGCTAAGGTACCCACAGAACGTGGTGGGTAGTAGTAAAGGTGTAATGGTGAACGTGCATGTATGACGTATGGACTACAGGCGAGAAGATTGTGGGACGACAATCAATTAAAAACGAAAACCTCAGCCCGTATGGATCTGTAGACGTGACAGATCCTGGATGTAAGCACTAGCTAACGGAAATGCCGCAAACGAAAGGCAATGACATGAAAAGGCATATGACATGCACGAGAACACAACATGAGACACGCAAGAAACCAAGAGAACCGTAAGAAACGTAAGAAAACACGAGGAACGTAAGAAAACACGGAAAACGTAAGAAAACACGAGAAACGTAAGAAAACACGAGAAACGTAAGAAAACATGAGAAACGTAAGAAAACATGAGAAACGTAAAACATGAGAAACGTAAGAAACCAGGAGGAACGTAAGAAAACATAGAAACATGCGAAACATAACAACCATGGAAAACATGAGAAATGTAAGAAAACCTAGGAAAACGTGAGAAACGCAAGAAACATGAAACGTCGGAAACATGAGAACCGTAACTATGCCTGAGAACCGTGAAATCGCATGAGAACCAGAAATTGCATGAGAACCAGAAATTGCTTGAGAACCCCCAGCATGTGACCGAGTTCAGCTCAAACACCCAAAGTTTGACATGACCCCACATCTGCGATCAGTCCCCGACAAGATGCATCCTTCATGATAGGTCTACTTCAGCTCTTCCCATGGTCTAGCACCCAGTAATTCAAATGAGAAACGTAAAATCGCATGAGAACCTAAATGACCCAAAACTTACCTGAGAAATGTAAATCGCAGGAGAAACGTAAATCGCAAGAACATAGGTGCATGACCAACTTACCTGAGAAACGTAAAAAACGCATGAGAAACGTAAAACCGCATGAGAAATGTAAAATCGCATGAGAAACATAAATGACCCAAAGCTTACTTGAGAAACGTAAAATCGCATGAGAAACGTAAAATCGCATGAGGAACATAAATGACCCAAAATTTACCTGAGAAATGTAAAATCGCATGAGAAATGTAAAATCGCCTGAGAAACATAAATGACCCAAAGCTTACCTGAGAAATGTTAAATCGCACGAGAAACGTGAAAAGGCATGAGAAACGTAAAATCGCATGAGAACCTAAATGACCCAAAACTTACCTGAGACATGTAAATCGCAGGAGAAACGTAAATCGCAAGAACATAGGTGCATGACCAACTTACCTGAGAACCGTAAAACCGCATGAGAAATGTAAAATCGCATGAGAAACATAAATGACCCAAAGTTTACTTGAGAAATGTAAAATCGCATGAGAAACGTAAAACCGCATGAGAAATGTAAAATCGCATGAGAAACGAAAAATCGCATGAGAAACAAAAAATCGCATGAGAAACATAAATGACCCAAAATTTACCTGAGAAATGTAAAATCGCATGAGAAACGTGAAAAGGCATGAGAAACGTAAAATCGCATGAGAACCATAAATGACCCAAAACTTACCTGAGGAATGTAAATCGCAAGAGAACGTAAATCGCAAGGACCCAAGCGCATGCCCAAATTTGCACGGGAAACACAACACATGGATCGCATGAAAAACATAAAATTGTGTGAGAAACGTAACACGCCTGAGAAACGTAAATGCCCAAACTTACCTCAGAAGTGAACTACAACCCTGCAGCCCCCTAAGAACCCCCCCAAACTGAGATGACAGGCGACATGTGGTGACAGGGCAGGAGAAGCGGGTGCCCAGACCTGTGACCGGGGAGGAGCTGGCGGGCGACTGAATCCCCCCCTGCACGCAACACCGGGAGGGGCAGACGGTTGGCCCCCCTGGAGACCAACTGTATGGCTAGAGGAGCCATCGGGTGGCCGAATCCCCCCTCCCTCCCAGCAGAAATGCAGGCGGCCCCCTCGAACAGAAGACCTGTCAGGCTGACTCACCCCCCCCCCATCTCCCAGGGGGACACCGGCGTGGGAGGGAGAGGCGGCTCCCAAGTGGAGACAGCGCAGCTGGCGGCCATGCTCCCCCTCCTCCCGGAACCCAGGGAGAAGCGTCTCCCACGTGGAGATAGAGGAGCCGCTAGGCGGCCATGCACCCCCCCCCGGAACCCAGGGAGAAGCGGGCGGGAGAAGCGTCTCCCACGTAGAGACCGCGGAGCTGTCAGGCGGCCAAGCTCCCCCAACCCCCCCTCTCCCGGGAGAAGCGGGCGGGAGAAGCGTCTCCCATGTGGAGACCGCGGAGCTGACAGGCGGCCACGCTCCTCCCCCGCCCCTGAACCCAGGAGAAGCGGGCGGGAGGGAGAAGCGTCTCTTCCGCAAATACGGAGGCGGTAGAGTAAAGGGGACAGAGGGGCAGACAGGCGGCCGCAACCCCCCCTCTCCCCCGGCGGAACACTGGGAGACCTCGTGTAGCCCAAGCAGCTTCAGGCGGCCGCAACCCCCCCCTCCTCCGGCGGGTCCCAGGGAGAAGAGGGCGGGCAGGAGAAGCGGCTCAGTCACCGGGAGAAGCGGGCGGCGGGAGAAGCGGGCGGCCTCGCGGAGAAATGCTGCCATAAGCCGGGAAAGCGAAGCCGCCGAGCGTCCTCCTCGCATGATCCGAGACCCGGAAGTGATGTCAGCGTCGCCCCGCAAATGACGCCGACACGAGAGCCTCCGACCATGAGGGGAGGAGGCGAAGGAGGGCAGGCTTTATGCAGCCTGACTCCTCCTACAAACACAGGCTGACCTGCGGTCAGCCTTTTTCTTGCTCCGAATTTCTCAGACAGGATTAACCAGTTCAAATGTAGAATCAATATGAATTGTGATGTGACATTCCAGAAATCAGGTGGGGGTGACCATGAAATGTCCAGAAATGCAGGTACTGGTACTGCTCAGGTGCTGTAATCAGTTGGGTTGAGGTACATAGGCGCATAATGCCATTGATTGATTGGGGATCCTTCAGAGGCATTCTACTCTGTTATTGACATACATAACTAAACAAAACAGTTCTTTGTGTATGTATCCTAACACTATCTTGCTAAAATTGAAAGGAACCTTTTTCAAAGTCTGATTCACGTTTCATAAGCGCTGACATTTTAACAGCTAATGCAGTTGCAAGCCTTGGAATGCTATGTGCTGGTTTTGGGGTCAGTTTGGCCTTACCATACTTAGTCTCTAGGATCTTTAACTTTGAGGTAAGCTACCATAGCTATGGCTTCAGTGGAAGCATCAGAGAAAACATTAGTCTCTCCTCTGGTGGCATTCGTTAGGGAGAAATGTAAAGGCACCCTGTCTGAAATTTTAGTGTTTTCAGGGACCCTTTCCATGATTCCCATGTTTACTGTTTATCTCTGGGCAATGGGATGTCCCAATCTGTGTTTTCAGAAATAAGCTGTCTTAGAAGTAATTTACTTTGAATTGTAAAGGGCGTTATGAAACCCAGAGGATTGCAGATGCTGTTACAGCAGAAAAAACTCCTTGCTTCATGAAGGGCTTTGTAAGATACTTGAGGAGTGAACGTGGTTTGTTTCACATCCCAAAGCAAACCGAGGCTGTTACCTAAGGGAAAATGCTGTTCCTAGCTCGAATTCCTTTATACTACCAGCATCGTTGTCAAAAGGAAAGGCTTTCATTATCTTTCACTGGCATTTCCTAAGTTTTCTGAGCAGATCAATTGCTTATTCTTCTGTAGGCAGATATTTGAACCCATTTTCTAAGCAGACATTCTTTTCCTCAAAATCATGTGCATCAGATCCAAATTCTTTCACCTTCTTGAGCTGTTCTTCTCAGCCCATGAATTGCTAAAGGAGAAGAAGGGCTGTTATCCAAAAACAAGTACTTTCTGACAGGGCTAGGCTCAGTCCTCCTTTCTGAGCTGGCCGCTTAACTGTCAGCTAATTGCCAGCTCCTATCTCTCCACAGTGACTCACCTGTTGATGATATCCTGCTTGTCAGTTCTGCCTACTTAAGCCGTCCAGTCCAGATGATCTCTGCCTTCGCCTTGGTCGCATCTCTAGAGATGCTCTCCTGTGTTCCTGTTAAAGACTTGCTGACTTGCTGCCATTCCTTCTGGCTCCGGATCCTGCTTACTGTTCTACTACGCTGTTCTCTGGCTCCCTGATGTTTTGGCTTGTCTGACTATCCATTCTGGTTCCTGAACTCTGGCTATGTTTTGACTATGTTTACTCTGTTTCCCCTTTATTAGTAAACTAAACGAGTGTGCTTCAATCACTTTCAGACCGGACCATTTTGCTGGTTAAGACCAGACCACTTTTTGCGATTTGGGCACTGCGTCGCTTTAACTGACAATTGCGTGGTCATGCGACGTGGCTCCTAAACAAAATTGTCGTCCTTTTTTCCCACAAATAAAGCTTTCTTTTGGTGGTATTTGATCACCCCTGCGGGTTTTTTTTTTGGCTATAAACAAAAGAAGAGCGAAAATTTTGGAAAAAAATCACTATTTTTAACTTTTTGCTATAATTAATATCCCCCAAAAATATCTAAAAATTATTTTTTTTGCTCAGTTTAGGCCGTTACGTATTCTACATATTTTTGTTAAAAAAAAAATCGCAAAAAGACGATTATTGATTGGTTTGCGCATAGTTATAGTTTTATGGCATTTTTATTAATAATTTATTTTTTACTAGTAATTGCGGCGATCAGCGATTTTTATTGGGACTGCAACATTATGGCGGACACATCGGACAATTTTGACACATTTTTAGGACCATTGTCATTTTTACAGCGATCGGTGCGATTAAATTGCACTGATTACTGTAAAAATGACACTGGCAGTGAAGGGGTTAACCACTACGGGGGGAGGGGTTAGGTGTGTGCTAGGGATGTGTTCTAACTGTAGGGGGAGGGGCTGTGTGTTACACTACACTGATCAGCTCTCCCGAGATTTCATCAGTGACAGTGTCACTAGGCAGAATGGGGAGATGCTTGTTTACATCAGCATCTCCCCATTCTGACACTCCGTGAGACGATCGTGGGTATCCCCGTAGTGATCGAGTCTGCGGGTCCCACGACCTGACTCACGGAGCTTGCCACAGGCACGCGCGCGCGCCGCTCGGCATGCACAAGAATGGCACAGTGGCAAATTTAAAGGGATGTACCTGTACGCCCATTTGCCTGTGCCATTCTGCCGACGTACATCTGTGTGCGCCGGTCGTAATTTGGTTAACTGTACTTCTGTCTCAGTCTGATTCATGGTTTCTGACACTTTCATTTGGGAGTCTATAACTTCATCGCTGACATCATTGTTGTGATACCATCAGAACCTGAGGACATTTCTGCTGTCCTCTCAAGCAATGAAACAGTGGAACATTTGCTGAATGTCAGTCATAAGAGCAACTGGTTTATTTCTCAAGCATAGCAAAACTCCTATAAGGTGGTTGTTCAGATTAGGCCTGATGAGAAGGATGTCGTTCATATCAAGCACTTGAATTAAAGACCACCCGATCCTATCTGGCTTGTGAGGATGGTACCCAAAGCATGGGATGTCAAACATTCCTCTCCTTCCTTGAGAGATATAGCAGGCTCAGCATGATCTCTCTTAAACACCTTCTGCATAAAGACAACAGAGGGTTTTTTTTCATCTCAAGTTTTCTGTTTAGAGTGAATTGGAAGGAAGGGAATCGTGCTTGTGCATACTAGACACGTGCACACTGAAATATTTTGTTTCGGAATTTTGCTTTCGTCTGAAAAATACATTTATTTAGTTACCGTATTTATCGGCGTATAACACGCACTTTTTCCCCCTTAAAATCGGGGGGAAGTCGTGGGTGCGTGTTATACGCCGATACCTCAAAAAAAAATGACAAAAATGGCAGCCCCCTCCGAAAAATAGCGAGTGCTGCCGAAAAAAAACGAAGCGGGGCCGGAAAAGACCGAGCAGACTGTTCGGCTCTGCTCGTAGTCCCGCCTCCCTGCGATCGCTCCGGAAACAGCAGGGAGGCGGGACCGCGAGCGGAGCCGAACAGTCGGCTTGGCTTTTTTGGCGGCGCACGCGACAGAGCGTCTCGGCGGCGGGAAATTTAAACCAGGAAAAGACTGAAAATGACGCTGGCAAGGCTGCAATGCCACTGGGCAAGGCTGCAATGCCACTGGGCAAGGCTGCAATGACACTGGGCAAGGCTGCAATGACGCTGGGCAAGGCTGCAATGATGCTGGGCAAGGCTGCAATGACACTGGGCAAGCTGCAATGATGCTGGGCAAGGCTGCAAATGACGCTGGGCAAGGCTGCAAATGACGCTGGGCAAGGCTTCAAATGACGCTTAAATGTAAGTTTTTTTTTTTTTTTCCCTAAACTTCCCTCCTAAAACTTTTTTTTTTCCTTTTAAAATGCCCTCCTAAACTTGGGATGCGTGTTATACGCCGATAAATACGGTACTCCTGAAATTAATTTTTATTTATTTTGTTTCGTTAACCACTTCAGCCCCGGACCAATTGGCAGCCAAAGGACCAGGCCCCTTTTTGCGATTCAGCACTGCGTCGCTTTAACTGACAATTGCGCGGTCGTGCGACGTGGCTCTAAAACAAAATTGGCGTCCTTTTTTTTCCCACAAATAGAGCTTTCTTTTGGTGGTATTTGATCGCCCCTGCGGTTTTTATTTTTTGCGCTATAAACAAAAATAGAGCGACAATTTTGAAAAAAATGCAATATTTTTTGCTTTTTGCTATAATAAATATCCCCCAAAAATATAAAAAAAAAAATTTTTCCTCAGTTTAGGCCGATACATATTCTTCTACATATTTTTGGTAAAAAAAATCGCAATTAGCGATTATTGATTGGTTTGCGCAAAAGTTATAGCGTTTACAAAATAGGGGATAGTTTTATAGCATTTTTATTATTTTTTTTTTTACTAGTAATGGCGGTGATCAGCGATTTTAATTATGACTGCGACATTATGGCGGACACATCGGACATTTTTTGGGACCATTGTCATTTATACAGCAATCAATGCTATTTAAATGCATTGATTTCTGTATAAATGACAGTTGTAGTGAAAGAGTTAACCACTAGGGGGAGGGGTTATGGGCTCTGACGTGTGTGTTTTTTTTTTACATTAGGGGGCGGGGCTGACGTCTGACGTCATTGATCGGCTTTCCCGATGACCGGGAACAGCCAATCAATGACAGTCAGTGTAGGAAGCGCGGGGAGAGGTTTGTTTACACAAACCTCTCCCCGTTCTTCAGCTCCGTAGCCTGATCGCGGGACACCAGAGGCGATCGGGTCCGCTGGTCCCGCGGCCAGGGTCACGGAGCTCCCGACCGGGAGGCACATGCATGATCACGTACAGGTACGTGATTTTGCCTGCCCGTGCCATTTTTCCGCAGTATATCTGCGTTAGGCGGTCGGGAATCGGTTAAAAAATGCATTCGTCCGAAAATCAGAAATAATTAAGGTCGAATCTGTCATTGAAGGCTAATGTTCTAAGAAGATTCGATGGAGCAGCTAAACTGTACGACACGGCAATCGTACATTTCTGGTCGAATGTTCCGCCTACAAGCTATAGTAGAATTCTAATGTTGTATGACATTAGAATTTTTCTATAGCTTATGGGCAGAGCATTTGACCATAAATGTCCGCTCGTGCCTACTGCTTCGTTGAATCTTTATGTCTAATCTTTTCTCTCTATGTAGAATAATCTTGAACTAATAAAGCTAAGGTTAGGCATATTCGACCAGAGGTTCGATGGTCACAGATCACTATTGTCAGCGTCATGTCAAATCTCCTATCTATATCGAACTGTTGTCATAACGAAAATGAAAATAAAGCATTTGTTTATGTCGGATCTTTCAGTTTTCAGATTCTGCACGTTTGTTATTGTTTGTTAAAACGATAACGAAAATACCCAAAATTCGGACGAAATCGAATGAACATATCTAGTGCATACTGAACATTTGGTTGTTTCTTAATACATGAAATGGTAGTGGTGCCACCCAGCTGTTGAAATTGTCCTGATAAAACTCCTTATGCCCCGTACACACGAGCAGATTTTGCAAAACCATTCAAGTTTTTTCTGACAGAATTCCACTCAAGCTTGGCTTGCATATACACGGCCACACAAGTTCTCTGAACTTTCGACCGTCAAGAACGCAGTTACGTACAACACTACGACAAGCCGAGAAAATTAAGTTCAATGCTTCAGAGCATGTGTCGAATTGTTTCCAAGCATGCGTAGGAATTTTGCACGTAGGAAATGGTACAGACGGTCGGAATTTCCGATCAGAACTTTTTCCGACCGAAAAATTGAGAATCTGCTCTCAATCTTTTGCTGGCGGGAATTCCATAGGACATCCATCACAGTGGTGCAGTGTAGTACAGACATAAAACAGAAAAGCATAACAGGACAGCATACAACAAACAGAATTTTAAAAAATCCATATTTTCTATATTTATATCATCTGGTCAGATACTACAGCTGAAGCTGTGATTCAGTACATGGGCAGGGAACTTATAAATAGAACAATAAAAATGACACTGCTTTATAAATTTACATAAACTAAACAAGTTACCATTTTTCCTCCAGCATCTATCATGATTAGAATTTTGATGTTTGCAATAAAATATGTTTTTAATATCCACTGCTGTGGTTAATGTTTTTCACAGCATGTCAGGCTCTTGAAGGTCAGCTGGTGGCACAAAAACAAGTTGACTGAATCAAAGATGAAATCGCACTGTTATGTGACATAAATCAAACCAGGTTTAAAGACACTGTTTTAGTCCAAGTCTTGCTTGGGGAAAAATATAAAAAATATGCACACACTTTAGCCCGATTTTTCACTGTGTATAAAAAGGTCTGCTAAAGTTATATTGCAAGGACTACAGAAAAAGTGTTATTACAGAATTATGCTTACTGGTATTCTAATGCCGCGTACACACGAGCGGAATTTCCGTTGGAAAAATCTTGGATGGTCACTGAACTTTTGACCGTCAAGAACACGGTGACGTACAACACTACGACGAGCCGAGAAAATTAAGTTCAATGCTTCTGACCATCCCCATGATTACGTCCGCTTTGAGACGAAACGTCGGAGGAGTGACGTGCTGACGTCACCGCGAGTGTCAGCGTTCCCGAACGAAGTACGGACGCTTAGTGTTGTAGCCGGCCGGCCGCATTTTTTACTTTCAATTTTATGCACCTTGGAGTGCTTTCTATTCATGCACCTTAGAGTGCTTTTTATGTGTTTATATTGCCCAATAAATACCCCAGCGGGTCCCATCTATGATCCCCTCTCGGTGTTTTTATTTTTCATCTCATGATCGAGTCCCCTGTCCATACATTGAGGCACCGGAAATCAGAGGGTCTGTAAACTGCTGTTCCACGTTTGGAGATTCCAACACAGCAGTGGAAGGTGACGGTTTCATCAAAGGAATAGAGGATCTAGGAGTAAAAAGGCCCTGGCTGAGTATTAGCCATCTGCTGTCATTTCTCCTGGAGCTGGTAAGAGAATAACCTTAACGGTGGTGGATAAAGAACCCCTCTAGAAATCACACAGTCACTTTTGATTTGCGTATCACCCACACGGACTGCACTGATTTGTCTATCTTTGGAGTTTCATTGGACAACTTACAATCCATCTCCGATTGAACTTTTTCCTTTTTCACAGGATTTATTTCAAAAACATTTTTTTTTTTGAATATTTTCTCTTCACAGGTTTTTTCAGTAAAACTGTCATCCATTGAGATATTATTATATATACACTTGGTCTG
Organism: Lithobates sylvaticus; assembly: GCA_028564925.1. Classification (NCBI taxonomy): domain Eukaryota; kingdom Metazoa; phylum Chordata; class Amphibia; order Anura; family Ranidae; genus Lithobates; species Lithobates sylvaticus. Next base: position 523,500,071 of record CM053029.1, read on the forward strand.
TACATATGGACATTTACCACACTATGCACATCTCACTTATGTGGTGATTGTTTTTCAATTATTTGTGTTATTAATTTTGGCACACTTACTTTGTCACTGGTATGTTGTTTTAGTCACGACTTCATTATTTATTTATTTTTTAGCGCAACTTTTTACCATTTTCTTCTGAGCATGTGTCGAATTGTTTTCCGAGCATGCGTATGTATTTTGTGCGTCCAGAATTGGTACAGACGATCAGAATTTTTGATCTGAACTTTTTCCGACCGAAAAATTGAGAACATGCTCTCAATCTTTTGATGGCTGAAATTCCGCCAGCAAAAGTTGGATGGACCATACACACGGTCGCATTTTTGGACCAAAAGCTCTCATTGGACTTTTGTTGGCGGAATTTCCGCTCGTGTGTATGGAGCATTAGGGTTTTATAAGCATTGCTGATATTTGAGCATTGGTGATTTTTAAGAGGTAAATGTAAACCTTGTCAGTGTAGCATACCATCCAATTATTGGTAGGGATGAGCTCTGGAAACATGTGTTCAGACTGAATTTCCTTTTAAGGAGGTTTGGCGAACAGGTGTATTCAGTCAAACCTCCGGTTTTGGCAGGATGTGAAACATTTAGCAGTGCTATTACTACCACAGCTTAATGTGTTTGCTTCTCACTCAGGCTAGTTGTAAGAAAGTTGTCAGGTGCTGGCATTGTAACAACCAGGAACCTACCCCTACCCCAACCCAGGGATTTGGGGCTGACAAATGGATGTACCAATGCAAAAAAAGTTAAAAATAATATCTTTCAGTAGAAAGCCAGATTTTTTTAAAAGGGCAAACTTAGGTACACCGTTCCTTTTTGATTGTAAAGCCACTTTGTTATGGGCATACGATCCCCTCTGTATGTGCTTTATAAAAAATAGGCAGATTTGTACCTTATTTCAGAGCGCCTCCCATCGCCCATGTGACTGCTCACCGCTCGCTCTCCGGCGGGCAGTCACCTGAGAGCTGAGAGGCGCTCTGAAATAAGGTACAAATCGACATATTTTTTATTAAGCACATACAGTGGGCAATCCCACTACCAATTTCAAAAATAATTAGAGTTTAATCAATAAAGGCTATAGGAGTTACATTTTGGACAAAAAATAAAAAAAACATCTATCTAGCTTTGGCACCTAGGATTCCTACTATCTATTACCTCCCAAAGGTCCACAAGGACCATGCCCATCCCCATGGTCTTCCTTTTATTAGTGGTATTGACTCGTGACAGCTCAAATTGGTAGGTATATTGACTATTACCTTCAACCCATAGTCAAGAAAGTACCCTTGTTTCTTAAAGGCAATAAGGATGTCAAACTTTTGGATAATATTACAGTATTACAGATGTAGCCTCTCTCTACACTTGCATCTCCCATGAATTAGGGTATGATGCTGTTTCATATTTTTTGGCCAAACAAAATGATATCTCCATACAACCAGAAGGAATTTATCATGGAACTATTATTGTTCACCACTACTTATATTTCTGGTTTAACAGTAAGTTTTATATCCATAAGAGAGGGGTAGCCATGGGGGCAAAATTTGCCCCTAGCTTGGTGAATCTTTTTATTTTAAGTGGGAGGAGGATGTTGTCTATGCCCAAGATAGGCTGTTGCTCATGTTTTGGGCTAGGTACATAGACAACATCCTCCTTTCTTTTAGACAAAGGAATTAATATCAATAATCCAGAATAGATTTAAATGGCCCATGATTATTTCTTATTCAACATAAACAAGTTGGGTCCATTATGAATAAACACTGGGCAATATTGAAAAACAATTGAATTCTTGGGCCTCTCTTACCTGAAAAACCGAAAAACCGAATGTTGTGTACAGAGCATTACAATCAAGGGTTGCTCCCAATATCCTAGACCCCCCCCCCCCCCCCCATCAGACCCTCTTATGATCTAGTAGACTTCTTTACCTGTAGAAAATGCCCTGTGTGTTTAAATAACAGCTTTAGAGGCAGAAAGATTGAAACCACCAATTTACTGCTACATATAGGTGTTAAAAGATTTGATTTTATATTACTTGTGCATCTAAAATTGTGGTGTATCTCTTGGTTTGCTCTTGTGATTTGTTCATTCTCTGTACGGGTTAAGGAACATATCAAAAACATTTATAAAAGAAAGAGTGACCGTAGTGTCCCCAAACACTATGCTTGTTGCCACAATGGGAACCCTACAGGCACCCTGTTTGTGGCAATTGATAAATATGATGCACCTTGGAGAGAAGGCTCCTTAAGAAGGGGTGTTTTGAGATTAAAAAACAAATGGATACATGAATTAAAATCCTATAGTCCCTATGGTATGAATTCTGAATGGGATATTATGTTATTAATAATGCTTATTTTTCATTTTTGTTCTTTTATTTTTTTCCATTTTTTTTCTAGTTCCTTTAACATATTGTTAGATGCATATATCTTGGTTTAAACATAGTGTATTGGTTTAAAAATAGTGTATTTGTTTTCTCCAGCAGGGGTTCTATATATACACACACATTTAATATCATTTATATTAATGAATCGTTAAATATCATTTTTTGTATAGATTCATTTTATAAGTTCATTAATTTTATAAACTATTTTATACTAATTTGCCGTAATGGCTATTGATTTATGCAGCTTTTTTTCTATTTATTCTGAGATGGCTGTTAATATGTATGGTAAGTTTTTTCCTCATATTGAGGCTTGGAATAGACTAGCGGCTATTTCTAAGGGATGACACAGGACATGAGACGCATCTCTTGATCCTGGAGCTGCAGTTATATTGTGGCAGGTTGGCTCCCCTGGGCAAGCCATCATAACTGTATGTCGGCTGCTTTAAGAGCACTAGGGGAACACGACGGAGCCGATGCAGGTGCCCATCGGTCACGATGTCCGCCGGGCACCAGCGATCGCTCCTGAGAGAGACAGAACAGAGGTCTATCAATGTAAACAGACAGATCTCTTTTCTCTCAGGGGTGAGGAGACTGGTATGTTGTTCCTACTGCTTAGGAACAGCCATCGGTCTCCTCCCCCAAACAGTCCCATCCCCCACAGTTAAAAACACTCCCTAGGACACATATTTAACCCCTTAATCACCCCTAGTGTTAACCCCTTTCCTGCCAGTGACATTTATACAGTAATTGCCAGGTCTGCCAGGAGACTCTAATCATCCCTCGAGTTTCCTGACCGGTAGTCTTGTTATCCCAGTATCAGGTGGAAGGGCGGTTGAGATCCTGCAGCCAGAAATACGGGAGCACAATGGGTAGTGGGAACGGACTAAATCAGGGAACACCAAGCAACTCACAGTAAAGCCCCATACACACGGTCGGATTTTCCGATGGATTCTGTCCTATCAGACAATGTTGTCGGAAATTCCGACCGTGTGTAGGCACCATCGGACAGTTTCCATCGGAAACAGATCGCTCGGCTCTCTGCTGTTGCCGGCGCCATTCTCGGTGAGGGAATCAGGAAGTAAAGCTTGCGGCTTCACTTCCCGGTTCCCTACTGCGCATGCGCGAGTCGCGCGGCGCAATGAGAATCTTCTGCGCTGTCTGCTGGGACACGTGTGTGTCCCGGCAGACAGCGCGCCGGGACAGGAAGTGGAAATGTAAACTCCCCTGGGAGTTTATGCCCAGAAGTGGGTGCAGATACCTGTCGTAGACAGGTATCTGCATCCACCCTCCCCCTGAAAGGTGCCAAATGTGACACTGGAGGGGGGGAGGGTTCCGAAAAATGGAAGTTCCACTTTAGGGTGGAATCCCGCTTTAAAGCCCCATACACACGGTCCGATTTTCCGATGGATTCTGTCCTATCAGACAATGTTGTCGGAAATTCCGACCGTGTGTAGGCACCATCGGACAGTTTCCATCGGATTGTCCGACGGACAAAGTCCTATCTCCTGCTGGATAGATTTTTTGACAACAAAGTCCGATCACACCAAATCCGATCGTGTGTAGCGAATTCCGACGGACAAAGTGCTACGCATTCTCAGATCACATTACAAGACCAAAGCTATTGGCTACTAGCCTCTACGTAGTCCCGTCGTAGGCAACAAACGTCACCACGTTCAGAATGATCGGATTTTCCAACAACTTTGTCCGACCGTCTGTACGCAAAACCAACATCGGACAAAGTACGACGGACATGATCCGACGGACCTGGTCCTCGGATAATCCGAGCGTGTGTATGGGGCTTTAGTAGAGAGTGAAGTCAGCAAACCCCGATCAGAGTAATCCAAAAGGAGTAGTCCAAGAGGCAAGGTCGGGAACAGTCAGCAACAGTGAACAGAGTAGTCCAAAGCAATAGTCCAAGAAGCGTAGTTGTGAACAAGCAGAAGTCAGCAGCAGAACTATAATTTGTTAACCACCAACACCCAGGAAACAGGACCTATACTGGGGCAAAGACAGGAAGGGAAAGTGATGATTTATAGGGTCACTAGATCAGGTGACTGCTTACAGCTGGTCACAGGGTGGAGCCAGCATCCAAACTCAAGGAGCAGAACATAACAAGGATTCTACCTTAAAAGTTAATTCCCTGGTGGCTCAGGCAGTAGGAAATCATCCAAAGAGCCCCATGTCCTAGGAGCGAATCCCAGACAAGGTGTGACAGTACCCCCCACACAAAATATGCCCCCTGACCTATTTGGGTTTGGATGGGTGCCTATCATTGAAGGACTTGACCAGCCATGGGGCATGAACATCACAAGCAGGCACCCAAGTCTTTTCTGCAATGGAGTAGCCCTTCCAGTCCACTAGATACTGCAATTGTTTACCCCTATGTCAGGAATCCAGAAGTTTACATTGTATTCCTGATGGTCATCCACTGAGGCCAGAGAGGGACGTCTAGAGCGTAGAGAGCCTATTCTTGAAAAAGGGTTTAAGCAAGGATACATGAAATGTATTGGGAATTCAAAGGTGAGAGGGCAAGCAAAGTTTATAAGCTACTGGATTGACTTGCTGAAGGATACGAAAAGGTCCTATAAATCTAGGACCTAATTTGGGAGAGAGTTGCCGCAGCTTAATGTTCTTGTTGGACAACCATACCAGCTGATTAAGAAGAAAGCGGTGTGCAGGTTTTCTGTGACGGTCCGCAAACCCCTTGTATCTGCGTACAGACTGCAGCAGAACCTTTCTTATGTTCCTCCATTGCTTTGTTAATCTTGACACCATGTTGGCTGCCACAGGTACCTCTACCAGAGAGGACTGGAAGGGAAGAACTCTGGGTTGATACCCAAAGGCAGCTTGGAAAGGGGATATATGATCTGGAGGAACCTCACAAGGGAATTGTTGAGAAAGGGCATCAGCCTTGGTGTTCTTAGTGCCAGGAATGTACGTTACTACAAAGTTGAACTGGGAGAAAAAAAGTGCCCAGCGGGCTTGTCTGGAATTCAGTCTTCGAGCTTTCTCCGGGTAGGTCATGTTCTTATGGTCAGTCTGAACGACAACCGGAATTTACGTACCTTCTAATAAGTGTCTCCATTCAGAGAATGCTAGCTTTATAGCCAAAAGCTTTCTATTCGCTATGTCGTAGTTTTGTTTTGCGACAGAGAATTTCTTGGAGAAAAAGGCGACTGGATGAAGTTTGTTGAAATCTCGTTGCAATAACACTGCTCCAGCGCCTACTTCGGAGGCATCAACCTCCAAGAAAAATTGAACAGATGGCTGAGGATGGCGGAGTACAGGAGCAGAGCAGAAGGCAGACTTTAGATGATTGAACGCCTCCAGAGCTTGCAGAGGCCACAAAGAGCAGTTGGTACCTTTCTTAGTGCAAACAGTGAAGGGAGCCAGAATCTTGGAAAAATTATTGATACATTTCCAATAATACTTACAGAACCCAATGAAATGCTGTATATCCTTAGAATGAATGAGTATATCATCCAAGTATACGACAACAAAAGTGTAGAGAAGGCCTCTGAAAATGTCGTTTATGAACTCATGTAATACAGCGGGGGCATTGCAAAAGCCAAATGGCATCATGCAACAGTCATAATGCCCCCTAGGAGTATTGAAAGCGGTCTTCCATTCGTCTCCTGCTTTGATTCTCATGAGATTATAGGCAGAACAAAGGTCCAGTTTGGTAAAGATCTTTGATCCTTGAACACGGCCAAATAGCTCAGTATCTAAAGGAAGAGAATACCGATTTTTTACAGCGATACGATTGAGAGCCCCGAAGTCAATGCAGGACCTAAGTCCTCCCATCTTTTTTTCTCCACAATAACGAAACCTACCCCCACGGGAGAGGTGGAAGGATGAATGAAACCCTTCCTTAGACTGTCTTCAATGTACTCTTCCATGGCCTTAATCTCTGCAAGGCTGAGAGGATAGGTTCTCCCCTTAGGTAAGGGAGCCCTGGGTAGCAAATCAATAGCGCAGTCCTAAGGGCTGTGGGGAGGGAGGACATCCGCTTCCTTTTTATAAAACACGTCAGAAAAATTGGCATAGGCTTCAGGTAATTCAGGGTCAGTATTCACCATATGAATGGACACACCCTCACGAACTACCTTTTGGAGACATATGACAGCATGTGCTCTAGGCAGAAACTTGACCAGAGGACCAGTCAATAGATGGATTGTACTTACATAACCAAGGAAACCCGAGAATTACTGGGTACTTAGGAGACGGAATGATGTCAAACGATAAGACTTAAATGCAGAGCCCCCACCAGGAAGGATAGAGGCTTGGATTTGTGAGTGATAAGTCCATCATCAAAAGGGTCTCTGCCAAGAGTAGTTATACAGAACGGTGTGTCTTTAGAAACAGTCGGGATCTGAAGACTCTTAACCAGCGCTGCATTGAGAAATACCCCACCAGCACTGGAATCTATAAAAGCAACTATGGAACAGCTCTTATCATTCCAGGATAGGGATATTGGGACTACTAGTCTCCCTTGAGGAGGATTCAAAACAGCATGGCATAATGGGGCTCTTCGATCACCTATTAAGCACGGAAGTTTTCCCCCTGAACCAGACAAGAACACAGGAGATGACCTGGCTTTCCACAATATAGAACGGGTCCAGGGTCCAATATAGATAGGGTCCTGTGTTTGGTACGTTTATTGTCAGTCAAACGCACTGCCTCTACATCCATGGGTTCTTTCTCAGACCCGACAGTAGAAGAGACATAAGGGGCTAGTAATTGCAGAGGGGGAGATTTAGCACCAAACCTGTGAGGAATAAATGGTCTCTGGTGCCCTCTCTAATTGGCGTTCAGAGAAGTGAGCGTCCACCAGGATACACATATTGATAAAATTCTCCAGGGCCACTGGGACTTCACAGTAAGTTAATTTGTCCTTTATGCATTCCGCAAGCCCTCTGCGGAAGGCAGCCTTAGAGGGGCAATTATCCCAGGTAGTCTCTGCCACAAGCATGCGGAATTCAATGACATAAGATGCTACCGTGCGTTTACCCTGACTCGGTTGAAGATACTCTTCCAGGAACGTCAAATACTTTCTCAAAGGTTTTCATGAACGTAAGTATAGGAGAATCTTTCTCAAGAAGAGGTGACACCCAGGACAAAGCTCTGCCCTTTAGTAAGGAAATAATAAATGTCACCTTGGCTTGAGCATAGGCAAACATCAAAGGTTGGTTTCTAAAATGCAACCGGAAGTGGTTGAGAAACCCCCTGCAATCCAAAGAGTTACCATCATACTTCTCAGGGAGAGGTATCTTAGGATCAGGAGAACCCTGGGGGTTAGACACAACAACAGGTTCCCTAGCCCCGGTCTCTTGGTTACTAGATATAGCAGGAGTAGAACCATGTACCGTAGACAAAGAAGATAACATAGCCATGATAGCATCTCATTTTTCCTCTAATGACTGCACACAATTGGCCTGCTCTCCCAACAGTTGTCCCTGAAGAGAGACTGCCTGCACCAACTCGCTGAGGTCCATCTGGCCCTAGTATAATGTCAGGTCTGCTAGGAGACTCTAAGCCGCCCCTTCAGTTTCCTGACGGGTAGTCTTGTTATCCCAGTATCAGGTGGAAGGGCGGTTGAGATCCTGCAGCCAGAAATATGGGACCACGATGGGTGAAAGTGAAGTGAAAACAGACTAAATCAAGGAACACCAAACAAACAACTCACAGTTGGTAGAGAGTGAAGTCAGTGAACCCCTATCAGAGTAATACAAAGGAGTAGTCCAAGAGGCAAGGTCAGAAACAGTCAGAGTCGGCAACAGCGATGTCCAAAGGAATAGTCCAAGAAGCGTAGTCGGGAACAAGCAGAAGTCAGCAGCAGAACTATAATTTGTTAAACACCAGGAAATAGGACCTATACTAGGGCAAAGACAGGGAGAGGAAATTATGATTTATAGGGTACTAGATCAGGTGACTGCCTACAGCTGGTCATAGGGTGGTGCCAGCATCCAAACTCAAGGAGCAGAACATAACAAGGATTAAGCATCTACTTTAAAGGAAGTTTCCTGGTGGCTCAAAGTAAGAAAGTGTCCAAAGAACCTAAAATCCCAGGCTCAAATCCTGGACACGGCATGACAGTAATCAGTGGCCATTTTTAGCACTGATTGCTGTACAAATGTCAATGGTCCCAAAAAAGTGTCAAAATTGTCTGATTCGTCTGCCACATTGTCATAGTCCCAATAAAAATCATTGATCACCGCCATTACTAGTAAAAAAAGAATTAATAATAAAAATGCCATAAATCTAGCCTCTATTTTGTAGACACTATAACGTTTGCGCAAATCAAACAATATACACTTATTGTGATTTTTTTTTTTAATCAAAAATATGTAGAAGAATACATATTGGCCTAAACGGAGGAAGAAATTTTAGTTTTTTAAGAATTTTTTGGGGGATATATATTATAGCAAAAAGTATTTTAAAGTATTTAATATTTTAATTGTCACTCTTATTTTGTTCATAGCGCAAAAAATAAAAAAAACACCAAAAGAAAGCTCTATTTGTGGGAAAAAAGGACATCAATTGTATTTGGGTACAGCGTTGCACGACCTCGCAATTGTCAGTGCCGTATCGCAAAAAATGGCCTGGTTATTAAGGGGGCAAATCTTCCGGGGCTGATGTGGTTAACTAACATGCTTGGGGGATGACTTAAATATGCACTTGAAGTTGTGCACAGGTATGATCTACTCCTGAAAAAACTACTCATAGAAGGAATAAAATGCTTTACCATATTCCAGAAAAGTGGGAAGGGGGGGAGGGGTGGTGAGCATGTGCTCCCCCCTTAAATCTTATTAGATCACATGCCCTCCATATTATGATGGCACTCCAGGGAACTCCAAGGCAATTTGTCCCCATGGTAATGGGGATAAGAGCTCCATCCCACATCCTACCCCTTGTTACTAAATCACAAAAAATTAAGTAATAAACACACACACACAAACACACTGTGACAAAGTCCTTTATTACAAAAATAAATGCTAATCATGCCATCCAGCGATATAGATCCAACATCAATTACAATGGCTCCGTTAACCTGCACAATGATGATCTTCTCCCACAAAGGGGGACCCAGGCAAAAACACACAACAACAAAAAAACAGCGCAGAGTAGCCCCAAAATCCCTACCAGGCTCTTATCTGGGCATGTGAGCTGGCTGGCCAGGAAAAGGAAATGGAGCAACTAAGCACTCTCCCCTCCATTAAACATACCAGTCTTCTTGCCCTGAACATGGGCACAGTACCTTGTGGGGCGGGGGGTCCCCATGTTTATAGGGACAAGGGCCTCATCCCCAACTTCCTGGCCAAATGAGTGTAGGGGCTCTATGGGGGGGGGGGGATTATTGGAGTCTGGATGCCACCTCTGGAAAAAGAGGGCCCAGTTATCCGGTCCCTCCTATGTTAATGAGTAAGGAGTACTTGTTACTCATTCAGAAAAAAACCTACAAATGAAATAAAGACACACATATTTTATTTAAAATAATGCCAACAATGTAAATCCAATTTTAATCACGCTATCCAGTGATGTGGATCTATTATCAATCACAATGAATGATGCCATCCCAGATAGCAAGTAATTGTGCTGCAAGTTTGAAAATGACTTGCTAAGCTCTTGCTAGACTTGCCAAGCTTATATATTACGCTATCTTAAACTGTAAATAATACAAATATGGTAATAACTGGATAAAGTGACAATAGTGCCATAAAGTGCTATTCATGTGAATCAAACAGACATAATTAAATCATAACTTCAGTACACTGATGATAATCATAAATAATAACTGGATAAAATGACAGTAGTGCAATAAAGTGCTATTCACGTGAATCAAACTGACATGATTAAATTTTAACTTCCATACAATGATGATACCATAACATAAATATAAAAAGTGACAAATAGTGGAATAAAGTGCTATAGTGCGTGAATGTGATGCACTGGCAGTAAATCTCAAGTCAATCCAACATAATTAAACCACAAAGTCCATAACAAATTATATAGGACCTTATCTATATTGGACCCTGGACCCTGTCTTTTTTTTTTTTTTTTTGCAAAATCTTTTTTATTGAGTTTTCAATTGGCATACAAATTTGCCCACATAGGGGCTAAACTTACCCACGCAGGGGCAGAGCCTCTGAAGCGGCAACATGCCACAACAGAGCATATCATACATCGTAAACATCTTACCTGTGATGCAGCAACAGACTGCAACAGGTCAACCATAAAACATAACAATCTTACGCATCTATACCCCAATGTGGGGAGAGGTTTAGTTCAGGAGGATCTGTGCTCAAAACTATAATGGCAGGATAACATGACATGATAGTAGTTGGATCAATATACTGACATACTAAAGCATGCTGCTACTCTAGGAGTTTGTTACTGTATCTGTTGCTGTGGTACTATCATCCACCTAACAGGTCCATACCCCCTGCCCGAGTAGGTGGCTTTATAAAGGGGTAAACTGGCATTTACTAGATTTTTCCAAAATCTGACAGAGGGGGGAGATGCTTGTTTCCAGCTCATTGTAATGGCCTTACGTGCGTAATACAATAGCAGGGATATGAGTGTCTTTCTGGCTCTGAGCACTGACATTTGTTCTACCAGTCCCAGTAGACAATGTTTAGGATCGTAAGAGATTCTAGTCCTAGACCTTGGTGATCCCCTGGAGTACCTCTTTCCAATAATTTGCAATTGCTGGGCAAGCCCAGAAAATGTGAACGAAGTCCCCCGGCCGGTATGAGCAGCGCCAACGCGCCGGAGAATGCGCCGGAGAATGCACTGGCGACATCTGGTGCAGCCTGTGGGGCGTGTAGTGAGCCCTGTGTACAATTTTATATTGGACCAGTTTGTCCCTGGCTGAGACCAGAGGGAAGAATGGAAAATCCCGTATAAAATCCCGTATATCTGAGTCGCACGTTTCTCCAGGTCTTTCACCCGAATTTGAGTTCCCTCCCCCAAAGGGGGGAGGGAGTGGGGGGGGGGTGGTTTTCTTTTTTCATGTTGTTTTTTTTTTTTTTTCTTTTGCACATTGGATAATGGAAATGTTTGGAGGAAAAAATATGTCTGGGGGGGGGGGGTGTGTTTTTTTTTTTTTTGAGGGGAAGCATGTGGGGTTAAGAGTGGGAATGTCATGAGTGGAGCCTAAACACAGGCATCCAACACTAGTGAACAGATCGATGGGCTGCACTAAAGGAATCAGGCTCCAAAAGGTAGTGATAAAGATATATTTATTAATAATAAAGACACACATAAACACAGCAACCACAAACAAGCAAGAACACAAATAACACAGCAAACCCCCAAGCCCTAATCTAACTAACTAACTATACACTCAAGGAAATGGAACATATATATATACAAGGCAGGGAGGAGAGACCAAGGGGGAAACAGGAAGCAAGGGAACATCAAGGCAGGAGTCAGGGGACGGGTCTCAGGAACCAGGTAAGGGGGACAACATCCAGGACAGGGCAGGAAGCAGATAAAGGGTCAGGTTACAGGTACAGGTATAGGTTTCAGGTCCAGGATCAGGTTTCAGCACAGGCAAGACAAGGCTACAGAAAGGAATACTGAAGCACTGAACCTCAGTGAAGGACAGGCTTATATACCCAGCAGATCCACAACAGGTGTAGCCTGATTCCTGGCATGTCCATCTGCTGGGAGACCCCCGCTGGTGGCCACCAGAACTGCACCCTTTCATGTTGAAGGAAGTAGTGACACCACCAGGCGATCCAGGTAATAACACCATTCCTGACAATGTCCATCGGCTGGGAGACCCCTGCTGGTGGCCACCAGAACTGCACCCTTTGATGCCAAAGGAAACAGTGACACCAGCAGGCGATCCAGGTAATAGCACCGTTCCTGACAGGGAAGAAGTACAAAGGTGTGGGATATATGAATAGTGTGTGTTGTGTAAGGGAGGAATGGGTCACAAGAACAGCCCCTATGGGTAGCCTAGATAGGCAGAGTAGAGGGGGAGGGTTAAGGGTAGATGGATGGGGAAAATAAGGTATGTAATCACAAGTAGCACATTTCAAACACAAGGGAGAAAGGGAGTAAAATGCAACATTGTGGCACTTAGAAGAAATTTACACTTAAAGTACACTTAAAAATTATGCACTGACAAATCAAAGGAGAAGATTTTATTTCTATTGCGCAGGGTGTATTAAATATTTTTCATTTTTTTCTTTTTATAACATTTTTGGATCACCTGGTATATATACGGGGGGCATTACAGGGATGTCTTCTGGATGTCATTTTCTTTTCCCCTTTTTTATTATTGCGGTGTTCCCGCGTATGGTGCCCTTTTTTTTGTTGCTTTTTTCTCCACTTAACAATGCGGCATAAAACATTTAATATAGCCTCCTGGAACGTCCGGGGGATGGGCGATCCAACTAAAAGAGCTGTTATTTTTTCCACACTTGATTTATATGGGGTAGACATAATCTGTTTACAAGAGATGCATTTAATGAGGGAAACAATAGCAAAATTAACCAATAAGAAATTTCAATACCAGTACCATTCAATTTTCTCTTCCTACTCGAGAGGGGTGAGCATATTAGTAAAAAAAGGGTTATCCTTTGTGTGTAGAGAAATTAATATAGATAAAATGGGTCGCTACATCTTTTTTTATTGCTTTATCGAAGATGAACCTTATGTACTGGCAAACATCTACATCCCTCCACCTTTTAAAATGGAGGTTCTGTATACACTAATGGAGTTTTTATCAGATAAAGAAGATACCCCAGTAACGGTAGTAGGAGACTTCAATGAAGTACTTGACAGAACATTAGACAGATTTCCAGTAAAAGCTGGGATGGATGGCATGAGGGAGGGACGTTTATCCCAATTTTTGGAAGAAGTGGGGTGGTGGGATCTATGGAGAATAGGAAATCCAGATGTGCGGCAGTACTCTTTTTTTTTTCCGAGCACACACAATACACTGTCTAGAATAGATATGGTATGGGGAAATAGAGATACATTGCAGTTAGTAGTAAATATAGTATACTACCCAAGAGGGGTGTCGGACCACTCTCCACTGGTGATTACAATTAACACAAAGAAAAAATGTCCCTTAAATAATTGGAAAATAAGCCCCTTCTGGTTGGAATTGATAGAAAAGCCAGAGGAGGTAAATAAAAAACTAAGGGAATTTATATCTCTTAATGGAGGGACAGCACCAGTGGGAGTGGTATGGGACACTCTGAAAGCTTTTTTAAGGGGATTACTAATCCAACAAGTGGCCCAAATAAAAATAAGCTCTAGGGAGTGGGAAGAAAGAGTAAGGAAGGAGGTGCTAGAGGCAGAAAAATTATACGTAGAGGAACCATCAACTGTTAGACAAAGAAGTTGGCTTGAGAAACAGAAGAAATATAAAATGCTGGTTACAAAGAAGTTGGAGAATAAACATCTCTTTCAGAGACAGAAAGCATTCGCAGAGGGAGAGAGTGTAGGCCGTATGCTCGCTCTCTTGACCAAAACGAATTCAACCTCTTCTAATATTTCGGCAATAAGAACAGCTGAAGGGGCGATTTCCTCCCAGACTACGACAATCTTGGAGACATTTGAGACTTATTATGAGGATCTATATAGATCAAAGAGGATAGAGACAACAGAGGTGGCAGAGGCAATGAAGAGCTTCCTAAGGGGAATAGAGACACCGGTACTACAGGAGGAAGGAAGAGAAGCTATGGAGGCCCCTATAACTTTGGAGGAGCTACAGTCAGCAGTAAGGGGGATTGGCAAATCAAAAGTCTCCTGGGCCAGACGGGTTGCCCGTAGAGATTTATAAACAATACGGGGAGATATTGCTCCCAGAATTACTGAAGGTAGTAAACAGCGTAGTAGTAGAAGGGAAACTGCCCACTTCAATGACAGAAGCGATTATAATTGTACTCCAAAAGGAGGGGAAAGATCTATTGGATACAGCATCCTATAGACCAATATCATTACTATGTTCAGATATTAAGATTATGGCTAGGGCGATTGCAGTTAGAATGAATAAATATATACAGAAACTTATACACCCTGATCAGTCTGGGTTTATTCCCAATAGAGCAACAAGTACTAATATCAGAAGGGTCTACTTAAATTTGCAGATGCCAACAGAAAATACGGGAAATAGAGATATCCTATCGTTGGATGCAACAAAGGCATTCGACAGCCTAGAGTGGTACTATCTCTGGTTGGTTTTGAGGAAATTTGGGTTTGGACCCTCCTTTATTAGACTAGTAAAAACACTCTATAATTCCCCACAGGCTAAAATTAAAATCAATAATGAATGTTCCAGGATGTTCCGTCTGGAGAGGGGGACGAGACAGGGTTGTCCCCTGTCCCCCCTCCTCTTCACACTGGCAATAGAACCACTGGCGGCATTAATTAGATCCACACAAGACATTCAGGGATTTCAGAGGAAGGTAGGGGAGGAGAAAACTGCATTATATGCAGATGACATATTACTCTTCCTGGGGGACACTAATAAATCTTTGAAAGAGGCAGTACAGCTAGTGGAACGATATGGACAATTTTCGGGTAAACTGGGGAAAGTCAGCACTCTTACCCGTTGACCCGCTGGACAATATAGATTTAGGAGATATGTCGCAGTTAAAGATAGTGGAAAAGATGGACTATTTGGGGATAGTGGTAACACGGCACCCAGAGCAGTATATTCGTAACAATTTGGGCCCGTTGTTGGATAAATTTAAAAGAAAATCAGATATATGGGGACGACTGCCACTGTCAGTGGCAGGACGTATCAACCTCATTAAAATGATCTGGATGCCGCAATTGTTATATATACTCCACAATAGCCCAATATGGATAGGAAAGGAATGGTTTAGAAAGTTAGAAACCATGTTTAGGGAATTGATATGGAAGAAGGGTAGAGCAAGGATTGGGCTCTCAACATTACAAATGCCAGCAAATGAGGGAGGGATGGCTGTTCCACACCCGCGCAGTTATTTTCTAGCTGCTCAGTTACAGCATCTGAGTGGATGTGGCATAAAAGACGGAGAGAACTCCAGCAGCAAAATGATGCTATTGTATGCACCTCATAGTACTATAATAGGAAATCTTGAGGCAAACTCTTTCCCGGTTAGATGCCCAACATTGGAAATGATTCTGCGGGTGTGGAAAGCAGGCAAAGTAGCAATGGGATATGAGGGGCTGACGGAATTTTCCCCCCTTTGGGACAATAAAAATTTGAAGGAAATCCAGGCCATGGGGAGAATTAGAGAATGGGAGAAGTTGGGTATAACCAGGGTAATACAACTATACAAGGCCAACACATTGAAAACCTTTGCAGAATTAAGTAGAGAATACAGGATATCAAACATGCTATTCTATAGGTACTTACAAATAAGATATGCCCTAAAAGTTCAATTTAAATCACAACTAGTGGTATGGGAAGAGATCCCCCATCTTCAAAGAATAATTAAAGGGGGAGATCTCAAAGGTATTATTTCAGATCTATACCTACAGATCAGTATTAGATCAATTCCTAGAGATACGGTGGAGAAAAATAGAGGGAAGTGGGAGAAAGACCTAGGAGCTATAACGACTGATCAATGGGAACAGATATTAGATCAAGGGCCACTGGTGTCACTATCTCCATCTCAGAGAATTTCACACTTATTTTTAATACACCGAGTATATTACACTCCAAAGAGGTTGTATATGTATGGGAGGAAATCAGACGATAAATGCCCTAGATGCCAAGACTCCGGAGATCTCATACACATGATGTGGAGGTGCCCGAAGTTGCAGAGGTATTGGAGTACAGTACTGGATACCATCAACATAACCTTTGGGATAGAATTAAAATTAGAAGCAAAGGTCTGTATACTGGGATGTACGGCAGGAAATCAGGGTCAAAAAAATATCATGGTAGCAGTACGAAGGTGCCTATTTCAGGCTAGGAAACTGCTGGCACAAAATTGGCAAGCAGCGAAAGCCCCCAATTTGATGGAATGGGTTAATACAATGAACGCGACAATATGGAAGGAAAGAGTTGTATTTATTAGAAGAGGAAACTTTAATACATTTAAAATATTATGGGAACCTTGGTTGAGGAAAATGGGTTGCCCACCATAAAGGACGCATAGTTAAGCGGTGCTAGCAAAATTGGGTCATAAGTACGAGATAAGAGAAAGAGGTGAAAATGAATAAAGTTTATAACTCCCCCACAACGAGTATATAAAAATAGTGCAAATAAAGGAAATTAGTGTCTGTGCAGAAGAAATATGGGGGAGGGAAGGGAGGGTTGGGGTAGGGGTAAAATGGATGGGAATACTAATGTAAAATATGGCAAGACATGGTATGTGTACAAATATGTGTTCTGTTTTGTATTCAAGAAAATAATAAAGAAATAAATAGTTAAAAAAAAAAAAGGATGGTAAGGAGCCCTGTTGGAGACAGGTTTGGAACATTTGAGGCTAGTTTGGGGGCAAGCAGTTCCTTGTGAGCTCTATAATACTCCATGGGGAGTCCATCCGGCCCCGGGGTCTTTTCTGCTGGGAAAGACCCGATGGCCATGGTGACCTCTTCTGGTGAGATGTCTGAGACGAGGAGTTGACTCTCCGCATCGGAGAGCCATCCCAGAGCTAGCTTATCCAACATGGAGATCATAGGTGTAGGGTCAAAGCAGTCAGGGAGTGAGGAAGCATATAGAGAGGTGTAAAACTTGGTGAATGCAGACAGAATATCTTCCTGGGAGGTGACTAACATTCCCTCTGCCGTGAGGATTTCTGGTATAACCGCTAAGGGCCTATCCTGCTGTGCTAGCATCGCTAGATATAGTTGATTCTTATTGTGGTGATCCAAGCGCGTTGATGTGTTCACGCACTGGTACGTCCCCATGTAATTAATGCTCACCTCAGAGAGTGTGACCTCACATTTAAGTTCAGTCAAAACACACATTTGAACCACATCTGGGTTTTGTGAATGCTGCGGGATCCTGGACTGCCCAAAAACGTTGTCTCCATATACATGTAGGGTAACAAAAGAGGCTGGATAGTGTGATACCATTTTAGTATAAATATTTATTAAACACAAGCCCCAGTCCGAGGTAATCACAAGGAACAGGCACTTCAGTGCACCACTCTATAGAAGGCAAAATGCTGGAATCATGTGAGATCTTATGTCTCTCCTCCTTGAGCCAGATAAGCTGTCTCCAGAAAGTCCTGTCCCCTCCCCAACGCGCCATCCCAGTCCCCAGACCTGAATATCATTGAACATCTGTGGGGTGATTTGAAGCGGGCTGTCCATGCTTGGCAACCATCAAACCTAACTGAACTGGAGATGTTTTGTAAGGAGAAATGGTCTAAAATACATTCATACAGAATCCAGACACTCATTACAGGCTATAGGAAGTGTCTAGAGGCTGCTATTTCTGCTAAAGGAGGCTCTACTAAATATTGATGTGATTTATCTGTTGGGATGCCCAAATGTATACACCTGTCCAATTTCGTTTTGATGCATAGTTCACATTTTCTGTTAATCCAATAAACCTCATTTCACTACTGAAATATTACTGTGTCCTTCAGTTATTTGATAGATCAAAATAAATTGCTGATCCAAACACCCAAATATTTATAAATGACAATCATGGAAATTGCCAGGGGTTCCTAAACTTTTGCATTCAACTGTAATACATAACACAAAAAGATATATGATTTATGAATTAAAACCAAAATATATATACAATAATATAAAAAATGTATATATAAAAACATAAAAAAAAATGTATAACAAAAGGGGGGTATAAAATATATTTTAATTATTACACAGAAACAACTTCATAGGGATCCCAGTATATCTCCAGCTGTCCCCAAAATAACTACCCCACTTCACACATATCAAGGAAACGGACTTAGGGATACCATCTTTACGCTGATACTATGGCGAAACAATTGAAATAAAAAACAGAATCAAAATTAAAAAGGCCATATGCTTTCCTTAACCTAGGAGCACCATATGTACATTGGCCAAATGGTAAAACAGGGAAGCCATATGCATTCCTTAACCAGGGGAAACACTATTCCATCTCCCAGAGTAAGACCACCCATGGTTAGATTACAACTGCAAAATGGCTCAGACACACTTCAATCCAAAGAGGGAACCACCTCTGTATATATATTATCCTATAATCCACAACCCAATGCAGGGTGGTCACTACTACCCAGATATCTAATTGTGAACCACAGGACACTAAACTTGAAAACCCCTTTATAAATCAAAATGAATTAATTGTTAGCCAAGAAACATTTTAGTCAAATTCTTTGTTCAGCCCTCCTGGCGGCTGAATGTGATTTTCCATAAAGGATGCAAATATTAAAACCTTATCAGACCAGCTGTGGATTTTGATGCAGGCAAGGAGAGGAGAGTGGAACGTGAACTGCCATTAAGGATTTGTATACCAAAGCACCACTAGACCTGTTGTGGTCTTTGTTTAACCACTTCAGCCCCGGAAGGATTTACCACCTTCCTGACCAGAGCACTTTTAGCGATTCTGCACTGCGTCCTTTTAACTGACAATTGCACAGTCGTGCATTGTTGTACCCAAACAAAATTTACGTCCTTTTTTTCTCACAAATGGAGCTTTCTTTTGGTGGTATTTTATCACCTCTGCGGTTTTTATTTTTTGCGCTATAAACAAAAAAGTGTGACAATTTTTTAAAAAATGCACTATTTTTTACTTTTTGCTATAATAAATATCCCCCAAAAATATATAAAAGATTTAGATTGAGATTTCCTCAGTTTAGGCCAGTATGTATTCTTCTACATATTTTTGGTGAAAAAAAATTGCAATAAGCGTATATTGGTTTGCGCAAAAGATATAGCAGGTACAAAATAGAGGATAGTTTTATGGCATTTTTTTTTTTTTTTTTTTTTTATTAGTAATGACGGTGATCTGCAATTTTTATTGGGACTGTGACTTTATGGCGGACACATCAGACATTTTTTACACTATTTTGGGACCATTGTCATTTATACAGTGATCAGTGCTATAAAAAATGCATTGATTACTGTGTAACTGACACTAGCAGTGAAGGGGTTAACCACTAGGGGGGCGATGAAGGGGTTAAGTGTGTACTAGGGAGTGATTATAACTGTGGGGAGGGGCTACAACACACATGACAGCGCTCACTGCCCTCGATGACAGAGAGCAGTGATCTCTGTCCTGTCACTTTGTTTACAAAAGCATCTACCCATTCTACCTCTCCGTGACAAGATCACGGGCACCTGGCGGACATCGAGTTTGCGGGACACGCGGTCACGGAGACTGTGGTGGGCGAACGCGCACACAGCGTTGCTTCTTAAAGGGGACATACCTGTACGCCCTTTTGTCCACCAGCGCCATTCTGCCAACGTATATCGGCGTGCGCTGGTCGGGAAGCTTTTAAGGTGAGCTGCTAGGGCACACTCCTGGTGGATGGTGGGAAAAATTGTGTTCACAACTTTTAAGAACTGTTTTTTAAGCACGTGATCTGCACAGCTTATCATTTTTTGATACCCATGCACTTTATTATTTGAGACTTATTTTATTGTTTTTTATGTAAAATCAGATGAATACCTGCTTTTGATTGAAGCACTTTTATCACTGTTTCACATATTATCACATATTATTGTATTTTTTTGTTTTTTTTAAATTAGGGATAGTCATTTATGTATATTTACAGACAAAAACAGTCTGGCACCAGGAAACTGTGACATCTATTGCACAGCTATTGCATATTCGCAAGAACCTTGTGAATGTCCTGCAAGAGCCCAAAGAGCAGCTGTGTGGATGAGCACACCAGGAGGGGTGTGAATACAAGTACAAACATTCAGGAGCAACCACAATTGAAAGCGCAGATCAGGACAGTCTTGAAAGGACAAACAATCAACAAAATAATTAAAACGTTCAATGAGATAAAAGCATATGCCAATTTAATAATAACATATGATTGGATGAACAATTATCTAGACACCTCATTGCATAGATGGAACAACTGCAAAGCATGCTCCTCACTGTGACAGTCTAGATAATTATTCATCCAATCATATGTTATTCTTAAATCGGCACATGCTTTTATCTCATTGAACGTTTTAATTATTTTGTTGATTGTTTGTCCTTTCAAGACTGTCCCGGTCAGCTCTTTCAATTGTGGTTGCTCCTGAATGTTTTTATTTATGCATATTTGTCTTTTTGCTGTTTAGCTTCTTGAATTAGAATTGCACTTTATCACTGTTTCACATAGTATTGCATATTACTCCAATTTTTGTTTTGTGTGTTTTATTTTTTTTAGAATGTTCTTTTTCATATTATAAATGTTCTTTTTCATGTTTTGTTAAATGTTCACCCTAATAAAATAAATAAATACGATGTAATCCAGTGTTATGTATTGATTTTATTCAAATATTTTAATAAATGTTTTTATAAAGATCAGTTTTGTCTTAATGCACTATTCAGTGAACTGAGGTAAATTTTTTTAGGAAAATTGTAAAATATAGGACAAAAAAGCTGAACTAAAATTATTTAAATGAGAGCTTTTTTTTTTTTCTACTTCAGCCACTTTGGCTTAGATTTGGGATTTTTTCTGACAATTCACCTCTCTTCACTTATTAGTGAATAGACCTGTTAAAAACGGACACTTGGACAAACAACAAGAAAAACTAGTGCCAAAGATATTAATCTAAGATGGAAGGATTAAATAAGATTGCTGCCACCTAAGTAGTGATGGGCCGAACGGACCCCTGATCTATTCGCACCAGAACTTTCGAACACAGCAAAAGTTTGCACCCCAATAACGAACCCCATTAAAATCAATGGGACCCAAAAGTCAAAA
Organism: Lithobates sylvaticus; assembly: GCA_028564925.1. NCBI lineage: Eukaryota > Metazoa > Chordata > Amphibia > Anura > Ranidae > Lithobates > Lithobates sylvaticus. The sequence continues at coordinate 523,521,310 of CM053029.1, forward strand.
ATTAAAAGTATCCATTTTGAAGGCTTATATGCAAATAATTGGGCACACTATGGTTATAGGGGTATAACTTCATTTTTTAATGAGCAGTGATTTTTGGAGTTTTATAGTGAAAGCATAAGAAAGGAAAACTTCCTTCCAATATAGTGCCTGGGGGGTCCCCTTAGTCTACCTGTAAAGTGGCAGGTCTTTACCATATCTAGAATCTGCTGCAGCAATAATTGCATTTATATTTTCCATGCAAGCAGCCTTTATTTTGCTCAGCAACAGCTGGGTAGCCAGTGTGTATGATGAGGCCACAATGTAGTGCACTGGGAACAAGATTAGAGATTTTTTGGATACATTCTGGTGTCACTTTGACTATGGATAGACGTAACGGGTGCGTTAAAATTGGTCTTTGGGTGTTGGTAGTGCCTTACCACCGTAACCCTATAGAGGTAATCTTGATGAAAGCAAGAATTGGCCTTGCTGTAAAAAACTGCAATGATATGCACCTGTCAAGCAAGTGCTGAAAAATTGGTCTTTGGGTGTTCAGTGTGCCCATGAAACCTATACCAAAAACATTCTTCCAGATGAAATGATTGAACACCCTCAAAGCTAGGCAGCCTTGAAGTCTTGCAGAGATTCCACATCCCGAAAAGACTTAATCAGTCATATCAGCATCGGGGGCTTCATAGCTGGTAATCCAGGACTGATTCATTTTTTATAAAAGTCAAATGGTCCACGGAGTCTGTGGACAAACGGATTCTATGATCAGTAACAAAACCTCTTGCAGCACTGAATGCCTGTTCTGAAAACACGCTGGATGCAGGGCAGCCCAACAACTCGATAGCATACTGGGCAAGTTCTGGCCCGTGGTCTATTCTCATGACCCAGTAAGTCAGTGGATCGTCAGATGGAAAGGCCCCAGATAAAGTTGACCTTGAGAGGAAAGGAAGTCCTCCTCTTCCTCCTGCTGCTCTGCCTCCAGTGCCCTGTCCATAATGCCATGCAGAGTCTGCTCCAGCAGGAAAACAACATGGTTTGTGTCACTGATGCATGCACTGTCACTGCTCACCATCCTTGTGGCCTCCTCAAATGGTGACAATACAGTGCATGCATCCTTAATGATAAGCCATTGGCGTGGGGAAAAAAGCTGAGGTGGCCTGAGCCTGTTGTCGTGCTGTACTGGCACAGGTACTTGTTGACGGCCTTCTGCTGCATATATATCCGCTGCAGCATTCCCAAAGTTGAGTTCCACCTGGTGGGCATATCACAAATCAGGCGTTTACAAGCAGGTGGAATTCCCACTGAATTTCAGCCAACCAAGCACTGGCTGTGTATGACCGCCTAAAATGGCTACAGACTCTTCTGGCCTGTTTTAGTACTGTCTTGCAACCCTGGGTACATACTTAGGTAACTCTGACCCACCAAATTGAGGACATGTGCCAGGCATGGCATGTGTACAAAACGTTCCCTGTCTAGGAGGTGGACAGGAGGTTTGAGCCATTATTGGACACCACCATTCCTGGCTCCAGCTGGCATGGTGTGGACCACCTCTGTGCCTGTCCCTGCAGAGCTGCAAGAATCTCTGCTCCGGTGTGGTTCCTGTCCCCTAAATACACCAGCTGAAGCACTGCAGGGCACCTTTAAGCCTGGCTCTGGGAATAGCCCTTTGAACGCTTAGGGGGTACCTGATGTTCATAAGACAATTCTGCAGAGGAGGGCATGGAGGTGGTGGAGGAGGAGGAGGAGGAGGAGGGGGTATAGCTCACAGGTCTGGCATCATCACCACCAGCTGTATGGAGACGTGGGGGCACAACAAGCTGCAGCACTGAGCCCTGTCCTGCATCCTTTTTAGTTGCAAGCAGCGTTACCCAGTGTGCTGTGAACAAAATATATCGTCCCTGCCCATGCTTGCTGGACCATGTGTCAGCAGTAAGGTGGATTTTATGGCTGACTGCCTTGCACAACAATGATGGTAAAGACATGGAACGGTATTTGCATGGTATGCAAAACTGAATGATGATCCTCCTCACTACACTCACATTATCCCTAGACTGACACTAAACTAATATTCTACACTGACAATTGAAGCAAAATAGCACAGTATAGCACACTTTATAACTGATAGCACTGAACAGAGCCCTGTTATATCTCTCTCCACGCCAAAATCACACTGAAAATAGCGGCCATTAAAAAGAATACTTTTATACTGTTGGGCGGGAATTAGCCATGATTAAAATCATGATGACAGTGTCCAATCATGACTCTGACAGTGCTCTGTTCCCCTTATTGGCTGAAGCTTTCACTGCTTCAGCCAATCAGGGCTTGCAATGCACTGTTCAAAGCTGCAATGCATTGTGCTCGGTTCGGGGGGGTAATCAAGCGACCTGTTTGTTCGGCTGTTTGCGGAACAACCGAACAAGGAAAGTCTGGCCTAAACTTATGCTCGGGCCAAACCGTTCGCCTATTCCTACACCTAAGTACTGGTGAATCACCAGCATAGGTGAGTGCAGCCTATAGCATTCGGGTGTGCACCCCAAAGATCAAGCACACATGCGTGTGTGTGTGTGTGTGTGTGTGTGTGTGTGTGTGTGTGTGTGTGTGTGTGTATGTGTGTGTATGATATATACATACACATACAGACACACACTCTTATGGTAGAGCCGGTACTGTGAAAGAGAAGTACGGTAGCACTTCATGAATAGCAGAACTGCTCAGAGGAAGATATTTCCCATCTCCCTGCCTGCACATAGAGTGATAATGCTAATGTGCTTGGTGTGATTAAGGTGTGCCCAGGCACACCTGGCACACCCCCTGCGCATGCCTATGATCACCAGTTAATTGGCAGGAAAAAAAGAAGCAAGCAGCGCAAATCTATAATCCCACAATATGGTGAAAGTGAACTCACTGCTCTTAACCAAATTCCTTACTGTACACAGTGAAATGCATTCAATCTAACAATCATGTATAATGATAAACTCTGTGTCATTGCATAAAATAATTTATCTATCATACAAAAATTATTTGTTTCTATGAAACAAACAAAGTGCAAATGCTGTTAAAAAAAAGTACAAAAGAAGAAACTGTGTATTATTCATTAGTAAAGTGCATGCATCAAAAATGTATGTGTTCAAAATATTTGAAGTCCCATTCTATTAAATGAGGCTAAAAACCTAATTCCAAAGAAATGGAGGGAATCGGAGAGCCCGTGGATAGGGGAATGGATTGCCCGAGTGAACCTACAACAAAAACTGGAAAGAGTAGACCATGGTGGGGAAGACGGGGTCAATATAGGGAAAGGTGAGAGGAGATGGCACTGTTGGGAGGGCTTTAGAAAGTCATGGAGATATTTTGAAGAGATAACTAGACAATAGAAGGACTATGTTTTCCTCTTCTTTTTTCCCTTTTTTTTTTCGAATTGAGGTAAAGAGGAAAAGAACGAAGCTATATACAGGAACAACTTGATCGACATTTGTGGGACCTTTTCGGACCATCTTGCAAGGCAGGGATGGGAGGGAGGGGTAGGGGATTAAGGGGAGTAAATTGTACAATGTTTTGTTATAATGGAATGGTATTTTGTTGAAAAATTATGAAATAAATAAAGATTAAAAAAAAAAAAATATTTGAAGTCCATTTTGCAATCCCAGGAAAAATCCAAGATTATAATAATAATCTTGGATTTTTCCTGGGATTACAAAATGGACTGCAAATATTTTGAACACATATGAATTTTTGATACATGCACTTTACTAATGAATAATATTTTCTTGCACTAAGCACTTTTCGTTCACTGTGTCAGCACACCATTATTTATTTTGCACTTTTTAACAGCATTTGCACTTTGTTTGTTTCATAGAAACAAATAATTTTTGTATGATAGATGAATTATTTTATGCAATGACACAGGTTTTATCTTTATATATGATTGTTGGATTAAATATATTTCACACGTGTACAGTAAGGGATTAGGTTAATAGTACAGGGGGTCCCCTACTTACAAATATCCGACTTACAAATGACTCCTACTTACAAATGGAGGGAGACAACAGGAAGTGAGAGGAAATCCACCCCTAGGAAGGGAAATTCACTCCTGTAAGAGTTAATATGGGAAAAAGGTGTCTCCACTGATGCTTTATCACCAGTCCATGTTTCCCTAACAACCCAAAATTTTCAAAATCCAATTGTCATTGGGACAGAAGGTAAGGTGGAATCTTCTGAACAGGGGCACAAACAGCAAAACAAATGTTACAGGGGTGATAACCCTTCTCTATGTTATCTAAAAAATGTAAAAATAGATTTTTTGGCTGGAGTTACACTTAAAAAATTTACCTGTTCCGACTTACAAACAGATTCAACTTAAGAACAAACCTACAGTCCCTATCTTGTTTGTAACCCGGGGACCCCCTGTAGTGGGTTCACTATCACCAAATTGTGGGATTATAGATTTGCGCTGCTTGCTTCTTTTTTTCATGCCAAAAATGGAGACTTGCATAACTCTGGCTATAGACTTGCGGGGCTCGTGCTGTAGACTTGCGAGGCTCCTGCTAGAGACTTGCAGGGCTCTTGCTGTAGACTTGCAGGGCCCTTGCTGTAGACTTGCAGGGCTCTTGCTGAGACTTGCATGACTCATGCTAAGACTTGCAAGACTCTTGCTGAGACTTGCAGGACTCTTGTGGAGACTTGCAGGACTCTTTCTGAGACTTGCAGGACTATTGCTGTAGACTTACCACTGCAACTTTGCTCTTGCTAGAAACTTGCCACGCAAATTTGCTGCAGATTGAAAAAGTGTCAACTAGAACTTGTGCTTCAAGTTCTCTGCAAGTGTACAACTTGCCAGGGAAGATGTGCAGAAAGTTCACAAGACTTACAATTCAATACTGCACAAATGTGTGGCAAGTTATCCTTGCTATCTGGGATGACAAGCTGCCGACCCAATCATGATGACCCATGCAGATGAATCTCCCCAGCTGGACTCATCACAAGTTACATTTTCCCTATTTCTGCTGGAATGTAAACGGCAGTTTTAGGGACCCTGACTTACTCCATTAACCACATACGCTCATTGCCATTGCCTGTTTTCCTACCATCTTGTTTACAACGTGAAAGATGCTGGCGGACCGGAAGTCATGCATTCAATGGTGGCAGTAGTACTGCCACTAAATTAATTATTTCAGGGGTAAAACAATTGAAGGTTTGGGAAGGTGAACTGACCAGATCTGGTCATCTAGTTTTCAGCCAAACTTAAACAGCTTGTGTTTAGGTCGAACACATGCTTGACCCCAACCCGAAGTTCATCCTAATCTTTTACCCTGTAATTAATGTACACAAGCAATAAAGCATTTCTCAAACGAAATACCCTTTCTTATGTTTTCAGCCAAAACAAGTAAAAAATTTTTCTCTAAGATGATATGACATCAATGACATGTCCACTAATGTACCACAACATAGAAAAATTGTTTGAATTTAGATTGTAAGGCATGCTCTTAGCAGATCAAAGAGAAACTGAAGGACTTTGCCAGTCTCGGGTGGATGAGAGTAATTTTTTCTGGACTTTGTTCTCAGATGTCTTATTTGAAGTCAAATCTTAACAAGAAGCAAGAGAGATGTATTACTTTTATCTATCAGTATTTTTAGAAGGTGATGAGTGATGACATGTTTCAGGTTTTCTTCATTAACTTATAGGACTTAAATGTATGAGAACTGACTAACAATTTTACCTAAAAGAAAATGTCAAACAAATTGCTAAACATTCTATTTAGAAATGGCATTTTATTTAAATCATTGCTTAATACATACATATAATTTCAGTTTTAAGTTTCATTAGCTGCCTCACAGCTGTCATCAACTGTTATGCCCTGTACACACGTTTGGATTTTAAGACGGAAAAAGTGCGATCGCATTGTGTTGTCGGAAATTCCGATCGTGTGTGGGCTCCATCTGACTTTTTCCGTCGGAATTTCTGACACACAAAGTTTGAGAGCTGGATCTAAAATTTTCCGACAACAAAATCCGATCGTTTAAATTCCGATCGTGTGTAGACAAATCCGATGCACAAAGTGCCACGCATGCTCAGAATAAATTAAGAGACGAAAGCTATTGGCTACTAGCCCATTTATACTCCCGACGTACGTGTTGTACATCACCTTGTTCAAAACGATCAGATTTTCCGACAACTCTTTGCGTGACCGTGTGTATGCAAGACAAGTTTGCCCCAAAATCCGTTGGAAAAAATCTGATGGATTTTGTCATCGGAATGTCCGACCGTGTGCACATGGCATTACTCTAATGTATCTATTTTAACCCTGTTATGTTCAAATGTTTTATGCAGGGCTTTTGCATGAAAAAACTTTAGGCAGACTTTACAACTATCAGGTGCATTCGCACATTATTCTGCACTAAAATGTACCTTTCACACCTTTCACAGCACATTGTTCTGTACATTGCAGTGCCATTTATTTAGAATCCTAGCCCAGTGCAAATGGACTGCAGCTAACAATCCACATGCATGCAGGGCACCATGGTGTGTATTTATATTGGCTTGAGCATTGTGAAGGTACAATAATGATATGTGTATGTATTTTGTCCATTGTGGTGTAATGGAAATTTGTAAGTTCTGTATATAATTGTATTCTATTTTGTATGTATTGCACACTGCCCTCACTGTGCACACGGCACTAATAATGTTTTCAGTACATGTTTACATTCTTTCGAGTCCTGATTAGAATAAGCCTGCCTATGATACGCCCCTTGTTACCATAAATGAACAATTGTAATATTAATGTGATACCTACGTAATCATATGTGTATAAAACCCCTGAATTGCGTCATAATAAGGGCAGAACGGTTATTTGGAAAGATGCTGAGCGTATCTTTTGTGTCTGTTCCCTACTGCAGTAGTTATTATTAATTTGGAACCACTAATCAATATGAGGATAGGAGTTGCCTATCTATAAATTTCCAGGACAGTGGTGAATCGAAAGCCCATTTAAAATTAATGAAAGAAAGCTACCTATTTGCAAGCAACCATTATAATAGAAAAAAAAAAGCTTCTTTTTAACGTCAAGTAACCATAGAGGGTCTGTTGCTATAACATTTTTTATGTGTTATCTTTTAGAAAAAACACATGGAAAACTCTTTGCAGAATTTTTCTATTTTGTAAGCCATTCTTAATTCAATTGTTGCATATAGTTGAGACTAGTTCTAGGTTCTTCAATATTTAGATCAACATATACGGATGAAAATAAAACCCTAGGAGAGGGTGTATTGCCAATACCATTTTCAAAAACTGTTTTAGTGTGAAATTAACAAATAGTGGGTCATTTGTAGATAAGTATTTTAAAATGACACTGTGCAGGGAACCATTCTATTTTTTCTTAATTAACTAACAGTATTTAATAGGAAATTATTAACATAGTATTTAACATACAACGGTTGAACAGTTGTCACACAGTATAGTTAGACTAAAAATTAAAGAAGAGAAAAAAAGGGAAAACACAGATTAGAGATCAGTACTACTTCTTACATTATATTACATAAATATTATTACGTGGATCACAGCATTACTCAGGAGAGGATCAATGTTTTTTTTAATATAGCATTTAAAGCTGTAGTAGTAGTAAGCCTACATTGCTGCTGCTTCATAGATATATAAAATCTTAAAGTGATTCTACAGGCAGAAGATTTTTTTTTTATCTTAATGCATTCTATGCATTAAGATAAAAAAACTTCTGTGTGCAGCAGTCCCCCTCAGCCCCCCTAATACTTACTTGAGCCCCATCTCGACCCACGAGTGCCTCAGCCATTCAGGAATCTCCCTCCTAATTGGCTGAGACACAGCAGTGGCACCATTGGCTGTCAATGTTGTCAATCAAAGTCAGTTAGCCAATCAGATGTGAGAGGGGTGGGGCCGAACCGCGGCTCCGTGTCCGAATGGACACATGGAGCTGCAGCTCAGCTTGGGTGCCCCCCTAGCAAGCTGCTTGTTGTGGGGGCACTCGACAGGAGGAAGGGGCCAAAAGAGCCAGCAAGGGACCTTAGAAGAGAATGATCTGGGCTGCTTTGTGCAAAACCACTGCACAGAGCAGGTAAGTATAACATGTTTGTTATTTTTAAAGAAAAAAAAAAAAACAAGACTTTAGTATCACTTTAACTAGGTGATATACTGTACTGTATGTCTCTAACTGGAAGAGGATGGCTATCAGAAAAAAAATGCCCACCTACCTGCCATAGGAAGAATATCAATGAGGGTAGGTCAACTAGCTTCCTCTCTTAATTATAAAGAGATAGCCAAAATAGTCAAGTCATGGTAGAAGCTATTTGAAATGATTAACTTAAAATTTGAGACAGGAGCTGTATGATTTTCTACCAAAAATTACAAAAAAAATCTAGAAAAGAATAATTCTACATTCTATACTGGTTACTATGGGCTGATAAAGGTTGTATCATTTTGTAGCAACAATAGCTATATTATAACTATTTAAAATTGTTCTCTCTTGGAAAATAACAAATGCCCACATTTGAGCATATCCTTAATTATTGTTGACCACATAAACTAGCTCTTGCAGGTGACATCACATGGTACATCATATTGACAAATACCACAGAAAAAAAATGTACATGGCAAAGTACAATATATTTATGGTGAGTTACATGATATTTAAAAAAGTGCACACAAAATAATCTTTAAAAGATTGTGTTCAGCACAAATATAGGGTTCATTCTCATGGGTGCTCAGTCTGTATAGAGTGAAGATCATTTTTTTTTTTGGAACTGTGGCAAGCTGTGTTTAGGAAGCCAATATTGGTGAATGTAAGTGCATCGGGTATATGGACTCACCTACGCAGCAGAGTCTAGCAGGTACACAGGGAAAGGTGCACAGACCTGGATGCACAGGCTCTGCACCAGGGGGCTGTGCAGTAGACATGTGCACAACAAAAAAATTCATTTATTTTCGTTTCGTTTTTTTCGTTTCCGAAAAAAAATCTTTTTTTTTCGTTTCGTTTTTTTAGTTTCCGTTGATTCGTAATGATTCGTACATTCGTAAGTCGTCGGTGTTCGGATTCGTAACGATTCGTACATTCGTAAGTCGTCGGTGTTTGTATTCGTAACGATTCGTACATTTGTAAGAGTTATTTTTTCGTTGATTCGTTTTTTCGTTAGTTTAATTTTCAGACGCATTCGTATTTATTCGTACATTCGTAACATTCGTAGATTCGTAATCGGAGCATAATTCATAATTTTATGTAATGTGTATGCTATTATTACATTTTAAAAATTTACGAATCGAAAAAAAAAGTTACGAATCGAAAAAAAAAAAAGTTACGAATCGAAAAAAAAAAGTTACGAATCGAAAAAAAAGTTACGAATGTACGAATTTTTTTGTTCAATAGAGAAACGGAAATTACAAATCGAAAAAAAAAAAAAAAAAAAGTTCCGAATCGAAAAAAAAAAAAGTTCCGAATCGAAAAAAAAGTTGCGAATCGGAAAAAAAAAGTTACGAATCGAAAAAAAAGTTACGAATGTACACATTTTTTTGTTCAATAGAGATACGGAAATTACAAATCGAAAAAAAAAAAAAGTTACGAATGGAAAAAAAAAGTTACGAATGGAAAAAAAAGTTACGAATGTACGAATTTTTTTGTTCAATAGAGATACGGAAATTACAAATCGAAAAAAAAAAAAAAAAAAAAAGTTACGAATCGAAAAAAAAAAGTTACGAATCGAAAAAAAAAGTTACGAATATACAAATTTTTTTGTTCAATAGAGATACGGAAATTACAAATCGAAAAGAAAAAAAAAAAAAGTTACGAATGGAAAAGAAAAAGTTACGAATCGAAAAAAAAGTTACAAATGTACGAATTTTTTTGTTCAATCCAATCGAAGCACGTTTAGCAGCACCATTGTAAGGGACACGGAAAATTACCATTTCAACAAAAAAAAAGTTACGAATGTACGAATTTTTTTGTTCAATCCAATCGAAGCACGTTTAGCAGCACCATTGTAAGGGACACAGAAAATTACCATTTCAACAAAAAAAAAAGTTACGAATGTACGAATTTTTTCGTTCATTTTCGTTTTTCGGATTTTCTTCATTAGTACATTCGTTGTTTCTAATTAGTTTTTTTTCGGATTTTCGTTGTTTTTCGGATTCGTTCGATTCAAACGATTCGTTACGATTCGTTATTCGGATTCGTACGATTCGAACGATTCGTTCATTCGTACGAAAACGAACGAACGAAAATAACGAAAAAAAACGAAAAACAAAAAAAAAAAAACTAAACGAATTGCACATGTCTACTGTGCAGATGTACATGTGTGGGTGAGTCTGTAAAGCTGATGTACTTACATTCACTAATATGGACTCCCTGTATGCAGCTCACTGAAAGTACAAAAACATAACCACACAATTCTTTATATCATACAGGGGCTGAGAGCCCATGTGAATGAGCCCATAGTGTTATCTTATTTTTCAGCATTCCCCGTGGTCATATTGATTGTTTTTATGTCCCAGGAAAAAGAGAGAGCATGGCTTGCTAACAATAGATTATAAATCCTTTCTTTCTATACAGTAGTTAATATGAGGCCCCCTTCCTGCCAAGGCCAGTTTTCAGATTTCAGTACTGTCACATAGGGCATGGCCCGATGTTCGATTCGAACGTAAGTTCGTCTCAAACATTGGGTGTTCGCCGAAAAGTGAAAAATTTGGGGTGTTCGCGGCAAATTCGAAAGCCACGGAACACCCTTTAAAAGTCTATGGGAGAAATCAAAAGTGCTAATTTGCTTATATGCATGGTATTGTCATAAAAAGTGTTTGGGGACCTGGGTCCTGCCCCCGGGGACATGTATCAATGCAAAAAAAAGTTTGAAAAACTGCCATTTTTCAGGAGCAGTGATTTTAATAATTCTTAACAACTTTCAAACAGGGAGGGGGCCGGGATCTGGGAGTCCCCTTGTTAAAGGGGGCTTCCAGATTCTGATAAGGCCAGGTTTGTGGAGAAGAGACCCTTCTCCTCATCAACATGGGGACATGGTGCTTTAAGGGGTCACAGACCCCCAAAGCATCTTCCCAATGTTGAGGGCATGTGGCCTGGTAGCGTGCTCAGATAAGGGTCTGGTATGGATTTTGAGGGGGACCCCCCACGCCATTTTTTTTTAATTTTGCGTGGAGTTCCCCTTAAAATCCATGCCAATGATTTTCAATGACTGTTCTCTGTATTACGGGAGCCGGCAATTCATTATAGCCGCGAGTGATTTTAAATAGCTTTTTTTCCTGCAAAAATGACACTTTGTGCAGGGACAGTTCTAAGCATGGGAAACATGCGCCCCTTTACATGCATACTATACACACCCCCCAGGTACGAAATTTAAAGGAATATTACACTTTTATTGTTTCACTTTAAGCATTATTAAAATCACTGCTCCTGAAAAAAATGCAGTTTTTAAAACTTTTTTTTGCATTGATACATGTCCCCTGGGGCAGGACCCAGGCCCCAAAACACTTTTTATGACAATAACTTGCATATTACGCTTTAAAATTAGCACTTTTGATTTTGAACTTTCGAGTCCCATAGACTTTAATAGGGTCACACGAACTTTAGGGCTGTTCGCAGGTTCTGGTGCGAACCGAACAGGGGGTTGTTCGGCTCATCCCTAATTGTTAGCACACTGACACACGCCCAATAGAAGAACATGCCCACCAGTATCTTTCAATCTGTCTTTTCATGTATGTCTAAAGGGATTGCACCTGAGGAGCAGGAACACAATACTATCTGCAACTGTGTTAGCCCTTGGCTATGTGCATCACATCTCCAACTACAGGCCGAAGTCCATTTGCATGCACATAAACAAAGCAACAGATTTCTAAGCATATGTACCTGTGCATTGTAAACCCTACAATTTAAATGTCCAAGTCCCTGGGCATGATTAGTGCTAACATAAATTAACATCAGTCCCTGGCTGCAATGAGCTTCCAATCTAAAGTCCAAAACTAACTTTCTTACATTAGAGACTATTTCGACAGGAGACAAATAAAATGCCAGCTTGTCTTTGGATTGTGGTGAGAAACCCACACAGGGAGAACATATAAACTTCAACACAAGCATTAGCATGTTGGGGAATTGAAGCAGCAACCCTAGTGCTGCTAGACAAAAATACCCACTTAGCCAGCCTCACACATGTGCTCTGCATCTCTGTGGTGTGAACCAGCCCTAAGTCCATAGCCATGCTCAGTGTCACAAGCAATATACAATATATTGGCCTAAGGGACGCCTGCCTTTAAACACACATGAACTGTAATGGCATCCCAGTCTTTGTCCGTAGGGTTCAAAATTCATTTGGCCCACCCTTTGCAGCTATAACAGCTTCAACTCTTCTGGGAAGGCTGTCCACAAGGTTTAGGAGTGTGTCTATGGGAATGTTTGACCATTCTTTCAAGTGCATTTGTGAGGTCAGGCACTGATGTTGGACAAGAAGGCCTAGCTTACCGTCTTACCTGGTGACCCTGCCCCCCTCTGACATCATGGGGAAAGCCATAGGGAAGTCCCCATGACGTCCCCAAGCATCAGGGGGGTGGGGTCACCAGGTGGCCCTGCTCTCCGTTATAAAAGAGACGCCGACGCCGTGGAAGAAGATGCCAGACGAGAAGACCAGAGCAAGAAGAAGCGGATTGGAGGAAGAAGAAGATGGAAGAAGAAGCTGGAAGAAGATGCCGGAAGGAGAAGATGAAGAAACCGAAGGATGATGAAAGGAAGAAGGAAGAAGACCAGAAGAAAGAAGATGAAAGAAGATTTTAATAAAGGAATTGTCAAAGACCGTCTCCTGTAATTTTTACCATTTTTGTCACTTTTTTGGTGAAATGGTAGGGGTACGTACCCCCTTACCATTTCACACAGGGGGGGGGCGGGATCTGGGGGTCCCCTTGTTAAAGGGGCTTCCAGATTCTGATAAGCCCCCCGCCCGCAGACCCCCACAACCAATGGCCAGGGTTGTGGGGAAGAGGCCCTTGTCCTCATCAACATGGGGACAAGGTGCTTTGAGGGGTCACAGACCCCCAAAGCACCCTCCCAATGTTGAGAGCATGTGGCCTGGTACGGTTCAGGAGGGAGGGGGGTGCTTTCGCCCCCCTCTTTTCCTGCGGCCTGCCAGGTTGCATGCTCGGATAAGGGTCTGGTATGGATTTTGAGGGGGACCCCACGCCATTTTTTTTTTGGCCGGGGTTCCCCTTAAAATCCATCCCAGACCTCGAGGGTCTGGTATGGATTTTGAGGGGGACCCCACGCCATTTTATTTATTTTTTGTTCCCCTTAATTTCTATAGCAGACCTGAAGGGCCTGGTAATTGAATTTGGGGGGACCTCCACGCTTTTTTTTTTGTTTGAACCGGCAATTCATTAGCCGCAGATGGCTGCCTTAGATGACACAACAGGCCAGAAGGGTAAAAGTGGTCTAAATGTGATACTGCAATGCTGTACTAACAGCACGCACACACTAATCCCCAGAATAACAGCAGATAATGTCAGCAGTCAGCAGCACTCAGCAGAATAATCACAGCACAGATAATGTCAGACTCAGCAGCACTGCAGAATGGTTCACAGCAGATAATGTCACTGACACTCTGGAACACACTACACGAGGCCACCAGTATAAAAGTAGAAATATCCGCGCTTAGGAATAAAGGAACTGCTGCCCCCCTAAAGAACTACACCTAAATGTAGCAGGAATAAATGAAAATAAAGGGAAGGGGTATTGGCGCTGTTCCAAAGTTAAAAGTATATAAGGGGTTAAATTATTTAAAGTGGGAGAAGTGTAGGTATTGAGAATTCTATAAAAGCGTAAAAGCAAGTGCAAAAAGGCTAAGGCTGGATAAGTGAGTCAGCAATAATTTTGCAATAAAATCACACTGATTAAAAGTGTCCAAAATAAACCGAAGTGTTCAGTGAACATGAGCAGCGATGAATAAATAAAAGAACAATATAAATAGAAAAAAGTGCACGTGCATAAATATATACAGGTATTGTATAGCAGTATTATATAATGAATGTTGCTGCAAAACTCAAAGTAGTAAATCATAAATTAGATGCAAGTATTCTATACACACTAAAAAAGCCTAATATAGCTAAACTGAGGTAGTAGTGTATAAATATGTGAATAGTCCGATGAATTCCAATAGCATATAAATATGTGAATATACAATTAAATAAATATGTGACGTAAAAGTCCAGTAGATTCCAGTAGTGTTATATGCTGATAAAAACTAGAAAGTTGATTAATATCAATAAATGGTGGTTGATTATATATGTTCCAATCAGCAGTAACCAAGCAGTAGGCAATCCACCATATACTGAGTGCGGAAAAATTGTAGGCAAAAGGTCAATAGATGGATGCAATCTGCACCCTTTCAGTGAATTGTGTGATTATTCTTGGCAGTATGATGAGTAACAAGCAGCTGCGGGGGTCCCGTACTCCCCTCCTTCCGACTGTGCCCCTAATGTTATTGCACTCACCGGAGTGCCCAACCCCTGCAGGGGTAATGGGCATAGAAGTGATGATCCACGTGGGTTTCTCTCGTCCGGGTCAGGGGTGTCCTCCTTCTCTAGGGGGGTTCGTGCCAGCTGGATCCTCGTTCCTCTACTGTCCGGTGTGCTCAGATGAAAAAAGTATGGGGAAGGGATGGATTCATAGCGTGACTCCGTATAGTTTAAAAATACGAAATTCCGAGCCTCAGACGACGTCCTATGACGAAACGCGTAAGGCGGGACTATCGTGGTATGCAATACGTCACATCCGGCGCAGCCTCCACTTCCGGTTTTGAAGCTTACGCGGCCGTGGAACGCACGCCGCATACCCGGAAGAGCTGTGTATGAGACGCTGGTTCTTACTCCACTGATTTTTTTAGTCACACCACTTGGTGGTTGACTGTGTTGTTTAGTTTACCAAATAAATTTCGTATTTTTAAACTATACGGAGTCACGCTATGAATCCATCCCTTCCCCATACTTTTTTCATCTGAGCACACCGGACAGTAGAGGAACGAGGATCCAGCTGGCACGAACCCCCCTAGAGAAGGAGGATACCCCTGACCCGGATGAGAGAAACCCACGTGGATCATCACTTCTATGCCCATTACCCATGCAGGGGTTGGGCACTCCGGTGAGTGCAATCACATTAGGGGCACAGTCGGAAGGAGGGGAGTACGGGACCCCCGCAGCTGCTTGTTACTCATCATACTGCCAAGAATAATCACACAATTTACTGAAAGGGTGCAGATTGCATCCATCTATTGACCTTTTGCCTACAATTTTTCCGCACTCAGTATATGGTGGAGTGCCTACTGCTTGGTTACTGCTGATTGGAACATATATAATCAACCACCATTTATTGATATTAATCAACTTTCTAGTTTTTATCAGCATATAACACTACTGGAATCTACTGGACTTTTACGTCACATATTTATTTAATTGTATATTCACATATTTATATGCTATTGGAATTCATCGGACTATTCACATATTTATACACTACTACCTCAGTTTAGCTATATTAGGCTTTTTTAGTGTGTATAGAATACTTGCATCTAATTTATGATTTACTACTTTGAGTTTTGCAGCAACATTCATTATATAATACTGCTATACAATATCTGTATATATTTATGCACGTGCACTTTTTTCTATTTATATTGTTCTTTTATTTATTCATCGCTGCTCATGTTCACTGAACACTTTGGTTTATTTTGGACACTTTTAATCAGTGTGATTTTATTGCAATATTATTGCTGACTCACTTATCCAGCCTTAGCCTTTTTGCACTTGCTTTTACGCTTTTATAGAATTCTCAATACCTACACTTCTCCCACTTTAAATAATTTAACACCTTATATACTTTTAACTTTGGAACAGCGCCAATACCCCTTCCCTTTATTTTCATTTACACGAGGCCACCGGCACGGCGGCCGTTTATAGTGTGGGGCGTGTACTAAACCCCCTGAGCTATAATTGGCCACAGGCATCCTGCATTATTGCTCTCCTCGCCGCTGTCTCTATGATTGGCCAAGCATGCAGGGTCACAGTGCATGCTTGGCCAATCATTAGCCAGCAATGCACTGCGACTGGCGCAGTGCATTGTGGGCCGTTCACATCACACGAGTTTTGGGCTCGATGAGCGGTCGAACGCCGATGTTCGATTCGAACATGGGTTCGAATCGAACACCGGGCCCATCCCTAGTGCCTGCACTTTTAGAAGAATATTTAAACATTCCCATTGAAACACTAAACCTTGTGGACAGCCTTCCTAGCCTTCCCAGAAGCGAATATAGCTGCAAAGGGTGGGCTAAATCTAATTTTAACCCTACGGACTAAGACTGGGCTGCCATTAAAGTTCATGTATGTGTAAAGGCAGGCGTTCCAATACTTTTGTCTAGATATTGTATCTGGCAAGATTTACAATAGTGGTGGAACTCTTCTACACATAAATATTACATTTAGACATAGTTTTATGACCTGGGAGATGAGACAACTTCTCTCCATGAAGCAGCATGTTTGGAATTTGAACACAGACACTCAGGAATGCTAAGCAGAAGTTCTAACCTCTAAGCCACAGAGCCGCGATGTGTGAAAACCTCCTTCACATAAATACACATAAATACTGCATTTCTTTGGACATACAGGTGATGGAATTAAATTACTTAGGAGTTATTCTTGATTTATTCTGTGATATGTGGTGGTTCTTTGTGGGTCAGTGTAGAATAGTGATTTTACCCTCACATTTTTGGGAATTGCATTTTGATTTCTGATCTTGGTACACATATCACATTTTTTGGGCTCAAATTATGATAATTTGGAAATAATAAAAAAAGCACACAAAATTGTGACTCATTTTAGATTTGCATCAGCATTGGTATTGTTTGTGCTTTGTAAAGACACCTGTGTCAGTTTGGGTAAAGATTGTTGTGAGATGGAGAGTAACAAGTGAAAGTGACAGAGAAAAATATATTTTATCAAAACATTCCACATTCTAGCATTGTTAAAAACAAAATTAGAAGCAACAATGTTGCAAAGGAAGATTTATTTCAGAGAAACATACATTTCATCTCAACATTAAAATGATTTATTTGGGGAAGTTACAATTTTACCATTAGAATCAATGGCTAAAACTTGCATTGGACTATAATAGCGCCGTTTTTTCACTGCCAAAAAATGCTCTTTAACACAGCGCTCATTTTGGTATTTACTATAGCGCCTTGTAAAAAAGACACTGGAGCTAAAATGAGAGCTATTTTCAGGTCTGAGCATGCTCAGTTGTGTTGGCACCTAGTTGTACAAAAAAATAGGGAATTTATCACTTCTCAGACTTTTAAAGATATTTCAGTGTAGAAATCACTATTTTACACAGTTTACAAGCAGATTATCTTTAAATAATTTACTGCATATTTCAGTACCATTTAGGCAATTATATCATGCTCTAAACATTATTTCCATGTGCATTACTCCAGGTTTTAGCATAGTGGGTTTGGGAGCTATTTGGTTTCAGGGAACTATAGTAAATAACATTTTGGGAGTATTTTTTTTACCAGCGCTATAGTGAATACCGTTTTAGCGCTAATTGCGCTATTAGTGCTAATTAGAGCTAGTTTGCTGTAATTATCGCTAATTAGCGCTGCAGCGCTATAGTAAATGACCTCCGTAGATCTATACCAAAATGTTTTGCCTATCATTTCTATTTTAAACTGAATGGGTTGTTTTACAAGGTGATCATTTACAATCACTTTAATCTCCCTTAAACTGAATAGTTTTTTCCCTATGCTAGAATCACCATTAAGGTATTTGTATATCACTATTATATCTCCTCTCAAGCGTTGCTTATCCAAGGAGAATACGTTTAGTGTTTGTAGTTGTTCGTTGTAACTGGACTACTCCAGAACATTTCTTAGCTTATCTCTAGACACTTTTCAGTTCCAGAACATCCTTTCTGAGGATTGTTGACCAGAACTAGGTGGAATACTAAAGAGCATAGTTGTGTGAAGTTGTAAAATTATAGTTGTATCCCCTTTTTAATGCATGCTAATATTCTGCATGCTGCAGCTTGGCATTGCATGTCATTTGCTGAGCTTGTGACCTTGTGACCCCCAGATCTGTTTCCATCCTGGAATCCCCCTATGCTTCACCTCCTAGTGAGTAACTTGTTTATATTATTGGCCCCCAAGTGTATTACTTTATATTTTTCAACATTAAACCTCATTTGCCATGTAGTTGCCCACCCCTTTATTTTATGGAGGTCTTTCTGTAATATTTCTATATCCTATTGTGAAGTTTTTGCCCTGCTTAGCTTTGTATCATTAGCAACCACTGAGATTGAGTTATTTATGCAGCTTCTTTATCATTTATGAATACATTAAACAGAGCCTTGGGGTACCCCACTTATCACTCCAGACCATTCTGAGTACTATTTATCACCACTCTTTGGACGCGCCCC
This sequence comes from Lithobates sylvaticus, assembly GCA_028564925.1. Taxonomy (NCBI): domain Eukaryota; kingdom Metazoa; phylum Chordata; class Amphibia; order Anura; family Ranidae; genus Lithobates; species Lithobates sylvaticus. The sequence goes on from CM053029.1 coordinate 523,539,762, forward strand.
TGTAACCAGTTTTCTATCCTGGTACATACACTATGGTCTAAGCCAACAGATTTCAATTTGTAAATTAAGCGTTTATAGGGGACTGTATTGAATGTTTTTGCAAAATCCAAATATATCACATCCACAGGCCTTCCTTTATCTAAATGGCAGCTCACTGCCTCATAGAATGTTAGTAGATTGGTCTGGCAAGAATGATCTTTCATAAATCTGTGCAGGTTACTACTAATGATACTGTTATCATGTACAAATTCTTGGCTATAGTCCCTTAACATCCTCTCCAATAGTTCACAAACTATTAATGTTAGACTAACTGGCCTTTAGTTTCAGGTAAACATCCAGGTAAATATTTGCCCTTTTTTTTAAATATTGGTACCAAGTTTGACTTTCGCCAATCAGCTGGTAACATTCCACTCCTTAAGCTGTCCATAATAAAATAGGAATGATGCTCTGGCTATTACTTGGCTAAGTTATTTGAGGATGCTCGGGTGTAAGCCATCTAGTTTGGAAGATTTATTTGCTTTTTCAAGTCTATTTCAGACACTGGCTCCTGTTAGCCACAAGGGTACATTGAGGAGAAGAATGCATTTAGAACAGTTGCCTTCTTCTTCTCATTTGTAACTAACTTCCCCCGATCATTCTTTATGGGACCTATATGCTCTGACCTTGCTTTTTTACTGTTAATACTGTCTATTTAAAAAAAAAAAATGACTGTCCTCCACTATCTGCCTTTCGTGGTCTATTTTATCTGCCCTAATTTTTTTCTCTTTTATAAATATTTTTACGTTAAAATTTAACCACCCAGGTTTGGCTCTTATATTTTCATTGGAATGCACTGGTCAATACCCTTATTTAATATGTTCTTAAAGCACTCCCATTTTTTCTCACTGTTTAATGTTTTTAGGATTTGATTGAATTTAATATCTTGTAATTTGGAGCGCAGTTTAGAAAAATTTACTCTTTTGAAATTTTGTGTTTTTGCACTACCTTTTTGCCTCCTTTTACTATGATTTGCCTTCAATGTAATTACCCTGTGATCGCTGTTTCCCAAGCTGTCCCTTAGTTCCACGTCTGCGATCAGATACATGTTATTTGTATTATTTTGTAGAGTACTAAGCTTCACACCAAGAGTTTGGACTAAAAAACAAGTATATATACCAAATAACCAGTCCATATCATAGCATCAGATTAGTTTTAAATCTTTTGTTCATATAGGATATGGAAAATTTAAAGTAGTTTTAATCAATATGACATAGAAATATTTAAGGGAACTTTGCCATCTTTTTTGCCATCTATAATTACATATAACAAATTATTAGAATTACAAATGTAGCGGGGTTCTACCCCTTTTAGGCTTAGAGACTACATCTCCCAGAATTCCCCAGGCCCCAGGGCTGCTGACTTCCGCCCGGGAGGCTGCTGGGGGAGGTTATAAAAGGGAAGAGCGGAGACCGCCTCTTCCTCTTGGGACACTTCCTCTTCTGAGGCCTGACAGGACTGGCCTGCCTCTGCTGACAGAGCGTGTGACGCGGAGACTGCAGCCAGCAGAGACACCTGTGCGGACCGGAGCTGAAGGCCTGAAGCCTGGGCCTTGCAGCCGATGGAGTGAGACTCTCACCCCTCAGAATCCACAGCAGCGGAGCGGAGACTTCCCCTTACTGTCGGTCGGACGGAGCTGATGACCGGAGTTCAGGGCTGTGACTGAGGAGACCGGACGCCGCCATTGAAGAGACCAGAGCCACCATTAGAGGGACCGGATCGGAGGACGGTACCCCAAGGATTGGTGAGAGAGCCGGAAGGCTCATCCTGCATTGACACACACGTTTTATGCCTACTGAACTGCCTAGGCGCAATTTACCTCAGAGCAGCAATGTTACTTTTTGTGGATTACAAATGACACCATTTAAAGCTACATGTGCACCACCTCTACAGATTTATTGCCGGTGAAGAACACTGTACTAGTACAAGGACTGAGCTCTATTACTAGGATCAGGCCTGGTCCGTTAGGTAGGCGCAGATAGATTTATTGCACCTCAGGGGTGTATAGCAGACGGTCGCCACACTGGGCGCTCCGTTTCCCCATTGTTAGATTGATATACCTGTGTACATGTTAAAGTGCATTTTGCAGGGACCTGCCAAAGTATTGTAAGATATATGTTTAAATGCATGTTGCTATTCTTTTTCCTTACTGACAAAAGTAAAGCCAGTTATTCTTATTTCAGCAGTCTGCTTGTGAGTTCATACCAATTACACTTAGAGTATAAGCTAAGTCTTATGTGCATAGGGACGTACCCCTTTACTAACTGTGCCAGAGCGGGTAGAGCCAAATTGCCGGGGGTTGGTGGAGCTGTACTCAGGGACCCAAAACAAACCAGCGGCTCTCTTAACTGGGGGTAGCGCTACACGTGGGGGCTCGTAATCCGGGATCCTGAGTCAGCGGGAAAAGCCGCCAGAAGGTACCGGCATGGACCCAATAGAAGTGGGACGGTGGTCCGCAACATGGGCCGCTGACCCAGCCGCAGCAGCAGTCATTGAACTGCCAGGGATGTGGCAGAGAGAGGCAGTCAAGCAGCTCATAATGTCATTATCCCCGTGCCAGAAGTCATGGATAATGGACATGAGAAATGATGCTGGGTACACATACGCCTTAATAGAATGGAAGGAAGAGACTCCAGAGCAGTTCAGGAGCCAAAGCATACAGGCACCAAATGGTCAGGCCTACCAATGGCTGCATGCGCTGCCGCGCAAGGGAGAAGGTTCTCCTATGAAAGCCATTCTATCCCCAAAGAAGGAAGAGCAGAAGGGCGCGGAAAGTCCCGCACCCGCACACACTACTCTTAGTGCAGAACTGTGTGCTGTCCTAGGGGAAATTGTGACCCAGTGCAGAAGAGACCCCGGGGATTACCCAATGTCGGGATACAGGAAACTCCGGATGTTTTCAGGGAGGACACCTGTACCCTCGGGAGAAGAGGGATTTGAAGAGTGGTTAGATGGTGCCACGCAGGCCCTAGAAGAATGGGAGGTCTCAGAAGGCAGAAAGAAGCAAAGGATTGTGGAAAGCCTGAAAGGACCTGCCTTAGAGGCCATACGCAATCTGAAGACGAGTAAAAAGGATTGCACTGCCCAGGACTACATAGACATCCTGGAGGGTGTGTTTGGTGGGACAGAAAAAGTCACAGAACTTACCTATCAACTGGAACACTGTTACCAGAAGACAGGGGAGAAGCTGTCAGAGTACATGGGACGCATAGACAAGATCCTGCATAGGATTATCCTGAAGAAGGGGATAGATCCAGGGAAGGTAGATGAAGCCTGTGCCCAGCAGGTGATGAGGGGAGCCCAACCCTTGGACCCTGTCGCACTAATTCTACGTACCCGCCAGGATGGGAAGAGCCTGGACTACCCTGACCTCATCCGAATGGTCAGAGAAGAAGAGGCCATGTTGGAAGAGAAAAGGGAGAAGCAGGTGATGGGGTCTACAAAGTTTCCAGTGGCCACGGTCAGGTCGGCCTTAACCCCTGAAAGAGACACAGAGGTAGATGCCCTGAAGTTGCAGATGTCCCAGATGATGGAGATACTGACGTCTCTAGTGGCGAAAGAGACGCCCAGTCCCAAGAAGGAAACAACCAGGAGGGAATTGTTTCCAGCTGTTCCAGCACCAGCATCCCCACCTGACCACAGTGAGATGATTTGCTTTAATTGTGGAGGAATTGGTCATATTGCAGCTGTATGTTCCAGTCCCAAGAAGAAGAAGGCAGAAAGCCGCCAGCCGGCGGGAAACGCCAAAGGGCCCCGGTGAAGGAGTCAACCGGGTGCCCATCACCTTCAGTGAGCTCCAAGAACCACAACAAGAAGAGAAAGCGAGGAGACCAAACCCCTCAGAAGGGGCCCAGGGATCCTCAACCGAGGTGCACTCCAGAGAAAGGGGGCAAGACCCCTCTGAAGAGACACAGCACCCCAAAGCAACAACCCTTGCAAGTGAGAGATAACAATATCCCTCAACGGGTTCACACTCCCAGTAAGAGGGAGAAAGTCAATGCATACCAGGCTCAAGAAAGGAGCAAGTGCAAATCAAGTGCTGGCAAAGCAAAGAGTCCAAAGAAGAGGACAGCATCAACTAGGCCCTACCCAGAGGAGCTAGTTGGTCCATCTCCTACTGTACCCATCCAAGTGGAAGGAGTGTACACGAAGGCCCTCCTGGACACTGGAGCACAAGTGACCCTGTTGTACAGGGACTTCTATGACAGATACCTGAGTCATCTGCCTATACAGAAGATAGAAGAGCTGGAGATAAGGGGATTGGGAACTCAGAGTTTCCCCTATGATGGATACTTACCCATCAGATTGACGTTTGACCCATCCGTAGCTGGGAAGTCTGAAGTGTTCGACACCTTAGCAGTGGTGTGTCCCCGCCCACCAGGAACCAGCAAGACTTCCCTGATTATAGGGACGAACACGGACCTAGTCAGAAGGCTTCTGACTCCCCTGGTGAAGAAAGAGAATCTTTCAACTCCCAAGATCCATCCCATGCTGAAGGCAGCCTACCAGCGGTTGGTCCTAGAGCAGAAGACCCCAAGTGAGGGGATAGGAAGGGTATGGAGGCTTGGAAAAGAAGGAGCTGTGTTACAGCCTGGAGAGGTGACCTGCATGAGAGCCACGGTGAAACTTACTTGGGAGCAGCCTGGCCCCTTTGTGATGTTGGAACCTGACCCAATGGAGGGTCACTCAGGTCTGGAGGTGATACCAGAAGTAATTTCACTGAAGGACCTGAAGAAGGCAAGAGGAAGAGTCCCTGTCAGTGTGAGGAACCCCACGGAGCAGCCCGTGGAGATCCCTGCCAGGATGCTTCTGGGACAGGTGAGTCCCGCTGTCCCAGTTGGCTGGTCAGAAGTAAAGGGGACGGGTGAAAGTGAAGATGTTTGGAAGAAACTCTCCATGGAAAACCCAAACCTACCTGGAGCTTGGAAAGAGAGAGCCAAGGCCCAGCTGACCAGATGGGAGAAGATTTTCTCAAAAGATGAGTTTGATGTGGGGTGTGCGAGGAGTGCCACCCATCGAATCCGCATGCAAGAGGACAAGCCATTCAGAGAGAGAGTGAGGCGAGTCCCGCTAGCAGATCTGGAGGATCTGAGGGAGCAGCTTGCGGAATTGAAGAAGACGGGAGTGATTAGGGAGTCCAGAAGCCCCTACGCCTCCCCAATAGTGGTAGTCAGGAAGAAGAATGGGTCATTGAGACTGTGCATTGACTACAGAACTCTCAACAGGAGGACCATTCCTGACCAGTACACCACGCCAAGGATAGAAGATGCCTTGCAGAGTTTATCTGGAGCTAAGTGGTTCAGTGTGATGGACCTCAAGAGTGGGTATTACCAAATCCCCATGCATCCAGAAGATAGAGAGAAGACTGCCTTCATAACCCCAGTGGGATTCTTTGAGTTCAACAGGATGCCTCAGGGCCTATCTGGAGCTCCTGCTACGTTTCAACGCCTAATGGAAAGGACAGTTGGAGACATGAACCTCATAGAAGTCCTTGTGTACCTGGACGATGTCATTGTCTTTGGAAAGACTTTGGAAGAGCATGAAGCCAGGCTGGAGAAAGTACTGAAGAGGCTCAGTGAAGAGGGACTTAAACTTTCTCCAGAGAAGTGTCGGTTCTATCAGTCTTCTGTGAACTATCTGGGACACATAGTGTCTGAAAAAGGAGTGGCTACAGACCCTGAGAAGTTGGAGGCAGTTACTTCGTGGCCAAGGCCCACAACAGTTACAGAACTTCGGTCTTTCTTGGGGTTCTGCTCCTACTACCGCAGGTTTGTGGATGGATTTGCCCGCATTGCCAAACCCCTCAACGAGCTGCTGAAGACAGAAGGAGAGGAGGATGGAATGGGGCCTAGGAGGTCCAGTGAATCAGTCCAAGACCAGTGGAATTCAAGGTGTGAAGAGGCTTTCAGAACCTTGAAGAGAAGTCTCACCACAGCCCCAGTTCTGGCCTACGCTGATCCCACTAGACCCTATGAGCTACATGTTGATGCCAGCCATGAGGGCCTAGGTGGAGTACTCTACCAGGAGCATGAAGAACAGCTACGACCAGTGGCTTATGTGAGCCGGAGCCTGACCCCCTCCGAGAAGAACTATCCCACCCACAAGTTGGAGTTCTTAGCCCTCAAGTGGGCAGTTGTTGACAAACTGAGAGACTATTTGTATGGGGCCGAGTTTACTGTAAAGACAGATAACAACCCCTTGACCTATCTATTCACCACCGCCAAGCTGGATGCAACTGGACACAGATGGTTGGCGGCGTTGTCTGGATTCAATTTCAGTCTCAAGTACAGACCAGGGGCTGGAAATAGGGATGCAGATGCCCTGTCCCGAAGATCCCATGTCATGGTCGATGACTGGGAAGACTGGACTCAAGTGGCACCAGATGGAGTGCGAGCCCTTTGTCAAGGAGCTGAACTCCAAGCCAGAGGAGGATCCAGAGCTGAGGAGATAGGAGTTACCACAGTGGGAGTCCCAAAGTGTTACTGTGGGGTAACTCAACTGGCAGAAGAGTGTCTGCCGAAGCTGTCCAAGAAGGAGTTAAGGTGTGACCAATTGGAAGATTCCATGGGGAAATTGGTCCTGGAAGCCCTGGAAGACCAGAGTCCAGAGGGACTCCGCCTTCACCCTTCCAAAGAAGCTCGCCTACTGAGGAGAGAATTGGACAAGCTACAGGTGCATCAGGGGGTAGTCTACCGAAGGGGCCCCTCTGATGGACCAGAAGACAAGTGGCAGTTGTTTCTCCCAGAAAAGCATCGAGAGACTGTGCTGATTGCCTTACATGACCAGCATGGTCACTTAGGAGCAGAGAGAACCTTCCAACTTGTCAGAGACCGGTTTTACTGGCCCTGCATGAGGGCCGAAGTGGAGGAGTATTGCCATTCCTGTGCAAGATGCATTCAGAGGAAGACTTTACCCCATCAAGCTGCCCCAATGGGCCACCTGCAAAGTGAAGGCCCAATGGATCTGGTATGCATTGATTTTCTCTGCCTTGAACCCGATTTGAGCGGATTGGGAAATGTTCTGGTGGTAACCGACCATTTCACTCGTTATGCTCAGGCTTTCCCAACCAAGGACCAGAAGGCCTCTACAGTAGCCAAGGTACTCTTGGAGAAGTACTTTGTTCACTATGGACTGCCACAGAGAATCCATTCAGACCAAGGAAGGGACTTTGAGAGTCGCCTGATCAGGAAGCTACTAGATTCTCTGGGAGTAGAGAAGACTAGGACCACACCATATCACCCTCAAGGTGATGCCCAGCCTGAAAGGTTCAACAGGACCCTATTGAACATGTTGGGAACTTTAGAGACCGAGAAGAAGCAACACTGGAGCCAACACATTTCAGCTCTAGTGCATGCCTACAATTGCACCACAAGTGATGTGACAGGTTTCTCTCCTTACCGGCTTATGTTTGGGAGAGAAGCAAGATTGCCAGTGGATTTGGCCTTCGGCATTTCCTTGGACCATGCCTCAGCTGCCTCCCACAAAGGATATGTGGACAGACTGAGGCGCAGTCTGAAGATAGCTTACGAGAAAGCTCAAGCGGCCTCTGACCAGAGAGGGGCTCGAAATAAGAGGAACTTTGATTTAAAAGTTAGAGTACAGGACCTACAGCCTGGGGACCGTGTACTGTTACGCAACCTAGGAATCCCTGGAAAACACAAGATTGCTGATAGATGGAGATCAGAGCCATATATCATCTGTAGGAAACTTCCAGGATTGCCTGTCTACAAGTTGAAGCCAGAAGGAAGATTGGGGCCTTTGAAGACCTGGCATAGGAATCATTTGCTTCCACTCACTGAAGCAGTCAGAATGCCTCCAGTAAGAGATGTACCTGAATCTGTTTCCATTCTGGATACCCCCAGGCCTACTACTAGGTCTCAAACATCCCAAGTTAGGGATGAACAGGACCCCCAACCTGAGGAAGAAAGAGGAGAACTTGAATGGCTATGGCCTTCCTCAACTCCAGGAAATTCTGCCATAGATCTTCCACTTACTGAGAATGTGGAAGATAACACATTGAACCCAGAAGCCACAGAGTTTGTGCCATTCAGTGATGTGCCTGAGTGCTGGGAAGATGTCCCTGGTCTCTACCCAGAACAAGAAGTAGATGTTCCAGAACCAGAGATGTTGCCAGAATGTGTTCCTGAAGAAGTTCCAAGAGAACAGAGAGCTCGCAGAGTTGTGAAGCCTCCCAAGAAGTTAACTTACCCCAAGATGGGAGAAAGTTCAGAGGACTCTGTTACTACAGCAAGGAGAAGTGCTGAAAGCCCTGACCCATCCACTGTTCATTTAGTGGAGGGCAACCCCAGCTCACTCTCTGGCACAGTTAAACAGGTCGCCCACACTGAAGTGACCTGTAGACAGGACAGCTCCCCATCTTATGCTAATTGGTGGGAAGCTCCCCTGTCCAAATTATGTGAAAATGTTGTTCCCGAGAAAGTTTGTAGTTTGAACACTGTCTTTGGGGACCAAAGATTCAAAGTGGGGGGAGTGTGTAGCGGGGTTCTACCCCTTTTAGGCTTAGAGACTACATCTCCCAGAATTCCCCAGGCCCCAGGGCTGCTGACTTCCGCCCGGGAGGCTGCTGGGGGAGATTATAAAAGGGAAGAGCGGAGACCGCCTCTTCCTCTTGGGACACTTCCTCTTCTGAGGCCTGACAGGACTGGCCTGCCTCTGCTGACAGAGCGTGTGACGCGGAGACTGCAGCCAGCAGAGACACCTGTGCGGACCGGAGCTGAAGGCCTGAAGCCTGGGCCTTGCAGCCGATGGAGTGAGACTCTCACCCCTCAGAATCCACAGCAGCGGAGCGGAGACTTCCCCTTACTGTCGGTCGGACGGAGCTGATGACCGGAGTTCAGGGCTGTGACTGAGGAGACCGGACGCCGCCATTGAAGAGACCAGAGCCACCATTAGAGGGACCGGATCGGAGGACGGTACCCCAAGGATTGGTGAGAGAGCCGGAAGGCTCATCCTGCATTGACACACACGTTTTATGCCTACTGAACTGCCTAGGCGCAATTTACCTCAGAGCAGCAATGTTACTTTTTGTGGATTACAAATGACACCATTTAAAGCTACATGTGCACCACCTCTACAGATTTATTGCCGGTGAAGAACACTGTACTAGTACAAGGACTGAGCTCTATTACTAGGGATCAGGCCTGGTCCGTTAGGTAGGCGCAGATAGATTTATTGCACCTCAGGGGTGTATAGCAGACGGTCGCCACACTGGGCGCTCCGTTTCCCCATTGTTAGATTGATATACCTGTGTACATGTTAAAGTGCATTTTGCAGGGACCTGCCAAAGTATTGTAAGATATATGTTTAAATGCATGTTGCTATTCTTTTTCCTTACTGACAAAAGTAAAGCCAGTTATTCTTATTTCAGCAGTCTGCTTGTGAGTTCATACCAATTACACTTAGAGTATAAGCTAAGTCTTATGTGCATAGGGACGTACCCCTTTACTAACTGTGCCAGAGCGGGTAGAGCCAAATTGCCGGGGGTTGGTGGAGCTGTACTCAGGGACCCAAAACAAACCAGCGGCTCTCTTAACTGGGGGTAGCGCTACACAAATAACAAATTACTAAAGAGCTACAAAGAATACTATTAACTAGGTACTAGACTGAGTTCATAGTGACCTTTAATCACATATCTGTAGTCAAACTCACCTTATGATGGCCCTTCAGCAATGTATTTAGGTTGTTAACCCTATATCCTAAGAAACTTGACAATGTTTATGGTATGAAGTATGTCAGCTGCATAATGGAGTGTATGCCACATGCCATTGCCAAGCACTGGAAGAGGAGCAATATTTTAAGTTAATATTAGGGGTCCCAATTCTAAAACATGTAGTTACATGGAATAAGGGAAACTCATACACATGTTCTTTAAATATTTTTTTTACAGAGGTGAGGCCAGAGACCCTAAGGTTGGGTTTGCACATCTTTGGTGCATTACATCACACATTAACATGAATGCCCAATGAATAGACTGCCTAACACACCAAATGGGAGCAAAATTTTATTTTTTAAATGCAACACTTCACAAGGTAATGCTTTACCTTACATTGTGGTGCACCGTGACACATGTCCTTTGGCAAGGTTCATATCAAGTTATTCTATAAATGAATGGCACCACAGTGCACCAACACTCAAATAGCTTTGTTGTGGTTACTGCAGAAAAACAGTGTGAACTCAGCCTGTTGACTGTAAACCAGTCATCATGCACTGCTCCAGTAAAACCCTGAAAGCAAAACATGGTCCAATATATTTTGCTGCTTGTCAAACATTTTTAGTGCCTTACTGACCTTTGAAAAAATGTTATCCTTAGAAATGAAATTAATGTTTAGCTGTATTAATTTGCATATGTTTTATTGATAATAAAATGATTATTCATATTATTATTATTATTATTATTATTATTATATAGTAGTGGTCTTATCAATATTATTATTCAATAGTTAAGCAATAGTTATTAGTCGTTATTAATGTATACTATGTTATCCCATACATATAGAAAGTCTTCATTTTTAAATGCTGAACTTTAGATGCTCTGCTCTGCTCTCTGCTTCATGCTAGCATTTTTGTAAGATGGTCACAAGTTTACTGGGTTTATTAGGATAGTTCATTTTTAGGTTTTTAAGTCTACTACTTAGAAGAGAAACACTTTGACAGCAGTTAAACTACAGCCTGATAAGATAATATTCCTTGAAGGTAATAAAACAATCATTGTCAAGAATAAGTGATAAAACTTCTTATACTGTTGGTTTAAAAGTAATTATGTGGAATATGGGAAAGTTATTTACATTAATTAAGTTTGACAAGGTCAAAAAGGTCTGTTTGTGTCCTCATTAATACTGTTAAAATACATTGAATAAAGCAGTTAGCTTTGTGTGTATATATGTATTGTAGAGGGTCAGCCTGGGGCAGGGTTAAGAAGGGGTTAATCGAAGGGGGCAGGTATTTCCCCTTCAGACCTGCTATTTGTAAGGTGTGCTGAAAGTGTCAGTGTGGAGCTGTTTGAGTAGGAGAGAGAGACACAGCAGGACGCTGTGTGGAAAGGTCCATTGCTGAGTCTGTGTGAAAAGGTCCATTGCTGGATGGTGTACCTGCTGGGTGAGCTTAACCACTTAAAGACTGTAGCTCTGATTGGAGCCATGAACTTTTACCTGTAAGCTTGTGTGCTGCTGAACTGTGAGCTGTACCTGTGTGCACAACCGTGTGACAAGACAAGTCTGTCTCGTCTTATGTTATTTTTGCCACTTTGCTGAATAAAGTCACTTTTATTTTACTGGACTGTCTCTGAGCCAGCTCTTCACCCCTCTGACCCACTACATTATATATATATATATATATATATATATATATATATATATATATATATATATATATATATATATAATTTATTATGTAGATAATACAGTACCTTTTTGTATTGTATTGAATGCATACATATAGGATTGTGTAGTTAAAAACTATAAGACATTTAAACACTCAAGGTGGGGTTGTTGCAAGTCAATTTTCCCAAAGTCGTAAATATGTCATCCTTGAGTTGGTGCCTTGCCAAATCAAGATGGGTTTGATTTAACATAACTAAGGTTCCATACTGTCTCTACACAAGTATTTTAATGGGTAAAACCATAGACAAAAACAGTTCTAAATCATTTTAATAAACATATAGGAATTTTGGGAATGAATATGTTTGTCTGGTTTATGCTTAGTTACATTGACATAGATCTTAGCAACCGATCATGTTGTACCTAATATGCTTGCATTTTAAGAAACTGTATAAATTAGACCTGCATCTTGTAATACTTTGAACATGAACCTGTATGTTCCCAGCTGTTGTTAATAAATCTGCATCACTGAAGTACTGCCTGGCTCGATACGTCATTATTCTACTTCAGTTGGCAAAGACTAATTATCACATTTGGCTATAAGCTCCATGCAGCTGATCTTGTCCCTGGTACTGATCTAACATGACTTTTTAATATTTTAACATCTTGGTAGAGGATCAGGACTTTGCCTCCTTATGTCATTGCTGCCCCCCCATCCCATAATTAGTGATCAGATTACTGGTAGCTCCAAAAGTATCAGGAGAGGTGGAGGAATCACAGATCCATAGAATAAATGAAGCAAAGCAGGGACATGTATGTAGTGCAGATCCCTAGATACAAATTCTTCTCTGGTAAACAACATAGCAGTGATATCACTAAATCTTACACTACATCTCATACTGAATCTCCTGGGGCTAGCAGTCACAGGAAACAGTGCTTTACACACTGCAGGTATACAGCTATGAGGCTGCAAGCATGAATGCCTAGGCAGGTTCACACATCAGGAAGTGAACTGATATTTTTTCAGGAAACAATAATAAATGGTATATTTTCAGGCACAATTTAGATGTCTAGATATTATCTATAATAAAGCAATTCTTTACTTTAATGACCCTTTTTAAAAGAACAATAGACTCAAAGAACTTTGGAGTAAAGGGTTTTTCTATTTTTAAGTAATTACTGTATGTATGTATATGTGTAAATGTGTAAAAGAAAAAGCTTTTTTTAACATAATTAAAAGTGCCCACCAATATTAATCATTTTTAAAATATGGATCTATAACTGTCTGGGTCAAAAGCCTTACTAGGATTCAAATTGTTTTAATCTTTAAAAACATCTTCCATGTTTACTGTTCTATCCAGGAATTCTACATATTTTGCAGACAAGCAGGGAAGGTTTAATTTAGCTAATAATATAACAGTTGGAAGAGATCAGGTTTTTTTTTTTTTCTCTAGAACTCAGAAAAGTGATTATTGAACACTTATGCCTTTATTTAATCTAATCTGATCGTGTTCTCGCTACCCAGCTCAATCTTAAATAAGTCAAGTAGCAAGTTTTTTTTGCTTTATTCAAGTGATACAAATTCTCTCAAATACCACATTTACATAAAGCAGTGTCTTTTGAGTGGAAACATTTTTTTCATTACTGAATGGTCTTTAATACATTTTTATATAACTCTTTTTATATAAATCACTTAATCACTATGTGGTCTGTGAGTCCATAATCTAGTGGGAATAGTTCCTGAATTGTTTTTAGTGACAACCTTCTATATATCCTTTACACTACCAGTAAAATGAGGGCACTTGGAGTAATGTTCCTGGAATTTCCAGCTCTTCTTCTGATCTAATTTAAGAGCAAACACATTTTTGTTAAAACTAAGGTCATCAGAGTGCAGAGATATTTGCACTTTATATTAACAAAAAAGAAGACAGAAATTAGTGTTTAGCACTTCCGCTTAGCAGCACTAGCGTCGCCAGTTTGAATCCAGACCACGACACTACCTGCCTGGAGTTTGCATGATCTCACTGTACCTAGGTGGGTTTTCTCCGGGCACTTGGGTTTCCTTCCACACTCCAAAGACATGCTGGTAGGTTAATTGGATCCTGTCTAAATTGGCCCTAATATGTGAACCTGAGTTAGGAACCTAAGATTGTAAGCTCCTTGAGGGCAGGGACTGATGTGAATATGCAATATAAATGTGAAGTGCTGTATAAATTGACAGTGCTATACAGTATAAGTACCTGTAATAAATAAACTAGAAAAAAAATTCTCAGTTGGAGTAAATAATAACAAAAAGTTGTCTGGATTCAGCTGATAAAAGAATAGCATCAAATTCAGTATCCCAATAATTACACCCCTCCTAAAAAGCTGAATCTAGTAGTTACTTATTATTGGTGACAATGAGGGAAACATTTTTCCCTTCTGGAGTTTGGCATTTGGGTTTTTCTAAAGTGTATATTCACTTGACAATCTTAATTATAACCAGAATATAGCTACAATTTTGGTCTGAAATAGAGTCAACAAGCACCAGACTTCAGCTTTCTTGCAGACTGCTTGAGAGTAGAACCAATTTCTAACCCAAGACCTTTTCAATTTGGTCTTTCGTTACTTTTAAGAGGAGTCCTCACAAAACAGCAAAATCAACTCTGAGAGTGGTGAGATAAGACCAAATCCTAACTCCTTTAATTACATTATTCACCTCCTGTACTCTTAAAGTTATAAATGTAAATTTCATCATAGCACATTTCCTGTTGCAATATTTGACACATAACAGGGTTTTGAAAGAAAAGAACAGGAATAGATTAAATACCTAAGATGCGTAAGAAGAAAGTATAAATAATATGGATGACAATCTGAAAAATGAAAATCATTTCACAAACTTCTACAGTAAATGGTAAGCCACTCATCATAATATAGCATGTTTGGCTCAATACAAATATCAATTTGGATAGCATGTTTATTATTAGCCTGCACTAATAACTACGTTGTATATTTTTTTTTAACTCACAAATGATATTATATAATATATTTGGCCTTTAGGTCTCTGTAAATATTCACAGGATTACTGATTATATTATCTGGTATTTGGTACTCTTTAAAGGTAAAGCTTTTATGTAGACCAACAATGTACTCCTAGGGAATACAGTCAAATAACCTACTGTTATAGATTCCACATTGTTGGACTGGGCTGGTGTTAGTGTTTTCATTATTTTAATGTAATAATTATAATAGTAATAATTGGCAATTTAACTGTTATTGGTTATATTTAGTATTACTTTTTTTTTTTTTTTTTTTTTTTTACATATTTTGCTTGTGTGCTGCCTGTATATGAGGGGTTACAACTGAAATTTAAGCCATAGTAATACATTTTTGTTATAGTGACAGCAAAAAAACATGGGTCAATATCAAGCTGCAAAGGAATCTTGGTCTCTCATAGGTCCAGTAGTTCAGAAATTCTTTTTTTTTTTTTTTAAGAAATTCTCACATATTTAACCACTTTCCCACTGAGCGCTTATACTCCCTTCCTAACCAGGCCAATTTTCAGCTTTCAGTGCTCTTACATTTCGAATGACAATTACTAAGTCATGCAACACTGTACTCATATGAAATGTTTGTCCTCTTTTTCACACAAATAGAGCTTTCTTTTAGTGATATTTAATCCCCACTGGGTTTTTTATTTTTTGCGCTATGAATTAAAAAAAAGACAATTTAATAATTAAAACATGAAATGAATTATAAACATGATTAAAATGGAATCAGATAAAAAACAGTATGTATCCTTATACATCTCCATTATCCATATACAAAACACACTGTTTTGTAACCACCAATTAATGTAACGTGTTCACCTAGGTCGAACTAAATACAAAAATATGGCATATGCATACTTGCAACTACACCCCAAAACACATTATACTACTACTCCTGAGTATGGCAATACCTATTACACGTTTGAAGGCCCTGGAGCACCAGGACAATGCAAAGCCCAACATCTTTGAAAGCAAACACCCTGACACATATTCTTGGAGGCATAATGAGTCTTTTGAACATGTTACTAATTTTCCACAAGTTTTTGGAAAACGTGGAAAGAAAATGAAAATGCATTTTTTATTTACACAAAGTTGTCAATTTATAATATATTTCTAACACATAGCATAAACATAGCAAAAATGACACACCAAAATACATTCTGCTACTACTCCTGAGTATGGCTATGCCCCATGTGTAAGACTTTTTCACAGCCTGGCCACATACAGAGGGCCAACATGCAGAGAGCACTGTCAGGATTAGCACTGATGTGGCATGGATGAGACACAGATGAGCACTGATGTGGCATAGATGTAGCACGGATGAGCACTGATGTGGAATGGATGAGTATTGATGTGGCATGGATGGGTACGGATGAGCATGGATGTGGCATGGATGGCCATGTATGAGGCAGGGATGAGGCACAGATGGGCATGTATGAGGCATTGATGGCCAATGTATGAGGCGAGGATGTGCACGGACGAGGCATGGATGGGCAAAGATGAGCCATAGATGGGCAGGGATGGGGCATGGATGAGGTATGGATGGCCACATATGAGGTACTGTTGGGCATGTATGAGGCACAGAGGGGCATGTATGAGGCACAGATGAAGCACAGTATGGAGCATGGATGAGGTTCATTGATGAGGCGCGGATGAGTCACGGATGGGCACGGGTGAGGCACGAATGGGCATGTAGGAGGCAGGAATAAGGCACATATGGGGATCTATGGGCATGTATGAGGCACGGATTGGCATGGATGGGCATGAATGAGGCATGTATGGGCATTGATGGGCATGTATAAGGCACAGAGATGTGGCATGGATGGGCATGTATGAGGCATGGATGAGGCACGGATGGGGCATGAATGGGCACTGATCAGAGTTGTGGGCACTTCACATCCAGCCCACTTGCACTGCTGCACCAGCACAGGATGGAGGATGGATGAGGTTCATTGATGAGGCATGGATGAGTCACGGATGGGCATGGATGAGGCACGGATGGGCATGTATGAGGCACATATTGGCATGGATGGGCATGTATGAGGCACAGATTGGCATGTATGGGCATTGATGGGCATGTATGAGGCACAGATGTGGCATGGATGGGCATGTATGAGGCACGAATGGGCATGTATAAGGCATGGATGGGCATTTATGAGGCACGGACGGGCATGTATAAGGCATGGCTTGGCATGTATGAGGCATGGATGGGCATGTATAGGGCATGGATGAGGCATGGCTTGGCATGTATGGGCATGGATGGGCATATATGAGGCATGAATGAGGCACGGATGGGCATTGATGGGCATGTATGAGGCACATATGGGGCATGGATGGCATGTATGAGGCATGGATGGGCATGTATAAGGCATGGGTGGGCATGTATGAGGCACGGATGGGCATGTATGAGTCACGGATGGGCATGTATCAGGCACGGATGAGGCATAAATGGGCATGTATGAGGCACGGAAGGACATGGATGGGTATGTATGAGGCATGGATGAGGCACGGATGAGGCATGAATGGGCACTGATCAGCGCTGTGGGCACTTCACATCCAGCCCACTCGCACTGCTGTACCGATCGCGTGTGAGGAGAGGAGAGAGCTGGACCGGACATGCACCTGTTGAACTAGGAGGCTGGAGGACTTCTGAGTTACTACTTGGAGACAATGGAGAGGCAGGAGAGGCAACAGAGTTGATATGTAAAGTGACTGCAAGTGTGTATATACACATCTCAAGTGCCTTCACTTCAGCAGCTTTTTATTTTTCTTCAAGTGCCAGGATCTCTTTAAAGCCTAATCCCTCAGCAACAGATACTCATCTTTCTTTTACTCCACTTGTAATAAAGAACATATCAGTTACTTTTGGGTATGACGTAACATGTAATTCACTCCATTCGACAGTGCTTGTGCATGGTGATTGGCCCAGTGTTGTCACACAGGTGCAGGGAGTCAGTCAGCCCAGTGTGACTGGAAATCAATAAATCCATCTAGAGTTTGCAAAAGGCTGTAAGAAATACTACATATTTTCATATACAGTACATATATATATATATATATATATATATATATATAATATATATATATATCCCTATAATGATTTTTTGGAAAGAGGGAATCAAACATTTTGTAGCTGCATCTGCAATTTTCCTATGATCCGATAAACTTTTCATAGCTGTAGACATTTAGAACAGATCATTATGTGGCCCAGACCTTTGCCATGTTTCTTTTTTTAACTGTCAAAACTATGGTCTTTGTTCTTCGTACTTTCTTACTTTTTTCTTTGCTCTCATGCCCTGGCTGTTGGTGTCAGCAGATGATACAGGGAGTTCATTGCTTTAGAGAAAAAAAGTATCCATAGTAGTCAAGCTTATTCTGAATGTAAATGCATCTGTTCCAATTTTTTTACAATTCAAATTCTGAACTTTAATTGCATTTTTTTGCGTTATGTCTATGTAGAGTATTCTTCCTCTTTTCTCCAAAGAATTGGATTGTTACAGAAATATTCTGTTTTCAAGACACTGCAAGCAGTGTAGCCTGTTTCAGCATTGTATCAGTAAAGGTCAGTTGTATTTTGCAACAAATACAGAAGTAGAATACACAAAGTATAGTGTACCATCTGCACATTATTTGATATTTAACAAGCTTTCGTTATTGTACTACATGTACGACTCATTATTATAATCCCTGCCGTGCAAGAGAAATTGTAACTATTGGGTAGTAAGTAATAGCTGAGAGCTATTAAGTGCAACCGAGTTTGTTTTTCTTTTTTCTTCTATTCTTATTTTTGTTTTTAACTAAATATATATTTAACTATATATAATTCCCCACAAGATGATAGCAAAAAAAAAAAAACACAAAGCCTCTCACGGTGCTAGCAAACCATTTATGCAGGATTGCAAAGATGATGTTATAAAAAGTATTGACCAATAGTCTGACCTTAGAATTACCACCTTGAGTAAGCAGCAGGGTCAAGTCCAAGTGTGGTAAGGTTTTTTTTTTTTTTCTTCTAGTCTCTGTTTACCCTAGAGTCAGCAACAATTCTAGAAAAACACTCTACTTCTACTTGGACTATGGTTCAAGGATAAGAAAAAGACATAGACAGAATGATTCTGTCATGTAGAATAACAGATAGTGGACCCTCTATGCTATAGGCACATTGGAGAAAGTGTGAGCCTTTAAAATGGTTGAGGAACAGAGTCTAAGTACATACCTCCAGAACTTTAGCAGAGCACCCTGCAAGGGGTGAAGGAATTTACTAGAGGGTATACCAGGTTGCAGCCTGCAGTCACACCTGTGCATATGGCAGCTTACCTAGTGTTGAAACCAGAGCATTGTACAAAGTCGACAGAAAAAAAGGACAGGCCAGGGAAGGCAGTGCACAAGCATACTCAAGTACAAGTGCAAGATGGTAATTAGAGATGTATGAATGCAGAACCATAGGAGCCTTGGGCTAGGACATATTGCTCAGACAATGGGTGTTGGTCTGAGAAAAGCTAAATAGTGAAGTTGATTGGTAGGCTGGGAGGGGGCTGGCTGTGTATTTGCTTTATTATTCAGTGGAATCAGGCAAAACCCATAAATCCCTGTCCTGAGGATCAGAGTAGTATGCTATCATAAAACAAGAGAGATCACATGGTGATAGACCTACACAGATTTGCAGATCAGATTTGTTGTTGATCTGCGACACATCCTAACCACTCCCTCTCTCAAATAATATGTAGCAATCTGGGGGTGGGGGGTCAGACGGAGACATTGTGTTGCAGCTAAGTGGTTTTAGACTCTCTACTGTTTGGCTGAGACCAGAAAGTCTGCCAGGACAGTTCTAACATACCTTGGATTCATTGGTTTGTCTGCAGATAGTTTAACTAAGCTTACCATTATTAGGATCTTAGCCAGCAGCCAATAAAGTCAAAATAGTTTTACTCTATATGGGTAGTAAAATATCATTTTTTAAATGAATAATTCCCAGCCAATCTTTATTCAATAACTCCACTGCAAAGAATAAATTATTTCCAACCACCTAACATTACCACTTGACTCAGAGTTAGACAGTTGTTAATGAAGCAATTGTCCCCATTGGAAAAAAAATCCTCAATTAATGTTCTGATAACAATTTTCACTTTCTTTCTCACTTTGAGCCCCAGCGACAATAATCAGTAGGACAAATTGAGACAGTGAATCTGGCTAACAGGGACACAGATAGCAATGAAAACCTGACTGTGTTTCTAACCCCTCACCACTATCCCTCTATTATTTTTTAATTTTGGAGCTGTTTTTGGCACCATAGATTATATTTATGAAATCCTCATAGCCACATATTTACAGCAAAATATGATCAAAGTCTTCTGACTAAAACAATTCATCTGCATTTTTTTGTGACACAGTGGAGAGGTAAAGCTGAAAGTAAAGGTTCACTTTTAAGTCAAAAAAGCATTTTTAAAGAAAAAAAATGATTTGTGTGTAAAATTACAACTGTAACAGTAATATATGAATAAGTTATGCTTGCATTATAATAATTAGCATGACAGTGTGATCCTCATAGGTGTGCAATCAAAGAAATTATGAATGGCTTGCATATAATTGTTTAAATGTTTTTGATGCTCATACAGTAAGTGAAGACGTTATTTATTTTTTTATAGTTTTTTTACTGATGTATTTAATTGTTGTTTAATAATGTTATCATTTCATTTTGTTGACAACAAAAGTTTACTTACAATGGTGTTCTACTGCTCACAACTATCAGTAAGCAATGGATCACTATCATAAGTGATCTGTTGCTGCAGAAAGTGGTAGGACAGAACTATATCAGTTCTGTTATGCATAAAGATGGCTACCAAAGCTTGTTCAAAATGCCAGTGACAACAGAGGTATATGACCTTAAGATGTGCATTATATATTCTAGAGTCCTTCACCACTTGGCATGTACCTCAACATTTTAATTGATGGGACCCACTATGAGTTTCACAGTCAAGGTCTGTTCTGTGCAGCATAACTTTTGACAACTTGTGCTTGCTAAAATTACACACTTTAGAAGTATGCTGTTAGTGTAATGATAATTATATAAGTAAGGAGGGACAACACCCTTGAATATTTCCTCTCTAGCATTGTTTTTTCATATCTTTCCTGCCTTTTCATGGTTTTTATTTGTGTGGATCTACCAGAAACTTCAGAAAGTT
Source organism: Lithobates sylvaticus (assembly GCA_028564925.1). Lineage (NCBI taxonomy): Eukaryota > Metazoa > Chordata > Amphibia > Anura > Ranidae > Lithobates > Lithobates sylvaticus. The sequence continues at coordinate 523,560,342 of CM053029.1, forward strand.
TAGTAACAGGTTTTAATAAAGAAAAGTTAGTTTCGAAGCAAGGGTATAATATATCAATTTAAACATTTATAAGCTAAAAAAAATTAACACCAGGTAGACTTTGTCCCTGGCAGAGAAGCCTGGGACAACACCATCAAGGCCCTCAACCTACATCACTGGCTCACCTCTTCCAAGCACAAAGGCTTTTTCCTGTCAATGGATGCGGAGAAGGCCTTCGACAGAGTGGCCTGGGACTATATGGACTCAGTATTAGAAGCTTTGGGTTTAGGACCCAGAATGAGGGCCTATATTGGTGCCCTATACACGAACCCACGCGCGAGTCCGGGTCAATGGCCACCTGTCGGAGGCCTTCCCCATCCACAATGGCACCAGACAGGGGTGCCCACTTTCCCCGATCCTATACATCCTCACGCTGGAACCTCTTCTCCGTTGCATCGGGGGAAAATCCCAACATACAGGGCATTAGAATACACCAAAAAGAATATAAGCTCTCTACTTTCGCAGATGATATCTTGCTCTTTCTCTCCTCCCCCTTGACATCCTTACCTAACTTGATGCAAGTCCTAGAACAATTCAGAACGATTTCACACCTAAAAATTAATTATTCTAAATCCTTTGCCCTGAACATCTCACTACCCTCATCGTTAGTTAACCTATGCCAAGAGAACTTCCCCTTCCGTTGGAAGACGGAGGACATTACCTATTTAGGTATTCGGCTTCCGAGCAAATTGACAGACCTTTATGACAAAAACGTCCTAACTGAGCTGAAAGCTATACAGCAAGATATTCTGCGATGGGACACCCCCACGATTTCTTGGTTTGGACGCGCTTCCATCTTGAAAATGACAGTGCTTCCCCGCATGCTATATAAATTACAGACAATTCCGATCTCTCTACCAACCTCCTTTTTCGGGACGTATAAGCGACTATGCAGGAAATTTATGTGGGGATCCAAAGCACCGAGAATCAGCTAGGCGAAACTAGTGCTCCCGAAATTAGATGGAGGCATTGACATACAGCGATATTACTGGGCCACACATCTATCATGAGTAGTAGACTGGCGGGTACATTGTAGATGCAAAGGGTGGGTACCCCTGGAAAATCTGATCGTGGATGTTGACCTTGGGAATGTCCCCTGGTTCTCCAAGAAACACTGTACATCCAACGTTCAAGCCCACCCCCTGGTAGGGGCGACTCTTTTAGCCTACGAGAAGGCCAGTAGAATACATGCAGTTTCAGCTACGGAATGTAGACTAACTCCCATTAGAGGGAATCCAGACTTCGGGCCGGGACTAGAAGGATCCTACCTTAACAAGGAATGGCCACATAAAGAAATGCAAGCCAAACATTTTTTTTGCGGGGACAGGTTCCTTAAGCAGAAAGAGCTAGCGACGATATCACTGACCAAATCTTTCCCCTTCTTTGCATACTTCCAGATAAAACATTTTTTAGATAATCCAAAGACAAGAGACCGCTTTACAAAACCACCTACGCTGTTCGAGTCGTTGTGTTCTGACCCATCCCCCCAGAGGCATGTGATTTTGATGTTATAGCATCATTGTTCAAAGAACCTTTTGCTTCTATACAGGCGGAACATGCCTCTTGGGAGACTCGGTTAGGCAGACCGATTGAAAAGAAAAACTGGGAACGGGTCAACTAGTATATTCATAAAGGATCATTAAATGTAAACATACAGGAAAATGGATCCAAGATTAGAACACAGTGGTACAAGACACCAGACATTATTCACATAATATTTCCAACTGTGTCAGATCGGTGCTGGAGATGCGGTCAGGACCGGGGTACTTTCCTACACGTGTGGTGGGAGTGAACACTGATCCAGCCATATTGGCGCAGAATACATGATGTGACGACTGCAGTCTCTTCGCTCCCCCTAGAGTTTTTACCAGCACAGTATCTCCTCCATCTCTCCAAAATCTCCAGGAAAAGGTACCACAAATCAGTAGCGATTCATATGATTAATGCAGCCAGACTATGTATACCTTGTTCACTGAAGAGCTGCAGTGCCACCATCTATGAAAGAATGGGTGACACGTATCAATCGCATTGCAGCTATAGAAGAGTTAAGACACACTGCACAGGATATAATCTCCAGCTTCTCCATTACCTGGGATGACTGGTTCAAATTTCAAGAATCTGTAGAATACCAAGACATACTACGGAATTCTAGCTGACTGGACCTGTTTAATAAAAGCCAATCTGACTGATGATCAGTCCAAAGTTCCATAAGTTAGTCAGCACTTCCACAACAAACAGACGGAGAGGGTAGTTGGTGTAACGATATCACGTAATGGACATGAAACGCTGTGGCTGGTTGCCATGTTGGAATTCAGCCATGACAGCTTTTCTGTAACATTACAGAAAATTCTGAACTCCCTCCTACCTCCTCCCTCTCCTTGTTTTAGGAATTCAAAGCTTTTAAAAGTTCAAAAGGAACAAAAGGTTATCTCAGCAGAGGAAGCAGACCCTGGCTGGGTCAGTGAACACAGCTCATGTCTCCTGGCAGGATATCAGGCCTGTCGTAAAACTGTCGCCCTCCCCATTCAGAGAACCAACAGACCTCGGTCGTAAATACCTAACCGTGCAGACAGTCAGTTTGTTCATGAAATTACAGCATGTTTCATAACTTCCAAAGTAATAACAGCATAGCCATAATGTGGACATATTTAGTTTCCTCAGATAAATTGGAACATTTCAAGTCCAGACACCCCTATGTCAGGTCATATGGGAAGCCACTGGGACCCCTTATTCCTCCTAGGTAACCCCAAACTCGGAAACCTGTCATGTGTGTACTCATTTTGAAGCAAATATCACGCTGATCACTAAAATGAATACATGCAGTCTATAAACAGTAGAGAGGCAGAGATATGAATATGTATCACAAAGTGTACCTGGGAGAGGGTCATGAGAGTAGACACCTCCCAGCAACCAACCCCTAAACAAGATGACCAGACGATTGGTCACTGGTCGCTGTCAACACCCCCTTTGATTTGACAGAAAAGAGGAGAGGCCAAGACAATGAAGACAGTTCTCTCCTATTACCATCCAAGCAGGAAGATCTGCCAAGTTTGAGAACCGATTACCTTTGCTTATCGATCGAACTCTGATCAACCCTCAGCACATTAATTGCAAGTATCCTTTCTTCCCAATTCTACCTTATCTCTTTGTGGCTGTATATTGTCTTTATATTTTGAAACATCCTTTTTCTGTAAATGTTTTATTTGCATCAACTTTGACCTTTTCATAATAAACCCTTATGTTGAAAAGTGTTAACCTTGTCTCTAAAGCTCTTAATGCAAGCTATAAACGAACCTGCCTCTTAGAAGAGCGCTACTGTTGTAGAATAAGGCTTCTGAGCAGACCTGTCTGTGGTGGCAGTGTGTGTTGTAGACGCTTATTCTAAAATTATAATTGGTATTGCTAAAATTACGAGTCCCCCCGGCTCGGTCTTCTAAAACGGGGGTGGTGGCAGTTAAAGGGTTAATTGTGTAATTAGCCCAGTGACAATCGCTCTCAGGCTGCTTGCACATAGATTGTGGTCCCGCAAGCTGGAAAATCTTTGTGCTGGGCGCTGCTGAGAGTGGCATTGTTACGTAAGTGACAGCGTGGTGTAAGGTTGGCCGGTCCTTCCTCGCAAGTTAGCGAGGAGGGCAGGGATCTGACACCCGCGTTCGTCACAGTTGGTGGCACCCCCACCCCCTCTTCAGGAATATGCCTACGAGACTAACTCTTCCTCAGCCCCCCCCCCTTTTTTTTTTCTGTGATTCTTCCTCTCTTTTCCCTTACAAAGATAGACATGGGAAGCAAAACAAAAGCTCTGTGTTAGGGAAGCAAAGGCTCTGACTTACCATTTGCATAAAGGATCCGGAAGCATTCGCTCACACCCACATTGACAGGATCCTTCACTGATAACCTGAGGTACGTCTCCTCTGACTCATGAGGAGATGTTGTTTGATCTGTATGGGAACCTTAGGGGGCCTGTCATAAATGCTTAAAAAAATTAACACAAAACCATAATGGTTTCTCTTTAAATGTAACAATGAGGATGTAGGGAACATGGCAAAAGCTATCTGCAACATATGCCAAACGCAACAGTCTGCAAAAACTGCTGACAGGTATGATTAAAAAATCGTCTTCTAAGGCTTCATTTATCAAAGATTTCAACTCCACTTTAAAACCATCCAACGTGTCTTTAGTTAATTTCCTGTAAGCATTACTGTCTGACAAAAGTCTATGGGCTTCCTTAGGTAGGCTGGTCTGTCCTGTGTTACATCCCTTATCTGAAGCCTTAAAATTTAATTATTTTTACCGGTGAGACTTTTTTGGGCCTGCAATTCCTGTGTGCTAAGATTAATATATTGGGTATAACTTTTATGAGCCTTATATTTGAAAATGTAACTGCGCTGATCCAAAAAGTGCTAGTGCAATGTTACCACTGATACGGTGTCTATACCTTTATATGCCAGCCTTAACAGTAAAAAAAAACTATAAACTATAAAGTGCAACGTGTCAATAGGTCAATATAAGGTGCAAATTATAAAGTGCAAAATATCACAACCCTAGAACATAGTTATTTACAGTCCACTTCCGTTTATCATATACATTCAATATACATATAGTGCTTCAACTGCTCTATAACAAGGGCTTTTCAACACTTCGTGTGCCACCACCACCTTCTGAAATGGGCACTTACCAGAGCCTAGAAAAAGTTTTGCCTTTGGTTCATATTGGGATAACCACTCCAATTTCCTGGAATTCCTTCAACTAGTTTACCACTAGATGCTCCTCATATCTCCATACCAGTCTTGGTATCTCATTATGAGATACCAAGACTGGCATGGAGATATGAGGAGCATTTAGTGGTAAACTTGATAAAGCCCTTGTTATAGAGCACGGATGAGAATTGGAGCACTATATGCACATTGAATGTATATTATAAACGGAAGTGGACTTTGGGGATTACTGTAAAATACCTATGTTCTAGGGTTGTGATATTTTGCACTTTATATTGACCTATTGACACGTTGTACTTTATAGTTTTTTACTGTCAAGACTGGCATATAAGGTATAGACTTTTTGGATCAGCTCAGTTACATTTTCAAATATATTTTTTTCCTAATCTATGGTATAGGACTTTTTAACTGCAGCAGATCAAATTTTAAATTCAATTTGTATTATTATTATTTTTGATGAATTTTTGCGCCATTTATGATCCTTATGCCGGCACATATCAAGAAACTCAGCATATACTACATAGTAAAAAGACTCAAGAAACAACCCTTTCACATGTTTAGGATTAAAGACTGATTTCGGTCTGTAAGGGGTATGACAAATTGGCAGCGTATGGCTGGTGAAAACCAGATTCCAATTTTTATGTTCATTCAATAACTCCTGTGACAACAGGCAGGTAAAATCGCCTGGTTGTATTCAGGATGGCAGGTATGTCTGTCCTAGATTCAGGCTCTATGCTTAGAGAGGGTGCTCCATCCTGGAACCAGTTCTGTGTCTGTATAGACTAGGGAGTGTGATACCTGTCCTGTGCGCTGAGACAAAGCCTGTGTGGCCAACCTCAAAAGCAGGGAGATAAGTGCTGGGGGCAGCATAAGGCTGCACCTAGTTGACAGATAGGGAACCTGCATGTGTAGTAAGTGGCCAAGTTGGCAAGGATTTATTTTCATGTTTATTTTGGTTTTGCTGGTATTTGTCTATTGTATATAGTGTAAATAAACCGCACCTCATTTTGTGCAGTGAACTCATCCAGAGGGTCACACACACCCGCTGCCGAGCTAACCCCCTCACAGTTGATGGAGGAAGCCAGGGGCAGTTTTCTTTTAATAAAGGCCAGCATGGAAGAATTGCTGAGACAGATTGTTGTGGCAAATGCCAATCAACAACAAAGCAAACCTCAAGAAAAGGCGTGCAAATGAAGTTCAGTGGAGTCTGGAAGCTTAGCAGCAAGCTCACCAGCATAGTCTGGAAGCTCAGCAACAAGCCCAGCAGCAATTTGAGGCTTGCTTCATAGACCTGTTGCAGAAGCAAAAACTCCAACAACAAGGGGAGACATTAATGCAGCAACGTCCGCAGACCAGTGAGGCAAGTGGTTCCAATAATACTGCATCATTTTGTGTGAGCCGTTTACTGGCAACAATGACTGGAGAGGATGATAATGAGGTGTTTTTGATCACATTCGAAAGGACTGCTGAAAGGGAAAGGTGGCCTGAGGAGCAGTGGGCTGGACTGGTGGCCCCACTATTATTGGGTGAATCGCAGAAAGCTTATTATGACCTAGAGCCTGATCAAGCAAAAGACTATGTTGTGCTAAAAACAGAAATATTGGCATGCCTGGTTGTCACCCTGGCTGTCCAGGCTCAGCGTGTGCATAACTGGACTTTCCGGCTTGGAAAACCCCCCATGTCTCAAATGTATGATCTCATTCACCTGAAGTGGCTACAGCCAGAGACTTTGACCGCACCAAAGATTGTGGAATGTGTTGTTATGGATTGGTTCCTGAGATCTCTTCCTACTGCCATCCAAAAGTGGGTAAGCCATGGAGACCCAGGAACGGCCGACAAGCTTGTGGTTCTGGTTAAGAGGTACTTAGCTACAGAGAACCGGACCTCCTCTCCCAGGGACTCAAAGACTTTCCACCCTAAGACCAGACCATCCCCAGCGGCAGGTAAGATGATACCAAGGGGTGAGGTGGAGAGAATGAGAGGGCGGTAATTCTACCTATCTGGTGAGAGCAGCCTGGGAAGTCAAGGCCACAAGAGGCAGCAAAAAAGATTATTTGCTACATCTGCCAGCAACATATTGTTCAGTTGTGGATGAACCTATGCAATGTGACTTTCTTAGGGACAGACCTCAGTCACTGTTTCCATGCACTGCCACTCTGGAAACTGAGAAACATTTATGCAAAATGTATATTCATGGTAGAAATGTTGGTGTGTTGCTGGATTCAGGTAGCCTGGTAACATTTATAAAAGCTGAATTAGTTACTTAAGAGATCTCTGGGAATAACAAGGTGGCTGTTATTTGTGTGCATGGGGACACCCGAGAGTATCCTGTGGCTACAGTGTTTTTTGAGACCCCCAAAGGAAACCTCATCAGGTGGGGTTAGTGTCTCACTTACCACATGATGCCATGTGGCGAGGGATTTTCCAAAATTATGGGAACTCTGGGATTGTCCTGATCCCCCACTGTTGCTCTTATAGACCAGGAAGGTGGATCACAGATATCCTCTGAGTGGTGAGGACTCTCCAGAATTTCCCTTGTCGGTGTTGGCAGGAGAGACTCAGGAAACTGAGGAGGAGCCAACATCCTCAGACGAAAGCATGCTGTCTGTTGAGTTTTTGTAAGGAACTGCTTACGGACCAAGGTACACCCTTTATGTCCCAGGGTTATGAAAGTGCTATGCAAGTTGTTCAAAATGACACAATTGCGGACATCCGTGTATCATCCCCAAACAGAGGGGTTGGTTGAAAGTGAGTGAGGTGAACTAGAGGGTCAAACAACCAAGAAGGCATAAGCCAGAAGAGATATATCACAATACTCTGTTGAAAGCCTGGAGGGGTAGGGAATCCCTAGTCGCAGAGACTTTGTTGTCACCGGCTCAGTCTGATTGCTAGGTTCCTGAGGTTGGAATAGCAGTCACCTTGTCGAAACCCCAAAAACAGGAGGTTAAATAGTTTGTGCTCCGCAACAAAGAGGTTTCCTCTAAGGTGCCGGGACAAACATCTGGGGTAGAGCATGACATTATCACACCGCCGGGTGAAAGGGTGAAACTAAAACCCTATTGCATACCAGAGGCCCAAAAGGAGGCAATACGTGGGGAAGTACAAAGAATGCTTGAATTGGGTGTGATAGAGGAGTCCCAGAGTGAATGGTCCAGTTCCATTGTGTTAGTGCCCAAACTAAGCTGGCGATTTTGTTACGATTTTCGACAGCTGAACAAAGTTACAAAATTTGACACGTACCCCATGCCACATATAGATGAATTGATTGACCAGCTGGGAGCAGCCTGGTACATGACAACACTCAATCTGACCAAGGGGTATTGGCAGATTCCCTTAGCCAAGTCGGCAAAGGAGAAAACTACATTTGTAACCCCAGATGGGGCATTCCAGTATAGAAGAATGTCTTTTGGGTTACAGAATGCAACATTTCAGTGGAAAATGGACAAGAGTCTGCGGCTCCATCAGAAGTATGCTGCAGCTTACCTGGACAATTTGATTATCCATAGCACAGATTGGCCCTCACATCTGCCAAAAGTGCAAGCAGTCTTAGACTCTATACTGGAAGCTGGGTATTACGGCCAATCTAAAGAAGTGTACCATTGGACAGGAAGAGGCCAGATATCACGCTTCGTTAACGTGGATGGCCCAAAATAAGGAGACCAATAGAAGAGCGAATAGGTGGTTCCTGGCCCTACACAAATTCCACTTTACTGTAAAGCATCGCCCTGTGGTTCAGATGGGGAATGTGGATGCTTTATCCCGGGTTCATGCGGGCCTGACTACTGGTGTTCCAACCCCAAGTTTGAAACAAGAGGGGGGTATGTGACAGCAGGCAGGTAAAATCTCCTGATTACATCCAGGATGGCAGGTACTGTATGCCTGTCCTAGTTTTAGGCTCTATGCAGATTTATTCCACTAGGGGGAGGTGCTGAGAGTTCTGCAGTGGTGAGGTAATGAGCCTAGCTGAAGTAAGTTGGATCATTAGGGCCTCTACAAAATGCTTAGAGAGGGTGCTCCATCCTGGAACTAGTTCTATGTCTGTGTAGGCTGGGAAGCGTGATACCTGTCCTGTGCGATGAGACAAAGCCTGTGTGGCCAACCTCAAAAACAGTGAGATACGTGTTGGGGGCAGCATAATGCTGCACCTACAGTATCTCACAAAAATAAGTACACCCCTCACATTTTTGTAAATATTTTATTATATCTTTTCATGTGACAACACTGAAGAAATGATACTCTGCTACAATGTAAAGTAGTGAGTGTATAGCTTGTATAACAGTGTAAATTGTCTGTTCCCTCAAAATAACTCAACAAACAGCCATTAATGTCTAAACTGCTGTCAACAAATATGAGTACACTCTTAAGTGAAAATGTCCAAATTGGGCCCAAAAATTGGGCATGGAGTTCACTAGAGCTTCACAAGCTGCCACTGGAGTCCTCTTCCACTCCTCCATGGCAACATTACGGAGCTGGAGGATGTTGGATACTAGGGATGAGCAGAACACCCCCGGGTTCGGCTCGCACCAGAACCCGCGACCAGACCTAAAGTCCGTGCGAGCATTTAGAACCCTATTAGTTACAATGGATGCGAACGTTCAAAATCAAAAGTGCTAATTTTAAAGGCTAATATGCATGTTATTGTCATAAAAAGTGTTTGGGGACCTGGGCCCTGCCCCAGGGGACATGTATCAATGCAATTTTTTTTTTTTTAAAACGGCCGTTTTTTTTAGGAGCAGTGATTTTAATAATGCTTAAATTGAAACAATAAAAGTGTAATATTCCTTTAAATTTCGTACCTGGGGGGTGTCTATCGTATGCCTGTGAAGGGGCGCATGTTTGCTGTGGTTAGAACTGTCCCTGCAAAAAATGTCATTTTTGCAGGAAAAAAAGCTATTTAAAATCACTCGCGGCTAATGTATTGACGGCTCCCGTAACACAGAGAACAGTCATTCATTGAAAGCCATTCATAAAAAAAAAGTCATTGATAAAAAATAAATTAAAAAAAAAAAAAAAACGTGGGGGTCCCCCAAATTCAATAACCAGGCCCTTCAGGTCTGCTTTAGATATTAAGGGGGACCCTAGCCAAAAAAAAATGGCGTGGGGTCCCCCTCAAAATCCCTACCAGACCCTTGAGGTCTGGGATGGATTTTAAGGGGAACCCCAGCCAAAAAAATGGCGTGGGGTCCCCCTCAAAATCCATACCAGACCCTTATCCGAGCACGCAACCTGGCAGGCCGCAGGAAAAGAGGGGGGACGAGAGCGGCCCCCCCTCCCTTCTGAACCATACCAGGCCACATGCCTTCAACATTGGGAGGATGCTTTGGGGGTCTGAGACCCTCAAAGCACCTTGTCCCCATGTTGATGAGGACAAGGGCCTCTTCCCCACAACCCTGGCCATTGGTTGTGGGGGTCTGCGGGCGGGGGGCTTTAACAAGGGGACCCCCAGATCCCGGCCCCCCCCCCTGTGTGAAATGGTAAGGGGGTACAAAAGTACCCCTACCATTTCACCAAAAAAGTGTCAAGAATGGTAAAAATTACAGGAGACGGTCTTTGACAATTCTTTTATTAAAATCTTCTTTCTTCTGGTCTTCTTCCTTCTTCCTCTCTTCATCCTTCGGTTTCTTCATCTTCTCCTTCCGGCATCTTCTTCCATCTTCTTCTTCCATCATCTTCTTCCTCCGATCCGCTTCTTCTTGCTCTGGTCTTCTCGTCCGGCATCTTCTTCCACGGCGTCCGGGTCTCTTCTTGGGCCGCTCCGCGCAATGGAAGGCTCTCGCTGTGTGAGGCTTCGCTGCGTCTGACAGGTCTTTTATAACGGAGGGCGGGGCCACCTGGTGAACCCGCCCCCCTCTGACGTCATGGGGAAAGCCATAGGGAATTCCCCATGACGTCCCTGTGCGTCAGAGGGGGGCGGGGTTACCAGGTGGCCCCGCCCTCCGTTATAAAAGACCTGTCAGACGCAGCGAAGCCTCACACAGCAGGAGCCTCCCATTGCGCGGAGCGGCCCAGAAGAGACGCCGACGCCATGGAAAAAGATGCCGGACGAGAAGACCAGAGCAAGAAGAAGCGGATCGGAGGAAGAAGATGATGGAAGAAGAAGATGGAAGAAAATGCCGGAAGGAGAAGATGAAGAAACCAAAGGATGAAGAAAGGAAAAAGGAAGACCAGAAGAAAGAAGATTTTAATAAAGGAATTGTCAAAGACCGTCTCCTGTAATTTTTACCATTTTTGACACTTTTTTGGTGAAATGGGGGGGCCGGATCTGGGAGTCCCCTTGTTAAAGGGGGGTTCCAGATTCCGATAAGCCCCCCGCCCGCAGACCCCCACAACCAATGGCCAGGGTTGTGGGGAAGAGGCCCTTGTCCTCATCAACATGGGGACAAGGTGCTTTGGGGGTCTCAGACCCCCAAAGCATCCTCCCAATGTTGAGGGCATGTGGCCTGGTATGGTTCAAGAGGGAGCCGCTCTCGTACCCCCCTCTTCTCCTGCGGCCTGCCAGGTTGCGTGCTCGGATAAGGGTCTGGTATGGATTTTGAGGGGGACCCCACGCCATTTTTTTTTTGGCTGGGGTCCCCCACGCTTTTTTTTTTTTTTTTTTATCAATGACTTTTTTTTTTATGAATGGCTTTCAATGAATGACTGTTCTCTGTGTTACGGGAGCCATCAATACATTAGCCGTGAGTCATTTTAAATAGATATTTTTCTTGCAAAAATGACACTTTTTGCAGGGACAGTTCTAAGCACAGCAAACATGCCCCCCTTCACAGGCATAGACACTATAGACACCCCCCAGATGTGATACTGCAATGCTGTACTAACAGCATGCACACACAAATCCCCAGAATCATAGCACATAATATCAGCAGTCAGCAGCACATAACACTGACGCTGGAACACAACACAATATGTGAGGCCGCCGGCGCGGCGGCCTTTTATACTGTGGGGCGTGTACTAAACCCCCTGAGCTATAATTGGCCACAGGCATCCTGCCTGTGGCCAATTACTGCTCTCATCGCCGCTGGCTCTTTGATTGGCCAAGCATGCGGGTCACAGTGCATGCTTGGCCAATCATCAGCCAGCAATGCACTCCAACTGGCGCAGTGCATTGCAGGCCGCTCGCATAAAATTTGTGTGAGTTCTGGGCTCGCCGAGCGGGTGAACGCCTGATGTTCGATTCGAACATGGGTTTGAATCGAACACCGGGCCCATCCCTATTGGAGACCTTGCGCTCCTCTACTTTCCATTTGAGGATGCCTCACGGATGCTCAATAGGGTTTAGCTCTGAAGACATGCTTGGCCAGTCCATCACCTTTACCCCCAGCTTCTTTAGCAAGGCAGTGGTCGTCTTATGCCCTGCACACATGGTCGGAAATTTCGACGGAAAATGTCCGATCGGACCATGTCGTCGGAAAATCCGCCCGTGTGTGGGCTCCATCGGACTTTTTTCGTCGGAATTGCCGACGGAAAAAATTTGAGATCCTGCTCTAAAATTTTCCGACAACAAAATCTGATCAGACTTTTTCTGATCGTGTGTAGAGAATTCCGACGGACAAAGTGCTCAGATCAAATTACGAGACCAAAGCTATTGGCTACTAGCCTCTACGTAGTTCCGTCGTACGCAACGAATGTCACCACGTTCAGAATGATCGGATTTTCCAACAACTTTGTTCGACCGTGTGTATGCAACACCAGTGTCGGACAAAATCAGTCGGAAAAAATTTGTGTACGGGGGCTTAGAGGTGTGTTTGGGGTTGTTATGTTGGAATACTGCCCTGCAGCCCAGTCTCTAAGGGGAGGGGCTCATGCTCTGCTTCAGTATGTCACAGTACATGTTAGCATTCATGGTTCCCTCAATGAACTATAACTCCCCAGTGTCGGCAGCACTCATCCAGCCCAGACCATGACACTCCCACCACCATGCTTGACTGTAGGCAAGACACACTTGTCTGTGCACTCCTTACCTGGTTGCTGTCACACACACCATCAGAACTAAATACGTTTATCTTGGTCTCATCAGACCACAGGACATGGTTCCAGTAATCCATGTCCTTAGTCTGCTTGTCTTCAGCAAACTGTTTTCAGGCTTTCTTGTGCATCCTCTTTAGAAGAGGCTTCCTTCTGGGACGACAGCCATGCAGACCAATTTTCATGCAGTGTGCGGCGTATGGTCTGAGCATTGACAGGCTGACCTCCCACCCCTTCAATCTCTGCAGCAATGTTGGCAGCACTCATACGTCTTTTTCTCAAAGACGACCTCTGGATATGACGCTGAGCACATGCACTCAACTTCTTTGGTCGACCATGGCTAGGCCTGCTCTGAGTGGAACCTGTCCTGTTAAACCTCTGTATGGTCCTGGCCACTGTGCTGCAGCTCCATTTCAGTTTATAGCCTAGGCCATCTTTATGTAGAGCAACAATTCTTTTTTCAGTTCCTCAGAGTTCTTTGCCATGAGGTGCCATGTGCCCAGTGACCAGTATGAGAGAGTGAAAGCGATAACACCAAATTAAACATACCTGCTCCCCATTCACAACTGAGACCTTGAAACACTAACGAGTCACATGACACTGAGGAGGGAAAAGGGCTAATTGGCCCTTATTTGGACATTTTCACCTAGGGGTGTACTCACTTTTGTTGCCAGCAGTTTAGACATTAATGGCTGTGTGTTGAGTTGTTTTGAGGGGACACAGTAAATTTACACTGTTATACAAGCTGTACACTCTCTACTTTACATTGTAGCAAAGTGTAATTTTTTCAGTGTTGTCAAAAGATATAATAACATATTTACAAAAATGTAAGGGGTGTACGCACTTTTGTGAGATACTGTAGGTGATAGATAGGGGACCTGCATGTGTAGTAAGTGGGGTGGGATATAACCCCTGTCAGATTTTTTTTTCGCCATCTGTGTCCTATTGCAGAGATTTTCCTTCACTTCCTGTCCCATAACCAAACAGAAAGTGAGAGGAAATCCCAGAAAATTAAGGGAATTCCTTGGGGACCCCCAGGTTACCAGAAATTAGAAGATTCCCCCTCTATTACGTTTCCGGGGACAACCCAAAATTTGGGATTTTCTTTTACTTTCGCTCTAAATAATAATGGCAAACAGGACAAATAGAGAGGGTGAATCTCCTTAATGGGGCACAGACAACAATAAAAACTGACAAGTGTTCTAATCCCTCCTCACTCTATCCAAAACTAAAAAAAATGTTTTGCCTTTAGTTATACTTTTATACTAAGAATGCCTACAACTGTTAAGTCATCTTTTTCACATTATATTAAGGGGACAATTCTCCAAAGGATGGTATTACTAGATTGACTTTGTTGTGTTTTCATTATATTAAACCATACGGCTAAATTCCTGATTAATCAATTCATATTCCTAACAAAGTAAATGGGTTTGGTCCAGTGGTAGGGGACTTTTTTCAAGTACCATATTTTTACCATCTACCCAAGGTCCAGAAGCATAACTAGCAGTCTGTCTTTATAAGCATATCATTATTTTACAGCCACTAATCACTGCATTACCCACTTTCTTTCAAGATTCTACACACCTTATGGAGAATCTGATATACCTATTTCTGGCTCTCATTAGACATTATGCTTATACACGTCTATCTCCCATGAGATTTGCCTGCATGAAATAAATCATTTTCTCAGTTCCAGCATGGCTCCTAATTATAAACAGGCTGAATTTGTCTTGAAGTGTACCAGGTTTAGTTTTGAACACTACTACTTCTAATTTGATACATACAACAGACCGGCATAACTTTGGGAACACATTTAGTACCAAGCTACTCCAACTGGGCTTTTGAAGTTTTGCCACATTTTCAAAACCAATCCTTTTGCCAAAAATATAATCTTTTTTGGATCGTATATATATATATATATATAGATGACATTGTGATTATCTGGGACAGCCCCTTCCAACGTTAGTCCAGCTCGCTAATTATTGTAACAACAACCCATTTGGTCTAGCCTTTACACATACATATGCAATGCTACCTCCTTGATCTTTTTGGATATTGAAATAGGCTTTAGAGGGAACACCATTTCAAAAAGTAATTTAAATCCCATGGCAGGAAATTGTACCTGCATTTTACCAGCTGTCATCACTTCAGGTGGGTTCAAAATATACCTAAAAGGCAGTTTTATAGGTTTAGAAACAACTGAACCTTGCTGGAAGATAACATAGAGCAAAGTCAGGTTTTTTTAAGTACATTTTATTGGGTTTTACAAAAGAAAGTTACAGTACATACAGTTTGAATCATTGAAGTGAATACTTGAACATGATATACAATTATGACAGGAGCAAAAACATCAACTAATCCTAGTCCACAATCTATGACAATTTCCCTCACTCTCACAAATGCATAGCATGTCCCACATGTGTAGAATCCTTGTTGATTAAAACAATGAAATTATGGTTGTTGAGATGGGTCTATCACATTTCTGACAATTGCCCAAAAAATGGTGCATAAGGGAAGGCCAACAGAAGCCACACAGTAGAGACATAGGTAGTTGAGGGTTATCCTTTGCTGAGAGAAATTAAATAAAGTCTCTGTGAAGAAGTTTGAACTGTGACTCTCTACAAGTCTCACTGGCTGGAGCCCCAGTTGAAGTCTGTTCAAGACGAAACGCGTCGGGAGAACCTTGCAGATTACCAATACCAGTGCGTTTTCACATTTTCTGCTTTGCTTTTAATATTTTTACCGAAAATGTATTTTGGAAGCTGAACGCAAATTTTAAAGCAATAAATAGAGTCCTTGCGTGGACTTTTTTACACGATGAGGAGGCCCTCTCTGTTTTCTTTATCCACATACTCCTACCCGTTGTGATGATCCACGTGCTTTGGTGAGACCCCTTCCTTTGGTTCCTGTCGATCTATGGACGGTCGGTGAGTGACAACTGCTGAGGTGACTCCACTGCACGCATCCATTTTGTAGAGGCTTAGGCCTTACAAATTTCAAGCTCGTTTGACCCCTCACCACCGGTTAGTGGGTCCACCTGATGTGGTAAGCGTACCCAACCTACTTTCCATATTTCCTTGTTTACAACTGAATCCGATACCTAGAGGACCCAGTTTTCAAGCAATCTCTTGATACACCTATGCATGTTGTGGACACTACTATATGGCTTTAATGGCGTTTTGAATAGTTCTGAAGAGACATTTCATTTACAGTTTTACAGTTTTGCTATTTCGCCAGGTGTACTCTAAAGTCTTTTTCCACAAGTTCTGTCCACTTGATTCTAGACATCCTAGTTTTGTTTGGTTTAACCACATTCATGTTTTCAGTGTCTTGAATGATGCCATTATATGTTTAAATGTATAGACAGTTAATTTTATGTTGATACATTTACTATGAACCACCTTAACAGACACATATAATGTGCCTTTACCCATTGCTTACACATCAATTTTGTTTCGGTTTTCTGCACTGCCCTGTGAGTTAGCAATGACATCTACATTTGGTGATTTTGTTTGCCTCGATTGCTTGCCTAGAGTGTCCATTGTCTGATTTCATAGTGCATTTTCCGTGGACACCATTCGTGGGTCTACGAATAGTGCATATTACCTATCCATAATACTAGTCTTCAGTTGACCCTGTCCTACCTTGCTTATATGCACTAGATGATACTTGTTTCATATTGCTTTACACTGTACAAGTTTTTACATTGCTTCACATTGTACACGTTTTTCATGGTTCACCCTGTCCACTTTTTTATGTGCACCAGATGATACTTGTTTACATTGTACACGTTTTTCATGGCGTGCACAAAGGACTGACGTCCTTACCTTTTTTTGTTCACACTAATTTTTTGAACACTCAAACAGTGGTCTTGATTTCCATATACTTGCCCACTTAGAATGTTCTCACATCTTTGATCCTAGCGCCACACTTTTCTTATTTTCTATTTAATCCACAATTTGTCATATTGTTGTGTCGGCAGCTTTAAGCTTTGCAGGATAGCGCAGCTATTCACCCACACCATCTATAGATACAGAAGAAGATGAGAGAAGTTATGTGAAATATACACTGAAGGGTCGGTATACACCGATCAGCCATAACATTATGACCAGACCACTGACAGGTAAAGGGAATATCTCGTTACAATGGCATCTGAAAATTGGTGGCATATATTAGGCAGCAAGTGAACATGTTGTCCATGAAGTTGATGTGGTGAAAGCAGAAAATAAATGGGCATTGCAGTTTGTTGTGTATGGGGCTGTGAAGCCCAAAGTGACCCATGTCCACAGCCAAAAGTTTCTACAATGGTCACATGAACTGGACTAGACATGTGCAAAATAGAAAAATTAGTTTAGTTTAGTTTCATTTCTGTTCGTTTCCGTTGATTCGTAACGATTCGTAATTTCGTAAGTCATGGGTGTTCATATTTGGACTCGTTCGTATTTTCGTAAGAGTTATTTTTTCGTTGATTTGTATTTCCGTTAGTCTAATTTTCGTTGATTCTAAATTCGTATTTTCGTAGATTTAATTACATTCGTACTTTCGTGAGATTGACTGCCTCATTTATTCGTACTTTTGTAACATTATTTTTTGTAGATTCGTAATCGGAGCATAATTCATAATTTTACGTAATGTGTATGCTATTTATATGTTTAAGAAACAAAGAATTTCTCTCTCACAAGTCAGAACTTAAAGTGGTGGGACACCCTGAAAATAAAAACTTGGGAGAAAGTTAGTAACAATTTAATTTTTTTTTTACTTACCAGAAATGGCTGTTGCTAGGCAGATCGTCCTAATCTGCCTCCTCCAGCGCCGCGGTGATCTTCTCTTCTTCCGTCTTCAGGTGAATGGGGCGCGGTGTGTTGTGGGAACTGTGTCCCACAACACACCGCGTTCCCCATTCACAAATACGACTCGCGCATGCGCAGTTGGCCGCGCGCCGACTCGCGCATGCGCAGTTGGCCGCGCGCCGACTCGCGCATGCGCAGTTGGCCGCGCGCCGACTCGCGCATGCGCAGTTGGCCGCGCGCCGACTCGCGCATGCGCAGTTGGCCGCGCGCCGACTCGCGCATGCGCAGTAGGAAACGAGAAGCCGTTTCCCTTACTCAGGATTGCGGCGCTGGATCCGGATAGCCGAGGGACATCTCGGCCTCCACCAACGACATCGCGGGCGCCCTGGGAGGGTAAGTGTACTTTTTAAAAGTCAGCAGCGACTTTTTTTTTAGCTGCTGACTTTTAAAAAAAAATTTTTTTTTAGATGAAACCCCGCTTTAACTCAAAAATCCACCAAAACAGTGCCTCTGACCCAACCACACCCTATCTGGACTCTGGATGGAATATTTCAGAATCAGAACTAACATTCGTTCTTTCGAATTCTCGATCAGTAGAATTTTCGTTATTTCGTATTTTCGTTGTTTTGATTTCCTTTTTTCAGAATATTCGTAAATTTCGATTTTTCGTTAATTTTTATATTTTTTTTGTTATTTTGAATCTTTGTTCAGTATTTTTGTTGTTTCTGTTTTTGTTTTTTTGGATTTTCATTCTTTCGTAGTTTCGTTGTTTCTAATTTAATTATTTCGTATTTTCATTGTTTTTCATATTCGTTCTTTTCGATAGTTCTTTTTTCGTTAGAATTTTTAGTAAGCCATACGTTCATTCGTATGATTACGAATGAACGAATATAATGAATTTTAACGGAAAACAAATTTGTAACTAAACTAATTGCACATGTCTAAACTGGACTACAGCGCAATGGAAGAAAGTGGCCTGGTCTGATGAATCACATTTTCTTTTACATCCTGTGGATGGCCAGAGTGCACGTGCGTCACTTACCTGGGGAAGAGATGGCACCAGGATGTGGTATAAGAAGGCAAGCCGGCAGAGGCAGTGTGATGCTTTTGGCAATGTTCTGCTGGGAAACCTTGGGACCCACCATTCATGTGGATGTTACTTTGGTGTCCATGCCTCAATGGGTTGTTTCTCTATCAAACCTTTGATTGATCAGGGAAGGCTGGATTCTATTAGCCCTCTGCGAACAGAAGTATTTTACATATTCTGAGCATTGCAAATGCAGTAATATAAAAAGAGGTGTTTACACAGCCTGAAGTTTGTACAGAGGTCCTTAAAGGGTGTTAAGTTTCCAGCAGGATCCAGCTTAAACATAAAAGAAAAACTGTCATAGACCCTTGTGTCTCCAGATCGAAAAGGCCTTGTATTGCATGCTTTGATGAAACATAGGGTTACCATGAATAGGTAAGTATCTAGATACATATGGGGAAAGACACTTTTTTTTCTGGACTTTTCTTGAAAAATCTTAATCCTGCATCATTCCCAGCTGCCAGAAGATTGATTTAATGTGATGCGAAGAATATATGGCATCCCTGGACCACATATCTCTTGTCTGTTGCTGAGCCAGGGATAGCCTTCTGGGCAACACAGGCCATAAACTAATGGAAGGGGGCTAAATCCATGAGCTTGTAAAGGAGCAGCTTCAAAGCCTGCAGCTTTTCTAAGCTGACATTGATATGCTGGGCATTGGGGTTATTTGGGGATATTTTTATATTTCCTTTCCAGCAACTGTGCAAAAGACACTTGCCTTGGGAAGGATGATGCTGGAGATAGCAGGGTGGGTGTAAGATAATTCTGCAGATGTTCAAGCCTTTGCTTGACTTTTCTCAGTGTGGCCCCATGACCCTCTTTCTCAAATGATTTGGCATATTCTAAGCCTCTAAAAACCTTTGAGACTTCCCTCACTGTCACTAGAAGCCACATATGCTGTAATAAATGCAGCATGATCATTTTGTGGAGGGCAGAGGGATGTGCAAAGTGAGGAACGAAGGAGAGGAGGCAGGTAGTCCTTTTGCGGCCTCCTTGTCTGATTAAGGTGTTGCACCCACTAAGCCCCGAGGGAGATCCCCTTACCCATCCTCAATATCTAAAAGCAAGAATGTTTGTGCATCATAACCAAGATGATCTTCCTGCAGCAAATCAGCAATCATGTGATCACTAATTCTAGTGTCTCCTAATTGCCAGTTTGCGAGGCTATGCTAGGATCAGCAGCAAAAAGGTGCAGAGGAAAAACATTAGCAGCAGTTGCAGACAACTGACTGTTATGCATCTGGGAGGAAGAAGAGGGAGGCTGTGTTATCCACTCAGCTACCTCCTGAGTTTGCTGTGGCTGTATAGCATGGCCAATCTGAGAAAGAAAAGGCAGATGTGCCTTGCCTCTAGATGGTGTAGCCTGAACACATCTTTTGTCTTACAGAACCTGCTTGCCCCTACTATCTACTACCGCATACAGAACTTGACTCTCATTTTAAGTCTGCCTGCCTTTTTCTTTTTTAATAAAGGGGATTGTCTATATATAATGGCAGCTATGGGAATAGGGGAGGATAAATATGCAGTGCTTTGATGCACGCTACTGTACCTCACAGGTATGCAGTGATATGCTGAAGAAAAAAAAATTACAGCTTTGTCTGTGTCAAACATGCTGCTGAGTCTAGAATAAAATTAAGCTCTAGCAACAGAATATAAAATATAAAACACCCCCCAAGTAATGCCCCAATTATTTTTCTTTCTAAACAAATTTCAAAAGCATGTGTCAGAAACATGCTGCTGACTCACTACACTTTCACTGCACTTACTATGTGTAGCACTTACAGTATCTCACAAAAGTGAGTACACCCCTCACATTTTTGTAAATATTTTATTATATCTTTTCATGTGACAACACTGAAGAAATGACACTTTGCTACAATGTAAAGTAGTGAGTGTACAGCTTGTATAACAGTGTAAATTTGCTGTCCCCTCAAAATAACTCAACACACAGCCATTCATGTCTAAACTGCTAGCAACAAAAGTGAGTACACCCCTAAGTGAAAATGTCCAAACTTGGCCCAATTAGCCATTTTCCCTCCACAGTGTCATGCGACTTGTTAGTGTTACAAGGTCTCAGGTGTTAATGGGGAGCAGGTGTGTTAAATTTGGTGTTATTGCTCTCACTCTCTCATACTGGTCACTGGAAGTTCAACAGGGCACCTCATGGCAAATAACTCTCTGAGGATCTGAAAAAAAGAATTGTTGCTCTATATAAAGATGACATAGGCTATAAGAAGATTGCCAAGACCCTGAAACTGAGCTGCAGCATGGTGGCCAAAACCAAACTGTGGTTTAACAGGACAGGTTCCACTCAGAACAGGCCTCGCCATGGTCGACCAAAGAAGTTGAGTGCTTATGCTCAGCGTCATATCCAGAGGTTGTCTTTGGGAAATAGATGTATGAGTGCTGCCATCATTGCTGCAGAGGTTGAAGGGGTGGGGGGGGGGTCAGCCTGTCAGTGCTCAGACAATGCGCCGCACAGTGCATCAAATTGGTCTGCATGGCTGCCGTCCCAGAAGGAAGCCTTTTCTAAAGATGATTCACAAGAAAGCCTGCAAACAGTTTGCTGAAGACAAGCAGACTAAGGACATGGATTACTGGAACCATGTACATTGTAGCAAAGTGTACTTTCTACAGTGTTGTCACATAAAAAGATATAATAAAATATTTACAAAAATGTGAGGGGTGTACTCACTTTTGTGAGATACTGTACCTCTGAAGGAGCTGCTAATAATATACCCATTTCTTCTATAATGGAACAGAGGCTGCCAGTTACACAAGCACAGTCCCACACACACTGACAATTTAGGCTCAATCTAGGGGATGTCTTCTTAGTATTTATTGCTGAAGAATTTTAAAAGGAGAGAGGTTTAGGGTCACAGGATACTCCAAAATGATTAAAAAAGAGTAATGTGAGGACAGACTTCTCACTAATCTTCTAATAGTAGCTTTTCCTGGAGGTAACAGTGAATGTCCAGTTTATCTTGGGCCCTATAGTAGCAGTCCCAGTCCCTAGATCAACCTCTGGCACTTTGTTCCCTTCTGGCACTTGCACGACTAATAGTCAATAGCAAGGTCTTTAAGACTCACAGTGTCCCAGGGGCTGTCTGCCACCCAACATCCACAGTTAGACTCTCAGTGAGGGAGATAATAAGTTCCTTCTCCAGACCAAGTGCAGTGTCCTCCAGCAAACATCCCTTTTAAATCTTCTCCAGGCCCTCAACCGAGCAGCTGCTGTGGTCCAGACTTAAATTTTCTTGTTTTTCTGGCTATCTCCCAGGGGAAATGGTCCCCAGCAGAATAAAACCCTCCCTGAAGTGTTAAGGACAATCTGTTCAGGCCTCCAGCACATTTATCACCTCCACAGCCACCTTCTGGATGCCTCCTTTCAGGGATTGGCTGGGGCATGATAAATATGCAACCAATCATTGGAATCTCCTAGCCCTGTGTTCTGGAAACTTCTCCCAGAGGCAGGGGAGAGTAATCAAACTCTCAGCTCCGGAAATCCTGAGCAGACCTACACAATGAATCACTGCTCCATTCTCTACAATGAAGGCAAAACTACATTAATTAATCATTAAAAACCACAGTAAAACAGTCAAATTACACTTATCTTGGACATTTTATTTTATTTTAGTGACACTGAGGAAAATATAACAAGTATCTTTACGTTACTTTTTAAAAGAATACAGTTTATATTGGACAAATTTGGCTGATCTAATTTGATTGACTGAGTATTCATCAGAAAAATCACATTAATTCTACCTTTTTAGCAAAAGCAATTTGGAAAGTTGCTTAGTTTAAACTGATCACAATTATCCAAAATGATTTAACATGTTCTTCTGTAGGGAATTTTGAGACTGGCATGCATGGAAATGAATGCTGACAATTAATTTCATGCACGTAGCTCATAACACTGAACACACCACTCGGGATTCAGCAAAAAGTCACTGAGATTAAACAAACGAGCTATGGTTTTCATAGTCTCGTGTTATAAGGCTGTCAGAACTCTGCCAGGGTCACGTTTTTCTTAGATGTGACTGTGTCTGTAATACACAGAGAACTTGATTATGGTGTACCTATTCTGTAATATTACAAAGGTATCAAAATATGTTCAAAGAAAAATATTTGTCAGTCCTAATAGACCGTGGGTGATCAGCAAATAGCACAAATGACTTTTAATATAGAAAAATAGTGCAGCTTACCAATACAGTATATTGTTTGCTTCATATAGAATGTTCTTACTATTTACAGTAGTCATAATAAACAAACGCTAGGCTTGCATTGTCTATACAATATTTAAAGTGGTTTTAGTATTAGATATATTTTTCATAGAAAAGGATACATTTTTCATCTTAAATTGGCAAATTTAGAAAACAAATTGAACACATCTCCTCAATGTATGCATTCAGCTCCTAATGCAGGGTACACACGATTGGAAATTCGGCCAGCAAAAGACCGATGAGAGCTTTTGGTCGGAAAATGCGACCGTGTGTATGCTCCATTGGACTTTTGCTGGCTGAATTCCAGCCAGCAAAAGATTGAGAGCATGTTCTCAATTTTTCGGTCGGAAAAAGTTCCGATCGGAAATTCCGATCGTCTATAGCAGGGGTGCCCAACCTTTTAAAAAGTGAGGGCCACTTAAGCGACTTGGCAACCAGTTGCGGGCCACAATGAGCGGAGTGAGAGGATGACAGGCCCATGTCCACACTGCATATGCAGAGCAAACACGGACACAGCACACTCTACTCTATGGACCATCCGTTCTGCCCAGATGGAAGGGGACAGATACATACGTAGTGTAATGTAACAAAAATTGAAATTGAAGCACCATACTATTGCTAGTGGTCCAAATACAGTATATTGGTTACCAAACCAGCTGTTGACAAGGCCTATACTTGCAATCCCACTGGAAAAATAACATTAAAGCCCAACTCCAGACAAGAAAAACTTTGTCTAGGGGAGAGGAGAAAGGAGATTTAATTAGCTAATCCTTCGATCCATCACCTCCATGCTCCAGTGGTCTTAAATTGTAGACTGTTCCTGACACCACTGGACAGTGTGGGGAAGCGCCACTTTCCAGTGAAATGACCCATGCAGTGCGAGAAAGGCTGCATGTGAGAACTTTTTTTTTGCCCGGAGGTCCAGGTCACTTCTAGTCTATTTGTATTGTTGTCAATCAAGTCCTGTTGGAGGGGATGCTCTTGGACCCCAAAATGAATTGGCTTCTTTTTGGATTGTACCCTTGATTTTATTGGAATAAAGGTAAATCTGGATCTCTTAGCAGTGGTGTGGAACTGAAATCCCAAACAGCCTTGGCAGTCTTGCCTCAGTTCTTCTCTGCTGGACTATTTCAGTACATTTGCCACTCCTCTTCTTCATAACAGCTCCTCACTTACATGCTTAGCTCTCTCCACCTTCCTTTACAAGCTGTCTTTCTGTCCCCCGCTATTTCAGCACAGAAAATGGCAGTGTCAGGAAGTTAAAGCTGATTGTATTTCTGGCAGGATCATTAGGCTTAATATTCAGTACTTGCTTAAATCTTCCATGTATTGGAGTGTTAGGCTGAATATGTTCTTTTTAGATTTTACCCAGATTTACTTTAAATGCATGCAAAGTAATGTGTAAGTGTAACACAAACACATTTTTGTTTAACTCACAGAGATTACAGTACTCCCACTGGTAATGCAGCCTCTCACCCAATGGCGGTGCGTGCATAGAGGGCGCAGGAGCGCTGCCCCCCTCTCCTGCACCGCTCTATCACCAATAGATAGATTCATGCATTGCATGAATCTATCTATTGTCACCGCTGCCGCCCCCTATTCAGGTGTCCGGCCCCTTGTCGGGCGCCGGGCATCTGAATTACAGCGGGGGGGTGTTTCTGGAAGCGCCCTATTAGAGCTGTAAAGATCTAATAGGGGACCTGATTAGAGCGGTGTGCTCTAATAGGCTTCCATAAGTGTAAACAGCGGGCGCACTGCTGTGCGTTCGCTGATTACACAGTATTGTGTTAGAGAAGCGAATACATCGCTTCCCTAACACAGACCCGCCTCTCAGCCAATCAGGTTGCCGGGTTTGTTACCTGTCACCTGATTGGCTGAAGTCACAGGCGCTGTGATTGGACGCTAGGCGTCCAATCATAGCAGAAGACAGGAGCGCGGGAGAAGATATCGGAAGATGAGGGGAAGATGAGGGGACACCACGCGCTGCACACCGAGACAAGGTAAGTGCAGAGGGCAGGCAGGGGGCACAGTGGCAGCACTTGAGGGGCACAGTGGCAGCACTTGAGGGGCACAATGGCAGCACTTGAGGGGCACAATGGCAGCACTTGGGGCACAGTGGCAGAACTTGGGGCACAGTGGTAGCACTTGGGGCACAGTGGCAGCACTTGGGGCACAATGGCAGCACTTGGGGCACAGTGGCAGCGTTTGATGGGCACAGTGGCAGCTTTTGATGGGCACAGTGGCAGCGTTTGATGGGCACAGTGAGGCTGTTTTGTTTGCGCCCCCCCCAAAAAATTTAAGCACCAGCCGCCACTGCTCTCACCTTGTACCTAGATTGAGCTGCCCACGGTGTAAGTAATCCTTACACCTTGGGCAGCTCAATCTAGGTAAAATCTGATAAAGGGCAAGTGTAAGTCTTAAGTTCAGGGCCAGATTTATACTTCTTTCTTTCTAGGCCAGCTGTCTGCTGCACCACCTATTGCAACAACTATTTTACCAAAGCAGCTGCCTTTAAACTGCCTAATGACAGTTTGCTATGCAATAAACCTGTCTGAAAAGTATTTGAACAAACTGGGAAACTGACTGCATGATCTCACAGAGTAACTGTAACTTAAAGTTTATCAAATAGGTGCAAATTCAGAAGCAATAAGGCAAAACATTTTTAGGATAAATATAAATGCACTTCAAAAATGAAAAAGCCACACAAATATATAAAAGTTGCACAAACATGGAGTCTTCCACCTCTACATCATCAGATGTTACATAGTTACATAGTAGGTGAGGTTGAAAAAAGAGTCCATCAAGTCCAACCTGTGTGTGTGATTATATGTCACTATTACATTGTATATCCCTGTATGTTGCGGTCGTTCAGGTGCTTATCTAATAATTTCTTGAAAATATCCATGCCCCCCACTGAGACCACCGCCTGTGGAAGGGAATTCCACATCCTTGCCGCTCTTACAGTAAAGAACCCTCTACGTAGTTTAAGGTTAAACCTCTTTTCTTCTAATTTTAATGAGTGGCCACGAGTCTTGTTAAACTCCCTTCTGCAAAAAAGTTTTATCCCTATTGTGGGGTCACCAGTATGGTATTTGTATATTGAAATCATATCCCCTCTCAAGCGTCTCTTCTCCAGAGAGAATAAGTTCAGTGCTCGCAACCTTTCCTCATAACTAATATCCTCCAGACCCTTTATTAGCTTTGTTGCCCTTCTTTGTACTCACTCCATTTCCAGTACATCCTTCCTGAGGACTGGTGCCCAGAACTGGAAAGCATACTCCAGGTGCAGCCGGACCAGAGTCTTGTAGAGTGGGAGCATTATCGTTTGATCCCCTTTTTAATGCATGCCAATATTCTGTTTGCTTTGTTAGAGCTGGTGAGTAAATAGGCAAAAAGAAAGGTACTATCGTATGAATGGCTGTGCCTGAGACTGAGATACCAAGACACTACAAATTAACTGAAATATATATATATATATTTTTTGTACAGGGTGCCAGGGATGAGTCCTGGATGGGAGAAATGCGCCTTCATTATTTGGGATGTGGGACTAAGTTCACCTTTTCAGGTGGAATTTCACTTTTCATAATAAACAGAAGCTTTTTCTAATGTATTTTCTGCCCAAGCCATTCCAATGTGCTGAACCTCTTCCTGTAGCATCACGTGACCATCCCGGAAACTTCATATCCCATTGTGCACTGCCTTACTGCAACAGATTGTGTTTTACCTCACTGGATCACACCTCACTACTATTTTTTTATATCCACTTTCCTTACACAGTACAATTGGGTTGCACAATTTCCTTTAGATCCACTATCCAAATATGTAGTGCAAGGGCCTGCCTGATTTGATACAAATTGAATAGATTGTTCAGGTGGGTCCTCCTTTTACATAGTTTTGGTAAATCTAAAATAATTTATACAGAGATTGTACAATCAGATTGCATGGCCAGCTTTATACAAATACATAGGAGGGCATGGATGGAGACACTCAGTTGTTATTGTTCATATGTAAACACACCAATTTCACTTTGAGGCCCCATTCACACTTAGCGTAATGGGAGCGCATTGTTTTGTGGACAAGTTTTTCCTGTAACACACATACGGCAGCCCATTAATTTCAATGGGCTGCCCTATAAATGACAAAGTAGTTCATGGGAAATTTGACATGTTGTGGTTTGCATGTTTTTTTTTACTGCTCGTTTTGCCGCATTTGGGGGTGGGCATTAACAATTGATGGCATTGGAAGCCGGACTAGTTCATTTTAGGTATATTAAGGTGGCCATACACTATACAATCTGATTGTGCAATCTCCTTTAGATTTACCAAAATTATATAATAGGAAGACACACCTATCTACATCATATCCAATCACTTTGTATACAATCTGTCAGACCCTTACACTACATAGTTGAAGGTAGAGCTAAAGGATATTGTGCAATCAGATTGTATAGTGTATGGTTAGTTTACAGACCTCTAGGGACACCCTTATCCTTTTTCTCAATTCTACTGCTCTGCTTCACATAGGCTGTTATGTGATTGCTCAGTTCCTGCACACTCTGCTAAATGAATTATCTATGCAAGATAAAGGTCAGGTACAAAACAATTAATCAGCAGAGGAAGACACTGGCTGTGTATTCAGTGAGAATGGTGCTCACTAGCAACGATTGCATTTAAATGTAGAAGTTGGTGGGTACAATCTCCTGGAGGCTAAGGTAAAGCCAGCACTAGAATACAGAGAACATTTTTTCTTTTTCGCAACAGATGTACAGTGATATATTGGCACTACCTGCATGGAGTTTGCATGTTCTCCCTACCACTACATGGGTTTCCTCTGGGGACTCCAGTTTCTTCCCACACTCCAAAGACATGCTGGTGGGTTAATTGGCCCCTGTCTAAATTGTCCCTTGTATGTGTATGTGTAAATGTGAGTTAGGGACCATAGACTGTAAGCTCCATGAGGGCAGGGACTGATGTGAATGTATAATATATGTAAAGTGCAGCGTAAATTGTCAGAGCTCTATAAGTACCTGTAATAAAATACATAATATTGGTACATGAGAAGCTGGAAAAATTGTGCGGTATAAGATTTTGCTGGTGGTGAGCTGAAGCATTTTTACCAGAAGTGGATGGACTGTTTTGATGCTGAAGAAAGTCATGTGCCAGTGTGTGTGTGTGTGTGTGTGTGTATATATATATATATATATATATATATATATATATATATATAGTATATATAATATTAATGGGAACTGCACATGTGCACACAGTTGTATTTTCATGTGTGGATATTTTAGTTATTTTTATTTCTACAATTCATTTATAATCTCTCTGTCACTTTGATAAAATATATACCGTAGATAAAAATTACAGCACAGTTTGTTCTCTCTAGCCTGTGTACATTTCATAATTGCTATTGCTACAAATGTATTTACATTTCAGATTCACAGCGCTTGCTGTATGCATTGATATAAAAAGGAATTATATTAGTAGCACCACTGCTGAGTACGTGTGCCTAATCCCTAATAGAGTACAATGTATGATGCAAGGCTCAAATCACTGAGTTAAAACAATTTATAAACATGGTTTTTGGTACAAGATCAAATCCAAGACAATGGAAAAAAAATACTTTGCAACCATCCAGAGCTATATGAAGTCCATTGTCTGATAAAAAACCTGAAAAAGCACCTTGTTTTCACTAGTAAATCTCCAGCCTTTGCTCTTGTCTCTAGTAAATTGGGCCTAGCTTTGCTATTTAAAAATTACCTGATGCTGGCCAGTTTTGCACTGCTGGGTCATCCAAGGTGATTAAATTCTTATAGTAAAACACTTGCCTATACATTTAGTCTCTCTAACACATTTTGGATAATGCTCCCTCCCTTAGAACCTGCTTTTACACTGCTGTAACCTATATGGTATCATAAAGAGGAAGTAAAGCCTCTGAAAAAAAAAAATACACACTGCAAGACAAAGGCATAATGAGCTAGTATGCAGAGCATACTAGCTCATTATGAATTACTTACCTGAGATCAAAGCCCCCGCATCGGCCCTCGTTCGTCTTCTCTGACGCCACCATCTATCCCGAAGTGACTTCCGAGTATCACAGCTCTGGCGCTGTGACTGGCCAGAGCCGCGATGATGTCACTCCCGGCATGATCGCTGTTAGAAACGGCCCGCACACTCTTGACATCGGTGCCGTTATTTCTGCAAATATCTCCTAAAACTTTTAGGTTTGGGAGATATTTCTTGCACCTACAGGTAAGCCTTAATCTAGGCTTACCTGTAAGTTAAAGTGGTTGTAATGGGTTTAAAACCACTTTAATTATGGTTATCAAGATCCTCCCTAGCTCATTGAGCCTAGCCTTGCTTGTACTTGGCCTTTAGTACATATGAGACATTTTTTCCTCAGTAACAATTTCCGGCAGCTGGACATTTTTTTTTAATTATAACATCTAGCTTGGGGTGATTACATCAGATTAGGCAGTTTTTGCTGACAGTCCATTCAAGAACTGTCTTTTGTTTTTGTTTTTTTGCGGCACCTCACTGTACCCTCTGAAGAAAAGTAAAAACCCTGTGCACCCTAAACACCCTCACCCCATCAGGGCTGCTGATAAGGGGGGGGGGGCACCGGTCCTCTTGTAGGGGGCCCAAGCACACAGGGGGGGCCCACACAGGGACAGGTATTAGTGATGGATGAGAATTGTGTCTTTCTTCCTCCAGCAGTTTAAAGCTGGTCTCCCCACCTCTCCCTGCTGCCAGCTTTTATCTGTTGAGAAAAAGACGTCGTCCCTCACTAATCCCCCTCCCTGTGCGCCCCCTCTCAGCACTGGCACTAATGCTAGCTCTGCTCCTGAGTTTGTTATCCCTGTAAGGCTTCATGCACACTGGCTTCAAAATCGCTGCTTCTACAGGAGTTTTGTGTTCTGCCTGTAGAAGCAGCTTAATGCTATCCTATGTGTCTATGTACATTAGGACAATTACAGCCATATTTTTAGCTCAGCGTTTAGAGGCAGGAAAAAAAACCTTCTGGTTTGCATTTCTGATTGGAGATTTCGGGGAGAAAAATTGCAACTCTCCTAAGCTCATCTAAACTTTGTACAAAAAACGCTCTTTTTTCCTGCCAAGGGAACTGGAGTTTTTTTAAGCCCAGTGTGCATGAAGCCTAACGGTCGAAAATTGCGACGAAAAATGTCCGATTGGACCATGTTGCCGGAAAATCCTATCGTGTGTGGGCTCCATTGGATTTTTTCCGTGGGAATTTCCGACGGAAAAAGATTGAGATCCTGCTCACAAATTTTCCGACAACAAAATCTGATCAGACTTTTTCTGATCTTGTGTAGAGAATTCCGACGGATAAAGTGCCACGCATGCTCAGATCAAATTACGAGACGAAAGCTATTGGCTAATAGCCTCTACATAGTTCCGTCGTACGCAACGAACATCACCACGTTCAGAATGATCGGATTTTCCGACAACTTTGTCCGACCGTGTGTATGCAACACCAGTGTCGGACAAAATCCGTCAGAAAAAATCCGACAGATTTTGTGGTCTGAATTTCCGACCGTGTGTATGGGGCATAACTCTGTTTCTCTCCCTCTGTCCCTCTGATCCCGGAGCTCCAACTGCCCAGCCTGTATATTTTTTTTTTTTTGTTCCAAAATGTTTTATTGAAAAAAGAGGTAAGGTTTACAACATATGTAAGCAAAGTGTTTGCGGCAGTACAACAGATATCACAATAACTGTTAACAGAATTAGCAAGCAATGATTGTCACAGTACATCGTTTGATTTGAATCACTGGTATATACATTTGAAGAGAAACATGAGTTATTCTTACACATGGCCTGTTTGCTGCAAATGTCTATCATATTCCTAGCCCATCTTTCTGAACCTGAGTGTGTCTATTCCGCGGGGTAGGGTTGGACATTTGCTAGATCTTGAGAAGATAGCCAACTTTAAGTAGTCAGTTGTATCTATAGCCTACATTGCCTAAGTTGGTTACAAAGCAGTGTTTTAGGCGCGTGGAGTTATGTTGTGTGTAGGAGATGATTTATGGTGTAAACCGAAGGAGGGAGGGAAGGAGGAAGAGAGGGGAGAGAAGGGTGGGGGTGAGTTGGGTTTGGGGTACCTCACAGACTCTGCCACCGATCGCGAAGGGTTGGGGTATTCTGGGTAGAGAGATTTAATCTGGTAATATTTGGGTGCATGTTCAGTTAATTTGACAAGGGGCCTCCCTCAATCTTCCCTTGTTTAGGTGAGGGAGGGCACTTGTACTATGCCTTGATGGGGTCAGTTTTATGAGTGACGTAAAAGATTCGTTAAGAGTTGTCATCATCTCGGGGAGTGTGGTTCATGGTATTTTGGCTCATCAATACTTTGTATTGGTCGGTGGTGCAGAAGTGGGTCCAACAGGCCCATGTGTGTGAAAATTTGGTCGGGCAATCTTTGGCTATGGAGATAAGTTCCTCCATTTCTGCGATTTTACTAACTCGTTTGAGCCATTCAGGGATGGTCGGAACATGGGTTGTTCCCCAGTGGATAGGGATACAGATTTTGGCTGCATTTATTAGGTGTGGTAACAGCGTTTTGCGGTATTGATGTGTCGGCATGTCTGAGTGGTGGAGGAGGAACTGTGCTGGGGTATGTTCTAGGGTGTACGTAGAAATTTGTGATGTCAGTTCCCGTACTTGGGTCCAGAATGGCTGGATGAGGGGGCAGGACCACAAAATGTGCTCTAAAGTACCTGTGTCCCTGACACATCTCCAACATGTATTTGAAAGGGCAGGGTTGAATTTGTTAAGAACTACTGGAGTTCTATACCAGCGCATTAGAATCTTATAGCTATTTTCCTGTATCGAGACATTTAGGGAGCCTTTATGTGTCACTCTAGAGATGTGTTCCCATTGTGCTTCTGTCATTTCTGTTTGTAGGTCTCTTTCCCAGCTTAGGCAGGCTTTGCTCGTTTTCAATAGACTGTCAGAGCATAGTATGTTGTGAATGTTGGAGATCATGTGTTGCTGGGGTGTAGTTTGAGAACACAATTGTTCAAATGGCGTAAGCATGCGAGAGACGGAGGATATACGGTCAGCGCTCTTAAGGAAATGCCTGATCTGAAAATATGTCCATAGTGGAAAATTATTATTGTCTGTGTTGGCTGGTAGGGAGGAGCGGCTAAGAAATATACCCGATTTATAAAAGTGATGGGCTAGAACCTCTGCATGTTGCCAAGTATCCGCTAGAAAGTTGGAGGACATGCCAGGTGAGAATGCTGGGTTGAGTTTAACCGATGTAAGAGGTCCAGGGGTAGAGGAAATGTGCAGTTGTCGACATGTGTCTTTGAAACAGCGGAGCGTCGGGGTAATTAGGGGATGGTTAGCGAGATCTTTCGGGATGTGTTCGGGTAAAGTCCAGGGTAGGAAACGCAAAGGGAGGGGGGAGAATGTGTGTTCAAGGACTACCCAATCTTTGCATTGGCTATGAACAGACCAGTCTATAATTCTAGAGAGATGGCAGGCCCAGTAGTATCTTTTGAGGTCTGGTAGGCCAATGCCTCCCTTCGTCTTTGGTTTCGTCAGTTGTTCGTAAGCTATCCTAGGTCTTTTCTGTCGCCATAGAAACCTGGTAGTCAGTCGTTTGTAGAGCTGAAAGAAGGATGGGGGGATGTTGATGGGTATGGTCTGTAGGATATATAAGATGCGGGGGAGGATGTTCATTTTTAGAATTGCTGCCCTTCCAAACCAGGAAAAATGGGGATTATTCCATTTATTTAGGTCATTCTGAATAGTTTTGAGGATGGGTTGATAGTTTTTGGGGAAGATGTCTGAAAGGTTTGCTGTTAAGTATACTCCTAGATATTTGATCTGATCATGTTTCCATTGAAAGGGGAAGTTGTTTTTGCACTGTGTTACTTTTTCTTCTGGTAGGGAGATATTCAAGGCCTGGGATTTTGCAAAATTAATCTTGAAGTTGGAAATCTTATGAAAATTGTCTAGTTCCTTTAGAAGATTCGGGATTGAGATGTGTGGGTCTTGCAGGAATAGTAGTATGTCATCGGCGAATGCGGCTATTTTATAGGTGCGGTCGCCGATGGGGAAGCCTTTAACACTGTTGTTGGATCTGAGACATTGGAGAAAGGGTTCAAGGGTTAAGATGAATAGGATTGGGGAGAGTGGGCATCCCTGTCTTGTCCCATTACTGATGGAGAAGGCGTTCGACAGGTGGCCGTTTACACGTACTCTAGCGGTCGGGGTTGTATAGAGGGACATGATGGCGTTAAACATGCGGTTTTGGAGCCCAATATGTCTAAGGACTGCTCCCAGGTAGTCCCATGCCAGCCTGTCGAACGCCTTCTCTGCATCCAGCGATAGAAAGAATCCTTCTTGTTTATGTGCTGTAATCCAATGATGAATGTTCAGGGCCTTGATCATATTATCCCTGGCTTCTCTTCCAGGGATAAAGCCTACTTGATCTCTTCCTATCAGAGAAGGCAGGAAAGTTAGTAGACGGGAAGCTAGAATTTTGGCGTATATCTTTATATCTACATTCAAAAGGGATATTGGCCTATAATTACTGACTGATGTGGGGTCTTTCTCTTCTTTTGGGATCACTGTGATGTGGGCTTCTAGTAACCTATGGAATGGGAGAGTGGACGATGTTAGAGAGTTGAAGGTCCTAATCATGTGTGGGGTTAATATGTCTGTAAAGGTTTTAAAGTAAGCAACTGTAAGCCCATCAGGGCCTGGACTTTTACCATTTTTAAGTTGTTTAATTGCCGATTTAAGTTCTTCTTCTGAAATGGGGTCCTCTAACTGAGCGGCAACTTCTCTATTTATAGGTTTGGGGCCAAATTTGTTTAGGAACGACTTGATTGAGGCATGTCTATTTTCAGTTCTATTATAGTTTGTAGTATGCTTAGGGAGATTATATAGATTTGAGTAGTAAGTTTCGAATTGGGCTGCTATGTCTGTTGGGGCGATATGGGCCTTCCCTTGAGAATCTTTGATGGTGTGAATGTTTGCGTTTGCTTTCCTGGTCTGGAGGGCTTTAGCAAGATATTTCCCGCATTTGTTACCGAATTCGTAATAGAGCTTTTGTTGTAGGACAAACCTGCGTCGCGTTTTACAGTTTAGTTCTTCGCGTAGCATTTTCCTGTAGCAGGTAAGTTCATGATAGGTTTGCTGAGCTTGTGATTGTTTGTGGGCAAGTTCAAGGGTTTTGATCTTGTCCAGTAGGTCTGAAATTGTTTTTTGGTGGGCTTTCCAACGGGCTGCTTTAAGGGCGATGAGTTTTCCTCGGACTACGCATTTATGGGCTTCCCATTGGGTGAGAGGGGCTGTGTCGGGTGTGTCGTTTTCAAGAAAGAAGGTGTCTATGCAGCTACGGACTTCATTAGTGACGTCTTCTGAGGTAAGCAGTGACGAGTCTAGGCGCCAGATGTGTTTGGGGACATGTTTGTCAGGGAGTGTCAGGGTCATTGTAATTGGGTGATGATCTGAAAGTAGCATTGGTTCAATGGTGGCAGTGGATAGGAAGGGAATGTCTTTCTGGGATAGGAAAAGATAGTCAATTCTGGAATACCTGTTATGCGGGGCAGAGAAGAAAGTAAAGTCTTTTACATCAGGGTGGAGGGCACGCCATGTGTCGTGAAGGAGAAGGTCTTGGATCTGTAACCTAATTTGCCGGATAGCTTTGTAAGGCAGGGAGGCCGAACCGGAGGAGGTGTCCAATATTGGAAAGAGGGCCACATTGAAATCACCACCTAGGATCGTCATTCCAGAGTGAAAATCTGAGAGTAGTCGTGAGATTGATTTAAAAAAGCTTACTTGTGCCGTATTAGGACTGTATATGTTGGCCAGAGTCACAGGCCGTCCCTGGAGTCGGCCCTTAAGAAAGAGGTATCTGCCTTCTGTATCTATAAGAGAGTCTGTGGGTTGCCAGTCAAGATTCTTTGAGATTAAAATCGATACCCCTTTAGTTTTCGCGTGTAAGTTGGTGGCATGATATACTGTTGGAAACATATGGTTCGTAAGTTTGGGGATTTTGTTTGTGCGAAAGTGTGTTTCCTGTAGGAATATTACGTTTGCTTTCAGCTTATACATCATATCCAGCACTTGACTACGTTTTTCGGGGACGTTGAGACCTTTAGCGTTTAGTGAGATTACTTTAAGCGTGGAGGGTTTGTTTGTTGCATGTACGTGCGACATAGTGTGCTGCTGTTTAATCTTAGAGGTGTCAGAGAATAGCGGAGCGTCGGACTGTTGTTTTTGCACGTACGAGCAGGAAGGGTCTTGCCAGTTATGTGGTGGCGGCAGAGGCTGTGAGGTAGAGAGGGGCGGGAGGGGGAGGGCAGATGGGAGGAGAAGGAGTAAGTAGGAATGAGATGGATAGAAAAGTAACAGAGGGGGGAGGAAGAGGAGAGAATGGAGGGGAGGGGAAAGGGAGGATGGGGTACGAGCCTAGGTCTTAGGAGAGGGTGGAGTAGGCGATAGTCCGGAATTAGGGAGGTTGTATGTAACCTACCCTAAGGGTACGAAAGATATCCGGTAAGGTTAGACAGGAACAGTCACGTTCCCGTCTTGTGGGGAGGTGAAGGGTGTCGGAACGGAACAGTCGAGAGACGGTGTCCCCCGTCCACCGAGGTTCATTCTGTAGGTTGATAGAGGGAGCCTGTGTCTATGTATGTGATGCGTAGTAAATGTCGGTCCAAACTCAGGGGATTCAAACATAAGATATTTATTGAGGTCAGTTGTCAGACGTATTTGGATGAACAGCCACATTAACAATTCTGAGCTATAAAACATGTTGTGTTAGTATAGAAATCAAGGGAGGGGTACAAAGTCCTCTTTACCCATAACTACTATTCTTTGTACTTCCGATCAAGTGAAGATTGGAGGGAGCTCCAATTACAGCCATTTCAACATTGGTTATAACAGTCCATGTGAACGTAATAGATAGAAGCTTTAATCAAGTCTGTATCAGAGAGCTCTCATTTCTACGTGTGAGTATGGATGGGTAGCGACCTAATTGAGGCCGACTTGGTACCAGAATCTATTTTGCGTAACATCGCATGTGGGCGGGATCAGCCTGGTTGTTTAGGGGGTGTATTCAGTATCCCGGATGTTGTAAGGTGAGATAGCCCCGGAATACCTTGTTGTTGGGATGGCAAGGAGCATTAATTAAATGCGGATAAATTGGGAGAGTCCAACTCAATCGTTTATTTGAGCTACAAAAATACATATGAGGTAACGTGCGTGAGGGCCCTCTGATACATTCCAGTTTTTAAACATTTTCAAACCTTTTCAAACATTTTAAACCTTTTTGAACATTTCTGTAACCCCCTTCTCAGGGGAGGTATCTAGAGGAGGGGCAAGACTGCACAGAGACCACTGTATAGTGGTTATGTGGGTGGTCTGGAGCTCTGAACTGTTGGAAAAGTTCCCAGCAATCAAATCAGGCCTTCCCTGATAGCAGAGGGGCGTTGATGTAATACGGAACCTGTATCTGTATCTCTTTATGGGGTGGGAGTTGGTCCCTGTGCAGCATCACCCCCCCCCCCCATCTTCTCAAATGCACCCCCTGTATAGCATCTGAAACATTAATTACATGCATCAAACCGTAGCTTAGGGTAGTAGAGTGGTCATAAGAGTCTAGGAGACCTGTATTCGAGGTGCCTTCTGAAATAGGATATGGGGGGATTAGGAGGGTGAGGGGAGGCGGGGGGGGGAGAGGATGAGGTATGGGGAAGGGAGCAAGAGGGGAAGGGGGAGTTTAGGGAGGATGGGGTAGGGTACTTGGAGATGATATTCCATTCTGGAGGGCACATATGAAGTTATGAAAGTCTTTAGGTCTCCTGGTTTGGTTTAAGATATTATATTAGGGGGTATGTGATTGCCCCTGAAAGAATATCATTAACCCTAGAGGCCACTGGTTCTTTTAGAAGGGGCATGCAGGGAGTAAGGGCCTTCTAGGGGAGACAATAGACTCACAGTTTGTCCAGGAATATGTTCATTCGTTCAGACCATACTTCTAGGGGGCGTTGTTGACAGCGGTCAGGGGCACTTGGGGTATGCCGTTTCTGGAAAAAAAGGGGGGAAAAGGTTAGCAGTTCTGTGACCTTTTTAGGTCAAGTCCTGTCTTCCTGGGTGGCATGAGTGGTGTTCATAGAAAGGTTTTTGTCTTGATGAGATGCCTTCGGTGGTAAGATGAGTAGAGGAGCATGGGTGGGAAAGTTCAGTCGGATCTTTCATGACGGGCTCTTCTGTGGGCCGGAGACGCGGTTGGGCTGTTGAGCGCGGTATTCCGGGTGTCTGAAGCATTGGGATCTCTCGGGGGAGTGGATCTGCGCCTCCTGATGTGAAAGTCATCACGGACTGGGATAGCATCGGTGGATGCTGATCTTCTCATGGTAGGTGGACGAAGGGTGTTGTACCAATCTGGGATATTGATACGTGGTAGGTTCAGGGTTTCGCAAAAGGCAGGTAGGTCTTCTGGCAGGCGTAGGTTTGCTGTGCGACCTTGGAAGGAAGCCGAGAGGCAGAAGGGGAATTTCCACCTGTACTGGATCCCTTTGGTGCGTAGAAGGTCAAGAAGAGGGCCTAGATCTCTTCTATTTTGAAGGGTAATCGGCGAGAGATCTTGGAATAACTTTATGTCAGCTCCTTGGTAGAGTAGGGAGCGACGGTCTCTGGCTCTGTGGAGAATTTCTTCTTTCAATTTGAAGTTTACCAGACAGCAGATCACATCTCTGGGTGGGTCTGTGTCTCTGCCTCTGGGCCTTAGGGCTCTGTGCAAGCGTTCAAATTCAATGAGCGTTTCAGGTGGTCTGCCTAGAAGATCATTAAATATGGCGACGGTGGCTTTAGCGACTTGTGAGTTTTCAACGGATTCCGGGATTCCTCTCACCCGGATATTGTGGCGGCGTCCACGGTTGTCCAAGTCTTCTAAATGCCTCTGGATATCCCTGAGTTGCGTGGTTTGGGAGTGAGAGGTGGTCTGCAGTTGCTGGATGGCAGTGTCGTGAAGGGTTGCGGTTTCCTCCAGCTCATTGACACGTGCTGCCATGGCCTGTACATCTCTCCTGAGGTCTGTGATGGCAGATGACAGTGTGGCTTTTATGTCCTCAGCCACAGATCGCAGGTCCTGCATGCATAAGGGCTGTGGGGCACAGGCTGCATTAGCTGATGGTTGGGACATGTGCATGGGCTGTGGGGCATATGCTGCATCTGCTGATGACTGAGACACGTGCATGGGCTGTGGGGCACAGGCTTCATCTGTTGAAGATTGGGGCAGGTACACTGGCTGTGGGGAACAGGCTGTGTCTGCTAAGGGTTGGGGCTGCGTGTGGCTTCTTCCTGAGGGGCTGAGGCTGGAGGATCGAGCGGCGTTCGAGTAGGCCCGATTAGAAGCCGGGGCCTCGCGTACCTGGGTCCGGAAGATGTCCGGAATGCTGCGGCCGGTCTGCGTACCGGGTCCTCTAGGGGAGCGGGACCTCGTTGGGGAGGGATCCTTGGAGTTTTTCCCCATGTTCGGCGGTGGATGGCTCGGCTAGTCTGATTGCTGTAACCTCCGTGGACGGGAGCTCAGGGACTAAGCGGCCATTCAGGTCCGGCACCAAACCACGCCCCCTGTATATTTTTTCCATCTCAACTTCATTTTTATCTTTTAGATTTAGCAGGAATTCTGTGAGTTATGTTATGTTATTGTATTTTTAGGAAAATATAGCTTTAATATTTTCTTGGGGGGGGGGGGGGGGGCTGTCAGGTAGTCTGTATAGGGCCCAGCGATTTCCATCAGCAGCCCTGCACTCAATTATGTCAAGAATACGATTTTCACTCGCCAATTTCTCTCACTGTGCTAAAGGCTTTCTCTGACATGATACGTGCAACAGGGCAGTGCAGTACTTAAAATTCATATCATAGCAACTCTACACAGTAATTCATTATTGACACCTATTAATCCATGGATACAATGCTTGTATGTGATTTAGTTACAGCCTTCCCATCCCTGCCCACTTTTACTTGACCAGGGCAAGGTCCTTTTTATAAGGAAAAATAAAAATAAACTTCTGTAAAGAACTGAAAAATATAAAAATCTAATTATAAAGTTAAAATTTGTAAATTTCAAAAACCCAAACCATAACAGATTTGTGATAGCGGGTGGAAAAATGACTGTGTCTGGCTCTCAGTGTTAAAACATATCAGGCTTCTTCCCTTTGTATCTTGTTTCATAGATGGCTTGCCGCTCACTCCTTGTTTAAAATGTATTTTGTTCTCTCAGCACTTTAGAATTGATCTTTAAAACAATTAGAGACATTTCTCTCTCTCTACTCCCATCCACAATTGGCCATCACCTTTATGAGAAGAGAGACACAGACAACTCATTTTTCATTTTTGCAAAGTAGTGGTGGTGTGTAGATATGTGGTGCTCTCTAATTTACTTTAATTTAATTTGGTGGTTTCTAATTTACTGTGCAAGTAAGCAGTGATGTGTTACAAACAAAGCATAGTTAGAATTTTACATAAACAATGGTTATCTGGACACTTTGGTATTGAACCCACATAGTTAATACTATCTAATGGATTAATATGTATTTATGTATGTTTGGATTAATATAATTCTTTATCCCCTCTTTTTCCTTCAATTATATTCCTCGGCTTTGGATTGGATCCTTGTGAATAGGGGTGATTACTCCCCATGTCCGACTTCCGTTTTTTTTGGGGGGGGGCTATTTCTCTTGGGCGAGTGTGTGATTCCCCATCCTTCTGTCTTCTGTGTTATATCCACTAGATGGCAGACACAGATATTAGACTTGTGGATGGGCCTACGTTTTTTGTGTTTCACACTTACAAATCATCAGTACTGGGCATGTCCACATGCACAGTCTGGAGTCATATCGGTTGATGTCATATTGTGGCGCCTCGGTGCAAGCTATTGACATCATAACGGATAGGAATCAGGTGTATCTCATGGTATTTAATGGGAACTGATTTTTTCAGATGTTCCCTGTGGCAGCTTGCATGGCGGTGGAGAGACAGTCTGTGGAATTGATTGATTGGTATGTGTCTTGCTATATGTGCTGGTATGATCTTTATGATGTGTTCTTGTATGAACCATTGTTTAAAGATATGTTTTTCCACAGATCCTGGTGGATCTGGTGTTTGTCCGAGATCCTGTGAATATTTTATTGTGAACATTATTTGAAGCTTGGATCCCTATTGAGTATATCCAGCCCGCATGATGTGATCTTGGCATTATGCTTTGAGATCTCTCAGATAGGTTGGTGTTTATTTTCCTTTTTGATTACTCTCATTAGGATTAGATCTGCGCTAAGACGTTTCAATCATTCTAACAATAAGTTTATTTAATGTTCTTTATATATTATATAGAATTCATATGTGGCTTTAGATGGTTCCTTGGACTATTTCCATCTACACCTGATTTCAATATACACTTGGATAACACACTCTCTCCCCGCCTAATTACATGCCCTGCTTAGTGAAGACTCCATAGGTGTGTATCACTAATTGAAATATTTTGATTGTATTTTTTTTTTTTTTATTTAACCATCTGAATTACAATGGTTGTGAGATAGATTTCTCCACCCTAAGAACTTTCTAAATATTAGTTCTTTATTTCTAAAAGTACTTTCCTTCTTATCCAACGGTCTCTTTATGTGACTTTACTCTTCCTGATTCCCACACTCGCCCGGGAGATTGCCAATTTTTGGCCTTGTGCTGGCTATGTGGGTGAGTCCATTTTTTTTTTCACTCCTAAATTAATCATTTCACATGGGTATAATCCTTAATGTTGAGGGATATCCTGAGGGGTATATTAGATTCTATTTGTATTGATTAAAGATGCATGACAGTATACCATGAAGGTTGGTTATTAGTTATGTCTTTCTGATGTTAATACTGAATATTTGACTCGTATGCTTTCTTGTAGCTCATTTTCTGACCTAATATAGTTAATATATGTTACCCCAAACATGTAGTTTGCAACTGGAAGAATACATTTCCAATTGTAACAGAATTATTATTATACATATTCAAGTTCTTCCAATGTGTGTCAGACAAGTTGATGCTCCATGATTATCAGCATTCAATGTATATATATTTGTGTTTAATAAATTTATATATTTTTTGTAAATTGACTGTTGTAAGTTCATATCGTACCACGAAAGTCCATGTTGCCTCCACAACTGTCCACTTTTCTATCAAAGCATAGCCTTGGCTGCATCAGCAACAAATGTCTGCCCTGTTGCCTCTAAATAAAAAAAAAAAGGTCCTTCAGGAGTAGAAGGGAAAGGATGCATTGGCAGCACTTGCAGGTAGGTGGCTGCAATAAGCCCTTGAAAAGGAAGAAGAGAAAGGACAATTAGCAGCAGTTTAAAAAAGGTGGCTACTATTCAACCTTGAGGAGAAAGAAAAGCGAGCATTAGCAGCACTTGCAGGCCAGTGGCTACAATGCGCTTTTGAAGAGGACATAAAGGGCACATAAGCAGCACTTGCAGACAAATGGCTACTATCCAACCTTTAGAAGGAGCCGTACTGCCTCTCTTATATGTTAAAACCTTGTATGATCAACTCCCCACAGCTTTCAATTCAGCTCTGAGCCTGTCTGCAACAGCACTACTCTCTCTCTCTATCCGCAGCCATTGGCTCCTGCTGCTGAGGATATGGATATGGATATGGGATGTGGATATGGGATGGGGCTGAGCCTCTATGTGCGTGTCTATGGATGCACACTGCCCTGCTTGCTATGGTGGTACAGGCAGAGGAGGAGTAGCCTAGAGTAGTGGTTCTCAACCTCAGTCCTAAAGTACCCCCCAACAGGCCCCCCAACAGGCCATGTGTTGGGAATTTCTCTTAGATAAAATAGCTGTCCAAAATACAAAGCCATTGACTCTGATTTAAAGTACCTCTGCAAAATAAAGGAAAACCTGCAAACATGACCTGTTGAGGGTACTTGAGGACTGAGGTTGAGAACCACTGGCCTAGACCACTGGCAACGGACCACAAAAGAGGAGATTCTGGGCCACTCTGTGAAATTCGATAGCACAGAGCAGATAACTTATCAGTACAGTACAGTACCCTCAATAATGCCCAATCCAGGGGCTGTGTATGTGATAAAAAAGTCATAAAGAAGGAATTTCTAAAGCATGAGGTCCTGCCATGAGTTGATATTGGTCTCCACCTGGGCATGATTGGTCTATGACTTTTTTTTTTTTTTGTTCACTTTTTGTTGAAAGTGCACGCTTAGGAAAAGGAGAACACTAAATCTGACATCCTATAAACAACACATCGGATTTTTCAACACCGCATAAAGCTTAATCAATATCCAAAATGACAGGGCACAAAGAAAAGTGGCAATCCTATTATAGCAAAGTATAAAGCATAATCTATTTTTATTGCTATGTAGTTGTATCCAAGCTATTGTGTTTCCCAGGTTTTGAGATATACAGTAGTATATTCTTGCTTTCTCTCAGTACAATGCTCAGAGCTATCAATACCCTGGTTTATGTCTTTCGTTCCCTTGCAGCTCTTATCAGGAGCTCCAGATCCCCATTGGAATCCCTTTCTCCTCAGTGTATTGTCCGCAAAAAGCATTTTCTGTAATTTAAAATCCATCAGGAAATGTGTCTGTTCTTTAAACAGATGAAATAGCCCTATATGAGTTCACCAAAAGACAGGATAAAAGAACACTTTATCACAATACACGCAGACATGGAGTTATGTCGAGATACATAACAATTCTCATTGAATAAAATAAAATAGGGCCTTCAGCTTATCTTATATATCTTATACATGTCATGTTATTAGACACCAGCTTCACATTCTCTTTGCTTACTCATATAATCAACTTTAAATTCTCAGTAAATCTCCCAGGATTGCCAATTCCTAGTTTAGTACTGTAGAAAAAACCCATCTTTTTGCTCAGTTTGTAGTAATATTCAGCAGGCACGTAGCTCAATAAGCAGTGGCAGAGTGTGTTGGGGGAGAGGGGGAAGGGAGGTTATAAAAAAAAGTTCAGCACTTTTTAAAGTAAGTCAGTTTCAGCTTTGCAAGTGTAGCACTAACCCCCGAAGGAGCTGCTGGTTTTATTTGGGCTTACCCTTACCTCACTTACTTGCTTCTCCGTCTTGGCGATCCCGTGGAAAGTGGCCAAAGAATGTTGAAACTGACACTGAATCCTCTTTTGGGTTATTTATTTAGAAATAGAAAAAAGTCTCTTGATAAGGGTAGAGGGTTAGGGGGTGAGTTCAGGTACTTAAATTGCAGGGTGAAGATATTAGAAGAATCCAGAGAATATTAGTCTTCCATAACTGGATTCTTGCAACCTCCGGATAGGTCTCTCTCACTAGGCCTAGCAGCCGGTGGGAT
The DNA here is from genome assembly GCA_028564925.1 of Lithobates sylvaticus. Classification (NCBI taxonomy): domain Eukaryota; kingdom Metazoa; phylum Chordata; class Amphibia; order Anura; family Ranidae; genus Lithobates; species Lithobates sylvaticus. Next base: position 523,603,536 of record CM053029.1, read on the forward strand.
GCTCGGTAAAGTATCTGCCACAGACTTGTAAGTTGCACTTGAGCGTTACTGAGGGATTTGGATGAATTTTAAAGAACTAACATACGATACCAGTTTCTCTCAGCCGATCCGGCGATACCGTATGAGTGTTGATCCAGGTAGCGTCCTTCAACTAAGTCTCCAGGCTCCTTTCAGAGAAGCCAGCCTTGCGCACGGCCTTCTCCTGAAAGAGTCCTCCTCTGGGGTTCTTCAGTTGCTGGGCGTCTCACTTCAGATGAGACGGCACCAGACCTTCCTTGGATCAATAGGCTCCGAAAGTCACTCGGGCCTATCCCTGCAGTTGCGATGCCTCGGGCCAACCAGCCCCGAAACACAGGATGCATGGTTCCGCACCCCAGGCCAGGAGGGCCATGGGCTGGGTCAGGAGGACCACCAGAACCAAACGGACAGAAAATAAAAACCCCCTCCAACATGGCGTCGGTACCTTAAATACCACCCCCCAGAATTCACAGCAGGTGAACACTCCCACTGGGCGAGTTCCAAGAGATAAGTGGCATTCAATGCATCCAGCTAGACTGGGTTTCTAGTCTTGCCGGTGCTGACAGCGACACCTGCGCTCAAGGAGAACCCAGTGCAACCCAGCTGGACTGGTACTGAAAAGCCAGCCCAACTGTGGCTTCAGGCAACTTATTTTTTGAAAAACAATAACGCCTGCTCGTCAGGAGCCAGCGCTAAACAAGGCTTTGCAGCACATTAAGTAAAGGTAAACCCAGTAGCTAAAATCTCATATAAACTTTAATAAAGGTGGCCACCCATGTATCTGACCATGTTATTTAGGGTGAAAGATGGTGACAGTCTGTAGTCCCTCATCCCAAAGCTGACTCCCCTTACAGAATCTGGGGGTTCTTCGCCCCTCAGCATCCTGTCATTATTTTAATGCAGCGCAGCTATACATTAATCATTCACTGGAATTATTAATTCACAGGAATCAGCAAATTAAAGAACTAAAAGTCCCATTTTCCATCATGGCAGAGCGACTCGTAGGAGCACAAGTGCGATGATGTCACCACACTTGTAGTCCATTGATACTTCCTCTGGCCCTGTACCTTAATAGCCTGCAGAAACCAGAGCTTCGAACCCATGATCATGGCTGCACTGCTGTGTAGGTTTCAATGCAAAAAAAATATAAAAAATGTAAATAATGATTAATGCACATCTCTTTAATAAAAAAATGCCAGAGATGTTTTCAGTCTTCAGCTTACATTAACAAAATACATGCTACAACGTTCCTTGTTAAAGTGGTTGTATAGTCTTTTTTTTTTTAACTTTTACTTGCAGGTAAGCCTATAATAAGGCTTACCTGTAGGTAAAATTAATATCTCCTAGACCTGTACTTTTCAGGAGATATTTACTTTTCATGCAGCCGCTGATGTCATGTGGCGCATGCGCTGTTAAGGCCCGGCTGAAGGTCCGGCAGAACTGCCAGACCTTGCAGGGAAAAAGACTCCCGGTGACATATCGCGGCTTCGGCCACTCACAGTGCCAGAAGACACGCCAAGGCAACATGTCAGCTCCCTCGGCGTGGATCGGGTGAGATACCGGCACCTCATTCTAAGGTGAGTATTTCATAATGAGCTAGTATGCCTTTGCCTTGCAGGTTTTTTTGCAAGTCCAAAGCAGTCATGCACAGCCAATGCTGAAGCGATACATGTAAATGGGATGAGTCCATTAAAGGGTAAAAAGGATGAAAACAGTATTTTATTAAAAGAAATAATTGTATATGACACACTGTGCTTTACAAACTTAGGGCTCATGAACACAGGATGTTTTTACAGCTGCTGTTAGGGGCATTTGATATTTGTTTTAACTGCTTCTAAAAGCACCTCCATGTTAGCCTATGTGTCCATGCACACGTAAACTGTCAGAGGCTTTTGGAGGCATAAGTGTTTAGGTGCAGTGGAAAAAACGACAGCCCGTGCTTCCAGGAGCAGTAAAAACGAGCTGTAAAAACATAATAAAACGCATTTAAACGTGGCTAAGTGCATCTAAATTCGGCTAAATGTGTCAAGCTGCGGTTGACATTTTTAGGCATTTTTACATTATAAAGAGTGTTTTTAATGAAAAAAAAAAAGATGGTTACTAGGAGCTGTCTCTAAAGCCCCATACACACGGTCGGAAAATCCGACCACCAAATCCATCGGATTTGGTCTGACGGATTTAGTCCGACACTGGTGTTGCATACACACGGTCGGACAATGTTGTCGGAAAATCCGATCATTCTGAACGTGGTGACGTTTGTTGCCTACGACGGGACTACGTAGAAGCTAGTAGCCAATAGCTTTGGTCTTGTAATGTGATCTGAGCATGCGTGGCACTTTGTCCGTCGGAATTCGCTACACACGATCGGAATTGGTGTGATCGGACTTTGTTGTCGGAAATTTTTTTAGAGCAGGAGATACAACTTTGTCCGTCGGACAATCCGATGGAAAATGTCCGATGGTGCCTACAAACGGTCGGAATTTACGACAACATTGTCCGATAGGACAGAATCCATCGGAAAATCCGACCGTGTGTATGGGGCTTAAGACCTCATGGTCTAGTCCACTAAGATGATGGGAAGCTACAGTGGCTTTCAAGCAACAATCTGTCTAACTACAGTAACTAATCTACAGAACTATAAGTATACAAAAGAGCCACTAGATGGCAATATTACAATTTACGTTGAGAGCCATCTTAACTGGTCTGACACAAGTCGATCCGACTTTGAAAATGCTCCCTGTACTACTTTGGTCCGTCTTGCATGATCCGACTTTGGCATGCGACTTGTGCTCCAATGATCTTGAGGGGGAACTCTGTAGCTCCCCCACCCCAAAGCACCTTGTCCCCATGTTGATGAGGACAAGTGTCTCTTCCCGACAATCCTGGCCATTGGTTGTCGGGGTCTGCGGGCAGGGGGCTTATCAGAATCCAGATCAAAAAACACACTAGACAGGGTTTTAAAGTAATTTATTAGGCAGCTCCAGGGGTCTCTTCCGACTTGGGGGGGGTCTCTTCTCTCCGGCCTCTTCTTACGCTCTCCAGCCTCTTCTCCCGGTCTCTGGCCTCTTCTCCCGCTCTCCGGTGTCTTCTGCCGGGCTCCTCCACTATCTTCTGCTCTTTTGATGTTTTTTTGCTAGCGTTGGCCAGGGTTGTCATGAAGAGGCCCTTGTCCTCATCAACATGGGGAGAAGGTGCTTTGGGGTGGGGGGGTGCAGGGCGCACCCTCTGCCTCAAAGCACCCACCCCCCCATGTTGAGGGCACGCAGCCTGGTATGATTCCCCCACCCCTCTTCCTGGCTGCATGCTCAGATAAGGGTCTGGTATGGATTTTGGGGGGCCCCCTACGCTGTTTTTTCGGCGTAGGGGGATTCCCTTTAAAATCCATATCAGAACGAAGGGCCTGGTATGCTCTTGGAGGGGAACCCATGCCGGTTTTTTATTTAAAATTTGGCGTGGAGTTCCCCCTCAAGATTCATACCAAACCCAGTGCCTGGCATTGGCGGGGATCCACGTCGGATCCCCGTTCATTGAAGACGGACATGTCTCTGACTTCAAGTCGCAGGGCAAAGTCGGAAAAAGAAATAAAAACCAAATAGGTATTCTAATTAATTTTCACTCTGCCCAAAACTAAATGTAGTGCACTACCCCCTTTGGAGCTGCAAAAGTTTTTCATTACCTTTTTGTCAACGGGTTCCGTTCTTCCTCCCCATGCAAAGATCCACAGACAGTCTTTGTCTTTTATAAGGCTTTATTCTTGAACTTGAGTGGACGTTACATTTGAGTAGAGGATATGAGTTGTCTCTAATAAATCTGGTTCCTGACTCTGATCCTGTGTACTTTCCTTTTATGAACCGACCAGCATCACTCTGAATAACACTGTGGGTTGTGGATTTTAAAGTCCCAGGCCTCACCACCTAATTCCTTGACTCCTGCAATCCGCCCATGTCAGTTCTGGTAAATGTCTCTCACTAGGTCTTTGGACACATAGCGAGTTTACGGATAAGCACCGTTGGGTTGCACTCCCTTTGCTCACTCCCATCGACAGTCCATGTTTCCCACAGAAGGTCGATCCCAGTTTCCTCCGTCCGCTTTGCACCTACTACCTCCTCCGCGTGGTCCAGCACATCTCAGGCTGGGACACCCGGTTTCTCATCTGGACTACATTGTGATGACTATTCGGATTATCCAGCACTGGGGTCTCTGAACCACCAGGCCTTCAAACCCGCTCCTGCTATCCAGCACTGGGGTCTCTGAACCCCCAGGCCTTCAATCCTGCTCCATGCTCTACATCTCTCCTCTCTCTCCTCCTCTTCCTCCCAGGAAGCATGTGACCCCCAGCTTATATGCGAGTCCTGCCCCTGCCAATACAAATTATTGATTGGTCCAGAGCTCTCCACATAAGCAACCTGCCACTCCAGTCCCAAGTCCTGCCTCTCTTCCAGATTATTTCCCCTGAAAGGTTGAGGGGATCTCTCTGAGCCAGAGGATCTCTCTGAGCCAGAGTGTAGGTGGCCACACCCCCCTCTATTCTAACACTCTCACCTCCTAAATAAACAGCCAGGCCTAGAAAAAGTGCAAGGCCCTGGCTAAATTTGCCTATCACTACCTACAGAAACATACTAAGCACCCACCTAAATGGTGTGGGCGCTACATAAACAAAAATTGTTACCTTATAGTTATACTTTAAAGAGTTTAAACCAATAAAACAGCGCTGGCAAACAAAATTGTGATCAAATAATAAAAAATTCCCACAAAATTGACTTGCATCAAAAAATTGTGTATGATAAGACTATTATATACGTGAAAAATATTAAATAAATTCAATGGTTCTTTGGCCGGAAATTACGTCATTAGGACATTTAATATCCTGCTACAGCATTTACAACTTGCTCTCTTCTTTTACCGGTCCAACACCCCCAAGAAAATTACTGTGCCCTGTGTGCATACATCGCTCCCTGGATCCTCTGGCCTGTTTTCCTCCAGCTTTGCTTTTTATGCCTGCTTGCCGTATCACAGCTTGTCTGCATATCTGCTCTTTGCTCTGCTGTTTGTCTACTGGTCCGGTGAGTCCATTCCAAGGAGGAGCTTATATGTACTTTGGTCTTGGTTTTTTGGGTTTATTACTGGACACATTCACATTTTTCTATTTCTCATCACATATTTGTTTGTGGTTTATCACTAATTTGATACACATGGAATTAGTTTTATGATTATTTTTTATTATGTTACTTAATATTTTTCACGTATATAATAGTCTTATCATACACAATTTTTTGATGCAAGTCAATTTTGTGGGAATTTTTTATCATTTGATCACAATTTTGTTTGCCAGCGCTGTTTTATTGGTTTAAGCATATTTGAAAGTTCTAGCACTTTTTGTACCAGCAGCTGCACATCTTTTGTTACTTTTCACGTTCATATTGTACACGTTTTTCCCAGCGCCGTTTTTTTGTCTATATACTTTAAAGAGTAACTCCACTTTTGTTGAGAAAAAAACAATCCATTCTGGGTGATTAATGTACATTGCAAGAATTTTAACAAACTTTGTTGCAGATTCCTTTTTTCCACTCTGAAAAATAGATGTTTATTTGTCAATGTTTAGTGTTAATCTGAATGGAAGTGACTTTTTCATTATTAATTAGCTGGTGCACTTACAATGTTAAAATTAGGAAAGTTGGGGGTAAGCAGACAATTAATCCGGTATTGGTTATAATACACATTTATTCTGGTGAGATACTATCAAAGAGTTAATCACTTCTAAAGGGATAGTATCTCACCAGAATTTTTTGTTGCAGAGGATGCCTAAAATCTGACTTGTAGCAGATGTCTAAGAAAATCAATGATCCAATCATGCAAGAAGGAAATTGAATTTCCAGGGAATTCCTGTATACTAACTTTATACAGAAGACCCCCCAAGTTGCCATATTGCATTAATCACAGAGCTGCAGATTGAAAAGGAAAGGTTATTTTTAACAGCAATAAATTACAATATGGCTTGTGTAGCAATTTTTGAAGGCACGTGTAGATTAATGACATATTAAAAATAGAGTTGGGTGCTCAGTTAAGAGACTTGAGTGTTACAATCAAATTTGGTATCAACTTGAACTGACCTGCAATACAGTATATAGACAGAATATAAAAAAAAAAAAAATTTTTATCACCTGAGCCTGATTAAACACTTCAGTACTGAGTACTTTAACCCCCTTCCTGCCCAGGCCAATTTTCCTCTTTCAGCACTGTCGCACTTTGAATGACAATTGCACGGTGATTCAACACTGTACCCAAATAAAAATGGTATCATCTTTTTTAGGCAGATAGAACTTTCTTTTAGTGATAATTAATCACCACTGTTTTTTTTTTTGCTAAATTTTTTTTCTTAGTTTCTGTTATAAAATTTGGCAAACAAGTATTTTTTCTCCCTCACTGATGCACACTGATGGGCATTGATAGGTTTCACTGATGAGATGGCACTGGTGGGCACTGAAGAGGCAGCACTAATGTGGCGCTGCTGATGAGGAAGCACTGAGGAGGCTGCACTGATGGGCATTGATGATGCGGCACTGATTGTTCTGCCCACCAGGCTTCTATTCAATTTAATGCTTAAAATAACATGTTGGTTTTCTTGATGTATACCAAGATAGTTATATACAGAGCGCAGGCACCACCTACTGTTTCCTTTCTGATATAGCCTGCTGTTATGCATAGTTACATATAGTATTCTCCTAGAATGTGTTAATAAAGTTGTTAGGAACCAGTGCATTCTGGGAGATTTCCCTAGAGGAATTGAGTCGACCACCATTTTGACGGTCGAAAGTTCAGCGAATTTTTGTGTGACCGTGTGTATGCAAGCCAAGCTTGAGAGGGATTCCGACGGAAAATCCGCTCGTATGTATGGGGCTTTAGTATAGAAAGATACTTGAGTAAGCAAAGCAACTGCAAATTCCTTCCAACTTGGACACTCTCAGTATAGAAAGATACTTGAGTAAGCAAGGCTTCATGTGGACTTTCAACCCACCTCACTCTTCTCACATGGGAGATGTTTGGGAAAGGATGATAAGCATAGCCTGCAGAATTCTGGACTCCATCTTTTTGCAAGTAGGAACTGCAGGGCTTACCCATGAATGCCTAGTGACCTTTATGGCAGAGGTCACGGTCATCATTAATGCCAGACCTTTGACATCAAGTTCAAGTGACTCTGAGGATCCAGTAATTCTCACACTGCTATGTTACTCACTCAAATCACTGGCCTTGCTGGTGCTCCAGCTGGAGAGTTTTGTGAAAAGGACCTTTACAAACGTCAGTGGAGACAAGTACAAACCCTTGCCAATACCTTCTGGAGTTGATGGAGTAAACAATATATCTCTACTCTTTAACCAAGGAGAAAATGGCACATTGAAAAACCTAATCTTAAACCTGGTGACGTTGTGCCCATGAGAGATTGACAGATAAAAAGGAATGAGTGGCCTTTAGGTCTGGTCACCAGAGTACTGCCAATTGAGGACAAGTGTGTCCATAAAGTTGAAGTCAAGATCTTCAAGCAGAATGAAGCCAAAACATTCTTAAGACCAGCGGCCGAACTTGTTCTGTTCCTTTCTGCAGAAGACTCTGTTAGTGACATGAAGTCAGATGGGGAGTGTTCTGCCCACAGGGCTTCTATTCAATTTACTAATAATTGTGTGCTTGAAATAACATGTTGGTTTTCTTGATGCATACCAAGATAGTTATATACAGAGCGCAGGTGCAACCTACTGTTCCCTTTCTGGTATAGCTTGCTGTTTTGCATAGTTACATATTCTATTCTCCTTCTATTCTCCTAGAATCGGTTAATAAAGTTGTTAGGAATCAGTGCATTCTGGGAGATTTCTCTAGAGAAAGTGAGTCAGCCACCATTTTAAGAATCTTCAGCAAGCCAGTAGGGGTGTTTCTCCAATCTCTCGCCATCACCTCATGTGTTATAGAGCATTTTTTCTTTATTATATGCAATATTGTACTGATGTTTGTTTTATCAATTTGTAGTTTCACCTGGCTCGTTCTAATAAACCACACTAGCCCATTAGGTACCTGCAAACGAAGCCCGCGATGTCTGCGATGTCCCCGCTGTAGGGACCATCCATATTCACCCCTCTTCCTTCAGGGGCTGCAGACTGCAGCACTGTGACTGGCCAGAGTTGCATAATGTCACTCGGATGGTTACGTCACGGACCCGATAGAAACAAGCGTGCCCTTTCTATAGTGTGTATGCGCCGATGACTGTGGCGCAAGTGTGTATGCTAAATATCTCCTAAATCGTGCATGTTTAGGAGATATTTTCAGTACCTACAGGTAAGCCTTATTTTTAGGTTTACCTGTAGGTAAAAGTGGTCTGTAGGGGTTTAAAACCACTTTAACAGCAATCCTTTCCTCACACAGACACAGCGAGTGAGGAAAAGACAGCCAATAACTGCTGAGACTGTTTACATGTGATCAGCTGTGATTGGACACAGCTGATCACATGGTAAAGAGCTGCTTTGATTGGTCATTTAACACATTCTGCAATCAGCTGTGTCCGAAGAACACAGAGGTCACAGAGCGCGCTGGATGATTGCACAGGAGACGAGGTTCTAGTAGGTAGTCCATGGGTGTCCTTCCAGAACTGGAAGTCTGGGAAGTAGTTAAAGGATTGTACAGAAGCTTTTTGAAGTTTATAGTACTAAAACATTTTAAAAACAGTGCTTCAAATTATTTTGACCTGACTAATCTATCAGTTCATAGTAACATATAGTTGTTTACAACTGGCAAAAATTGAACACCAATGCTGATTTCTTTCTTGTGCATTGAGGGGAAAAAGGAATTCTAAGGCCCCTTTCACACGAGTGGACTGATCGGGTCTGCCTGTGAGTTTTTCAGGCGGACATGATCGGAACTTCCATTGTCCTCAATGGAGCGGCAGGTGTAAATGGACATCCAATCTGATCAGCTAAAAACAGATGGATGGGGATTAGTTCCCCATCCATCTAGCAGTTCAGATCATATGCCAGTCGGGTGTAAATGGACAGTCAGTCAACCCGACCACCCATAGAGGAAAGCGTACTGTGTCTGTGTCGGCTTTGCATAAGCGGAGTGGACATGGACCAGCCATCTGCCTGCACAGAAATAAGCAGACAGATTCCCTACTGAGCAGGTGGAGTCCACCCTGTGTGGAAGGTGTCTCAGACTGTTGCTTTTGGGTATTCTTCTGCTTGCAGAAATGGCAAAAAGTCTCCAGAGGAGCGTGGCTGTGTCTTCTTCAGCTCTGCTGTTAATTCATTTGACATTTTTTTTTTTTTTTTTTTTACTGTCAACAGGTGCTTGTGGATTTGTGCTTAAAATGCTATTCTTGGAAGACTCACCAGGTCAGCCAGTGAGCCCTGGTAGATTCATGGTGAATATTTAAAATCCTTGAAATCTCCCCAATAAGCCAACGAGCACAGGTTTCCCAATTTATACTGGTATTCTCTCTGTGACAGACCTGAACTTCTGGAAGTTTCTCCAGTTATCTACAGCTATTCATAGATTCAGAAAGAAACAGAAAACTCTCTATATGACTAAACAGTTCAGATTCCCAGTTCATTATCCATGCTGGTATTCTCTCTGCAATAGTCCTGCAGTCAGTTTTCCAGATTACACAGGACCTGCTATTTAGGTTTGTTTAGTATGTCTGGGGATTCTCTATAGGGTTATCAGTCCAAAGTTGACATATTTTATCAGGAGAGAAATGTTGCTGTTTTTCTTTCCCACCCCCTCCCCTTCTGCCTGTCTGTTTATGTAGTTCTAATTCAGGAGCATAGATGCAAGAATGCGTGTGAATGTGCAGAATGCGTGCACAGTATTAGTACCTAATTGAAGGGTCGCTAGTATCCTATGGTCTAAAAGCTTAAAGTGATTTTAAATGCTTTATTTTTTTATTTATTTTTATAACAAACAGGTTTATACTTACCTCCTCTGTGCAATGGAATTTGTTAGAATTGCTCAGAGTGGCTCTGAACCTCCCATTCTTGGATCTCCTCCTGGCCTGCTCCTCTCTGGCAAGTGCCCCCATAGAAAGCTGCTTTCTATGAGGGCACTCTTGTGAGTTTGTCCCTGCTCCCTCTTCACTGACTTTGACTGACATCAGTGGGAACCAATGGCTCTACCTTCCTTAGCAAAGCCAGTAGAATCGGGAAGTAAGGGGAGAGAAGAGCTACAGATGGGGACAGCGCTGGAACAAATGAGGGCTCAGGTAATTAAAAGAGGGTGTGAAGGTGATACTGATGCCTAAACATTTTTTACCTCAATGTTGGAATGCAAACTTTTTTCCTTCTTTACTTGATTTTGTGAAGCATAGTAATCCAGTAATGTCCAGACATGCATTACATTTCCATAAGACTGAGCCTCACCGACTGAACTTAAACCCAGGTTCTCACTCAACGCAGGATTAACAAATATACCCAAAGGGAAAATGAGTCCCTTATAGTGTGTCAGTGGTTGATGGTCATCATAAGCACAGCAAGGCCATTGTTTTGTCATCTTCCAGTGAACTGTGAAGCAATTATATGCCTCGGGTGGTATCTCTTTCTGATGGTAGTCTCGCTGTAAGTAGTTTTGCTAGTGTCATCAGGCAACAAAACAGATGGCAAGCAGGAAATTGAGCAGTGCTAATCTTTGTTCAATGATGAGAAGGTTCCAGAGGATCTTTGGAGAAGGATGTGCAAGTCCACAAAATGAGATTAGTGGCTTCCAACTATCTATTGCTCAAATGTGCATTTTCTGTTCTCATCACTAACGTTATCTATGTCACCTCTAGCTTAGCACTCCACACCACTTGCAAATCTGTTCAAATAAACAAGATACACATTAAGGCATAACTACAATTAAAACATTGTTATATAAAACCACCAAGGAAAAAGGAAAACCAAAAAACTTTAACAGGAACCTGAATATTTTGCAGTTCCTAGAGTCCATGACTTAGGAGTAACATAAACATTACAAAAAGTTACAAAAAATGTTTTTATTTAAGCAAAGATTCATCTAAATGTCTTCTTTTTTTTCTACCTTGATCAGAAAGAGCAGGAAGCATGCAGTCTGTTAAACCAATTAAATATGTTGCCACTTTTACATAACAATATAATATACATAACATAACAATATAATATAAAAACAAAAAGAAAAACACAAAAGCAAATCCAAACATTGTAGGAGCCATACACACAATGTTGACAAATATTTTTATTTTATTTACACCCATGAATGGGGCTGCAAGCAATCCCCCTCCCTTGACATTATTATGTTAATGGAACTCTACTGCCGCGTGCACACGGTCAGAATTCTCGTCAGAAAAAGCTCTGATGGTTTTCCGTTGGAAAAAACAGGTTCTCAATCCAAAGTCCGTCAGAAATTCTGACAGAAAAAGGCCGATGGGCATACACGCGGTCAGAAAATCCGATGAAAAGCTCCCATCGGACTGTTTCCATCGGAAATTCCGACCGTGTGTACGCGGCATAAGTAAAAAAAAAATGGATGCAGTTGCTAATTTAGGCTTTACACAGAAACTCTCTTTCAGGTGGGTTAAAACTATACACAATACAAAAAGAATTTGGAGTTTATTTTTCACCTGACATAAAAATGTACCAAATCATGAAGCCTTATCCTTGAAAACACAACAAATACTTCAAGGTCCTCCATAATGTCCCATATACTGAGGCTGCATCTCTGAGAGTAGTACCTAAATCTTAATTCATGCCAAAGAACATTAACCAAAAAAACACATCCAATCCTCTAAGGGCTTTTAACAAAAGAGTGATTCACTCCAGCCTGGTATCTTTGTGTAAATGAAGCCACCTCCATTTTCAGCTCTTTCAGATGCTCCATAAACTGAAGTCTTTCTTGCTTTAGCTGACTATTCTCAGATTGTAATCTCAATAATTGGGTTTTAAAAGAGACTTGACTTTGGCCTACATGTCTCAGAGAATTTTCCCACCTTGCAAAGTAAACTTTGTTGGGCCTCGGTGCAGTTTTAGGGTACCGAGAGTTCCTTTGCTTATTATTATTACCCACAAAATAGTATCGTGCAATGTGCCCCAACTTTTTTCCAAGCAAAACATCTTAGAGCTGGCCTCCCTGCGTAGGCCCTTCTCTGAGAATATGATGACTGAGACACATTACAATGGCTGGAATCTTGAGATCTCACACTCTCATTGTCTGAGGAACATTCACCAACAATAGACCCATCCGATGTGGCCACTGCCACTTTATCACCCTTTTACACTAAACGACCATCAAAATTCCCAGTTTCTACACCTGAGTCCATATCCACAAAACCATAATCTAAACATTCATCATTGACCTTCTTCGCAGTAACAACAGCACTCTGTTTCTCTAAAGACGCTATCTCAGCTAAACTTTAAAAATGGTCAAACTTTGCATGTTTGGAGCATATCCCCCATATGGCACCTGGGCATCACTCAAACAATCCTTAACATATTGAATCTCATTGCGCAACTTTATATTCTCATTAGCAATATGCTTACTCTCAGTGATAAATGCACCAGCCTGCTGGGCAAGAAATTTCACATTTTTAACTTCCACTTTTAAAAACGCCACCTCTTATTCCAATTTCTGCTTCTGCTGAAACACATTTGTATTGCTCTGCTATCCGGCCAGCAGCAGAATTAAGGGTATACTTTGCCTTACACTTATTCAATATTTGCAGCTAATTGTGCCTGCAACCATGGATCAGTAGAGCCCTGCATTGCTCAAAAAATAGCCTCAGTGTCCTTTACTTGTGCCACCATTTTCAAGATTTCTTTTATTATTTCGACAAACACAAGTATATGACAGTCAACTTCTCCGTTACAGCTTCTTTCAGGCAATTAGATTCCCTCTTTTTTCTTCCCGAGAGTTACCAAAGGGTGCTTCATTTTTTTTTTTACTCCACCATAGCTAAGTGGATTAACCACGTTCAGACCGGACCAATTTGCAGCCAAAGGACCAGGCCCCTTTTTGCGATTCGGCACTGCGTCGCTTTAACTAACAATTGCGCGGTAGTGCGACGTGGCTCCCAAACAAAATTTACGTCCTTTTTTTTCCCACAAATAGAGCTTTCTTTTGGTGGTATTTGATCGCCCCTGCGGTTTTTATTTTTTGCGCTATAAACAAAAAAGAGCGACAATTTTGAAAAAAAAACGCATTCTTTTTTATTTTTTGCTATAATAAATATCCCCCAAAAAAATAAAAAAACATTTTTTTTCCTCAGTTTAGGTTGATACGTATTCTTCAACATATTTTTGGTAAAAAAAATCGCAATAAGCAATTATTGATTGGTTTGCGCAGAAGTTATAGCGTTTACAAAATAGGGGATAGTTTTATAGCATTTTTATTAGTATTTTTTTTATTAGTAATGGCGGCGATCAGCGATTTTTATTGTGACTGCGACATTATGACGGACACATCGGACATTTTTGACACATTTTTGGGACCATTGTCATTTATACAGCAATCAATGCTATTTAAATGCATTGATGCCTGTGTAAATGACAATGGTAGTGAAGGGGTTAACCACTAGGTGGCAGTGTAGGGGTTAAGTATGCCTAGAGGTGTGTTTCTTACTGTGGGGGGGCGTGGCTGTCAGCTAGTGAATGCTGATCTCTGCTCCAATCACAGGGAGCAGAGATCGGCGTCACTAGTTGCTAGGCAGAACGGGGAGATGCTGTTTATTTTCGCATCTCCTCGTTCAGCCTTCACGTGAGACGATCGCAGGTGTCCCCGCGGCGATCGAGTCCACGGGACCCGCGACCGGCCTCACGGGGGTCCTGACCGGCGCTAGCGCGCGCCACTCGCAGCGCGTGCCCGATGCCACAGCGGCATCTTAAAGGGGACGTATTTATATGCCCTTATGCCTGTCCGTGCCCTTCTGTCGACGTATATCGTCGTGCGCTGGTCGGGAAGCGGTTAAACAAGTCTTCATTCAAGCCTATGGTCAAAATGATAGGGTTTTTCCTTTCCTTGATAAGATGGACTCCGTTAGATTTGTTAGTGCTTCATGGACTTTTCACCATCAGACTCAGCAAGGCTGCCACCTGGTAAAACCAGGTGGATGTTCAGACCTTTGACTAAAATAGTGTTTGGATTTGACATCCAAACTTTTGATCTGATGATATGGCCAACCTCCCCAAATTGAATCCAGGTGTGTTTGGCTCAACCCTATTAAAGACTAAAGCCCCATATACACAATAAGAATATTGTACAAAAAATACTGCTTTTGTAGCAATCTTACGACAATCTGATTGTTAGTACACAAAAATTTGTTAGACAAACCTTTTTAACCACTTGCTTAGTGGGCACTGAAACCCCCTGCCTGCCAAGACCAATTTTCAGCTTTTAGTGCTCTCACACTTTGAATGACAGTTGCGTGGTCATGCAACGCTATACCCAAATAAAATTTGTATCTTTTTTTTCACACAAATAGAGCTTTCTTTTGGTGGTACTTAAATCACTGTTGGGTTTTGTGCTAAAAAAACGAAAAAAAGACTGAGCATTTTGAAAAAAAAACTGTTTCACAGTTTGTTATAACATTTTGAAAACCGGTAATTTTTCTCCTTCATGGATGTGCGCTGATTAGGCTGCACTGATGGGCACTGATAGGCTGCACTGATGGGTACTGATAAAGCGGCACTGATGGGCACTGAGAGGTGGCACTGATGGGCACTGATGGTTGGCACTAATGGATGGCACTGATAGGTGGCATTGATAGGCAGCACTGATGGGTGTCACTGATGGGTGCTGGTAGGTGACACTGATAGGCAGCACTGATCGGTGGCACTGATGATGAGGCACTGATGAGCATTGATTGGCAGCACTGGTGGGCATTGATAGGTGGCACTGTTGGGCAAAGGTAGTTGGAGCTGTGGGCACTGGTAGGTGGTACTGTGGGCACTGGTAGGTGGCACTGGTGGGTACTGATAGGTGGCACTGTTGGGCACAAATGAGGCAGCCGAGGCTCTCTGTGTGAGGGACCGATGTCCCTCTGACAGAAGTCGGTGACAGCGCTAGGGAAAAAAATGATTACCGATCTTCTGTTTACATAACATGATCAGCTCTCATTGGCTGACAGCTGATCACATGGTAAGGGGCCAGGATCAGCCCCTTACTCCAATCTGTGATCAGCCAAGTCTCATAGACTTGATGATCACAGAGCGCACTGTGTGCGCCTCCCAGGCAGCTCATGCATGGGAGGACGTCATATGATGGCCTCCCAGCAATTAAGGCCGCTCTGTAGCTGTCATTCAGCTATAGCGTGGCTGGGAGGAGGTTAAATAATAATGTTTATTATTTGACTATATTTTTATTCTATATTCTTTTTTTTTCTAAATTACACACAACAGAGGCAGAATGTTCATGGATATTTTTTATTTATTTTTTTCATTTTTATGCCATACGCAATCATATTTTTAGCAGTTTTCAATTTTCTCACAATCTCAGTAAGATTACTGGTCAGAGTTTTTAGAAATCTGCTCAAACAGAAACTGGAAAACATGACCTTAGCTTCATAAATCACAATCACTAGGATTAAGCTGAAATGCAACAGACTTTGGTGTTCTTCTTAAGTGCTTTATGATGGCATTCAATTGTACATCCAAGTGTAACTGAAAACTTTGATTGTTGCAATACTTTGTAATACAGTTTTATAGCTACAGTGGCTAATTTAAAAAGTCTATAAAGCATAGAATATAGTAAACATACGGTATATTTGTAATTGATGCTCTCTTGGCACTTTTTGGTATGTTTTTTTCTGATGTAGCTGTACTGGTTGACAACCTCCTTAACTTGCATAGCATTATCATTAGTTTCATTAGAGGTAATCTCTCTTTCCTGGTTGATGATGGGCAGGCCATCATGATGGAAGAAGCAGAGAAACTGGAGCATTAACTGCACTCTAGACACAGGTGTAAGCAGGGTGAGACAGGGGAAATGGGCCAAACTTCAGGGAGCTGGAGAGAGGGAAGGCAGTGCTGCGGTGATGAGCCAAAGCATCCACATGGGCGTAACATACATGAGTAGCCTCTGTTGTATTCATCTCCATCTGATCTGCAAAGACAGTTATCAGGCTACTGACTGCTGACAGAAGTACATCCAAGGGTCATCTGAGTGATGAGGGGCCTTTGATTATCTTTGCGCATACTGAACCTGCTTGTTCCTGCTAAATCCTCTTTGTTGTCATTGAAACTCTTTGAGAAGAAGTCTCATTAAAAAAGCTTGTCAAATTCCCCAGGGGACACAGTGCACCAGTGTTAATTTTGAAAGCAAATTGGGGATTTGCATATATGTATACCCATGTATACATTTAATGACAAATATTGGATTTGACCGCCCATGTGGAGTTCCAATGTTGTTAGCAATCAGGACAATTTTAAAACCTACATGCATTCCTTGATGGTCCACTATGTTAATGCATCGAGTTACTCTTTTGTAAGTTGTATTTATTATATATTTTTTTTTACACTAGACTGCCTCCTGAGTATAACTTTGGTATACCATCTCTGGCATGTCTCCTTGGCGGTCCTCCTTTGATCTTCTTGAGCGGTACTGCAGTTATGTCATCCCTCCCTTGCATTAGGATGGACACCACTGTTTGTTCTTAACTTCTCTGCTGCTGAAAAAAGTGTGCATATTTTATACAACATGTGAGAGTAATGAATACTAGCTACAGTGCCTTGAAAAAGTATTCATACCCCTTGACATTTTCTGCATTTTGTCATGTTACAACCAAAAACATAAATGTATTTTATTGGGATTTTATGTGATAGACCAACTCAAAGTGGCACATAATTGTGAAGTGAAAGGTAAATGATAAATGTTTTTTCATTTTTTTTTTTACAAATAAATATGTGAAAGTGTGTTGTGCATTTGTATTCAGCCCCCCTAAGACAATACTTTGTAGAACCATCTTTCTCGGCAATTACAGCTGCATGTCTATTTGGGCATGTCTCTACCAGCTTTGCACATCTAGAGAGTGACATTTTCTTGCATTCTTCTTTGCAAAATAGCTCAAGCTCTGTCAGATTGGATGGAGAGTGTCTGTGTACAGAACTTTTCAAATTTTGCCACAGATTCTCAATTGGATTCAGGTCTGGACTTTGACTGGGCCATTCTAATTTCTAACACATGAATATTCTTTGATCTAAATCATTCCATTGTAGCTCTGGCTGTATGTTTAGGGTTGTTGCCCTACTGGAAGGTGAACCTCCACTCCAGTCTCAAGTCTTCGGCAGACTCTAACAGGTTTTCTTCTAAGATTGTCCTATATTTGGCTCCATGCATCTTCCCATCAACTTTGACCAGCTTCCCTGTCCCTGCTGAAGAAAAGCATCGAACAACATGATGCTGCCACCACCATGTTTCACAGTGGGGATGGTGTGTTCAGGGTGATGTGCAGTATTAGTTTTCTGCCATGCATAGCATTTCGCTTTTAGGTCAAAAAGTTTAATTTTGGTCTCATCTGACCAGAACACCTTCTTCCACATGTTGGCAGTGTCCCCCACATGGTTTCTCGCAAACTTCATACAGGAGATCTTTTGGCTTTCTTTCAACAATTGCTTTCTTCTTGCCACTCTTCCATAAAGGCCAGATTTGTGGAGTGCACGACTAATACTTGTCCTGCGGACAGATTCTCCCACCTGAGCTGTGGATCTCTGCAGCTCCTCCAGAGTTACCATGGGGCTCTTGGCTGCTTCTTTGATTAATGCTCTCCTTACCTGGCCTGTCAGTTTAGGTGGACAGCCATGTCTTGGTAGTTTTGTAGTTGTGCCATACTCTTTCCATTTATGATGATGGATTGAACAGTGCCCCGTGAGATGTTCAAAGCTTGGGATATTGTTTTATAACCAAACCCTGCTTTAAACTTCTCCACAACTTTATCCCTGACCTGTCTGGTGTGTTCTTTGGTCTTCATGATGTTGTTTGTTCACTAAGGTTCTCTAACAAACTTCTGAGGGCTTCACAAAACAGCTGTATTTATACTGAAATTAAATTACACACATGTGGACTCTATTTACTAATTAGGTGACTTCTGAAGGCAATTTGTTCTACTAGATTTTAGTTAGGGGTATCAGAGTAAAGGGGACTGAATACAAATGCACGCCACACTTTTCAACTATTTATTTGTAAAAAAATGTAAAAAAACATTTATCATTTTCCTTCCACTTCACAATTATGGGCCACTTTTGTGTTGGTACATTACATAAAATCCCAATAAAATACATTTACGTTTTTGGTTGTAACATGACAAAATGTGGAAAATGTCATAGGGTATGAATACTTTTTCAAGGCACTGTAGCTAATTAACTGTGAAATGTATTTGTTATAATAATAGTGCATTTATATCTTTATTTGTAGAAGTCACTCTGTTTTACTAATAGATACCCCTGAAGAAAGAGACATTTTTTTTTAAATGTGTTGGGTATTCTGCTCATGTTTGGTCTCAGTATATGTAACGTGACAATCACCAGGATCATGTAGAATGTTGGTCATTGAACATTGATTCTTCCTATAGCAATAAGCACAAAATGAGCAATTAGGTATGCTTTTTATGTTAGAAATACCTGGAGAATAAAACACTTCTATTTGTTTCGATTTATTTTAAGGAAAGCACTTTGTGTCAACATGACCCTTGCTCTATTCCGCCAGCCTCTAGAGAGGTCACCTGTGACACTGAATACCCTCTGTGTGTGGGGAAATGTGGATTTTCTTATGGTATACTCCTCTGCCTTTTTAAGCAGTTCCTTAATATTCTTATCTGCCACATCAACAAGGATTTCACAGACAGTAGGGTTGACAAAACAAGGAGCTGCTGCAAGTGGTGAGAGCACATCAGTTGGATCTAAGAATGAAGCAAAACGCTGGTTTACATTCCCTTTTATTTAGTGTGCAATTGTGGCAAGATCTTGGTAGATAGTGTTCTGTTTAAAGTCCTCAAGGTGGCTGAGTAGACCAAAGAGGGCAGGGACAGCCAGGGACATGGTGTCATGTGGAGGGTTTTAGTATGTTCCGCAAAAGGCAGCAGTAGGTCATGCAATGATGTGAGCTTTTACCATTCACTGTAATGCTGCACAATGCTCTGGACAGTGGTCTGAGGAGGCCTGTAATGCTGCACAGTGCTATTAATGATGGCTGCAATGCTACACAGTGCTCTGGATGGTGGTCTGAGGAGGCCTGTAATGCTGCACAGTGCTCTGGATGGTGGTATGAGAAGGCCTGTAATGCTACACAGTCCTCTGGATGGTGGTATGAGAGGCCTGTAATGCTGCACAGTGCTCTGGATGGTGGTATGAGGATGCCTGTAATGCTGTACAGTCCTCTGGATGGTGGTATGAGAGGCCTGTAATTCTGCACAGTGCTCTAGATGGTGGTATGAGAGGCTTGTAATGCTGCACAGTGCTCTGGAAGGTGGTCTGAGGGGAGGCTTGTAATGCACACAGTGCTCTGGAAAGGTGGTCTGACTTGGAATGCTGCACAATGCTTAGGTCTCAGGTCTGAGGGGAGGCCTGTGATACACAGTGCTCTGGATGCTGGTGGTCAGAGGAGGACTGTATTGCACACACAGTGCTCTGAATGGAAGGTGGTCTGAGGGTAGGCATGTAATTGTAATGTACACACTCACAGTGCTCTCTGCTCTGGATGGTCATCATCGTGAGTCAGGATTGGCACTCTTGTCGAGAGGCCTGTAAAGCACAGTGCTGCTCTGGATGTTCGTCTGATGACTCTGAGGCCTGTAATGCTGAATGCACAGTGCTGCAACTGCTGCTAAGCGAAGCACGCTATGGACTCAACTTGCTTGCTGGGAGCGAAAGCAGGAGGAGCTCCATAGAAACCGGAAGTTCACAAGGGTAAACATCCCTGCCTCACACTTTTATTTCATATGTGTTCGTTAACAAAAACGGAATTGATTTTTGTCATAGTTTTCGTCCAGTTTTCGTCCCAAAATTTGGTCTACTTATCGTTTTTTTTTTATCACTGTAAAAAGGCTAAAAATGTTTTCATTAATAAAATTAACACTGCAGTGCACATAATACTTGTTCCCATTAAAATCTGTGCAAGGGTTGCTAAGCTGTGTGGTTGGACCCCTCCGACTAAGGATTGTGAGCTGAGAGCCCCCCCCCCCCCCCCCCCACAATGCTTTCCACCATGCTGTAGCAAGGAGATGGTCTTCTGACTGACAGTGCAAAGTGGAGGAGGGGACTGTAGAGAAACAAGGCACACAGAGCCCACACAGCCCCACATTCTCTGTAGCTGTTTAGCACTGTGCCTACTCTACTCTCTTTGTGCTGTGAAAATACAGAACCCACAACCTCTCACAGCTGCCAGCAAGTTCAGGGATTACAACAGGAGTAGCTGACAGCTTGAGCTATGAATGATGAAGAGCAGCACTGTCATTCACAAAAACATAAACTGACAACAATACAAGCCAGCAAACAAATTCCTGTAGGTATGTGTTCATTAAAGACATTACCCTGTGCAGCACAGCTCAGACATGGAGAGGCAGGGGTAGCAAAAAGAGCAAATTGTGCTGAAGTCTTCATTAATGCTACCACAGAATATCCTGAAACCAGGAGAGCGCAGTGGCAGAGGGATGGGTTTGACTGTCTTTTGCTTCTCCTTCATTGTCCAATTAGGGGCTAGTTGTTGTGTGTTGTCTAGTAACTGCAGAAGAGAAAATAACAGGGCACACATCTGGTTCTTCTGTCTGAAAAAGCTGTGCAAATCTGAGGAATGCATGGACAGAGACACAAATACTTCAGTAGGTAAAACAGCTCCCATATACAGTATCTCACAAAAATGAGTACATCCCACACATTTTTGTAAATATTTTATTATATTATTTCATGTGACAACGTTGAAGAAACTACACTTTGCTACAATGTAAAGTAGTGAGTGTACATCTTGTATAACAGTGTAAATTTGCTGTCCCCTCAAAAAATAACTCAACACACAACCTTTAATGTCTAAACCCCTGGCAACAAAAGTGAGTACACCCCTAAGTGAAAATGTCCAAACATTTTGTGTGACCACCATTATTTTCCAGCACTGCATTACCCCCTTGGGTATGGAGCTCTTCCACTCCTCCATGAAGACATCATGGAGCTGGTGGATGTTAGAGACTTTGTGCTCCTCCACCTTCCATTGAGGATGTCCCACAGATGCTAAATAGGGTTTAGGTCTGGAGACATACTTGGCCAGTCCATAACCTTTACCCTCAGCTTCTTTAGCAAGGCAGTGGTCATCTTGAAGGTGTGTTTGGGGTCGTTATCAAGTTGGAATACTGCCCAGCGGTCCAGTCTCCAAAGTGAGGGGATCATGCTCTGCTTCAGTATGTCGAAGTACATGTTGGCATTTGTGGTTCTCTCATAGAACTGTAGCTCCCTAGTACCAATAGCACTCATGCAGCCCCAGACCATGACACTCCCACCACCATGCTTGACTGTAGGCAAGACACACTTGTCTTTGTACTCCTCACTTGGTTGCCGCCACACACGCTTGACACCATCTGAATCAAATAAATTTGTCTTGGTCTCATCAGACCACAGGACATGGTTCCAGTAATCCATGTCCTTAGTCTGCTTGTCTTCAGCAAACTGTTTGCGGGCTTTCTTGTGCATCATCTTTAGAAGAGGTTTCCTTCTGGGATGACAGCCATGCAGACCAATTTGTTGCAGTGTGCGGCACATGGTCTGAGCACTGACAGGCTCACCCCCACCCCTTCTACCTCTGCAGAAATTCTGGCAGCACTCATACGTCTATTTCCCAAAGACAACCTCTGGATATGACGCTGAGCACATGCACTCAACTTCTTTGGTTGACCATGGCGAGGCCTGTTCTGAGTTGAACCTGTCCTGTTAAACCGCTGTATGGTCTTGGCCACCATGCTGCAGCTCAGTTTCAGGGTTTTGGCAAACTTCTTATAGCCTAGGCCACCTTTATGTAGAGCAACAATTATTTTTTTCAGATCATCAGAGAGTTCTTTGCCATGAGGTGCCATGTTGAACTTGCAGTCACCAGTATGAGAAAGTGAGAGAGAAAACACCAAATTGAACACACCTGCTCCCCATTAACACCTGAGAGCTTGTAACTCTAAACAGTCACATGACACCGTGGAGGGAAATGGCTAATTGGACCAAGTTTGGACATTTTCACTTAGGTGTGTACTCACTTTTGTTGCCAGCGGTTTAGACATTATTGGCTGTGTGAGTTATTTTGAGGGGACAGCACATTTACACTGTTATACAAGCTGTACTTTTACTACTTTACATTGTAGCAAAGTGTAATTTCTTCAGTGTTGTCACATGAAAATATATATAATAAAATATTTACAAAAATGTGAGGGGTGTACCCACTTTTGTGAGATACTGTATATATAAACATACATGTAATCTATATCAATATGCATGACCAACTGCACACAAACGCACATGGGCAAAAAAACATGTACGCATACATACACATATATCTCAAAAACGCATGGGATATTATTGTCCACTATGAGACATGTGGAATAAAATGATAAGCACTAATGGATATGAGCAGCGCTATATAATATGAGTATGTTACATAGTCAATGTGAGGGGGAAAAAGGGAAACAATACTAGAGTAACACACTAATCTCAAGATCCTTGTTTAACCCTCCAGGTGCCAGTTCCTCCAAAGAGAAAATCCAGTAAATTTCTCTTTGGCAGAGCTTGCGGAAGCGCTCAGTGGGAGGGAGGTCTCTAGGCATTGCCTCAATAACCCAAACTCTCAAACCATCAAGAGATGGTAAAAAGGAAATGCCTAGGGACACTGTGGGTGTCTAGTCCCTCAGTGATGAAACAGTGATGTTCGCCAAACCGCTTCCGTAGTAGCCTTATAGTTTGTCTTTCGTAGAAAAATCCGCAGGGGCATGTCAAACAGTAAACAACATGATCAGTTGAACATGTGTGAAAGTCCTTGAGAGGATATGTTTTTCTTTTCACCCAGAAATCCTTCTGGCCATGTTTTACAAAACGGGAAGCTTTGCACAAGGGTTTTCGACTGGTTGGCTAAAATGGCTAAGATGGCTAAAAAAGTTGGAAGGGAATGACCTGGAGGTTGTGCTTTCTTTCTCAATTTACTAGGTGCCACCTTGCTTTTGATGTTAGGTGCTTTTCTATAAGCAAATTTATGCTTTTTCAAGGCAATGTATTTGTGGGTGCCCTGCTATGTAAATCAATGTCCTTCAACAATGAGTGGTTGCTTAAACAAAAGGAAGGAGACCTTTCAAGACACCAATTTCATTGTTGATTGGTTGATTGACAAAAAGAAAGTACAGAATTAGGATGAAGGAAATAAATGTAACTTATCTTCCCTGGAAAAAAATAATCATTTGGATATTTTACACTATACTCTCCTCTTTTTAATATAGATAGTTATCCACTTTGATCGTTTCAAAGTTTCTTAAAAAAAAAAAAAAATGGACGCTCAGACTTTCAGTCTCAAGATTAATGTATCAAATTAGGAATTTTCACAGTAACTAATGGATTTTGGAGATTACTTCATCAATTCATATTACAGTGTTTTCCTAACTGATTAGTCTGTTATTGCTTGCCTACACCACTGCATTGTTTTGATGGTACATTACATGACAGAGGACAGAAAACTCCTACTGATTCATGAAACTAGAGGTGTGTTTTTTAGTCTTGATTCAGACTGACATGCCTGGGAGTTCTTTTGTTTCAAATGTTTCCAAATATGCCTGAAAGTTAAAGTGTTTTTTCTGCACAGAAGTATTTTTTTATTTTTTTTTTCCTCTATATTGCATATTAAAAACATACATAATAATAAAAAGTGCTTTTGATATTTCTGTAGGTTTCCCCTACTTTCATACATAACTTTTTAATATGCTATGATATGGTTAACTGCATCCATCCATTCTCTGATAGAAGGAGTTATAACTTGCATCCATCTCTGACCATTCTTCATAATTCAACACCCCCAACAAACATACTTCAGGGGTACAAGGCACCGATCTTTATAAAATTTCAGATAATTTTTTTATTACTTGACTCCAATGTCCCATTACCTCCCTACATGACCAAATCCAATGGCAGAAATCTGCTTCATCTTGATGACATTGCAAAAATTCTGATGTTGGCCTTCTACCCATTTTATATTGTCTAATACGGCTAAGATATATCTGGTGCATTATATACAATTGTGTCATCTTGTTATTATCTATTGGCGATACAAACAATTCTTATGTGTCATTTCTGGGATCAAAACCTGCCATTTGTCTCTTACTTTCAATGGTTCTCTGCCTTTTTTAGCTTGTCATAGAAATGAGTACAATATAGACATCAGTCCCTTTGACCCCTGTGACTTCAGAATTCCTATAAGGGGGGATTATGATATCTTAAGATTCTGCTTGCCAAATTGCGCCTGCAGGGCATGTCTTAATTATAAATATTTATAAAAGTGTTTATGTGCTATATCATGTTGTTTATTCAGGTATTCAAAGGTTTGCATAGTTCATACAACTGCTAGTTCATGTTCATACAACTGCTCTAGCCTTTCTGTTTCCAGAAATTTCCATCTGGATTTCCTCTCAGCTGTTCACATTCTGGATTATTCCAGATGGGAATATTCCCTAAACCCTACTATTCCCTTAGTTTCATTCCACACCACTCGTGCCATTGTTAACAAAGGGATCGTAATTCCAATAGGTACTTTTCCACTCCTCCTGCTCTTGTCTTATCCATGTCTGTAGCTGTTTTAACTGCCCTGCTAGGTAAAATAAATATATATATGGAAGTACCATCCCTTCTTCAGTTTTCAATCATTGTAGTGTTGTTATTTTAAGTTTGGATCTACCATTAGGCCATATAAATTTTACAAATTGCGAATTTAACTTTTTAACCACTTCAGCCCCAGAAGGTTTTACCCCCTTCCTGACCAGAGCACTTTTTACAATTTGGCACTGTGTCACTTTAACTGGTAATTGCGCTGTCATGCAGTGCTGTACCCAAACAAAATTTGCATCCTTTTTTTCCCACAAATAGAGATTTCTTTTGGTGCTATTTGATCACCTCTGCAGTTTCTTATTTTTTGCGCTATACACAAAAAACTGTGACAATTTTGAAAAAAAAAACTCTTTGTTTACTTTTTGCTACAATAAATATCCCCAAAAATGTTTTTAAAAAACAAATATCTTCATCAGTTTAGGCCAGTATATATTCTTCTACATATTTTTGGTAAAAAAAAACTCAATAAGCGTTAGCATATATTGATTGTATATGACTATGTGAAAGATTTATGGCATTTTTATGGCATTTTTATAATTTTTTTCTTTTTACTAGTAATGGTGGTGATCTGCGTTTTTTAGCTGTATTGCGACATTGCAATGGACACTTTTGACACATTTTTGGGAAATTTGACACTTATACAGCGATTAGTGCAATAAAAATGCACTGATTACTGTGTAAATAACACTGGTAGGGAAGGGGTTAACACTAGGGGGCGATCAAGGGGTTAAATGTGTGTTCTTTCAGTGTGTTCTAACTGTATGGGGATAAGACTGAGTAGGAGAGGAGACCTATCACTGTTCCTACATAGTAGGAACAAACAACATGTCTCCTCTCCTCTGAAAGCACAGGGGTTTACACACACAAATCCCAGTGCTGGCCCTCATGCATGGGATCGCGATCATGACCACCGGCCACGTGCATCAGGTCCTCTGCCGTGCAGCGCGCGCGCCCTCTGACGGCTCTTAAGGGAACCCCGTACCTGTACGGGGTTTCACACAGGGGAGCCATTCTGCCCCGTATATAGACGTGAGCTGGTTGGGAGCCGGTTAAATATGGATTTTGGTATGACTACTGAAGAATGTGAGAATACATATAAACATTTGGGTAACACTACTGTCTTAATTAAATGTATTCTTCCTCTTCTCACTATGTACTAGTTGTCTTTCATTTACCACATTTTCATATTTCATTAACCACTTTAATGCCCCGTACACACGGTCGGATTTTCCGACGGAAAATGTCCTATCGGACCATGTTGTCTAAAATTCCGACCGTGTGTGGGCTCCATCTGACTTTTTCCGTCGGAATTTCCGACGGAAAACGTTTGAGATCCTGCTCTCAAATTTTCTGACAACAAAGTTCTATCGGACTTTTTCCGATCGTGTGTAGCGAATTCCGACGGACAAAGTGCCACGCATGCTCAGATCACATTACAAGACCAAAGCTATTGGCTACTAGCCTCTACATAGTCCCGTCATACGCAACGAACGTCACCACGTTCAGAATGATCGGATTTTCCGACAACATTACATACACATACACGACCGTGTGTATGCAACACCAGTGTCGAACAAAATCCGTCGGAAAAAATCCGACGGATTTTGTGGTCAGAATTTCCGACCGTGTGTACGGGGCATTAGACAACATTTTCTGGAACTTTTTGTTTAAAAGTTTAAATTGGTATTATTTGCTGGAAAATTGCTTAGAACCCCCTAATATTATATATATATATATATATATATATATATATATATATATATATATATATATATATAATTTAATTTTTTTTTCACTTATTTTCTTATGTTCTTATATTGTTTTTTCTTATTTATTTTACTTTTTATTTTTACACTGACCCATCATTTTTTTTTTCGATCACTTTTATTCCTATCCTATTACAAGGATTGTAAACATCTCTTGTAATTAAAATAAGGGATGACAAGGGGTGACATGTCCTCTTTATTGAGAGATCTGGGGTCAAAAAGACCCCGGATCTCTCATTTACCTTTAAAAGCAAAAAAAGCAACAAAAAGAAAAATGTTTTCATTTAACAGGGGAAAAAATAAAAAATCAGCCCTTTAAGGCCGTCAGACAGACGTAAGATGTTACTCCGGTCCCCAAGGGCATAGAGTCAAGTGGGGGCCATCTTGCTCTCACTCTGCTTCCTTGCTATCCATCCAGCACATCAGACTTTTCTGATCTCCCCTGTAAGAGGGGGAACGACCGGGAAGCGGCGGGAGGGTGGGGGGCACCTCTCTCTCCGCCTTTTAAAGTGATCTTTCGGCAAATACGCCACTGAGACCACTTTTATTTTATAGACAATCGTCCACAGAACAAGAGGATACTGGGGTTATGTCGGCTAGCTGCTGCCATAACAACAGTATTTAGCGTCAAAGTAATGACATAAATGTAAGTAATATGCTTTTGTACAAATCATTTTGTTTTCTTTTAAGCCTTACATGAGTTTTGAAATGGTACATTATAAGCCACTACATATCTATCTGTTTGATTTATACATTGATAGGGACATAAATAATAATAATATAAAACATCAGTTTCTGCTTTGGGATAGAATTAATTTTCATTCACTTGTAATACAGGCCAAAGCAAGCATGTAACACACATATCATTGCATCATTACTGATGAAAAATGTCTTGTTCGTCTGTGGCTATTATAGGAGTCTAATATAATTATCTTGTTACACAAAAGTGAAAACAAATATAAATATGTTTGTCAGTGCACAATGGAAGCTGCTTTACATCATGTATGGCTGTCATAGCCAAAAGTTAATGTGCATTGGGAAGAACTTTATTCCCTAACCAAGTCTGTTGCATGAATTATAACAGATTCAAACAAATAAAAACAGGGAAAATGTGCCTATATCCAGCATAGGATTGTTATTTTTAATTTGTACAGAACATCCTGCTACTATAAAGGCTTAATGTTTTTCTACCATTCTCGAAAATATTAGATGAAAACATAAAATCACCAAAAATCAACCTAATAAAAAAATAGAATTGTCTGATCGCAGACCCATTATAATACATTTCTACATCTCTGAAAAAACTGCCTCTCCTTTAGTTTTCCTTTTTGAGTAAATAGACCTGATGATCTCTACATGACACAACAAATATTTTGGTGTTAATTATAACATGTCTGTATTTCTAGACCCCTTCCATTTAAAGTTTTTTTTTTTCATTTACATGTATGACTTTATTCCTATTTTAAGCAATAAGTTAAGAAAAAAAATAAAAACAACATTCTAATCAGTGTTGCTTCATTATCTGTGTAAAAAAATATTTTTTCTTTCTTGTACTTTGAGGGACATATGAATTCTTACATATCTTAGACTGTCGGGTTTGTACTTCTGTCTACGGAAGAAATGGACACTGGCCACAAAAAAAGCCATTGACCAGCACAAGGAAACACTATCCAAAACCATAAACCATAACCATAAAAAGTTTTTTGCTAGTATCTTTAGGGGGTGCACATGTTTTTCTTCTCTATTTATTTGGAAGATTTTTCTGGAGGTTTTTCTACCATCAACAACTGCTGGTAAATTCATGCCAAATATTTAAATCTTGGTAAATTATATGGGATTAATGGCTTAAATTTCTGGGAGGCTATAGGAAATATTTTTACCTGTGTTTATTCTGTTAGTGAAGTTCACCCTTATTGCAGTTCGTTTACAGTATTGTTGCAATGTCTCTGCATTTTGTCTATGCTTTAGTTTTGACTATGTACTTTGTTTTATTATATTCATTGCACAGCGCAATGTCTGTACTGCGCAATAAAAACACATCAAAATAAAAAATTAGGTTTAAGATTTTCCTAGTTATCCATATTTTTTTAATTAAAACTAAAAAGTGAGACATGGACAATAACCTAGTACTACAATTTTAGTGTTGGCAAGTGAAGCAAGGCTGTCTCTAACATGCTGTATTTGCTAACTGCCATTGTCATGAAAAAGTGCTATCCTATGTGAAACGGATACAAGCATATTAATAAGGCATTAATAGGTATGCTTTGAATAGCTCAAATAAAAGTGTTCAAACTGTTGGCTGCATGTTATCATCTCCTATCACTTTTCCTTTGTTAGATATGGATATGACCTTTATTTATAAAAGAAAGGAAAGAAACATTGTGACAATGGTTGTATAGGTTCTACAGCAGCCTCTCTATATGAAATATGCATCAGTTTGGTAATTTACAGTATATCATGCTGAGATGTGAAGAGTCTTTATTCTCATATAATCTTTATATCTGTGTTTGACAAGAGTAGAATGTTAAATATCTTTCAAAGATAAGAGACTGTCGGAAAGTATTTTATGTAACCCACTTTAGACTCTTGAATGCAGTGCCACCATTGGGCCTGATAGCTTTACAAGCAGAAGTCAAAAAATGTATGCAACTGTGCTTGTTGGTAATTCATTACGCACTGTAAATATGCTCCATAATTGTCACCCCTTTTTTGACCCAAACACATTTTTTTAAACCAAATGAAATATTAAAGGGAATCATGTTTTGCAAATTATGTTGGAGACTTTTGGAATCGAAAGCATAAAAAAATATTCATTTTTTAGTGAGTAGACCACCACCAAAAAGGAAGCCAAAAAAAACAGAACTTTTTACAATGAGCGCTGGCCTCATACCCATACCCCTTTCATCATATACTGATTAATTGCTGCCAGGAAGACAAATGCAGCAGCGTGAAAAAAAAAAAAGGACCTACCCGAGCCTAAATTCTTTCTACACAACTTAAATTCACAAACCCAATTCAAAGTTATGTTTGCTGTCAAAAATGGCAAATGAGAGTCATTTTGGTTTGGTTGGAGAGCATGATCACAACAATGCTTTTTTTTCTTTCAAAAGGTTTTTATTAATATGAACTGACAAATAAATTAGTTGCATGCAGAATGTTATACAATCATGTTAAGGATTATACAATAGTGAAAACATCTGTAGAAGCTAAGTATCTTGCATCTAGATCAACAAAGCAAGGAAAATAATTAAATACACTGCCTTCAACAGAACTTTTCCTTCTGAAGAAAAAGATAAAGATAACATTTTCTGAACATAGTAGGTGAAGTTAGCCGCGCTGCTCTTGGCACCGCTTCGGTGCACCTATCATCTATCATTAGAAAACCAAAATTTAAGTGGCCTCTTGGAATCTTGATTATACAGTTAAAAGCAAGTTACGTTGTAATGGAAATTTGTAAGTTCTGTATATAATTGTATTCTATTTTGTATGTATTGCACACTGCCCTCACTGTGCACACGGCACTAATAATGTTTTCAGTACATGTTTACATTCTTTCGAGTCCTGATTAGAATAAGCCTGCCTATGATACGCCCCTTGTTACCATAAATGAACAATTGTAATATTAATGTGATACCTACGTAATCATGTGTATAAAACCCCTGAATTGCGTCATAATAAAGGAGAACGGTTATTTGGAAAGATGCTGAGCGTATCTTTTGTGTCTGTTCCCTACTGCAGTAGTTATTAATAATTTGGAACCACTAATCAATATGAGGATAGGAGTTGCCTATCTATAAATTTCCAGGACAGGTGGCAAGCTTTTCCCAGGAGGGGTTAAAAGGTGACCCTGAGTATCCGAAACGAGGAGCTTGAGACGATCCGGGAATTTCTGATAATCAGCCGGCTGAGGTAAGCCTTTTGCTTACATGTGAGTTATCAGACTTCCTTGATCGGTAAGGCATTTTCGGGACAAAGGGTACCTATCTTACTCCCCTTAATCGAACTGTATTGATTGGTGGTTATATGTTATGTTGTCACTGTCTACTGTCCATCAGAGTGTTATAGATAAGAAAGGGAAGAATAGTGCTGTTCACAGGTATATGTAGTACATCTGCTAGAAAAAGTAGTTTAGAGGCAAGAGGGTATAGGCACACGTAGAGAAGACTGGCCAGTCATCATGGGCATTAAATTAAGTAAGAGAATGAAGGGTAAGAGACCCTCAAAAATGCCCAGCGCAAGAGGAGCGCTATATATGAACCGAAGGTGCGGTTCTGCCTATACTGAGCCCCTAGATTAATGGTTAAAGTGGACATGGATCCACAATGGGTAACTGGGTTACCACCGAAGTCCACAGGGACTAAGAATCATGCAGAGTACACAGCTAGAGAAACAGCTATGTGAGCAGGATGGATGAAGGGTGACAATTAACACTA
Organism: Lithobates sylvaticus; assembly: GCA_028564925.1. Taxonomy (NCBI): domain Eukaryota; kingdom Metazoa; phylum Chordata; class Amphibia; order Anura; family Ranidae; genus Lithobates; species Lithobates sylvaticus. The sequence goes on from CM053029.1 coordinate 523,634,553, forward strand.
GACAGAAAGGGACATTTTCATGTTAAGTTGTGGGATTAATTTGGGGTTAGGCACTACAACTAGTAAAGTCAAGAAATAGAGACATGAGAGTTAAAACAGAATATTTTATATGTTGTCAGAGAGGGAAGATTGGATGAGCACTATGGCTGCCCGTCTGATCATAGAAGGTACAGTATGTGAAGTATGGTATTACAATACATTGGATGCAAAGGATATCAGAACAAAATAAGGAAAGCAGAAATTTATCAAGGAAGTATTTAAAAGAGTTAAAAGAATGTGAGAGAATGATATGCATGTGTTGTGTACAAATGGGAAAAATGTAAGCGATTTTAGAGAGATATTTGTGTATGTGTGTGAATGCTGGAACCTTTAGTTCTTTCGCTTGTGTGTGTCATGTACGCAGATGTGACCCCCTCCTTTGTGCTCTCCTGAAAGAATGTAGCTGGGATGAGAGGTTGGTGATAAGCTGGAAGGACACCATGCCAATTTCATTTTTTTAGACAAAACATTTATAACTTTATGTGCCGGGTTAACGAATCTAATGATAAACAATGTGATCACAATTATTTTTGAATCTGTTTTCCAAACATGGTAAAATGAAGGTTACATTTAACCGTGTATTACACAAATTGAATATCCTTTGATAGTGGAAACAGTGCATTTAATAGGGAATTAAGTAAAATTAAGTAATATGTCCCCCTTTAAGGAATGTTATCTGTGGATATATATATTAGGGTGTGATATTGAAATTATCATTTGAGTATTAATTTCTAATTGGAGTTTAACAATTTTATTAATAATATAGATATATTGAAACTGGTTTAGACAACCTTTGATTGGAAATGAAATCCAGGTTAATGGGGAATTTATAAAAATGGTATTAGTTTAGTTTAAGATAACAATTTTGTAATTTTACATTTATTGAGTGGGAAGAAAAAAGATTAAGATGAGGTTGTTAATTGGAATACAGCTGCCATAATGTTTAACAAAGCCAAGATGGATGGGATACATAAGAAGTTTTTCTACAAAAATTAAATCTTAAAGTCTGATAATAAATTGATGTGCGGTCCATGATGTGAGAGTAATAATAAATAAAATGTAAATATGACAGACCCATCACATCAAGTCCACACACCCTGTTAGGATAGATCCCACCTGCAGCCAGTTGTTTTATAGTTTTTGATGTGGCTGAGAGCTTTGTTTGTTTTTATTTATTTTTATTTTTGAATCCAAAGCAGAATGTGTGGATTGTGATATGATATGCCCCTTTTCCTTGTAAGTACAGTGGGTATAAGCAGAAGAATATTTTGGATTTATGGACATCTCTTCATGATCGCAGGGTATTGTTATCATTTATATAATATTGCCAGGAAAAAGTTGTCTTTTTGAAACATGAAACTGGAGTTCTTACACAAACAGCGTGATAGAAAACAAGCCATTGTAATATAGTTATGCAAGCTGGACCCAGTAATGAAGGGTTCACCCGATATATCAGAGCTGTACCTTTATGCAAAGGTGCTATTAGACAAAGTTAGACATTATTTTGGTCAAATATTTAATTTTTAATGGTCCGACATTTTGCGCAGCAAATATACAGCTAACTAAATGTTTGTCTAATGAAAGGTTTAAAATATGAGTTTGTTTATGTACAAATCTAACAATGAAAAATGTGTACATTTTAATCCAGCCACCTTATTGCCCCTATTGGAGGAGGCTGTAGATGGGGGAGACCACATGTGTTAAATTGATGACGTAGGAATCAGCTGCTGTGAGCCCAGTGCAGGACACACTCCCTGAAGACCCAGATATTTATTTTTTTGTAGAGTTATTCCCGGTTTTATACTGAGTATGCAGTTTATCACCCAGAAGGATACTCTGTATATAGAGTCATTGGATCCTTTTTCCCCAGCTCAAGAAGCAGAGCTCCATGTTTTAGCAAAGCCTGTGAGCTATAAAAAGAGTGTATATTTATATAGATAGTAGAGATTAGAGAGCTTTTGGTTCCATTTGAAGGGCCAGAAGTTTGTTTTTACTTCGGCAGGTAAACCAATCAAGCATGCTAAGTTAATTTGATCGGCTGTTTTCAGCCTTCCCGGTTCTTGCTGAGGTAGCCATACTAACATTAAAACTCACACATGGAAGCAGACCGACTAAGGATGCTGCATTTACAGCCCCTGGACACTTGCTGGGTCTGTGCAACTCACAGATTCCACCCTAGTTCTGGCCCAGTATAGCTGGGATTAATAATTCAACTTTAAGGACCCCAGAACGAGAAGAACAAGTGGTCCACAGTGGGCAACTTCTTATGAAACAGGACATTGGAAAAGGTGATCATTTATGTCTGCCAGCCACTCTTTTCCCTCCAGCTTGACACATGGACCGTGTCATCAGTCACAAGCAGTTATGGCTGCCTTAGTAAATGAGCGTGGGATAGAGCCAGGGTTCTCCACAGTTGTTTTTATAACATACCACTTCTTGTTTTACCTGTTACCAAAGGTGTTACCAAAAGCTGAACATCCCTTCCAGAGATTACAAAAATATATATCCAGATGCCCAAGTCAGGATCTTATGAGTATGCATTTTGTCTGCATGGACATGTTTTTTGGATGTCCAGTGGCCAATGCTACTGCAAAGGCCACAGTAAAAAGTGTTACCAGAAGTAGTTTGTAAGTACACAGAGTAACAGAGGAAATCATTTTTTTATAGGAGAGTCCTTACTAGAAGTTTTGAGGTTTTATTTTTACACTCCCTACTGTCTACAATGTAGCGGACAAAGTAGAGTAATAAACTTTTGCCTGAGTGTTTTCTTATAATTTATCAGGCCCCTAGGGGGATGATGGACTCTCTCCCTATGGGATTTGGTTTGGGAGTGTGTTATTTCACTAGCTTATATTTTGTCTCAGCAGCTGAAGTCCTCCATTCGGATCTCACAGAGAATGTTGCTGATCTTTTAAGGTTTTTGACAAACTCATTTATGTGTTTTCTCCCCAATTCCAGATCCTAAAAGTTTGGAAGGATCTAAAACTAAAGCCAGGTGACTTGTGGATTGTTAAGAGACATTTATATATAAGGAAATGTTTGGAGACTCAATACAGCATCTATTTCATGTACAGTTTTGCAAAACTTGAAGGAAAAGTCACCTGGATCCACACCAGACACTGCAAAAATGACTAAATTAAAGAAATCTTTGTGTTTGATTTGTTTCCCTCTTGCAATCACAGTCTAGGGTACTCTATTGATTCAATTACTTTAATTGTAAGGGATATATATTTGAAAAGTAGTTTAGCCATGTTGAAGTCATATTTGTCTTTTGTACCTCTTCCATTTTATGTAGAATTGTCTGTGTTTACATATGCTGATAAGTCAGCATACCAACAATTAAGCTAGAAGGCCATTCTGGCCACAGGAGTGTACAGCCAGTACTCTGTAAATATGTCTTATCAATCATTTGTTTTTCACAATGAAAAGTCATTTTGTAATGAAAAAAGCTGCTCAGCTATTATTTTCTCCACAATGGAGTTTTTGCCTCTTTGGCCAGGACTACCTCCACCTAAAGCCCCATACACACGGTCGGACTTTTTTATGGATTCTGTCCGATCGGACAATGTTGTTGAAAAATCAGACCGTGTGTATGCACCATCGGACAGTGTACGTCGGTTTGTCCGACGGACAAAGTCTTATCTCCTGCTGGAAAGATTTGCCGTCAACACGGTCCGATCACACCAAATCCGATCGTGTGTACGGTTGTCCGACCGGACAAAGTGCCACGCATGCTCAGATCACATTACAAGACCAAAGCTATTGGCTACTAGCCTCTACGTAGTCCCGTCGTAGGCAACAAACGTCACCACGTTCAGAATGATCGGATTTTCCGACAACTTTGTCCGACCGTGTGTACGCAAAACCAACATCGGACAAAGTATGACGGACATGGTCCGACGGACCTGGTCCGCGGATTGTCCGACCGTGTGTATGGGGCTTAAGTGTGTGGAGGTTCCAGGTTAAAGGTGATAGCAGGTATGGAAATTTGTAAGTTCTGTATATAATTGTATTCTATTTTGTATGTATTGCACACTGCCCTCACTGTGCACACGGCACTAATAATGTTTTCAGTACATGTTTACATTCTTTCGAGTCCTGATTAGAATAAGCCTGCCTATGATACGCCCCTTGTTACCATAAATGAACAATTGTAATATTAATGTGATACCTACGTAATCATGTGTTTAAAACCCCTGAATTGCGTCATAATAAAGGAGAACGGTTATTTGGAAAGATGCTGAGCGTATCTTTTGTGTATGTTCCCTACTGCAGTAGTTATTAATAATTCGGAACCACTAATCAATATGAGGATAGGAGTTGCCTATCTATAAATTTCCAGGACAACGTCAAGCACTAAGAGATAGTGCAATCAGAAGATTTTAACTAAGGGAGAAAAGTCGGAAAGAAGAAAAAAAGAATGAGAAAATACTACAGTTAGCCAACCTTACAGGATCACCCTGTCCCGTCGTATTGTACGTTATTACTCGGGATTGCCTACAAAGGCCACCCAAGGTTCCCATGTTGACTCAAACTTTGCCAACTTTAGCCATTATCCAGGAAATGTTTATTTTGGCTGCAGTAATGGAGACCTTAGGTTGTTTCCACTCTTTTGCTATGGTACATTTGGATCCTAATAGAATAAAAAAAGATTACATTCTGGATGGCTCTAATGGTTTCAGGTACCTGTGCATTGAGCAAAGCTATAGAGGATTCCTTAGGGATTGGACATCCCGTGATTCTGCGTATTATATGAAATATTCTATTCGAGAATCCCAGAATTCTCAGACAGTCCCACCAGATATGCATCATGGAACCTGGGATAACACAACCTCTAAAGCAGAGGGGTGAGGAGGAAGAGAACATTTTTGCAAGCCTTGTTGGCACTAGGTACCATCTGGTAAACACATTGAGGTTTGCTTCAATCAGGGCATTGTTGTGTATGCCTCTGTAGGACCAGAAGAAGTTTCTGTTCCAGATGTTCGTAGTCCAGCTGACCTGGGTCCCACTTTCCCAAGCAAGCATATAAGGTAACTTGGAGCTGTCTGAGGCTAGTGACAGGTAAATTGTGGAAATGCCCCCCCCCCCTTCTGCTCTGTGGCCTGGCCATACCACTGTTCATAGGCTGTTAATTTTGGGATTGCAGGCCTATTCTTCTATTGAGAGTTCAAGAAATGGTAAATTTGCAGGAATCTAAACTGTTCAGATTCAGGCATTTCCAATTTGCTTTTATAATAATTGAGCTTAAGTGGTCCCAGGAGGGTTAGGTAGTCTCCTATGCGGTATAACCCCTTGTCCAACCACCAACTGACGCCCTTTATATTCATTCCCGGTGGAAATTTGGGGTTATGAAAAATGTGCGCTAGTTGCTGCATTACTGAGTTTAAGGATGGGAGGCTTTTCAGACCATCCTAGAGGGAGAAATAGTTAGATAACATGGAGAACAGAATCGGAGGGCGATCTTTTGGAGGGCGCCAGAGTAGGAAATCTATTGTGTATGTTGGAACTGCTTGACCTCTCTATATTCACCCAATTAGGTTTCTCCAGGCGTGTGTATATGACCAATAGGTGTGCCAATCTAGCCGCTTTGTAATACCATCGGAGCTGGGGACCCCCCAACCCTCCCTGTGTTCTTGGTCTGTAAAGTATTCGCCTTGACAGGCAGTGTCCTGAGGAACCCCAATTTTATTTTATTTTGCTTTGAAAGATCTGCAGATGGTCTTTTCTTAGAGGAATCGGTAAGGAGCGAAACAGGTAAAGTAATTTGGGGAGTAACGTCATTTAAATCGCGTTATCCTCCCTAGCAAGGATAATTCAAGACGCACCCATCCTTTAAGCTCTGCTTCAAGTTTGTTATACATAGGGAAGAAGTTAACCATATAGAGTTGTTCGACTTTCTGGGGGAGTTCCACTCCCAGATATCGAATGGAAGAATCATTCCACTCAAACTGGAAGGAGTTTTTAAGATTCTCTACTATTGGAGGCAAGACTGTCACATTCAAAATTTGTGACTTAGTAAGATTAATTTATAAACCCGAAGCCTTAGAGAAGTCCTCCAACAGTTTACAGATGTTTGGGCATGAGGTAGTCGGCGATGTGACAAATAGCAATAAGTCATCCGCAAACAGGGCACCTTTATGCATTTGTGGACCACAGTTAACCCCTTGGCTATCAGGGTGGGTACAAATCACCAGGGTTTCTAGGGCTATTGCAAATATTAATGGGGGTAAGGGGCAGACCTGTCTCTCTAGCTATTTTAATAGGCTCTGAACAATAACCCTGGAGGTTTACTCAAGCTTCTGGTGAGGAATACAGTGCCACCATAAGACCCATGAACCTCTGACCAAAACTCCATCGGTGCATGATGTTGAACAGGTAGGGTCAAGAGACCGAGTCAAAGGCTTTTTGGAGATAAACCGAAAATGAGTAGCCCTTTCTGACGACTCCCCTGGATCCAACTGTACTGTAGAATAGATATTATATCCATAGCTCTCCTGAGCTGGTCTGGGCCCTGTCTTCCTAGGATGAAACCCACGTGGTCTTTATGGACATATACACCTATAAAGGATGCCATGCGATTCACTAGGATCTTGGTCAGGATCTTCATGTCATTATTGATTAGAGATATGGGCCTATAGTTCCCTACCTCTCATTGGTCTTTGTTCAGTTTGGGGATTACGGAAATTAAAGCTGAATTAAGATGCCTATCCAGAGGTTTGTTCGTTTTAGAGTTAAAGAAGCATGTAAGGTGAGGTGCCAAAGTTTGCACAAACGTTTTGTAATATAGTGTGGAGAAAACATCTGGGCCAGGGGCAGACCCTCGTTTAAGGTTCTTAATGACCAGTAGCACTTCTTCCACTGATATTGGGATCTCTAGTTTATCACAGTATTCCAGTTTTGGAAGCGTGATAGAGTCCAAAAATGAATTCATATGGGTCGTATTACCGTTATTCCCTGCGCTATATAATTTCTCGTAGAAGTTATGGAAAGTTTCCATAATGCGTTGTGGATTCAAAGTGTGATTCCCACCCGGGACCTGAATTTTGGGTAAGGTACGCTGTCGTGGTTGGGGGGGATCATTTGGCGGCTAGCATCGGGCCAATTGTATCCCTTTGATGACAGAATTTAACTCTGCTCCATCTAATGCTTTTTTCAGCTTTGGTCGTGAGAGCCAGGCTAAGGGATAGACACGATGCATCCAGTTTATCAGTAGGGACCTTTTTAGAGTCTTGTTTATGAAAAAACCGCATGTGATTAAATTCCTTTTCTAGTCTATCAATGTCCACCATTCACTCCTTTTTAATCTAGATAGATAGTAGATATTTGAATTAATTTGCCCCGAATAGTGGCCTTATGAGCAGCCCAGAGTGTTTCAGCAGATACCTCCGCCGCCCGGTTTAGGAAGAAGTATTCCTTTATTAGCTTTTTCGATTTCCGTAACCCTAACCGGGTCGCTGAGAATAGATTAATTAAAGGGGTTGTAAAGGTTCGTGTTTTTTCACCTGGTGATAAAACACCTGTCAGTGACGCCCCCCGCTTTACTTACCTGAACCCTCAACTCGCTCTCTCTCTGCCCGGGGTTCTTGGCTCTTGATTGGATAGATTAATAGCAGTGCAGCCATTGGCTCCTGCTGCTGTCAATCAAATCCAATGATGCGGATGTGGTGGGGCAGGGGCGAGTCCTACATTGGACCTCTATGGAAGCCGAATGCTGGACTCGGGAGCGCACCCACAAGGTAACCCCTCGGGAAAACTAAAAAATTAACCTTCTTTGTCACTTTAAGTCTCCATTGAAGGAGATGAGGGCGATTAAATCTTCTTTTTAGTGTGAGTAGAACTATGAAATGGTCTGACCACACAGTGCCTCTAATGGAGAACTTGACTATGTCTAAGATTTTGGCTGTGGAGATGAAAATGTGGTCGATCCTAGCGTAGGACTGGTAAGCAAGCAAGAAAAGTGTGTTTAATCCCTTTTAGTTGGTTTTATCTCTCTCCAAGCATCGGCCAACCCATGTTGAAAGATTAATTTAGCTATTTTATGGCTCCTTTTGGGTGGACGGGTGAGCTGAAACCCAGGAGGTTTGGATTTGTCTAGTCCCTGGTCAAGGGCAGTATTGGAATCACCTCAATAAATAACCGTCCCTCCCACCATGGGTCCCAGTGTTCTAAGCATTGCCTGGAAGAATGCCGCTTGGCCCTGACTGGAGAGATGGGCTAGATGGTGTTTGACACTTTGTGGCCCCCGATTGAGAGTTCGGGGGGGGGGGGGTGTGAGGCAGGCCAAATGTGATGAATCTCAGGCCCATCTAAAGCTTCTCACCTTCCTGAAAACTAGGGGGAAGGAGTGGGTTTTGGATTTGAAAGTAAACGGGAAGGCCCACCAGTACTTGATTGCTTTCTGTGAAAGAACAGTAAGCAGGGTTTCAGGGATTGCCTCCTCTGTATGGTCAAGGGAGAGATGTCTGCAAAGATCTGAACAGAATGATTTTGGCAGAGAAGTGGCGTTTTTAACTTTTTCATGATCTCTTCCTTCGCCAAACCGCAGCTCCGTTTCTGAATGCATAGACAGAGCTGCTTGCTGTGAGGGGCACTCGACAGGAGGTAAGGGCCAGGAGCTCCAGCCAGGGACTCTAGAAAAGGAGGATCTGGGCTTCTCTGTGCAAAACCACTACACAGAGCAGGAAAGTATAACATGTTTGTTGTTTTCATAGAAAAAAAATTTGACTTTACAATCACTTTAATGCAAGTAGCACAACCAATAAATTGGACAGGAAGCTTCCTGACTCCGGTTGAATTAAAAATATAGATACATATGTTTTTGTGCATTGGTAGTGGTGTTTTAATGAAGGCAAGCACCGTTGATTACATTTCTAAGTGGTTTCGGGACCAGAAAACATGGCAGGAGTGTTCTGGCCAGCTTTATGAGACAATGCATAAGTCTTTTGTTAGATATGGTATTTCAGTGTGGTCCTGTTGATGTAAAATATGGTTGTTTAAGCTGCTGCTTTTGATAATGCTTGCAGAAGTAAAAAAGGTCTCTGAGTAATGATTCTGTACAGAATCTTTTTGAAGGATCTAAAGTTGAATGAACCAACCAAAATGTGTTTTTCCTCTGATGTGCATAAGATCATGTATTAAAGAGGAAGTAAACCCTGATGGGTTTTACGTCCTCTTTTGTTTACTGCAAACCCTGCAAAGTAAAAGCATAATGGGCTAGTATGCATCGCATACTACATAAAACAGAATTGGATTTGGAAAGGAGCTGCGCTAAAGAATGAGATATCACCAAAGTTGTGGTGTATACACTATGCTACACAAAGTGAATGTAAGTGAGAATTGCCTATATGGCTAGTGCATTTCTCATAGGTATATATACAAAAAGAAGCTGTATGAAAAAAGCCTCTGTTAATATATCATGTGATTGTGAAAAAGTAAACACCCGGCTGGGCTGTTCAAATTTCAGTGAAGATGAAAATAACAACACCAGACTGAGTCCCTGTCAAGACTCCTAAGTTCTGGTGTAAATTAGTGCAATTACTTTTAAAAAAATGAACAATATTAGTGCAAAAAATTGTGTACATTGATAAACAACCTACAGAGCATCTAATGACATATTGGAACAATTCAGCCAATTGAATATAGATTGAATATAAACTATATGGCTATAGATATAATTAGTGAACCCTTGTGAAAGAAAAAATTAAAAAAAAAAAAAAAAAATGCAAACAATAAACACCCTCCTGGGTATCTAGCGTTACACCAGTGACATAATGTGTATATAATCCTCAGAGTAAATAGAAACAATCCCAATGAATGGTTGTAATATAGCTATTTCTCTGAAGAACCTCCTATTAATTATATATATGTGCACCCTGCTAAACATCTATCTGGGAAAAATTGCAGACAATGAAACGTTACAAAAAATTAAATGAAGTGCACAATACAGCAAATAAGTCCCGTGTTGGTAACAGTCTCTGTGACAACTCCAAATGAATTTGTATAAACGTGACTTGTATGACACCACAGAAATAGTGTAGAGACCTCCACCATAGGGCACACTTGTCTCCTTACCGGAACTGAATGGTCCCTTTTTTAGGGGGACCGTTCACACAGGTGGCTTTCAACCCTAGCCAGGGGTAGACTGTAGGGAACGTCCGAAATCCTACCGACCTGGATGGCTCCTTTAAGATAACACCCAACCTAGGATCCTCCAAATATCTCCGCTCAGGGTCAGTCACAGTAACCAAATGCGTGTTGGAACCAAGGGGAATCAAAAAGAGCTTGCATAGCATAAAATCCAAGGGTATTTTATTGAATAAAAGCAAAGAAAACACTTACAGTGTAACGATCTAAAAAGGCATAGAGCGAGCCGGCCGGTCTCGCATATACAGCCCGTGGTAGCGGGATCACGCCGTGCTGCGGTGGCGTCAAGATGTAGCTCCTCCTCCCTACGCGTTTCGTCATCAAAGGACGTCGTCACGGGGCACCTATACCTATACCCATACTAGCCCATTATGTGGCACTTACCTGCAATAGAAGCCCGTGCTGTCCCCGCTGCAGGAAGCGCCCATCTTCACCCCTCTTCCTTCGGGGCTGTGGACTCCGGCTCTGTTACTGGCCAGAGTTGCGTGATGTCATGCGTACGGGAGCCTATGGTCATGGCACGGGCATTGTAGAAATGGCACGATCGTGCCCTTTCTTCAGTGCACATGCGCCAATGACGTTGGCGCAATCGTATATGGTAAATATCTTCTAAACCGTACAGGTTTAGAAGATATTTCCAGTACCCACAGGTAAGCCTTATTATAGGCTTACCTGTAGGGAAAAGTGGTCTATAAGGGTTTGCAACCACTTTGACTGACTTTTATTTGAACTGCTTCTCTCACCATACAGGGTTATGGAAATGCAAAAGCCACTGAAGTAGTATAGCTTGCAGATACCACTGCACACTTTATTCAACTCCACTATAAGGTGAATGAAAAATATTCTTCAGCTCGGATACTAGCCCAATGTGGGTATAATATTGCTGTAATGTGAATACTTAGAGGAAGTAAACTCTGCTTTATTTTAATTTCTTTTAGAATATTAAAATAAAGTAATACGTATTAACATGCCTTGCACATTGTAATCTTAGTAAAAAACGCTTTGCAAATACCTTTTTAAAGTTTTATAAATTATATTCTCTTCCGGGTATCGGCTGTACCATCTTTGGTATGGATTCCTGTCTCTGTTGTGGACATCATTCCCGCCCTTCCTCTCAGTATAGCAACAGCTGCAGATGCTTTCTAGTATGTACTGAGATACGACATACAATGGTTCACTCCCCCTGTGTGACGTCTCACAGTCACAAGGAGGAGAACCAGGAAGCTGAGGAATGCACAGTATCGCAATCCTTCCTAGCTGTTGCGTTTTCAGGGGAAATGACAGACCTGGCATGCTGTTACAGAAACGGCACACATAGCATGCCGTGCATCAAACACCAAACTGAGCATGTGCCGGTGACATCATAAAAGATTGCAGGACGGATTGTCACAAGATTATACAAGTAAGTCAAGTTAGTATCACAGGCAGTGATCAGTAGCATTAGCAATGGAGATTACAATGAGCTAAAGTTTAACTAGAGAGTTTACAACCACTTTAATAGAATGAGAACACCAATGATAGTACCTCATGATGCCGGCGATCTGTGTGTTACCATCGACGTTTTATACGAGAGAATGTTCTTTTGCACCAATTACCGAGCGGTCCCCGCTCAGGTGATGGCGCCTTCCCTCCAATCATTTGCCTGTGTGATGTTGGCTACCAAAAGCCTTCACAGCAGTGTATACATACTCCCCTTTTTAGGAACGGGCAGTCTTGCTTGGTTTGTGTCTTCTGGGAAATTGTGCATTGTCCTGGGATATGTTTTTCACATAGCAACACAAGGTAAAATATTCATGGCAGTTTTTCTTTTTCCATACACTTCCCCTTTTAGGTTCAGTATTCTTCTATTTTCTCACCTAGTCCCCCCATTGTTGGGGCACACCTGATACTACTTTGTCACTCGATTACTCCTACTCTGCTTTCTATTCATGTTTTGGTTCATTCACAATCACATCACCTTTTCTTCCATACCCTTTATCACCTTGTAGGACAAGCACAGGACTAATCCAATACTTATAAATACACATAATTTTATATTTTTATTTGTTCACAGATGTTTTGGTGATTAACAACACATCACCACTGACTGTCTGGTGTGGACCACCATCCAGTCACAGCTATCCTTTCATGATTCTCCACTGCTGTGCCATGGGCTGTACCGCCTCAGCTCCCATGCTAGGCAATGCCCCTAGTTCACCTTCAGTACTCGCTGCCACACTCCATATCGATAGTCAGCCTGTAAGTATAGGTGGATGTTTAATTTCTCCTCCTCTCCCTTTTTCTTTAATTAGTCCGACTCATTGTGTACTCATATACCTTTTAGACACTTCCTCCTCATCTTCTCCTGATGAGTGGCAGTGAGCCACAAAACGCGTTAAGCTTCAAATGCTACACTCATGTGTGTATTATCCAGAACTTCATCAACTAATTTCTACAATTATGTTTGACTATATTACATCTTTACACTTACCGCTATGCCTTTTTAACGCGTGTGTAATATAAATATATATATATAATATGGAAAAAAAAAGTGCAGCGCTCAAAATATGAAATTAAAAAATGACTAATCAGTGTATACTTCCAACACCTGATACTGGTGAAAAAATTTATAATAATATTATCACTAAAATATGATCAAATCATAAAAACTATACCCAAATGGTGTAAAAAACATACGTTGAGTGAAAACTTATGCATACAAATACAATAAGTACATTCAGATTGGTGCAGTGAAGTCCAAATAAATGTCCATAAATCCTAAAAAATACAATACAAAAAAAACGTGATATGGACAAAAGAACTCCAAGGGTGAAGAAACATTCAAACGTGTATTGAGAGATATCATGAGTAGTGTTCAGATTGACCACGCAGATCTCATCATCTGTTCATTAAGTATAAAGTGGAGGCTTCTGGGTTTTAGTGTTCAGCTGCCCTTATTATAATCTACTGAGCGCAGATTCTTTCACCTTTTAATATATATATAATATATATATATATATATATATATTTACCTTCTTATCTATATTTTATTTGTATTGTGAATTGATCCTTTTATATGGGCTTATGCAACAATAAAACATTTTTACAGACATACTGGGGGTCATTTACTATTTTTCTTTTTTTAACACAGGTAATGTTTATTGAATAATAACATGTTACACGTGAAAATAACAAGCATATATAATTGATAGACATACAAGGAGAATTCCTACAATGCAATACATACATACGGGGAGGATTGCAGTTCCTAAACAAGGAGATGACACAGGGAAATCAACAAGTATTGCATAGTTTATACCATCATGCTAGTGTCTGCGCTAGACTGCGGGCTTCATCCGAAGCCGCACTCTTTATTGAACAAGATTGTTCAGTCGGGTTCCAAGGTTCAGAATCAGTCGGGAGGACGAAAAGAAAAGGGGGGGTGGGAAAAGGAATGGGAGGGGGGGAGGGGGGGGGAAAAGGGGGTAAGGGACCTAAGGAGGGAGGGGGAGGGAGAAGAAAGTGAGGAAGTGAGGGGAGAGCAAGGAGGAACCAGGCAAGAACAAAGTAAGAACAGCCAATCAGCTGATCAATAAACTAACTTGTGATGAAACTCAGTAGATATATAAATATATAATCATGCAAAACAATGTCACCATGTGATGTGCAAATACTTGATAGAATTATCAAACTATATATATACTGGTTTAACATATATCAGCAAAAAATGAATAATCAATGTGTGAACATAAAGTGAATGACTAAATGAAATAACACATACACTAAGGTGATCAAAACCATGTGCAAAAAATTGAGTCCGTGAGCAAAAATAAAAAGGGGAAAAGCAACAGAGCCTAGGTTACTCTTCAAAGTCCCTTTTCTTGATAGTGCTGAACCAAAATAAACAGAATGTTGAAAAACAATGATCTTCCACCACACCGCTGTGTATTCGTGTAACCACTCCCAAAGGAATCTCACTCACCAGATCCAAAGCTCGCACTCTCGTGTCGAGCGAATGCGCAAATTAATTCAAACAGAAATCCAGTGATTTTCTCCACACTAATGCGTTCAGCAATAATACGGTGATCCTCATGTAAACAAAAAAGGTGCTCCAATAGTGTGATAAAGTAACATCACTTTTATTAAAACTCACAACACAAAAGCTTCAACCGATTCACTCACATAAAAATCGAATAAAACCAGCAAAATGTGTAAAACAAAGGTCTTCACAGCAACTTTCACTGAAATTTTCCACAAACACTGCAAAGGTCTGTGGCCACGGCGGACTCGAGGTGCACAGTATAATATCTCACCCCCTCCTCGTGTCTCAGACTTCCAAAAAACGTGCGATAATCTTCTCCTGTTAGAATCGGCGCTATTGCCGATTAGGATTACTTGCCACTCAGCAGTGCCCCCGACATGTTTCGTCAGTAATGTGACTTAATCATGGGGATAGTTGTGTGGCAGGGTAGTTGGGGCGATAAATATATGCCCATTTAATTTGATTGGTTGGATGTGGCGTTTAATTAACCGCCACCGCGCTAAACAATGTCCCTGTATAGTTGGTGGAGCGCCGTCGCGCTTATTTCCACGTCACATGCGTGCCTTCGCACGCAACTGTCGTCTCTTGACGACTGCGCATGCGCCAGTAAAGCGTTACATCATCCAGTTAGGTGCGCGCGTGCGCACCCAGTTGGGTTATTCCGCCCACTGCGCATGCGCGATCGAAGCGTTGCGTCCTCCCGTTCACCGGGTGTACGCAGCGCTATGCGTTCCACCTCTCCATACCCGGATGTAGCGTCACTCACACATACTCACGTGTGCGGAAATGTTTACACTACGCTCAGGGTATCAGATTAGGGGGGCGGTCTTCCCTTCACACCCGGGCTGGCCTATAGCTGATGGTGTATATGAGCTGACATGGGAAGTCTATAACTGCACTTACGTGCACCTCGTGTCCCCGTCACCACACACCTTCTTAAAACTAATAATACTTCATATATTTAAGCAAGCCTCAGCATGTTGTTGTAACTAAATAACTATGTTCATAATTTGACCAATCTATTCTATTAGATTAAATAGATCATAAAAATACTGCTCACTTACAAATTTATATGTGAACTTACAGTAACACAGTTATTTATATTAACCACCTGTATTTCTAAAATGGTCATATATATAAAAACAAAGTTTAAAAAATGGACTGAACTACAAACCCATAAAACTATTATTGGGCAAATGCCTCTAAAAAATGAAAATAGACATAAAGACATTTTATATATTGTCTATATTGTCGCGAGGGGAAAACACCCCTGTATATCATAAATTACATGTCACTCATTGATGTGATATACATGATAGAGATAAAATGTCCTATGATTTATTACCTTATTGTTCGTGAATATTGGAAAATGTCATATATTTAAAAATGGATAAAGGAGGTCCTAAATAACCTCATGATTGGCTGCGATTATTGATCATAGGGATCATACAATTCAAACGAAAAGGCGTATTTTGACATATATGTCCAGGGAGTGTCTGTGTTATATAACCAGCTGTATCATATACCTGTGATTATATTAGATATCACCGCACCCTGATTTAAAGTGAATTGGAGTTGGAAGACTTCTATGATCAAGCTCAGATCCTTAAAGGTAGATTTGTACAAAAAGGTTATTAAGCAGACACGATTGACAAAATTATTGAAGATGTTGCCAGGGTACCAAGAAGTGAGTGTCTAAAACAAAAAGTTAATGGGAACAACTCAAGTGGAGCCATGGACAACTGCCACCAGATTAGATTTATTTCCAGTTTCCACTGCCAATATAGGGACATCGAGAACATCTATAGGAAACATTGGCACATATTACGTAGAGACCGTCATTTGGGGGAAATACTGCCCCCCCAACCAAAATTCATCTACAGAAAAGCCCCTAATTTTGGGGACCAGATCGTAAAGAAGATCTTAGATCCCCCGGGACAAGGAAGGATAAAAATAGACCTGAAAGGATTTTACTGCTGCAGAAAATGTATATGTTGCAGAACTGTTAAAACACCAAACAGAGGAATCACTAATGTGACGAACAATGACAACGAACAATTCCCGATAAAGGAATTTATTACTTGTAATACCTCATTTGTAGTCTATCTTATGTGGTGCCTGTGTGGGCTATTCTACGTGGGGAGAACAAAAAGATTATTAAGAATACGTATAGCAGAACATCTGAGGAACATCAAAAAGGGATACAAATTTCACAGCGTATCTCTATATTTTAGGGAAAAACATAATAGGGACGCTAGTCTACTACAATTTGTTGGTATTGACACCATTGACCCCTCATGGAGAGGGTCCATCCGAGTGAGAGATTTATCTCAGAGAGAAACCAGGTGGATCTTCCTGTTTAGATGTCTCACCCCGAGAGGGTTAAACATCGAACTGGATCTGAATTGTTTTTTAAATAACTTTTGAATTCACTTTAAATCAGGGTGCGGTGATATCTAATATAATCACAGGTATATGATACAGCTGGTTATATAACACAGACACTCCCTGGACATATATGTCAAAATACGCCTTTTCGTTTGAATTGTATGATCCCTATGATCAATAATTGCAGCCAATCATGAGGTTATTTAGGACCTCCTTTATCCATTTTTAAATATATGACATTTTCCAATATTCACAAACAATAAGGTAATAAATCATAGGACATTTTATCTCTATCATGTATATCACATCAATGAGTGACATGTAATTTATGATATACAGGGGTGTTTTCCCCTCGCGACAATATAGACAATATATAAAATGTCTTTATGTCTATTTTCATTTTTTAGAGGCATTTGCCCAATAATAGTTTTATGGGTTTGTAGTTCAGTCCATTTTTTAAACTTTGTTTTTATATATATGACCATTTAAGAAATACAGGTGGTTAATATAAATAACTGTGTTACTGTAAGTTCACATATAAATTTGTAAGTGAGCAGTATTTTTATGATCTATTTAATCTAATAGAATAGATTGGTCAAATTATGAACATAGTTATTTAGTTACAACAACATGCTGAGGCTTGCTTAAATATATGAAGTATTATTAGTTTTAAGAAGGTGTGTGGTGACGGGGACACGAGGTGCACGTAAGTGCAGTTATAGACTTCCCATGTCAGCTCATATACACCATCAGCTATAGGCCAGCCCGGGTGTGAAGGGAAGAGCGCCCCCCTAATCTGATAGCCCGAGCGTAGTGTAAACATTTCCGCACACGTGAGTATGTGTGAGTGACGCTACATCCGGGTATGGAGAGGTGGAACGCATAGCGCTGCGTACACCCGGTGAACGGGAGGACGCAACGCTTCGATCGCGCATGCGCAGTGGGCGGAAGAACCCAATTGGGTGCGCACGCGCGCACCTAACTGGATGATGTAACGATTTACTGGCGCATGCGCAGTCGTCAGGAGACGACAGTTGCGTGCGAAGGCACGCATGTGGCGTGGAAATAAGCGCGACGGCGCTCCACCAACTATACAGGGACATTGTTTAGCGCGATGGCGCTTAATTAAACGCCACATCCCACCAATCAAATTAAATGGGCACGTTTTTTGGAAGTCTGAGACACGAGGAGGGGGTGAGATATTATACTGTGCACCTTGAGTCCGCCGTGGCCACAGACCTTTGCAGTGTTTGTGGAAAATTTCAGTGAAAGTTGCTGTGAAGACCTTTGTTTTACACATTTTGCTGGTTTTATTCGATTTTTATGTGAGTGAATCGGTTGAAGCTTTTGTGTTGTGAGTTTTAATAAAAGTGATGTTACTTTATCACACTATTGGAGCACCTTTTTTGTTTACATGAGGATCACCGTATTATTGCTGAACGCATTAGTGTGGAGAAAATCACTGGATTTCTGTTTGAATTAATTTGTGCATTCGCTCGACACGAGAGTGCGAGCTTTGGATCTGGTGAGTGAGATTCCTTTGGGAGTGGTTACACGAATACACAGCGGTGTGGTGGAAGATCATTGTCTTTCAACATTCTGTTTATTTTGGTTCAGCACTATCAAGAAAAGGGACTTTGAAGAGTAACCTAGGCTCTGTTGCTTTTCCCCTTTTTATTTTTGCTCACGGACTCAATTTTTTGCACATGGTTTTGATCACCTTAGTGTATGTGTTATTTCATTTAGTCATTCACTTTATGTTCACACATTGATTATTCATTTTTTGCTGATATATGTTAAACCAGTATATATATATAGTTTGATAATTCTATCAAGTATTTGCACATCACATGGTGACATTGTTTTGCATGATTATATATTTATATATCTACTGAGTTTCATCACGTTAGTTTATTGATCAGCTGATTGGCTGTTCTAGCGCTACTGTTCCACTTTATTTATATTTTATTACATTATATTTAATTTTGGACACCTTTTCTATAATCTATTATCTCTAAGTAGCAGCTATTAGTGAGTTAGGCACAGGAGTGTGGTTTCTCCTTGGCGCAGTGGTGGATATCTGTATTTGGGGTGACGTATACAGATTCCAGGGCTTTCACAAGAACAAAGTAAGGAAAGACAGAAGTCAGGAACAGAGGACAAAATCCTAGGAGCACCACCAAGAGCCACCCGAAACCTGAGCAAATGTCATCACTGTTCTAAAGACCTACACGGGGGTCATTTACTATAGCGCCGAAAAATGATCCTGCAGTCCCAGAAAATAGCGCCCAATTAAGGCCAATTAAGACATCAACTCTCAGCAACTGGGTGCTAATGCAAATGGAATGCAGCGCTATTGCCAGATCACACATAGTGAAAGTCAATGGGGCTCGAACCTGCAAAATCCAAAGTTCTCACTGAAGGCTTATATGCAAGTTCTTTGCCATAAAAAGAGTATGGGGACCTGGGTCCTGATGGCTCTGCATGTGATGTCAATGGATGGTCACATCCCATGGCTGTGAAAGAGACACCAGACAGCGGCAGACAACACAATGGAGGAAGAACACAACGGTGAGGAAGAACACGGCAGGGGGAGAAGTAGGCGGTGGCAGGAGAGACGGCGACAGAAGATGGCAGAAAGAGAGACAGCACCCGGAGAAGATGACAGAAGGAGACACAGCTCGGGGGAAAAGACCACTCAGAGCTGTTTTACAATAAAGGAATTGTCAAAAACTGGCTATTGTTTTTTGTCACATTTCACTGCTTTTTTTTGGTGAATGGGTAGGGGTACAATGTACCTGATACCCATTCATATAGGGGGAGCCGGGATCTGGGGTCCCCCTTATTAAAGGGGGCTTTCAGATTTCGATAAGCCCCCCCCCCACCCACAGACCCCCACAACCACTGGGCAAGGGTTGTGGGGATGAGGCCCTTGTCCCCATCAACATGAGGACAAGGTGTTTTGGGGGGGACCATGTGGCTTGGTATGGTTCAGGGGGCCTCTCTCTCGTCCCCCCTCTTTTTTGGGGGATTTTGAGGGGACCCCACGCCAATTTTTTTTTACATTTTGGCGCAGGGTTCCCCTTAAGTGTTAAGTTTGGAATATGGTCATACTGGGATAATTTATTATCTAGATGACTTCCTTTTCATTGGTCGGCCAAATTCTATAGTTTGTTCTTTAATTCTCAAATTATTTTTCCTTTTAACAGAATACTTCGGTATTCCCCTAGCAATTGAAAAAACGACTTTTCCATCTCCAATTATTGAATTCTTAGGTATAAAGATTAACACATCATTATTTCAATTTGAACTTCCTGCTTTAAAAATTTGCAGGCTTCAATCCCTCATTTCTTTCTTCCTGCGTCGGAAGAAGATTTTATTAAAAGAGCTTCAATCGTTTCTGGGTCTCCTGGCTTTTGCTACACGCATTATTCCTATGGGCAGAATATTTTCCAGAAAGTTATCCTTGTCAGGTCTCAAATCCCCATTTTCCCACATTAGGTTGACTTGTGATCTTAAAGACGATTTATTGGTATGGTCTCAATTTCTGCAAGATCATTATTAATACAGATAATAGAGGTGTATTATTTGCTTTAAATTGCCTTTATTCAAAATACTTGTCAGTCATAAAACTGTTATGTTATCTAGTTCTCTTATGTTTAATATGAAACATTTGGATTAAGGCGAAATATATTCCAGGTAACCTCAATGTCATCGCTGATGCCTTGTCTTGATTCCAGATGTCTCGTTTCAGACAGCTGTTGCCTCATGCAGATCTGGTTGGGTACCGTTGCCCGAGTCATCTTTGGGGTCTGATTTTAAATTCAGTATTTTTCGGCTATTAAAAATTTGATCGCTCCAAAAACATGGACTGATTATTCAATTGCATGGGAAAGATGGCTGAATTTTAATTCCGAGTTAGGTTCTCCTGGATTACCTCCTTCTGAGAGCTCGATCTTGGCTTTTCTTTGCTCACTAATACAGTTGAAATTTTCCTTTAATCATATTAATAAAATATTAGCAGGGGTTTCTTTTCTCTTGAAACTGCATAATTTCCAACCGTTTCCAACAATTTATTTTCTGTTAAGCAAGCTTTAAAAGGTTTAAAGAAGGTAAGGTTGGTTCTAGATATGCACAGGCCGATTATATTGGCTATATTATCCAAGCTGTGTTGAGCCACTTCTTTTGTTTGCATTTCAGTTTACGAGGCTTTATTATTTCATGCTGCTTTTGTTCTAATGTTCTTTGCGGCCTTTCGTATCTCTAAGATGTTACCAAATAACAAACACAGTTTGGAAGGTTTATTTTTATCAGAAGTTTCTATTCTAGATGATAAGGTCCTTATTTTTGTTAAAAGATCTAAAATGGATCGATCTGGAAAAGGCCGGTGGCTCAATCTATTCACTTGTGGTGACTGCATCCTTTGTCCGTTACTAATTCTCAATAAATACCTTTTCTTTCAGACTGGTTTCAGGTCAGCATTTTTTTGTCCATATGGATTCTTCTCCTATGACAATATTCCAATTTTCCGCAGTCCAAAACTATGTTTTCAGGATTGGAGCCACTACAGAACCTGCTAGATTGGGTTTGAGTGATGTGGTCATTATGAGATTAGGTAGATGGGAGTCTAGTAGATTTAATATTTACATTTCAACCTAACTTATCTCTTTAATTTATAGATGCCAAATCTTACATATGGATAGTTGGCCATTCATACATATACTGGGCTCATAAAAGAACTTCACAGCATTGCTACGGTTCCAACCTATCTTTACCTTTTTTTAATTCAGTACTTTTTTTATTTTAATTCTTTTCTTAACAATACAAGTTATACATTTAAGCATACATTTCATCCCAGATACATAAACTTCTAGCATTCATCTGCCACACCAGCCACCCACTCACCCCCCCCCCCCCTCCCCAAAAAGACAAAAAAAAAAAATAATAATAATAATAATAATAATACTAAAATAAAATAATAATAATAAAAAAAAAAAAAAAAAAAAAAGGGAGAATTTTTTCCTCTGCCGCCCCCACCTGTATTCACCTCCTCCAGCCCCCTCAGCCCTCCCCCCATCCTCCCATCCCCTCCAAATATCAACCTCTACCCATGTTGGTTCATCTTTTATTTTCATTATCCCAGGTCTCTACCCATCTTTTCCAAATAGCATCAAATTTGTCTCGACTCCCTCTATGTGTATAAATAAATTCCTCCTTTAATATAGTTTCTTTTATTTGTGTTCTCCATTCTTCAACCGTCGGAGGATATATAGATATCCATTTCTGGGCTATTAGTTTTCGTGCCTGAAATAGGCCTCTCGTCAGTGCGGTATGGATATTTTTTGAGATATTTGGTTCCGCCACTATATTTAATAAGCATAGATTTGGATCTAATAGCATTTCTATTCCTAGTACACTATTTATATTTTGGATTATATCCTGCCAATATCGATGGAGTTTGGGACATCTCCACAGCATGTGTATTAAATTAGCCGGTGCGCCACTACATCGAGGGCATAAAGGGGACTCTCTGCGTTTCCACTTAAATAATTTCTCAGGTGTATAGTATGATCTATGCGTAATAAAGATTTGTGTTAGTTTTTGAGTATCCGACAGTGATACCTTTGGGATCGCAGACAAGACCTCCGACCACTGAGCATCAGTCAGTGCTCCCAGGTCTCGCTCCCATTGCTTCCTAGCCGGCACCTCTACCTCTTCCTCAAATTTTTTCTGCATTATCTCATAAATTTTAGATATAAGTCCCTTCTTTTGGTCCCTTTTCTTCAACAGTGTTGTTATTTTGGATTCGTTAAGCATAAATACAGATGTACGGGCCTGGTCATGAAAGGCATGTCTAAGCTGGAGATATTGAAAGAACCTCTGTCTTGGAATCCTAAATTCCTCAGATATTTGCGCAAATGATTTTATATTATCATTCCAAAACAGTTGTTCCACAAATCTCAGCCCCTGAGTTTGCCAAAACCCAAATCCCTCCAATCTCTGTACTTCCTCATAATTTGCGTTATTCCATATTGGTGTATAGGAGGTATAGCCAGCAATACTAGTAATCTTTTTTATTGCTAGCCATACCTTATTAAATAGTCCGCCTGTTATGAATTTCTTATCTTTTTGAAAAGTTTTTGTCTCTAGTAGGGACATCAATGAGTATCCTTTACCCAGTGGGAGTAATAATGCTTGTATCGGATCATTCTCATCTACTTCTGTCCAGCCATAGAAATGCTGGGTTTGTGAGGCCACCAGCTATCTTTACCTTTAGATAAGTTTCATATTCTTTGGAAAGGCATTCGAAGTCTACAATGGACTGATATTTTCTTTCATCTTTCTGATTTTGTTTCATTCTTGGACTTCTCCATCTATGTTAATTTTACACCTTGGAGGTAATGATGTTGGTAGATTAAAAACTTTAGATTTAATGTTCTTAATGAAACAATATTTGCATTGTTTAAAATGATCTTTTCCTAATACATGTATTATTTTCTCTGAAATCATTTCCCGCCTACCTTGGTTATATTCTAAGCGTGGTAGACCGCTTGAGAAGATTAAACTGAGAATTAATCACTCAATTGAAAAGTTCTTGCTGATGATGGGGGGATCTCTTTGCGTCACGTTAATCTGGAAGGAGGTTTTCCCAATCTATATAGACAGGACGGTGTACATATTTCTGATGTTGGTCTGGATATCTTTAACTTAGGTCTTCAAAATTGCATTGAACAGGCCGCGGTGCTGGGGTAGCCGTGTTTTTTTGCAACAAACCCGGCTGGTGGGGACTTTGGTTTTATGAATTGATTTATTTATAGCTCAAGTCCTATGACTGAGCAAGTTTAGAATTAGTTTTTACGTTTTAAATTAAATGTATTTATTCTTTCATTGATTAATATTGAATAAAGGTTTTTGAATTATTTTTACACCAATAAAGGTACCGCGCCCATTTGAAACAACAAATTTTGATATTGTGTTTATTTAGATTAGTATATGGTGCAACCTACAATCCCATGAATAGTGGGCACAATAAGGAGCCCACGACATAGGATTGTGGCCGCCACAGTTTTATAAAGTTCTTTTTTATAAAAAAAAAACAGCGGGCTGGTTACGAGGCAGGGAGTGGGAAAAACTTTTTCCTCATAAGCTCCTGTGTGACAGACCTGCTCACATTTGCCCTGAGGCGACTTAAGCTTGAGCTAACCCTTCCCTCCCACCATTGTCGCTGGCACCAGTATGTGGTTATGTCACCCTTGGATCAAGGGGGAACTTTGGTTTTATGAATTGATTTATTTATAGCTCAAGTCCTATGACTGAGCGAGTTTAGAATTAGATTTTAAGTTTGAAATGAAATTGATTTATTCTTTCATTGATTAATATTGAATAAAGTTATTTGAATTATTTTTATACCAATAAAGGTGCCGCGGCCATTTGAAACACCAAATTGTGGTATTGTGTTTATTTAGATTAGTATATGGTGCGACCTAGAATCCCATGATAAAGTTAAGGAAACTGTCACTTTCTTCTGGACTGGTAATGCTATAATTTGTTGGAATTGGGAATCCATCTGGTAAGTAGGTGAACTAGAGCAGAACCAAATAATTTCAAAAATTAACAGACTAATTAAAGTAAAAAAAAATATATAAAATGATAGAGAGAATGATATTTATTTTGGGGTTACTCTGCTGGGAAAGTGATTTATGGAAACAGTTGGATTGGGGTATCTATGAAGAAACATGTAGCACTGACAGTGTCCATCTTCTTTAGGAAGGTATTAACTGAGTCTTGTCCTACCAATTTACTGAAAAAATCTTTACTGAACATTGGATGATTACATGGAAGTCACTTCTTCTAGGGCTGTAAAGAAGAGCCCCCTTTCAACCAAAGGGGATCTAAGGTTAGAATGGGATGTTTGTGGAAAGGAACTGTGATGTCCACGTTCATGCTAAATATTTATCCTATAATCATAGCCACAAAGAGAAGCCAGCACAGCATGTGACGAGGAGCTCCACTCGCTGGCTGCAAACAAATGAATTACCAGTTGCAATTTTGCATATTCAAATGATCAAAATACATTTTATGTGAATGTTATAAAGACACCATTCAGAATCAGAAATCAGTAGGGAATGCATCTGAGAGAACTTGTGTCCATTGTTTCCCTTCTAATGCCCCATACACATGGTCAGATATTCCGATGGAAAAAGTCTGATCGGATTATGTTGTCGGAAAATCTGATCGTCTGTGGGCTCTAGCGGACTTTTTCCATCAGAATTTCCGACGGAAAAAATTTGAGAGCAGGATCTAAAATTTTACAACAAAATCCAATCAGACTTTTTCCGATCGTGTGTAGAGAATTCCGACGGACAAAGTGCCACGCATGCTCAGATCAAATTATGAGACCAAAGCTATTGGCTGCTAGCCTCTACGTAGTGCCGTCGTACGCAACGAATGTCACTACGCTCCGAACAATCGGATTTTCCGACAACTTTGTCCGACCGTGTGTATGCAACACCAGTTTCGGACAAAATCCGTCGGAAAAAATCCGACTGATTTTGTGGTCGGAATTTCCGACTGTGTGTACGGGGGCTAAGAGTGTGCATGCTGGACTCTGTAAAATACTGAACAATGGTACACTGAACTACAAAGGCTAGACAAATGCTATTCTGATTACAAGTAGGATTGCACACTGGCACATTCCCACCATCTCAGCCCATATGAGTTACAGAAAGTATTCTCATTTTTTAGAGCTTAATGTGTTCTTTTTTACTTTGATTTTAATACTAAGCAGCCGGAATTACACCACACGGTACAAGATCTTCCCTAGCACAGAATTCATGAAAGTTCTATGTACTACACTGTCCTTAATGAGTTAGTCAAGTTAAATGAATTCTTCTCCTCTCTAGCTCTTTGTCTACAGGGAGGAATACTAAGAACAGACCTTTCCTATGACTCATTAAATTATACTGCTGTGGCTGTGATTCCAATTCAAGCAGAACGGTCAAGTCAAATTACAGAACAGCCATGACATGCTGACTCTCTGGAATAGATTCATTAGAGATGTTTGTCATTTGCACAAGTTCAATACAAATCTATACATGAAAGGATTTTATTCTGCACTCAGTATAGTATTATTAGCATAGCAATAAGGCAACCAGTAATTGATATCACAAGTAAGATTTCAAATGCATTAGTAATAAATGTAACAACTGTAAAATGTACTACATATAACAAGATTGGTTAGGCTAAGGGTTAATGATTTCTATGCAGTTCTTCAAAACCAGACTTCCTCTGTTGCACATCCCCAGAACGTGTTATTTTAGTTGAAGTTTTCAATCTTGTTAGAAGCCGAAAATCTGAACAAATTTTTTACTTACTTTTTTCCACTTATGTATTTATTAATAAGGCATCTGGGATCCCTCTTGGTATTTTAAGTATAATTAAAGGCAAAACTTTTTTTTTTAGTTTTGGATAGAGGGGAGTTGGATTAGAATACATGTCAGTTTTTATTGCTGTCTGTGCCCCCGTTAGGGAGATTCTCCCTCTCTATTTGTCCTGTTTACTATTATCATTGAAAGTGAAAGTAACAGAAAACTCCACATTTTGGGTTGTCCCCAGAAAAGTAATAGAGGGGGAACCTTGCAATGGGGACACTAGTTCAGGTGATCTGGGGGCCTAGAAGAGATTCCCTTAATTTTCAGAGATTTCCTCTTAATTCTTGTTTAGCTATAGGACAGAAAGTGAAGCGGAATCTCCCTAATGGGACCAAGGAGGCAAAATTAAACCTTACGCTATACAAAATGAAATAAATTTTTTTTTGCCTATAGTTCTACTTTAAGTTAACACTCACTCATAGCATTGTAATGATGCCTAACATTATAGAGGAGGCTTTTGACAGGAGATTTGGATCCCACTTGAGACAATATAGCAACCTATGTATTGGATTACATAAGTTATGACATTAACCGCTTGTCGACCAGTCGCCGTGATTTTACTGCGGTAGGTCGGCACGATCCCACGAACCGCCGTAGCTATACGTCGGCTCGCGGGATCGGGATAGAAGGTGCATGCCCGCTGCACTGCAGGGGTGCCGTGGCTCGTGGCAGAACAGGGAAGTGTGTGTGTAAACACACAAATCCCTGTTCTGTTCTGAGAGGAGTGACAGACCATGTGTTCCTATTAGCTAGGAACCACGATCCATCACTTCCTCTAGTCAGTCCCCTCCCCCTTCAGTTAGAAACACGTAGCAGGGAACACAGTTAACCCCTTGATCGCCCCCTTGTGTCAACCCCTTCCCTGCCAGTGACATTTTTACAGTAATCAGTGCATTTTTATAGCCCTGATCGCTGCATAAATGCCAATGGTCCTAAAAATGTGTCAAGTCCAATGTGTCCGCCATAATGTCACAGTCCTGATAAAAATCGGAGATCGCCGCTATTACTAGTAAAAAAAAAAAATAATAATAAAAATGCCATAAATCTTTCCCCTATTTTGACGCTATAACTTTTGCGCAAACCAATCATTATAAGCTTATTGAGATTCTTATTACCAAAAATATGTAGAATACATATCGGCCTAAACTGAGAAAAAATTTGCTTTTAAAAAAAAAAAAATGGGGATATTTATTATAGCAAAAAGTACAAAATATTGGGGGTTATTTACGAAAGGCAAATCCACTTTGCACTACAAGTGAAAAGTGCACTTGAAATTGCACTGAAAGTTCACTTGGAAGTGCAGTCGCTGTAAATCTGAGGGGTAGATCTGAAATGAGGGGAAGCTCTGCTGATTTTATTATCCAATCATGTGCAAGCTAAAATGCTGTTTTTTAATTTTCCTTGCATGTTCCCTTCGGATCTACAGTGACTGGAATTCCAAGTGCACTTTCAGTGCAATTTCAAGTGCACTTCACACTTGTAGTTTGCACTTGTAGTGCAAAGTGGATTTGCCTTTAATAGATAACCTCCATGGTGTCATACAACCCAGGAGCCTTCAGGAGGGGAGGGGGGGGGGGTTCTCAGCTAAGCACATCCCTCTGCCTGCATGCCTGAACTAAGGGTAGATGGACTACAGGAAGTAAATGCAACATGAATCATCTGCCCTTACTCAAGATGATCACGGCCAGAAATGCTTGGGTGGTGTTTTTCAAAGTGATTTCTCAGCAAAAAAAAGCATGGAGGCATGGATGGATGGGTGAATTAGCTTTGAATATTAAAAAATAATTAAATAGCGTTATTGGAGTGCATCTTCCACTACCAGGAGACATTTCAAAAACCATGACGTAAATATCAGAAGGAGCTGCATAAATCTATAACCAAAACTGGTGAATGTATATGCTTTTAGATATATAAACTATATGAGCAACCATCAGTGTTGGTCATCTTACTTTAAAAAAGTAATTAGTTAAGTTACAAATTACTTCTCCCAAAAAGTAATTGCGTTAGTAACTCAGTTACTACATTGGAAAAGTAATTAGTTACGCAGCAAAGTAACTGACTTTTTTTTTTTTATATTCTATACGTGTAACTAAGGGGCGGGTCTAGTATTACTGTAACCAAGGGGCGCATTTATTATTATTATTGTTATATATCGTGTAACCAAGGGGCTGCTTTTTTATTACTCTAACCAAGGGGCAGATCTGTTATAGCGAGTAAGCAAGGGGCGGGGTCTATTATTATTATATCGTGTAAGGGGCGGATGGCTACAGAAGAGGGCGAATGTTAAATTAATGGGCAGAGCTCGATATATAACAATAATAATAAATGCGGCCCTTGGTTACAGTAATACTAGACCCGCCCCTTAGTTACATGATAGACGCCCCTTGTCGAGTAGCACGAGCATCAGGAGCGTGCGGCATCACCTCGTACAATTACATGTTAACTGCGCCTGCGCGGTGAAGAGTTCACTCAGAGCTGTTTAGGTTCGGCAATTTTCGGAAGCTCCGTAGTCCTTCGTACAGCGCAAGCGCTGCGCCTGCGCAGTACAGGGGGTCCTTATCCGACGGGGGAACTTTTTCGGCAGGACACCGGAATTACACTACTGCCATCTAGTGGCGGTAGATGTAATTGGGGTAACTAAGCCAAAGTAATGGGAACTGAGTTACCATGAGGGGAAAAGTAATCAGTTAGATTACTCGTTACCCTCTAAAGTAACTGCGTTAAGTAACTCAGTTTATTTTAACTCAGTTACTTACATCACTGGCAACCATGCATACAGTTTACAAGCAGATAGCTTCCCCTGATCCTAAACAATTACCTGGATCCTCTCCCCTATACAGCACTGTCTCTGGCTGCAACACCACTCCTCCACTTTCTGGTCTCACAGGAGACACAGGCATCCGAGGGAGCCATATGTTCTTGGTGTTGTTGTTGTGAGAAGGGGGTGTGGGTGGGGCTAATTAGCAAAGTGTGTGTCTATGGGCACACATAGGCTGGATCAGGAGTGCACACGCACGGGTCCCCCCTCTTAGTACATGGCTTGCTGAGGTGGCACCTGCAGGAAAGAGAAGCGGGCAGTGCTGGCAGGGGACTCCAGAAGAAGAGGCAAGGGACCACTCTGTACAATATCATTGTACAGAGGAGGAAAGAATACAATTTTTTCTATTTTAAAATGTCAAAAAATATTCTTAGCTGTATTCCAATACTATTTAATATTGATTCTAAAATGATTCAAATTGATTCTAATTCGTATTCTGAAAATTCGAATTGATTCAAATACAAATAAACAAAACAAATTACGAAAACCAAATACAGTGTATTATTCAAGGCCACTTTTTCAACTTCAGTCATTTGGATCTTGCAAGCAGTGGAGACTCCTAATGGGGGAATTCCCTTCCACCTGTTCTCTTTTAGGAGTGAGACAGCCTATAAATTACTAGACATGTACAGTTCGTTTCGTTCCGAATTATCATTCAAACACCATAACCTAAAGAAGGGAACATAAGGAACCCATTTCCTACTTCTTATGCAGGCCTATTTCAATACCTATTGCCATGGAGAGAGATTGATCACCCTAAGCGTACTCAAATCCTCTTATAGGGAATGCAAAACACGTGTTAAGATACTATACTGTCTATCTTAGCTAGATATTTAGAATAGGTTGGAACAAGGTATAAAAGAGGATAGAATAGAATTAAAGTGGTTGTAAAGTCAAAAAATGTACTTTTACCTACAGGTAAGCCTATAATGAGGCTTACCTGTAGGTAAAAAAAATATCTCCTAAATCTGTACAGTTTAGGAGATATTCCCTGTGCAATGCGCCGCTGACTGCAGCGGCGCATGCGCACGGGGGATTCTCGGCTGAAAGGCCAGCAGAATCCGAACCCTGCCGGGAAGAAGTCTCCCGTGCGCATGCGCGGGAGTGACGAAATTGCTGTTCCAGCCACTCACAGCGATGGAGTCGCGATACCTGGAAGACACGCCGAGGTAACATGTCAGCTACCTCGGCGTGGACCACGTGAGTCACCGACGCCTCGTTCTAAGGTAAGTATTTCATTATGAGCTAGTATGCGGTGCATACTAGTTCATTATGCCTTTTCCCTTACAGGTGTGTTAAAAAAAAAGTTTCAGCGCTTTAAAAGAGAAATTCAGAAAGTTAGAGCTAGAGTTAAAGTTAATATCAGAGATGGATTGCTGCATGTGAGAGCCCATCAGGGGCTGAAAACTATTCCAATACTATTTAATATTGATTCTAAAATGATTCAAATTGATTCTAATTCGAATTCTGAAAATTCTAATTGATTCAAATACAAATAAACAAAACAAATTCCGAAAACCAAATTAACCACTTCAGCCCCGGACCATTTGGCAGCCAAAGGACCAGAGGTCTTTTTTCAATTTCGCACTGCACTACTTTAACTGGTAATTGCGCGGTCATGCAATTTTGTAACAAACGAAATTTGCGTCCTTTTCTTCCCACAAATAGAGCTTTCTTTTGATATTTGATTGCCTCTGTGATTTTTATTTTTTGCGATATAAACGGAAAAAGAGCGAAAATTTTGAAAAAAAAAGAGATTTTCTACTTTTTGTTATAAAAAAAATCTAATAAACTCAATTTTAGTCAAACATTTGGGCCAAAATGTATTCAGCCACATGTCTTTAGTAAAAAAAATGCCAATAAGCGTATATTTATTGGTTTGCGCAAAAGTTATAGCGTCTACAAACTAGAGTACATTTTCTGGAATTTACACCGCTTTTAATTTATGACTGCCTATTTCATTTCTTGAGGTGCTAAAATGGCAGAGAAGTACAAAACCCCCCCAAATGACCCCATTTTGGAAAGTAGACACCCCAAGCTATTTGCTGAGAGGCATGTTGAGCCCATTGAATATTTTTTTTTTAGTCCCAAGTGATTGAATAAAGACAAAAATAAAAAAGATTTTTTTTTTTTTAAAAAAGTTGTCACTAAATGATATATTGCTCACACATGCCATAGTTATATGTGGAATTGCACCCCAAAATACATTTTGCTGCTTCTCCTGAGTATGGGGATACCACATGTGTGGGACTTTTTGGGAGCCTAGCCGCGTACGGGGCCCCGAAACCCAAGCACCGCCTTCAGGATTTCTAAGGGTGCAAATTTTTGATTTCACTCCTCACTACCTATCACAGTTTCGAAGGCCATAAAATGCCAAAATAGCACAAAACCCCCCCAAATGACCCCATTTTGGAAAGTAGACACCCCAAGCTATTTGTTGAGAGGCATGGTGAGTATTTTACAGCTCTCATTTGTTTTTGAAAATGAAGAAAGTAAATAAAAAAAATTTTTTTTTTTCTTTTTTCAATTTTCAAAACTTTGTGACAAAAAGCGACATCTGCAAAATACTCACAATACCTCTCAGCAAATAGCTTGGGGTGTCTACTTTCCAAAATGGGGTCATTTTGGGGGGTTTTATGCCATCTGGGCATTCCATGGCCTCCGAAACTGTGATTGGCAGTGAGAAGTGAAATAAAAAAATTACACCCTTAGAAAGCCTGAAGGCGGTGATTGGTTTTGGGGTTCCGTACGCAGCTAGGCTCCCAAAAAGTCCCACACATGTGGTATCCCCGTACTCAGGAGAAGCAACAGAATGTATTTTGGGGTGTATTTCTACATATGCCCATGACATGTTTGAGCAATATATCATTTAGTGACAACTTTTTGTAAAAAAAATATATATATTTTTTTTTTTTTTCATTATTCAATCTCTTGGGACAAAAAAAAAAAATATTTAATGGGCTCAACATTGCTCTCATCAAATAGCTTGGGGTGTCTACTTTCCAAAATGGGGTCATTTGGGGGGGGTTTGAACTGTCCTGGCATTTTTATGCACAACATTTAGAAGCCTATGTCACACGTCACCCACTCTTCTAACCACTTGTAGACAAAGCCCTTTCTGACACTTTTTGTTTACATGAAAACATATTTTTTTTTTGCAAGAAAATTACGTTGAACCCCCAAACACTATATATAATGTTAAAGCAAAGGCCCTACAGATTAAAATGGTGGGTGTTGCATTTTTTTTTCCACACAGTATTGGCGCAGCGATTTTTCAAACGCATTTTTTGTGGAAAAAAATACACTTTTTTTTATTTGAATGCACTAAAACACACTATATTGCTCAAATTTTTGATGAAATAAAAAATATGATCTTAGGCCGAGTACATGGATACCAAACACGACATGCTTTAAAATTGCGCACAAACACGCAGTGGAGATAAACTACATACATTTTTAAAAGCCTTTAAAAGCCTTTACATGATACCACATTAGATTCACGGAGGAGGTCTACTGCTAAAATTACTGCCCTCGATCTGACCTTCGCGGTGATACCTCACATGCATGGTGCAATTGCTGTTTACATATGACGCCAGACCAACGCTTGTGTACGCCTTTGCGCAAGAGAAGGGGGGGCAGGGGTGCCTTTTTTTTTTTTTTTGTTTTTTTTTTTATTTATTTAGCTTTTTTATTTTATTTTTAAACTGTTCCTTCCATTTTTTTTCTTTGTTATGATTTTTTATTGTTATCTCAGGGAATGTAAATATCCCCTATGATAGCAATAGGCAGTGACAGGTACTCTTTTTTTTGAAAAAATTGGGGTCTATTAGACCCTAGATCTTTCCTCTGCCCTCAAAGCATCTGACCACACCAAGATTGGTGTGATAAAATGCTTTCCCAATTTCCCAATGGCGCGGTTTATATCCGGGAGGGGGGACATTCCCTCCCACTGCTTGTAAAAGCAGTCTAGAGGCTAATTACCCGCTAGAATTGCTTTTACATGAAAGCCGATCACTGGCTGAAAAGAATGATACCAAGATGATACCTAAACCTGCAGGCATCATTCTGGTATAACCATTCAAAGTCCAGCAACATACTGGACATATATTGTAATCTTTTTTTTTTCATGCAGCCTCTTGGCTGAACGAAAAAAAGAGATTGATTGGTGGGTATGCCCACCATTAGAATACCTCCCTTCATCCACCCACTTCTAATGATGGGCATACATGCACCATTTATATATGCCGATGCATGGGGGCATCCTCCCGCAAAAGTTATGCCGTGTACACACGGTCGGAATTTCGACCGTATGTACGTGGCATTAGGAGCCAATCGCTCCTCCCCCCCCTGCTGCCCCCATGCTTCGGCATATATGCTCTTTTTTTTAACTGTGGTGGTGAAATCACCTCCTACAGTGTTGGAGTCGCGTCTTTATGTATCGTGGGAGCAAACGCTGTTGCTGTCAAGATAAATAAATCCGCGTTGCAACTGAATGGCGCACCTGAAAACAAAAAAATGCTTAACACTAAAACACAGTAAACAAAATTACATACCTGAAAAGCAAGCATGATAAAACATGATAAAACATAATAAAACATTGCAGAATAGAATGGAGTAAAAAAAGAGCAACAATAGAGAGAGAATAGAGTGAGAGAGAGAACAATAAAACGACAACTATTTTTTTTTTTTTTTTTTTTTTGAGATTCACAGGTAAAAAAGCTCCTGACTGAAGCGACTGAATCAAAACGCTACCACAAAAAAACTGTTAGCGATCGCAGGGATCAGGCCTGACTCTGCGAACGCTGCAGTTATGTGTGCTTAGTGTTTTGTAAGTGACAGTGATCGATCGATACTGCACTTGGGTGGGCTGGGCTGGGGCGGAGGGGGAAAACGCAGGTGCTAGCAGGTATCTGGGCTGATCCCGCTAACAATGCGTTTTTTTTTTGGAACCCTAAACTGCTGGGACGCTAGTATAGATCTGATCAGATCAGATATTGATCTGTTCAGATACTGTGCCACTAAGGGAGGTGTATGCTTTGTGCGTGGGTGTTTGCGGTACTGGCACTAACCTGGGGCGACGCAGACCTTATTTGACCCTAAAACCTAATTGATATCACCCGCCGGGCGATCAGGGGGTTAAACCGTTATTGGGTAATAAATGGCGGGTGCCCTGACAGTATAAAAAACAAGCTAACTAACCAGCGTCACCCGTAACAGTAATACAAAAAAAAACTGGTTACCTATCGACACTAATGCAGCGATCAGAAAAACGATCGCTTAGTGACACTGGCAAAAGGGGGTGAAAGGGTTAACTAGGGGCAATCAGGGGGTTAAACCTTTATTAGGTAATATATGGGGGTACCTGACGCTATATAAAAACCTGACGGGGAACCTAAATAACGAAATAACTAACTGGCTAACCAGCGTCACCAGTGACAGTTATACAGTGATCACTGGTGAAAGGGTTAACTCTAGGGGCAATCAGGGGGTTAAAACCTTTATTTAGGTTGTAATATGGGGGTACCTGACCTATAAACCTATTTATGAACCTATATAAACATGGCGGTTACCTAAAAAAAAAAAATGGTTACCTAGCGACACTAATGCAGCGATCAGAAAAAACTTCGCTTAGTGACACTGGCAAAAGGGGGTGAAAGGGTTAACTAGGGGCAATCAGGGGGTTAAAACCTTTATTAGGTAATATATGGGGGTACCTGACGCTATAT
The DNA here is from genome assembly GCA_028564925.1 of Lithobates sylvaticus. Classification (NCBI taxonomy): domain Eukaryota; kingdom Metazoa; phylum Chordata; class Amphibia; order Anura; family Ranidae; genus Lithobates; species Lithobates sylvaticus. The sequence continues at coordinate 523,669,119 of CM053029.1, forward strand.
AAAAACCTGACGGGGAACCTAAATAACGAAATAACTAACTGGCTAACCAGCGTCACCAGTGACAGTTATACAGTGATCACTGGTGAAAGGGTTAACTCTAGGGGCAATCAAGGGGTTAAAACCTTTATTTAGGTTGTAATATGGGGTACCTGACCTATAAAACTATTTATGAACCTATATAAACATGGCGGTTACCTAAAAAAAAAAAATGGTTACCTAGCGACAGCAGTGACACTAATACAGTGGTTAAATGGGTTAAAAGAATCTAACTAAAGACATTTATGTAAATAAGGAATCAAAACAGAACAAATGTTTTCGTTCTGCACATGTCTATAAATGACCCATTCCAGGAAACCAGGACTATGTAAAAAGACAAGCCAGTCTTTCACATACTGTTGTGCTCATAAGCTCATAATAATTCATGATTTCTTGGCCGTTTTTCAGAGACTATGAATGATAAAACAAAAACTTTTCTTTCACTCCATGGTTAGTGTTTGAGTGAAGCCATTTATTATCAATCAACTGTGTTTACTCTTTTTAACCGCTTGCTGACCAGCCGCTGTCTTTATACTGTGCCAGGTCGGCACGTTCCCGCATGTCGGCCCTTTAAGCGGGGATAGCAGGCACATGCACGCTGCCAGAGGTGCGTGCACGCACCCGCTGCACTGTGGGGGTGCCGATGCGTGTAGCCGGTGTTCACGATGACCGCCAGCCATGTGTGATCGTGGGCACGAGAGCCAGAATAGGGACGTGTGTTTAAAAACACAAATCCCTGTTCTGTGAGGAGAGGAGAGACAGAGCTAGGAACCAGATCTGTCATCTCCTCTAGTCAGTCCCATCCCCCTACAGTTATAACACACACAAGGGAACACAGTTAACCCCTTGATTGCCCCCTAGTGTTAACCCCTTCCCTGCCATTGATATTTACACAGTAATCAAAAATGTGTCAAAAGTGTCTGATCTGTCCGCCATAATGTCGCAGTCCCAATAAGAATCGTTGATCACCGCCATTACTAGTAAAAAAAGAATAATAATAATAAAAATGCCATAAATCTTTCCCCTATTTTGTAGACGCTATAACTTTTGCGCAAACCAATCAATATATGCTTATTGCGATTGTTATTACCAAAAATATGTAGCAGAATACATATCGGCCTAAACTAAGGAAAAAATTAGCTTTTTTTTAAAACAAATTAGGCATAGTTATTATAACAAAAAGTACAAAATATTGTGTTTTTTTCAAAATTGTCGCTCTTTTTTGTTTATTGCGCAAAAAAATAAAGCCATTGAATATCAATTAATTGTGTTTACTCTTTTTAAATCATAATGGCACCAGAAACTACCAAAATTACCCTGATCAAAAGTTTACATACCCTGGTGATTTTTGCCTGATAACATGCACATAAGTTGACACAAAGGGGTTTGAATGAGTATTAAAGGTGACCATCCTCTCCTGTGATCTGTTTTCTTGTAATTGGTGTGTGTGTGTATAAAAGGTCAATGAGTTTCTGGACTCCTGATAGACCCTTGCATCTTTCATCCAGTGCTGCACTGACATTTCTGGATTCTGAGTCATGTGGAAAGCAAAAGAATCTGTGGGAAAAGGTAGTTGAACTGCATAAAACAGGAAAGGGATATAAAAAGATATCCAAAGAATTGAGCATTCCAATCAGGAGTGTTCAAACTCTAATCAAGAAGTGGAAAATGAGGGGTTTTGTTAAAACCAAACCACGGTCAGTTCGACCAACTAACTGTTTAGCCACAACTGCCAGGAAAATTGTTTGGGATGCAAAGAAAAAACAACAAATAACTTCAGGTGAAATACAGGACTCTCTGAAAACATGTGGTGTGGCTGTTTCAAGATGCACAATAAGGAGGCACTTGAACAAAGATGGGCTGCATGGTCGAGTTGCCAGAAGAAAGCCATTACTACACAAATGCCACAAAGTATTCCGCTTATAATATGCCAAACAGCACAGAGACAAGCCTCAAACCTTCTGGCACAAATTAATTTGGAGTGACAAGACCAAAATTTTGCTTTTTGGCTACAACCATAAATGCTACATTTGGAGAGGAGTCAACAAGGCCTATGATGAAAGGTACATCGTTCCTATTCTGAAACACAGAGGTGGATCACTGATGTTTTGTGGATGTGTGAGCTACAAATGCACAGGAAATTTGCTCAAAATTGATGGCAAGATGAATGCAGTATGTTATAAAAAAATACTGGAGGAACATGTGCATTCATCAGCCAGGAAGCTGTGCATGGGACGTTCTTGGACATTCCAACATGACAATGATCCAAAACACAAGGCCAAGTCGACCTGTCATTGGAAAAAGCTGAATAAATTGAAGGTTCTGGAGAGGCCATATCAGTCTCCATGCAAGACAGCCCAAGGATTTACAGGAACTGGATGCTTTTTACCAAGAGGAATGGGCAGCTTCACCATCTGAGAAGATAAAAAGCCTCATCCACAAATACCACAAAAGACTTCAAGATGTCATTGATGTTAAAAGGGGCAATACACGGTATTAAAAACTGGGGTATATAAACTTTTGATCAGGGTAATTTGGCTAGTTTCTATTGCCATTATGGTTTAACCACTTCAGCCCCGGAAGATTTGGCTGCTCAATGACCAGGCCATTTTTTGCGATACGGCACTGCGTCACTTTAACTGATAATTGTGCGGTCATGTGATGCTGTACCCAAACAAAATTGATGTCCTGTTTTTCCCACAAAAAAAATTATTTTTGTGGTATTTGATCATCTCTGTGGTTTTTATGTTTTTGCGCTATAAACAAAAAAAAAATACTTTTTGCTATCATAAATATCCCCAATTTTTTAAAAAAAAAAAGCCAATTTTTTCCTCAGTTTAGACCGATATGTATTCTTCTACATATTTCTGGTAATAGAAAGCGCAATAAGCATATATTTATTGGTTTGCACAAAACTTATAGCGTCTACAAAATGGTGGACAGTGGGGTGTATATACAAGCCTTTATAATCCTCCTTCTACTTCCCCAGGCAGAGTAATGCAATGTCATCAGCAGATGGAATGCACCCTCTTCTTCCTCTCCTTTATATAAAAAACACACAAAATTATTTCATGCGCTCAAGACAACAGTCTCATCTAAACCAAATGTCGAGGCGACTTCAGGGATGGGATGTATTCAGACCCCAGGCAGCTGTTTAACTTTCAGAGAAAAAGTTCGAACAAAAATAAAATCAAAAAAAAAATATCAAAAAAAAAACAGCGCTCAAATGGAATCATGAAAAAAGTTTATTTGTAAAACTTCTCTGATAACAAAACAGAGCAGAAAACAGTTCAGTAAGACATAATGTTCAGATCTTTGAAAAAATGTATATAGTGTAAAACCAACATTTGTATTAGAAGTTACAGCATAGCACCATACCGCCTCAGGTCCTGATGGCTGGGGATATGTCAGGATGTTACTAATCCGTTCCTTGTTGCTGTGTGCAGGGGCCGGCTTCACTCTCCATATGCAAAAAAAGCAGATGACATTGTGGAGGAGGAAAGAGAAAAACACACTCTCCTCGATGGATATGCAACTGCCGTTAGGTGCAGGGAGGAGGATGGAATGGACAATGATGTGTAGTCCTGTGTGTTCTCAGCCGTCAGCGCTGAGGGCATTGCATGTCTCGCTGTGAAGAGGATGGAAGCACTCAGCCTGAAAGAGAAAGGAAAAAGACACCACCGCTAGTCTGGAACACAGGACGGCGGGACGCACGCTGCTGGGGTTACCAAGGCGACCGTGACTTACTAGTTTTGCGCGCATGCGCTTTTTCAAAGTCACGGGAGCCATAGCAAAAACGAGTTTTTAAAGATCAAAAGGCGCCAAAAAACGGGGAGGGGAGGAAGGGATTTGATTAGTGACATCCATTGACCCCCTATCATCACTTCCCTTATGATATATATATAACATTGGACATGACAATGCAAACACTACTTGCAGAAAAAGACTTTAAAAGAATTAGACTATTCAAAAAATCTAAAAATCAAAAAATCTAAAATAATAATAATTAAAAAAAAAAAAAATAATAATAATAATAATAATAATTAGTGAATAATAATAATCAATCTAAAAAAAATAAAAAAAATTAATGAAAATGAAAAAAAAAAAATATATATATATAATATATATAATATATATATATATATATATATCTGTCCATCTCTCCAAACATGCACACTTAAACGATAAAATTAATTATATAAATTGGTGCAATAAAACTGTATTCATAATAAATTTAAAAACATTTTTTTAAAAAGAGTATTTTTTAAAAACATTTTTTTAAAAAACAATCATTTTTTGGAAAAAAACATTCTTGATATTTTAAGAGACGTGTTCAATTAATGAAAATATAGTAAATTTATCGTTTTCACATAATACTCAAGACATCGATTTCCTCATTCATTCCCTCAGGTGCAAGGGAACCCAAACGGTATATCCAAAAGGTTTCCCTTCGGCATAGACGGGAAAACCTTTCGTTATCCGTGAGGGTCTCCTTAGGTATAGCCTCTATGTGGGTTCTCCCCCCCAGTCCATACCAGGCCCTTCGGGTCTGCTATGGATATTAAGGGGAACTCCACGCCAGCATTTTAAAAAAAAATTGCATTTTTTTTCTTAATTTTGTCATAGGGTTCCCCTTAACCACTTCAATACACTGTATTATATATTGTACACTGCACTATATACCCTGCACTGTATTATATATACTACACTGACTGCACTATATACTCTGAACTGCAGTATATATACTATACGGACTGCACTATATTCTCTGAGCTGCAGTATATATACTATACGGACTGCACTATATACTATGAACTGCAGTATATATACTATACGGACTACACTATAAACTCTGCTGAAAAATTGGGCCTTAGGTGTTGGTGGTGGCAGAACATGGTAACCCCTCACAGTTACTCTTGTTGGGCGTAGAAACAGGCCCTGCTGTTAAATATTATTTCAAACATTTTAATTACATGCCCCTCTCAAACAGGGGCAGAAACATTGGGCCCTAGGTGTTGGTCGTGCCAGAAAACGGTAACCCCTCACAGTTACACCTGTTGGGCGCAGGAACGGTCCCTGCTGTTAAATATTATTTCAAAAATTGTAATTACATGCCCCTGTTAAACAGGGGCATAAAATTTGGCCATGGGTGGTGGTGGTGCCCTAAACCAAAAATATTGTTGGAAGCTAGCATCACCAAGATTGAGGAGGAATAGGATAGTCACTCATCATAGGCAGTCTTCAAGGGATCCCAGATCCAAAGAAAATTCAATCAGTTACATCAGCATCAGGTGCTTGATAGCTGCTGATCCAGGACTGATTCATTTTTATAAATGTGAGCCTATCAACAGAGTCTGTGGACAGGCGCACTCTTTGATCTGTTACAAACCCTCCAGCAGCACAGAATGTGCGTTCAGAAAGCATGCTGGATGCAAGACAGGCCAGTAGCTCAATTGCTTATTAAGCAAGTTCTGGCCAGTGGTACAACCTTAAGACCCAGTAACTCAGTGGATGGTGGTCTGTTGGAAAGGTCTCCAAGTCTACTCTTGCCCCTAGATATTCCTGCACCATATAATGCAGACACTGGCGATGGTTGCTTGAACTGATCAGACCTTGGCGCTGAGGACTGAAAAATAGTTTAAAGGCATCGGTCAGCTGGCCAACTTCTCCACTGCTCTTCCTCTGACCAAACGAAGCTTCAGAAACACGTTGTCCAGCACCAGGAAATGGTAACCTCCTAGGGTCTGGAAATGCGTTACACACATTTTTCTTCAAGGCCTCATGAAGATGTTTCATATTCTGCTCAATCTGCGAAGGCAAGATGAGTTCTGCAACCTTACCTTTGTAACGTGGTTCAAGAAGGGTTGCCAGCCAGTAATGATCCCTCTCCTTAATACCACAAATCCTAGGTTCCTTTCGTAGGCTTTGCAGAATCAGGGAGGCCATGCAGAGCAAGTTTGCAGAGGCATTCGATTATGAGTCCTCTGGGTCACTAAGGATCACATTATAATCCTCAAATGGTGACAGGACAGTGCATGCATTCTTGATCAGTAGTCACTGGCGTGGGGAAAAGAAGCCAAGCTCCCCTGACTCTGTCCTGGTGCCATACTCGCACAGGTACTTAGTGATGGCCCTCTGCTGTGTGTGCAGCCGCTGCAGCATTTCCAACGTTGATTTCCACTTAGTGGGCATGTCACAAATGAGGCGGTTGATGGGCAGGTTGCATTCCCTTTGAATGTCAGCCAGCCGAGCACTGGCATTGTATGACTGCCACAAATGACCACAGACTTTTCTGGCCTGCCTCAGGAGATTTTGTAAACCTGGGTACCTGGTCAAGAAACGCTGCACCACCAAATTCAGGATGTGTGCCAAACATGGAACATAGGTCAAGTGTCCCTGTCGGAGGGTGGTGAGAAGATTGGTGTCATTGTTGCACACAACCATTCCTAGCTGAAGCTGGCGTGTCGTCAACCACCTCTGTGCCTGCCCCTGCAGAGCTGACAGAATCTCTGACCCAGTGTGGCTCCTGTCCCCTAGGCAGACCAACTCAAGCACCACATGACATCTTTTTGCCTGACTGCTTGCGCAACCCCTTGAGCGTTTAGGGAGCACTGCTGGTTTCGAGGAAAATTCTGCAGAAGAGGCCACTAGCTTTTTGGAGGCATAGTGGCAGAACAAGCTCCAACACTGAACCCTGTCCTGCATCCTTCCCAGCTGCCAGCAGATTTACCCAGTGCGCCAATGAAAGGTATTGTCCCTGCCCATGCCTGCTGGACCATGAGTCATTGGTAATATGAACCTTACTGCTGACCGCCCTTTCAAACAAGGCCAAAACATTGCTTTCCACATGGCAGTAGAGAGCTGGAATGGCCTTACGTGAAAATAAATGGCGTTTTGGAACCTGCCACTGTGGTACACCTGCCACAAATTCACGAAAGGGGGCTGAGTCTACCAGCTGAAAAGGCAGCAGTGGCATTGCTAGCATTTAGACACTGAGCATGTGGATGACTGGGACCAAATTTCTTTTTACAGTTCAGCATCTGGGGTAGGGAAATTTTCCTGCTGAATTCAACTGGTGGTGTACTGCTAACAGATTGGCTGCAAGTACTTGTGACACCTATTGCTATACCTTTATTCCTCTCAGTGCAGGTTTTTAAGAGGACTCGAGATATAGTAGGGATTGAGGTCCCTGATGAGGAGCAAGGAGACGTCTGCCTTTTTCGTTGATGTGGTTCTTTCAGGTGCTAGTGTCAATGGACTGCATGGAAGGTCGTCATATGTCTGGTCAAACATGTGGTGCCCAAGTGGCTGCTGTTTTGGCCACGCTTGATCAGCTTCAGACCAAGGTTGCAAACAGCAACAGTGCAATCTGCTGCACACGTGTTGAAAAAGGCCCACAGGAACTTTTAAAAGTCTGTGGAGAGTCAGCAGCGCCCTGCACCCACAGAGCTCTGCAGTGTGATGCAATAGGGTGGCTGTCCTTAAGCTGACCCCTGGGGGACATCCTGCCTCGTTGGAGTTGTGCCTCCTCCTCCTCACTTTCTTCCTCTCTTCTCTCAGGCACCCAAGTATGGTTAGTGACCTCATCATCCCCTCCCTCCTCGTCACTGGAGCAAACTTGGCAGTATGCTGCAGCTTGGGGAACATGACTGCCAGTTTCTTGTTCTTCTGTGGCACCCCCTCTCTCTAGGCACACGTTACTCCCTTCCTCCAACTGGGAACCATTATCGGAGCCTTCAAATTGCTGCGCATCCTCCAGCAGCATGTCACTCTGGTCGAATAATTCTGGGGACTCCTCTGTGCATGATGGTGGGGCTATGAAAGGAGTAACTGTGGACAAGGAGACGGTAGAATAGGCGGCTTTGGCAGCTGCGTTGGAAGGCAAACTACTCTGAGCCTGGGTTACAGAGGATGAGGAGGATGATGATGGCTTTGTTATCCACTCCACCAACTCTTCTGCATTTATGGCTTAATAACACGGCCAGCAGCAGACAAAAAAAGCATGCCCCAGCATCCTCCGGGACTGTGACATCACAGGGGGCGGGGTCACCATGTGACATGAGCATGTGACCCTGTCCCCTTGTCCCTATATAAGTCCCAGCACAGCGCGGCTCTGGCATTCCGGCCATAGAGAGTGACGGGTCAACATTGGAAGAGGAAGAAGAAGAAGAAGAACAACAACAAGGCGGCGGCGGCGGCGCAGTGGCAAGAACAGAAGAGACCCCGGAAGACCCCGGAAGACCCCCGAAGGCGGATCGAGACCCCCAGACGACGGCGTCGACGACGAAGAAGGTAGCCGGCCTCCTCTGTTCGGTAAAAGAGCTAGGTAAATAGCGGAGGAGTCCGGCGAGAAGACCCCCCCAAGACGGAAGAAGACCCCCGGAACAGTGCAATAAAATATTTTTTAAAAACTGTGTGTTTTTTTTTCTTTACACTTTACACCTTAGGTGAATGGGTAGGGGTACATCGTACCCCATACTCATTCATATAGGGTGGGGGCCGGGATCTGGGGGCCCCCTTATTAAAGGGGGCTCCCGGATTCCGATAAGCCCCCGCCCGCAGACCCCGACAACCAACGGCCAGGGTTGTCGGGAAGAGGCCCTTGTCCTCATCAACATGGGGACAAGGTGCTTTGGGGTGGGGGGCTGCACGGCCCCCCTTTCCCCAGGGCACCCCCCATGTTGAGGGCACGCGGCCTGGTATGGCTCAGGAGGGGGGGGGGGCGCTCGCTCGTCCCCACCCTTTTCCTGGCCTGCCAGGCTGCATGCTTGCATAAGGGTCTGAGATGGATTTGGGGGGGACTCCCTTTAAATCCATGCCAGGTGACGGGGCTAGCGCGGCGGCATTCACTGCCTTCGCTAGCTCCGTCTACCTGAAGTCACGTGCTAAATGAACGGACTTTCCGATGATCGGCAAGTCCGTTCATTTCAAAAGTCCGGCGGACTAGCATACTAACAGCGGGATTGTCCGCCGGACTGCCAAGTCCAGCGGATAATTTTAAAACAAAACTTAAAACCTAGTCCGCCGGACTTTTGGCGCCAAAAAGTCCGCCGGCGCCCACACACGGGGGGATTGCCCGGCGGACTCGAGTCCAGCGTACAATCCCGCGAGAAAGTCCCTTCGTGTGTACGAGGCATTACAAAGCATTCCAACATAATATAAAAAAAAAGTTCAACATATAACACCCACCACCACCCCACAAATACACACACATACATACATTGGTGACCATGTTCTGCTTGAAGCTGCATTTCTGTGTACACGATTAAGCAATGAGATCAAAGAGTAGAAGGTCAGCACATACTCCAAAACCATGTTTGCATGGTCAGACAGGAACAATACACACACAACATTGACAGCATTGCCACATAAACCCACTTTTGATTGAAAAAATGCACAAGAATTTCAGCAAACAAACAGCCCTAGTTGAGCGTTTGTCAATAGGCACAATATCATTCCTTCTCCACCACAAATCACAGCAAAAAACCTGGCCTTCTCAGGCCAAACTAACCCCCCCCCCCCCCCACTGCAGCCATTTATATAAGATAGGTTGTATTGTTAACACACGCCCAATAGAAGTACATGCCCACCAGTATCTTTCAATCTGTCTCTTCGTATATGTCTAAAGTGATTGCACCTGATGAGCAGCAACACATAATACTATTTGTAACTGTATTAGCCCTTGGCTATGTGCCCAACTACAGGCCAAAGATCAAAATCCATTTGCATGCACATAAACAAAGCAACAGTTTTCTAAGCATATATACCTGTGCAGTGTAAACCCTACCATTTTAAATGTCCAAGTCCCTGGAGTTAGTGCTAACAAACATTAACATCCGTCCCTGGCTGCAATGAGCTTCCAATCTAAAGTCCAAAACTAACTTTCTTACATTAGAGACTATTTTGGCAGGAGACAAATAAAATGCCAGCATGTCTTTGAATTGTGGTGAGAAACCCACACAGGGAGAACATATAAACTTCAACACAAGCATTAGAATGTTGGGGAATTGAACCAGCAACCCCAGTGCTGCTACACAGAATTGCTACCCTCTTAGCCAGCAGGCAGCCTCACACATGTTCTCTGCATCTATGTGGTGTGAACCAGTCCTAAGTCCATAGCCATGATCAGTGTCACAAGCAATATACAACATATTGGCCTAAGTATTGGGACGCCTGCCTTTAAACCACATGAACTGTAATGGCATCCCAGTCTTAGTCCGTAGTGTTCAAAATTCACTTTTTCACACAGTTTAAAAGCAGATTATCTTTAAATAATATACATATTTCAGTACTATTTAGGCAATTATATCATGCTCTAAACAATATTTCCATGTGCAATTCTCCAGGTTTTAGCTGAGTAAGGGTTTGGGCCCTATTTGGTTTTAGGGAACTATAGTAAATTCGATTTTGGGAGTATTTTCTCACCAGCGCTATAGTGAATACCGTTTTAGCGCTAATTACCGTGATTAGCGCTAATTACGCTATAGTAAATGACCTCCTACTGTACCAAAAAGGCCTGCCTATGGAATCAAAATAATAATTGAATGCTGCATATATCAGGGGCGAACAAAAAACAGGGAAAAAGGCAGCATAAAGATGCTGGATATGGTGGAGAAGCAAAACTTTGCATATAAAACTATCGTGGAATAATGTTAAAAAGTATGCTTTATGTAGAAAATAAAAGATAAAACACACTATAGATGTATAACTCACCAGCTCCAGCAAAGTTGTCAAAAAAAAAGCAAGTGAAGAGGGTTTGCTTGGTCTCTCAGCCATTGGTCAGTATTGATCGGGAGTCGGTCGGCTGCTGCTTTTCCAACACGCTCGTCCGACAAAAGCCGGCCAAATGGCCGATTTCTGTTGGATCGGCTGACATACACATGTTTTTTATTGAACTGGCTGATGTCTCCCAAAATTCAGCCCACATGTACGGGGATTTATGGGGCTTTAGAGCTTTGGAGAGAGATAAGTAAACACTACAGGTATATGTGCTTTACTCAGATTTCATAACTGAGGTTTACAACCACTTTATGCTTTATATCTCAAATGCTAATTATTCATATTTTAATGGTAAATATACATGTTTTGAGTCCCATTCTCTTAGTATTGCATTTGTATTACTTATTCATGTCTAATTAAATAAAGTTACAAGACCTATTGACTACATAACCTGACCTGGAGTTAACATTTTATATTTGAGTTTGACTTAATAATTAAATGTTCTAATCTATGGCATCACAGAGCCACTTCAATCTTCACCAAGTCTGAAAGACATCTGTCAAGACTGAGCTGTCTACAATCAATTCTAAAGTTAAGATTTTCAAATTGCAAATCCCTAGATAAAATTGTGAGATTGAAAGAGGGATGAAGAGGACAAAGCCCTTTAGACATAACACCATAATGAATGCAAGTGATATATCCACTTGTCTGTCTGAGCTCCTTGTCTCCATTACAAGCAAACAGTTCAGCCTGATTTCAAACTGTTTGGGTGTTTTACATGCTGCCCGGTATGTCTGTAGTTTAATAATGTAGACAGCTTTGCCCTGAGCTTGTGATGCTAGCTGACTGTTCAAGTATTGGGGAAGCATCACAGAACTAGGTCACAAAGTAAAATGCCAAAGTTAATCTAATGAGATCCTACAAGTGGACATTAGAAGACATCTTATATTGGAAAAGCTTAAGAAATCTAACTTTCCTTTATGTTTTATTTTACCATTTTTAGTACTCTTTTGTAAGTGTTGTGTTTTATGTTTTTAAATATTATTTGATTTGATCTTTTACACTTGTCTTTTATTGTGCTTTAATATATTTTATTTGGGTAAGGTTTCTAAAACCTTTATAATTTCTTTCTTTATAAATGTAAAAAATTTGAATGCATAAAAGATACAAAAACATTGCACACCTCTAACAACTAATTATATTGTATGCAAACTATATTGCGTAGATAAGCAGCAGTTTTATTTATTTTTTATTTATTTTTTTAATAAGGATGTATTGTATAGGCAGTAAAGTCTGGTTTTAATTTTTTATTTTTTTAATATAACTATACTCAGCAAACATTTTACATGCCATCTCTGGTGTTTGTAGTACAAATATTTGATTAATACAGTAGAGAACAAAAAGCATCTTTAAAAATGTATAAGGATATTTTGAATAGTACTGTGCAAATATGTGGATCAATTTACAACAAATATGTATTCAACTCATTCAACAAGCATTACCAATTCTTAGAATTAATGTCTGCATTTGTTTGTTTTTTTGTCTCTTTCCTTTATTTTCACCTAGTGGTCTGGCCAGTAAGTCTGTTGTTTTTCAACAGAACAAGGTCTCCTGTAAATGTAGCAGTAAAGCCTGGTACACATGATCAGATTATCGGACAAATAATCATCTGTTTTTTGAAGCATGCTAGTCTCATATCGAAAGTGAAGAGGTTACTCAACTTACAAAAGAATACAACTTCGAAAGTGATACAATGTGTAGTCTTGCGCTTACGATTTTTTTCAGATGAAAACTGTACTAATTAATTGAAAATCGGGCGTTGTGTTCATGTAAGATAAAAATTTTACAGCATGCATCTTTTGGTTTTGTGGTCCGAAAAGTCGGAATCAGCTTTTAAAAGCACTATATTTATGAACATATATTTAGCCGATGAAATTTTACTCGCGTGTACGGGCCTTTAGAGTGTTGTGACTAACCATTTACCATTGGCAGGGGCAGCTTTTATTTATTCATGTAAAACCTTTATCCCAAAAGAAAAAAAAAAGGTTGCTGTAACTGCTTGTGTAACTGCAGAGTGAGCTGGACTTTGGATTCAGTTTGTTAGTGTATCTAAATCTGCTAGGACATGTAACACTTCCCTTCCCCAGACTGACATTGCTGCTGTCCAAAGGTGCCCCTGTGCTCCTTTATCCAGAGTTGGAGCACTCTAATATAGGGGGGTGCATTACTGGCCAGATCACCAGGTGAAAACAGAGGGTAAGAAGCCTAAAAAAATCGAATGCAGCCACCACATCTAAGGATTGCTAAACTGCAAAATATTAAATTTTTAGTTTTGGGTTTAATACTGCTTTTTTTGCAGCCTGTCATATTTTTGAAAGGGTGCGAGACAGTAAAACCATGCAGGTTATGGTGGGAAGGGAATAAAGCAATCAAAAAGCCCTCCAACCTGTCTTGTCTGAGCCCAAGTCCTAATCCATAGAAGCCATGTTCTCTATTTACTGCACTTATAGTGGCCTGAAACAGTTGTTTGCAGTTTGGAATAAGTAGCTGAATAATACTAGAATACATTTTCACTATACATCAGTGGTTCTGGAGGTGCATCTGGCTGATGGAGCATAAAGCAATCATGTCATGGCTGCGCCCGCTGCCCTTAAATGAGGGAGAATCCTCCTATTTTTGGAATATGTGATGGAATTAGATATGAAAGGGTATAATAAAGATAGACTTTTCTTGGAAGTTCTTTTCTTGAACAAGCTCTTGTACATTGTATAGAAATGTTTACAATACTTAAAGCCATATAGGTGTAAGTAAAGTAGATGTAAGTAGATGTAAACCCCAACTGCATGACATAGTTTGATAAATAAAAAATGTGTGTTGCTTACATTTTGTATCAAGGAAGTTAGTAGACTAATGTTGCTAAACTGTGTAGGGAACAGAGGCGTAACTAGAAACCTCAGGGCCCCGGTGCAAGAAATCATGAAGGCTCCCCCCCCCAGTGCAGACTGTGTCACCAATGCAGCCTGTGTCACCAGTGCAGCCTGTATCACCAGTGCAGCCTGTGTCACCAGTGCACGCTGTGTCCCCAATGCAGCCTGTGTCACCAGTGCAGCCTGTATCACCAGTGCAGGCTGTGTCACCAGTGCAGCCTGTGTCCCCAATGCAGCCTGTGTCACCAGTGCAGCCTGTGTCACCAATGCAACCTGTGTCCCAAGTGCTACCTGTGTCACCAATGCAGCCTGTGTCCCCAGTGCAGCCTGTGTCCCCAGTGCAGCCTGTGTCCCCAGTGAAACCTGTGTCCCCAGTGCAGCCTGTGTCCCCAGTGCAGCCTGTGTTACTAATGTAGCCTACCTGTGCAGGGAAAGAAAGAGTAGAGCCAATTCCTGGTTGATCAGAGCGCCGAGTAACATAACAGCTTTCATTTCAATAGCTGTGTGTTCCCCGCCGTGCACCATCGTATACGGCCCCTCCCCTTGTCCGGGGGAGCTTTGATAGACAGATCACCTGTCCCAGGATTGGGGATTACTTGAGGGGGGTGGTCTCAGTGGCACTTGAGGGGGGGGTTGTAACGGTGGTACTTGAGGGGGGTTGTAATGGTGGTACTTGATGGGGGTTGTAGCGATTGTACTAGAGGGGGGTGGCTGTGGTGATATTTAAGGGGGGTTGTAACGGTGGTACTTGACGGGGGTGGCTGTGGTGGTATTTAAGGGGGGTTGTAATGGTGGTACATGAGGAGGGGTGTTGGAGGTGGTACCGGAGGGGGGTGGCAGCAGTGACAGTGCCATCCTCTGCCACCACCACCTCTGCCTCTTACTGATCCCATCCCCCCACCACTGATCTCATCCCTATTCCCCCCATTATCACCTCTGTTGTAGTGGTGATGGGGGGATAGATAGGGATGAGATCTGCAGTGGTGGTGGGGGGATGGGATCATTAAGAGGCAGAGCAGAGCTGCAGAGGTGGTGGAGGTTGGGAATCAGATTGATTGCAGTGCAAAATAGTGACTTACCGCCAATCAATCGACCGATTCCCCCTCAGTATTGATCCTTCACCAAGTTCACAGTGCCTCTTCCAGGAATGCCTTGCCTCACTGAATTGGTCTGCTGACTTTTTTTCAGTGACCACCCCGCCTCCCTACATTCTCTCTGGATAGGCGGGGGCGGGGCGGTCCACACAAACAGTCTCTCAGCGCTGCACTGCCTCTGCTTTATCTCTCGCCTCTCCCCTCAGGCTCAGCAGGCGAAAGCCCCCTTCCCGCGGCATGGACCTGACAGTCCAACACACACTGGACAGTTAGGTGGGCCCCTCACACGGCGGGCGGTCGGTGGGCCCCCTGCAGTGGCAGAGAACGACTGTTGTGACCCTGATAATTCCCCCACTGGTAGGAACATCACTTTCCAGTGATCTTGCCCATATAACTTGACCTCAATGCACTCCTATGAAATCCTCATAGATCATACCACAAAGAGAAAAAATGCTTAACGTGGAATTTAACCCTTAGATTGCTCAAAGAACATGAACCACTTAAGGACCGAGCCTCTTTCTGAGATTTGTTGTTTACAAGTTAAAAAATAAAATGTTGCTACAAAATTACTTAGAACCCCCAAACATTAAACATTTTTTTCTAACACCCTAGAGAATAAAATGACGGTCATTGCAATACTTTCCGTTACACCGTATTTGCGCAGCGGTCTTATAAGCGCACTTTTTTGGGAAAAAATACACTCTTTTGAATTAAAAAATAAGACAACAGTAAAGTTAACCCAATTTTTGTATATTGTGAAAGATAATGTTATGCTGAGTAAATTGATACCCAACATGTCATGCTTCAAATTTGCGCCCGCTCGTGGAATGACGACAAACTTTTACCCTTAAAAATCTCCATAGGCGATGTTTAAAAAACTTTTAAAAAACAGGTTGCAGGGCTAGGGCTAGAATTATTGCTCTTGTTCTACCGATCGCGGCAATACTTTGTGTGTGGTTTGAACACCGTTTTTGTATGTGGGCGCACGACCTCTTAAATATGAGATCTGGGGTCAAAAAGACCTTTAAAAAAAAAAAATTGTGTCTTTTATTCCTATTACAAGGAATGTAAACATCCCTTGTAATAGAAAAAAAAGCATGACAGGACCTCTTAAATATGAGGGGGGTCAAAAAGACCTCAGACTTCATATTTACACTAAGGCCCCGTGCACACGAGACGCTGCTAAACGCGCGTTCAGAGGCAGTTGGACACTTTTTTCAACTGCCCCTGAACGCATGCAATGTTATCCTATGTGTCCATGTACACAGTCTCGTTTTTTCCCGTTTTTATGCAGTTGCGTTTAACCTCATTTTTCCAGAAGCAAAAAAATGGGTTCAGACACTTTTCTTTTCCACGTTTCTGCTGCCATAACAACGATATTCTTCTTTAAAGTTAGGACGTATATCAGCGTGTGGCAGTCCGGAAGTGGTTAAAGGGATTGTAAACCCTCGTTCTATGCATTAAGGTTAAAAACCTTCTAAAGTACAGAACCCCAGAGCCCCCCCCCCCCTTCACCTGATCCCGGTCTTTCCAGCGCCGGAAAAGAGTGCAGCAGCTCTAGCCGGTGTCTTGGGTCCTGATTGGATAGTTTGATAGCAGCACAGCCATTGGCTCCTGCTGCTGTCAATCAAATCCAATGACGCGGGATCCGGGGGCGGGGCAGTCAATAGACAATAGACGCAGCAGCAGGACATGGGAGCACGCCCACACAAGTGCCCCGAGGGAGGATGCTTCTCCAATGGGGCACTCGAGAAGAGGAGGAGCCAGGAGCGCCGCTGAGGTACCCCTGAAGAGGGGGATCGGGGCCACTCCGTGCAAAACCAACTGCACAGAGGACGTAAGTATGACATGTTTGTTAATTAAAAAACAAAGGTTTAGTTATCCTTTAAACAGCCATTTAACACCCGTAATGCATAGTATTAAAGAGGAACTGCAGTCTGCTCACATCATTTGTAATAAAAAACATCTTTGCCATTCTGAAGCTTCCCTCCAGCCACTTTGCATAATATGTTATATATACTGTGATTCTGTACTTGCCAAATATGCTGCAGAAATCTCTTCACTAAGTCTGTCTGCATCCATTTTAACTGTAGGCAGCTGAAGCTGCTGCCTGTTCACTTCCTGGATTTACACAGGCACACGTCCAGTTCTGCAGACCTGCAGCTTTCATTTGCCCTCTTATGACTCATCCCCCCTAACTTCCTGGAAAACTCTCACAAGAGTGAGAGAGAGAGAGTGTGTATCATGTCATAAGCCTAGGCTTATCAAAAGTTAAAACAACAAGGGCAGAAGATTTAATAGATGGAAAGATGATAAAAATGACTGAAGGTCCGCTTTAAGTTTGAATTCTGTCCATGTTTCAGTTGTCCGCCATGCAACTCATGCAATCTACTTTCTGATATGCACAGCATCAGGTTACAGAACAAGCATATGCACTCAGTTTCCCAGTCAAGCTTAGCAAGGTGTAGACAGCACGAGGGGGATGAATGACACAATGAAGTACATGGTGTACAGTAGCTGATACTAGCCTGCTGTGTCCATTGCTGATTACCGGAAAAGCATAGCATGGACAGGATTCAAACATGCATTTATCAAGGCTCATGTGTTATATGGCTGCATAAGGTTCATTGTGTAATTATAGGGTGAATTTCCATTTTAATCCCTTTATTAGCAATAGTTTTATGGTTAAAAGTTAAAAATCTCAGCCAAAGTATGTTTTACGTGCATCTCCCATGATTTGCCAAGGCATATCACTATGCATCATAAACAATTGCTATGTTTTATTAATTATAAAACAATGTTTTCATCTGTTTTCATCCTTTGTTATAGTTCATTGCTGCTGATCTTCTCTGTGTTTTTTCTGCCACTTCCTGTTTACATGTTCTCGGCGACAATAAATTCTAGTACCAGTTGTGGAGTTCCACCTTGTGGGCAAGTCGCATATGAGGTGGTGGTCGGGAAGCCTGAAGTTACGCTGCAGCGCTGACAGGCGAGCAGCAGCAGGGTGAGATTGCCGAAAGTGCGCACAGACGGCTCGCATTTTCTGCAGCAGCTCTGGCATATCGGGGTAATTTTTAAGGAACCTCTGGACCACCAAGTTCAGCACATGCACCAGGCAAGGGATGTGCGTCAAACCGGCTAGGCCCAGAGCTGCTACGAGACTTCGCCCATTATCACACACCACCAGGCCGGGCTTGAGACTCACTGCCACCAACCACTCATCGGTCTGTTGTTCCATGTCCCTCCACAACTCCTGCGCGGTGTGGGGTTTTTCTCCCAAACATGAAAGTTTTAAAACTGCCTGCTGTCATTTACCCCTGGCTGTGCTGAAGTTGGTGGTGAAGGTGTTACGCTGACCGGATGAGGAGGCGGTAGAGGATGAGGACGCGGAGTAGGAGGAGTTAGCAACAGGAGGCAAACTGAAGTGTCCTGCAATCCTCGATGGTGGAAGGACATGCGCCAAACTGCTATCCGCCTCAGGCCCAGCCACCACTGCATTTACCCAGTGTGCTGTTAGGGAGATATAACGTCCATAACTGTGCTTACTGGTCCACGCATCCGTAGTTAGGTGGACCTTGCCACAGATGGCGCAGTGCACACCTTATTTTGTCCCCCACTTGGTTGTGCAGGGAAGGGATGGCTCACCTGGAAAAGTAGTGGCGGCTGGGCACGACGTACTGTGGGACAGCCAATGCCATCAGGCTTTTAAAACTCTGCGTCTCCACCAGACGGAATGACAGCATTTTAAAGGCAAGGAATTTTGAAATGCTGGCATTCAGGGCCAGGGATCGCGAGTCGGTAGGGGGGTACTTCCTCTTCTGCTCCAGTGTTTGGGAGATAGAGAGCTGAACGCTTCCATGGGACATTGTGGAGATGGTTGGTGACCCAGGTGGTAGTGTTGCTGGCAGATCCACTGTTTGCGGGTTGGCAGGTGTCACTGTCACTACAGAGGTGGATGAAGAAGCCGAGACTGCAGCAGAAGAGGAAGCAGGAGGAGCCAGAGACCTTTCTTGGTTTTTGAGGTGTCTACTCCACTGCAGCTCGTGCTTTGCACTTAGATGCCTGGTCATGCAGGTTGTGCTCAGGTTGAGAACGTTTATGCCTCGCTTCAGGCTCTGATTTCACAGCGTGCAAACCACTCGTGTCTTGTCATCAGCACATTGTCTGAAGAACTGCCACGCTAGGGAACTCCTTGGACCTGGCTTTGGTGTGCTCGGTCCCTTGCTACGTTGGGCAGTAGCAGGCGTACTGTCTAGGGGATGGTTGCTCCTCTTCTGCTGTGCTGGTGGCTTCACCCCTGCCCTCCTTGTCGGTCTGCACAATTGTGAAAGCAGTAGCAGTTGGCACCTGTGTTTCGTCATCATCCGAGACGTGCTGCGATGGTCCTCCCATGTACTCATCTTGAAACATAAGTGGTTGGGCATCGGTGCACACAATCTCTTCCACTTCTGGGGCAGGGCTAGGTGGATGGCCCTGGGAAACCCTGCTAACAGAGTCATCAAAAAGCAGAACAGACTGCTGCATGATTTGGGGCTCAGACTGCTTAGCTGATTTGCAAGGGGGTGAGGTGAAAGACTGATAGACATCGGCTGCAGGTGCCAACTCTGATCTTTCAGCAGAAGACTGGGTGGGAGACAATGTGACGGAACCAGAGACACTGTCAGAAACCCAATCTACTATTGCCTGTACTTGTCCTGGCCTCAACATTCATACAGCCGCATTAGGCCCGACCAAATACCGCTGCAGGCTCTGCCGCCTACTCGCACCTGAGGAAGGTGTTTCACTCGTGTGTGTTGCTGGCACAGATTGGCGACATCCTCTCCCTGCAACAGGAGCTCCGCAAGCAGCACCACAACCGGGGCCAGGTCCCTTCTTTGACGTTCTCTTCATATTTCTTAAATTTAGGATCTTGCCCTAAATGGGTGTTTTTGGAATAGCAGAATACACCAAAGGGTGTATGTCACACGTACAGATATGCAGAAAATGCTATTCAAAAACATTTTTTTTGCCCTAAATTATTATGTTTTGGAATAGCAGAATAGAAGAACACTATCTAAATTGTGTATCTCACACCTGCAGATATGCAGAAAACACTGGAAAATATATTTTTTTGCCCTAAATGGGTGTTTTTGGAATAGCAGAATACACCAACAGTATCTAAAGGGTGGAATCAGGATATCTAATTCTCTCCCTCAAAGCAGCAGCAGGAACCTTTCCCTACACTATCTATAGCAGAGTGACGTGCTGTGCTATGTGCCTCTAGCTTATATAGAGGCTGGGTCACATGCTGCACTGGCCAATCACAGCCATGCCATTAGTAGGCATGGCTGTGATGGCTTCTAAGGGCTCACGAGTTAAACAAATGTTTATTGGCTGCCCTGCAGCTTTTTAAAATGCACCATTACATTGCCGAACACCGAACCCGAACCCGAACATACAGTAAATTGTTCGGGTTCGGGTCCGGGACCCAAAAACCTAAAAGTCCGGTACGAACCCCAAACTTTACAGTGCGGGTTCGCTCAACCCTAGTCAATACTAGTTATAACTCTGTCACATAGCTTAATATAATGTAAAACATAGCAAATGCAATGCACAGGTCAGGAGTATAATGTACAACATAGTGTATACAGTGCAGGGGTCAAAAGTGTAGGGTTATAAAATAGAGTTTATAGTGCAAGGGTAAGGAGTATAGTATGCACCATAGAGAATGCAGTGCAGGGGACATGTGTATAGTGTGCAACATACTGTAATGTACACAGTGCAAGGGTCAGGAGTATAAAGTACAACAATAGGTATACAGTGCAGGGGCCAGGAGTATAGTATACAACATAGTATATACAGTGTAGGGGTCAGGAGTATTATGTACAAAATGGGATATACAGTGCAGGGGTCAAGAGTATAATTTAGTATCATTTATAACATACTGAATGCAGTGCAGTATTTATGAATTTATGAATATTATGTACAAAATAGTAAATTCTATTCAGGGTTCAAGAGTATGTAAGACCTAGCACTGTGTACGGAGTGCAGTGGTCAGTAATACTGTGTCCTTTACTGGTCAATAAGAGAAAATATGCCTTAAAGTCAGTGTAAAAAGATAGAGTGTTAACCCCCCCCCCCCACCTCCACCCTAAAATGGGTAACCTCTTGATGCTAGTGGACCACTTGGATGTCCGTGTGCCCTAAACAGTGTGAAAAGTTAAATATGGGTGAGCAACATCTCATTTTTCTTCCTCTCGCCAACTGCTTCACTGCTTCCTTTCAAGAGCCAGACAACAATCCAGCTTCACCCTAAGGATGTCCTGATCCTCCACCAATCATAAGCATGGGAATAAATGCCTATAATAAATGAGCAGCAAGATTTGCAAATGAATACATTGTGAAATAGTTTTGGCAGGAAAATTCAACAAAAAAGGTGGACGTCTCAGTAAATCCAGGACAGTTGGTAAGTATGTGATAATTGGTTTGTAAAAATATTGCTTTTTGTGCTAAATGTAATGTAATTCACAGTGTGGCTTTACATTGTAGTCAGAGGATAAACCTCTGTCTCCTGCTTAGAGCTACATGGTAGTCACTTGCAAGGTATAGAACAGATGGAGAGTAGTAAAGTCAGTCTAGCAGAAAAGGCAGAATAACATTTTGCCAAACCAATCAAGCCTTTAATCACTGTAACATAAAACCCATGGTTTTCTTCAATTAGCTGCACCACTGCAGATCCATCAAAAATAAATAGAAGCTAGAGAATTCTGAAAAAAATATTGTAAACTGAACAAATGACAAAGATTAAATGAACAAGAAAGATCCTGATTTAAAACTAGTTGTATCAAAGTTCTGTGAAATACTCTTTGTTCTATCAAAGAGTTATAACCAATGAAGCATAAAAATGAGATAGGCAGATCAAATTATTGCTTATATTCTCAGACTGATCAATTTGAGAATGGATTTTGTATTTGTATTTGTATAGATGCAGAAGGATTTGATTAGGAACCAGCAGCCTTAATCTGCATGTATTAATTAGTGTAATAATTATCTGCTTCTCTTGAATTTCAGCTTTAACCGCTTGCTGACCATCCGCCGTCATTATAATGCGGCAGGTTGGCACGGCGGTGTGAATCGCCGTAGGTGTACATTGGCCGCTTTAAGAGCTCTAGGGGGCACACGCGCGCCCACAGCCCGACGCCAGAGCCAATGCACATAGCCGGCGGTCACGCATGGCCGGCGGTCGTGCATGGCCGGTGGTCGAAATGTCCGCTGGCGACCCACGGTCACTCCTCAGAGAGCTAGAACAGGGATCTGCCATTGTAAATAGACAAATTCCCGCTCTGTCAGGGAAATAGAGAGAGATCTGCTGTTCTTAGTGATCAGGAACAGCGATCTCTCTCTACTCCCTGTCAGTATACTGCCCCCACAGTTAGAAACACCTCCCAAGGGAACATTTAACCCCTTAACCCCTCCCTGCCAGTGACATTTATGCAGTAATCAGTGGCTATTTTTATCTCTGATCGCTGTATAAATGTCAATGGTTCCAAAAAAGGGTCAAAGGTGTCTGATCTGTCCGCCGCAATGTCACAGTCCAGCTAAAAAAACGCTGATAACCGTCATTACTAGTAAAGAAAAATTATGATGAAAATGCCATACATATATACCCTATTTTGTAGTTGGCCTAAACTGATGAAAAAAATATAATTTATTTATTTTTTGGAGTATTTATTATAGCAAAAGTAAAAAATATAAAATATATATTTCCATCTCAGATTTATATATTAATAACAGCTGCTATAGGACTATTCATTTTCAAGTAGGGAGCTAATGCAGCATGGTCAAAAAGTGAGTGTTTCTTCATAGTTTAAGGTGTGCCATGTGCCACCTTCCCCCCTTTCTATAAACAAAATAGAACATTTGTGCACACTGAAGTAATTTTTGGATTAAAATAGACCCAATCTGGATAAGCAATGATAACTTTTAGCAAGTGTGATGGCCAGCAATAATACACAGCAAGGGACAGCAATGATAACCCCAGTATATGTCAGGGGCAAAAATAAACCCCCAATATATGTCACAATAACTAACCTCAGCACTGCACAATAATTTACCCCCAGCATGGCATAAAAAATGTCCCAAGCCACGGAACAATAATTAACTACCAGCATCACACAATAATTAACCACTAGCACAGTACCGTAATTTACCACCAGCAAAGCACAATAATTAACCACCAGCACAACTGTATAATTAACCACCAACACAGCCCTATAATAAATAGCCAGCACTGCACAATGAAAAACCCCTTACCATGGCACTCCAATTAAACCCCAGCCTAGCACAATAATAAACACCCAGAGCAGCACAATAATAAGCCCCCAACATAGCATAATAATTAAACCTCCAGCATTGGACAGTATTTAATCACCAGCACAGCATATCAAGTAACCACCAGCACATCATAATAATTATCAACCTTACAACAATAAACCCCCCAACATTGTACAATAATTAACCCCAGGATAGCAGTTAGTATACTCTCTTCATTGTCAAACCTACAACATAACAGTGTATAGAATGAAGAGGTCAGCACTATGTAGCAAATTTAATGTGGGGCCAAGACACTGTACAACGTTACTTTCTCAGTCTGCCCCCTTACATAGGTGGCCAGTGTACCCCCTGAATACTGAGGGTCAGTGTGCCCACTGTATACTGACAGAACTGCAAAAAGGAAATTACTTTCCAAATGATAGAAGACTTCATGGGCCTGATGGGTGGATGTGCGATTGTTGCTTCCACCCACCGCACTTTGCTTGCCTCGTTCTGTGGGTGGCCAATGTCCGGCACCTTCCGGCTTGGTGGGCACATATGCGGCAGCTGGGCACCTGCGCCAAATGTGATGTCAGCTGCTGGTTTGTTGGCGTCATGTGACTTTAGATGCCGGGTCATTGCTGTCTCACCTGACGAGATTATTTAGGGGGGAGATGGGGGCCGCAGCATGTGCTGCTGCACGCTGTACCTTTTCTGGATACCATGTTGTACCTCTGATTTTCTGTGAGATGATCATATAACTGCTGGTTACCTATTGAGGACTTAATGCAATCAGATCTTACATGCAGTGGTTTTGCATTACTCCACCGTGTCTTTTAAAGGGATGCAAAAATTATTGTTTTACCCAATCGTGTTATTAGTCTCAGTACGGTGCCTTTAAAGTCCCCTATATTTTGGAACGTAATTTCCTATTTGCAGTTCTGGTATAATTTGGGATGTGGCATTGTATGCCCTTTCCCTGGTAATATTCTTTGTCTCTCTGTATACTGGCAATCACTGTGAACCTGTATACTGGTGGTCCATGTGCCCCTGTATAATGACGGTCAGTGTGCCCCTGAACTACTGTTTATCACTGTGCCCCTGTATACTGGCTTATGTGCCCCCTGTATACTGGTAAGTGTGCCCCTGTATTCTGGTTGACAGTTTGCCCCTGTATACTGGTGGTCAGTGTGCTCCATTCATACTTGTCATTGTGTCACCTGCTTATTGGTCAGGGTGCCCCCATATACTGGTTAGTGTGCCCCTGTATTCTGGTCAGTGTGCCCTTGCATACTGGTGGTCAGTATGTCCCTATATACTAATAATTGTGCACCCTGTATGTTAGTCAGTGTGCCCCCTGTATACTGGTGGTCAGCATGCTCCTTTATGCAGGTCAGTGTGTCCCTTGTATACTGGTCAGTGTCCCCCTATATACTAGTTAGTGTGCCCCTGTATACTGGTGCACAGTGTGCCCCTGTATACTAATCAGTGTACCCCTGTTTAGGGCTCATCGTTCCCCTGTATGATGGTCAGTGTCCTTTCTATATATTGGTCAGTGTGCCCCCTGTATGATGGTGGTCAACGTGCCCCTGTATGCTGGTCTGTTTGCCCCTTGAATACTGGTCAGTGTTCCCACTATGTACTGGTGATTGTGCTCCTGTATACTGGTGCTCAGTGTGCCCCCTGTATACTGGTCAGTGTTCCCCTTTATACTAGTCAGTGTGCCTCCTGTATACTGGTCAGTGTGTGTATGCTGGTTAGTGTGGCCTATGTATACTGGTCAGTGTGTCCTTGTATGCTGGTCAGTGTGCTTGCTGGTTAGAGTGAGCCCCTGTATACTGGGCATAAGTATGTCCCCTGCATACTGGCGATCAGTGTGCCCCCTGTATACTGGTGATCAATGTGCCCCCTGTATACTAGGGGTCAGTGTAGCCCCTGTATATTGGTGGTCAATGTGCCCCCTGTATACTAGGGGTCAGTGTAGCCCCTGTATATTGGTGGTCAATGTGCCCCTGTATACTGGTGGTCAGCGGGTCCCATGTATACTGGCCAATGTGCCCCCTGTATACTGGTCAATGTTTCCCCTGTATACTGTATATGCTTGTGTTGTGTAATGTGCATTCCGAACAGCAGGTGGGACTGCTTTGGCAGTCAGCAAAATAAATTGCCTGAGGTGAGGTCACAGAGATGGGGGTGCTAGCAATATTTTTGGGGTTGCTATGGCACACCCAAACACCCCCTGGCATCATCCTTGTTCACATCAGTCACCAAAGTTCTAAAAATAAAAAGAACTATCTGGGCTTAACATTTAGCATCTCTGTTACCTACATATGATAACACTTAGGGCAGTATACATAGATCATGTTGCCCTAAGTATACTTGGATGATTTTTCCTTTTGTGTAATCTCTCCCCTTGTTTCATGTCACTAGAACAACTATAATGCACTTTAGTAGGCAAATTTGCACTCTAGTAGGCAAATTGCGCTACAAATATCGAAAGATAGACAAAAGAAGCAAAAGAAAATTTAAAAAATGATTGCATACGTGTGTGCAGCCTATTGCATTTGGGTGTTCACCTCACGCACACACTGCTAAATCTAAAAGATAAAATGGTATTAAGTAATAAATCAAATTCTATGTATGAATGAGGTCTTGGGGCTCATTCATATGGGTGCTGTGGCATGTACTATGTGAATCAGTGTCTTTTTTATGTTGTTGGAGCTGTGTGCAGGCAGCCAATGTTGTGCTATAGAGATACAGACTGTAATTTTCAGGCGTGTGGATGCAGGTGTACAGCCCCGAATACAGACAGACAGTGTAAATTTGGGGCCCCTCACAAACACCTGTCACACCTGGAGGCTCCATACAGCTTCTGTGTCCTCCAGACGCACAAACTGCTCATTCACTCTGTATGGGCTTGAGAACCAGTAACCACTTTCAGACCGGACCATTTTGCTGGCTTAAGACCAGACCACTTTTTGCGATTCTGCACTGCGTCACTATGACAATTGCACGGTCGTGCGACGTGGCTCCCAAACAAAATTTACGTCCTTTTTTTCCCACAAATAGAGCTTTCTTTTGGTGGTATTTGATCACCCCTGCGGTTTTTATTTTTTGGGCTATAAGAAAAAAAAGAGCGACAATTTTGAAAAAAACGCATTATTTTTTACTTTTTGCTATAATAAATATCCCCCAAAAATATATTAAAAAAAACATTTTTCCTCAGTTTAGGCCGATACATATTCTTCTACATATTTTTGGTAAAAAAAATCGCAATAAGCGAGTATTGATTGGTTTGCGCAAAAGTTATAACGTTTACAAAATAGGGGATAGTTTTATGGCATTTTTATTATAAATTTTTTACTAGTAATGGCGATCAGCGATTTTTATTGTGACTGCAGCACTATGGCGTACACATCGGACAATTTTGACACATTTTTGGGACCATTGTCATTTATACAGCAATCATTGATATACTAATGCACTGATTCCTGTGTAAATGACACTGGCAGTGTAGGAGTTAAGTGTGTCCTAGGGGCGTGTTACTAACTGGGGGGCGTGGCTGTGTGTTAGTGAACACTGATCTCTGCTCCAATCACAGAGAGCAGAGATCAGTGTCACAGAACCGGGAGATGCTGTTTACTTCCGCATCTCCCCGTTCAGCCTCCCCGTGAGACGATCGCGGGTATCCCCGCGGCGAAAAAGTCTGCAGGACCCGCGACCTGACTCACGGGGGTCCTGACCGGCGGCGCGCACACGATGGCACGACGGCATTTTTAAAGGGATGTACTTGTACGCCCTTATGCCTGTCTGCGCCATTCTGCCAACGTACATCGTCGTGCAACGGTCGGGAAGTGGTTAAAGTGTTAAATAATTTTTTTAATTTTTTTAATTTTTCACTATTTTTTTATTTATTTATTTTACAAATTATGGTGAAATATTAGGGGTCTAAACAGACCCTTGATGTCTCACTTTTTAGACAGAGAAAGGGGCTGAGAATATTAATTCATGCATCCTTTTCTCTGTAGCTTTGGCTGTACTGGACAGTAAATGAACTGAAGACTGTACAGAGGCTCCTGTTCATTCACAAACTGAAGCATAGTAAACACATACTACCATGCTTCAGGTATAAATGAACACAGTGAGTGATTGGTAAAGGACAGAAGAGGCAGGTAAATGCCATATTTACCTTCCCCTTCCCTTCTCCTTTTAACCTCCCTGGCGGTATGATTCTGTCTGGAATTTAGTGCTGAAAGCGGTACAATTATTTTGCATGGAAATTTTTTTGGCATGCAATTCTTATGAATAACTCACTTAAATCTGTCCGAACCAGAGTCTAGTAGACATCCCGGGTATGATAAAGTTTGAAACACAAAATCATAAATTATAATATAATAAAAATATATATAAAAATGATTCAATAATGTAATCAAATCAAAAACACTGAAATTTGCTCAGTTGCAGAATAGTCGCTGTCATTAAATTTATTGTTTGATGATAAATTGTGATTCTAATTTTTTATCGGTGTTTTCTAGCTGGTCTAAAACCACTTTTGACATAAAGGGACACTTTTTGGTTGCTATGGACAATCTCCAGTTTCCAGGCAGAAAAAAATATTTTTATTATATAAAATGACATGCAGAGCACTGGGCAGACCACTAGGGACAAAGGGGATGTGTATTTTTTGTATACAGTACTGTAATCTGTAAGATTACAGTACTGTATGTGTATTGTGTTTTTAAACTTTTTTGAATTTGGTGCTGATCTCCGCTCCCGTGCGTCGTAACGTCGCAGGGAACGGAGATCAGTGGCACTCGGGCACTGTGTGAATCGAGCGAGCAGACGGCTTGCTCACACAGCAGGGAGACATCGCAGGATCCAGGGGATAAGGTAAGTAACTTCCCCCTGTATCCTGCAATGCAGCCCGAGTCTGGCTCGGGGTTACCGCTTTTGGTACTGAAGTTCCCACCCTGAGCCAGACTCGGAATTACCGCCAGGGAGGTTAAGGCTTGATGCATCCTGTGTAATCCTGCTGCCTTAGTCACGAGTCCAGAAGTGCCATTTCGCAGCCTTGATCATACTGTAGCAGTACTCTCCACTACCCTCTGCCAAGATAATCAGACATTTTAGTGTGATTGTGTACAAGCAGAATGTGTATATGGAACTTGAAATTTAGAAATACCATTCAAGCCTTTAAAGGGAAAATTTTACACAGGCAATTTTCAGTTATGCCATCTGTACCATTCTGCAATTGATCATGGCTTTGCTATTTTATATTTTTTCTTTTAGTCTAATGTTAGTAACATAATAAATAAAAAGCACAAACCCGTAATTGTTGTAACAAGGGAAAGCTGAAAAATATGCATATACATTATTATGAGCTAATCTTCCATTTAATATTGGCCCACGTGCATTACATGAATGCTATAAAGAAGAAAAGGTTCTCTTAGCCTGCTGGCTTGTATTTAATTTAATCTGAGCTTTCTTGCATATAGCATAACTTTGACAATAAAGAGAACCTGTCAGCTTTGCAAATATTCTAAAAAAAATATCCCATAGATTTCTTATGCTTCATAATTGTGCCAAGTTTATTTTCCTAAGTATTATACTGTGCGCATAACCATTTTCTTGTACTAGAAAGCCCTCTATAAATATAACTATGACAAACATAATCTGTACTAGTAACTTTGAGAAATAACACAGCTAATTATAGGCCCATGAGTGCTAACCTCCTAAATGCATCCATTTAAGGCATTTTTCAAGGTAGAATCACTGACCACTAGCCTATTGGTCTTAGCACAATCATACATAGAAAATACATTTACAAGTGTTTGAAGTTTCTTCTCCCTCAGCCATCTTTCCTGGTGCTGCCGTCTTCTCCCACTGCTGTGTTCTTCTGCGCAGTTGGTTACCTGCTAATAAAAAAAAGCCGATCTTCTTCTGTGGCGGTCTTCTGTGGCCATCCGATGACATCACCCAGGGAGCCCGTCCCATGGCTATGTAAGAGACGCACGCCACACAGCGGGTGACAACACAGTGGAGGAAAACCGCCACAGAAGAAGAGCTGCTTTTTTTTCATTAGTGGGTAACCGGTGGCACAGAAGAACATAGCATATGGAGAAGACGGCAGCAGCAGGAGAGACGGCTCAGGGAGAAGACAGTTCATGGAGAAGAGGGCGGTGGGAGAGACAGCGGCAGGAGAAGACGGCTCAGAGCTATTTTACAATAAAAGACTTGTCAAAAACAAGCTATTGATTTTTTTACATTTATCTTCTTTTTTGGTGAACGGGTAGGGGTACGATGTGCCACATACCCATTCACGTAGAGGGGGGCAGGATATGGGGGCCCCCTAGTTAAAAGGGCTTCCAGATTCTGATAAGTCCCCCGCCCGCAAACCTTGACAACCACTGGCCAGGGTTGTCGGGAAAAGGCCCTTGTCCCCATCAACATGGGGACCCCAAAGCACTCTCCCCATCCCTGTTCAATCCCCCCCAATCCTGACCTCCTGGCTGCATGCTCGGATAAGGATATGGTATGGATTTAGGGGGGCCCCACATCAATTTTTTTTTTACATTTTGGTGTGGAATTCCCCTTAAAGTCCATACCAGACCCGAAGTGCCTGGTATGTACTGGGGGGGGGGGGGAGGGGACTGTACAATGTTTTTTCCTTGATTTTTGGAATTCCACATCATAATATTATTGAATAATTACATAACATTGCATGCATTTGAAGATTTAAAATTATAGAATAAATCAAACTGATGTGTAATGGCTAATTATGCTGTTGAGTACAATGCACATTTTCAGGAGGTGATACCATCGGTGGGATTTGAACTCATGGCTTGAACATTTGAAGGTAGTATGGCATACCACTACACTACAGAGCTGAGCACAAACACACAAAGAAATTACATTTACTAATGTTTAATTCTATACAATAATGTTTTGCATTTCAGGCATTAATATTATAGTAATAAAAATTAAACAGTATTCAGCGCAGATAAATAAAAAACACACAAGCACCAGAGTTGCAAGCTGACGCTTAGGTAAATTCAAAATAATCCCTCCCCCTGGGAGGTTCAGGAAGCAGGTCTACTAGATCACTAACACAGATCCCAGTGGGAGCTAGTGCATAGATTCCCCAGGGCACGGAGTCTAAGAGCCATCAGGTGTTCACCAGAGCCTCTAGTAGTGAGGATGGACTCCGCTGCAGTCTGGCTCCAGGTCACGGCCCCCAGGGTCTCACAGCTTACGCTCACGTTAGATTACAGGAGATGGAGGAAGGAAGCAGCAGGCTGGAACAACAAGCATAGTAAGGGGATAAGCCAAAGGTCAGGGCAACTAGCAGACAAGAATAAACATAGAACACACCACGGGTCAGGGTCACAAGCAAACAGGGATAGTCGAGAACAGGCCAAGATTGTTAACTGGAATCAGACGTAGGAGACACAGCAAGTATACACGAAAGCTAAACACACAATGGTTGATCAGCCAGGTTGGCTTGCAATGCACAGGTTAATATAGTGTTCCTAATTAGAGGCTGAGGTGGAGCTATGCTGAAGTAAGATTATATATGCAGTCAGGTGAGAGTGGCTGGCCTCTAAAGGAACACATGGAGAGAGGTAAGCTAACAGACACACATTACTGCATAACCATGACACTTCTGAAGCATTTTTTCAATGTGTTTTAAGACTGCTGGGGATAGTTGTCCACTCTGTAAGTAAACTTCCCCACACACAGAATCCCAATCATCTTTTTTAGAGTTAAGTGTCTGTATGTTTGTCTTTAAGGCTCTCACAGTGATGACTATAGAATGGGCTGGTATGTTTTTTCTGTTTTATCTCCTCATATCCCACTGAGCAACACCAAAAGGTACATTGCCAGCTCCCAGAACTTAATGGGCACAAATAGGTGTCATTTGTATGCGGTTGTCACATAAACAGCAGCAAATATAAGGCTTTTACCTCCCTCTGAGAGCGGAGCTTTAGGTAGGCATGTCCGATCCACTTGGCTCTGCCTTGTTTCCCTCAATCATAAAGTTTTAGGCTTAAAGTAGAACTATAGACCAACTTTTTTTTGTATAGTGTAAGGGAGGTTTTAACCCCTGTTAGTTTTTTCTTTAACCTTCTGTGTCCTGTTGGGGAGATTAACCTTCACTTCCTGTCCCATAGTCAAAACAGAAAGTAAGAAGAAATCCCTGCAAATTAGGGGAATCTCTTGGGCCCCCCCAGGTCACCATAACTAGTATCCCCATTGGAAGATTTCCTCTCTATTACTTTTCTGGGGACAACCCAACATTTTTCTTTTACATTCACTTTCAATGATAATGGTAAACAGGACAAATAGAGTGGGAAAATCTCCCCAATGGGAGCCTAGCGGGTGCACAGACAGCAATAAAACTGTTCTAAACCCCCTTCCACTCCACCCAAAGCTAAAAGAAAATACCTGGTATGAACTGAGTCAAGTCTATTAATTAATTGCCAGATATGTTGTGCTTTGTGATTCAGAATAAAGCTCATCCAATAACCTGGAGATCATCTGCAGATTTGTATCCTTTACTGAGCTATGCCCTCTGTTCTACACAAACATCTCCAAATAATTTTTTATGCATGAGGCCCAAAGTGAGGAGTTACAACTTATTCAAATAGTGTTACTGGTCAAGTAGTGTTACTGGACGGATGGGCTTTTTCCTGAATCACAAAGCACAACATATCTGGCACAAATATCATGGCCATAGACAGTCAACTTTCCTAGTCATTACAGTGAGAAATGAAAGGTATAGCTTTAATCTTTCTTTTTTAATACCAATAAAAATACATACAATATTGTTATTACTTACACATTAGATTCTTTATTATGCAATTATCACAAGCAGAACTCAGATTAAAGTCAACAAATGTTAAGCTGTCTATCACCATCCTTGATCCCTGCAAACCAAAGTCACCTTTGACAAGCACACTTTTTTTTTATAAACAAGGATAGATCTCTGCGCTGCATACATTATTGCTCAGCATGGATCAAACATGAACATGGACTACATATCTCATAAATCTTGGTTCTAATGAAGTTACCCAGATGGAGAGATGCTACTTGGTTGAAGAAGTCATCACTTTTCCTCTAAGGACATGTCTCATCTCCGAAAGCTGATTTTTGATGTAACGTTTGTATTCCTTCGACGATATCCCAATGACATGCATTCTTGTACAGTGCTATCAGTCACATATTGTTCAAGATAATAATTCCAACAATATTGCTGCATTAATTTCTGGTGTGACTTTCAGCTGTGCATTGTAAATCATTTATACCTCCATCATTCATTTATAAAGATCAGACACATATCAAAAAAATTCATTTCATTTCTAGACTTGGTAAGCAATACATATATTGATGGATTGAACTGTCCTCAAAGTAATTTACTATTTCAATGAACATAGAAAAGATCACTTCATTTTCCATGCTGCATAGTCTTTTTTTTGTTTTTAATTTTATAACACATTAAAACAAGCCTGATTATCAAGGGTGGCTACACATGGCAAATTAAAGTTGCAGTTTCACCAATACAGTTATTTTGATAATAAAATGTAATACATCTCCACTGCACTAAATAAATGTGAATATGTAAGAAAATAAGAGGTTGATGATAAGAACATAAAGGGCAGATAAAATAAAAATAAAAATACTCTCTAGAGAGAAAGACTTGCAGACGAAGAATACATTTAAAGTGATATTAAACCCACAGTTTTAAAGCACTTTCATCAGATGATTTAATTACTGAGTATGCATCTTCCTTATCTTTGAATCTGTGCCTATGATCCAGTTTAAACTGGTTCCATGACTGCTGTCCCAGTTTTCCCTATATCAGGGTAGCTTCTTTATTCTACAGCATCCTATGTAGCCACCCTTGAAAGCAGGTACTAGAGTTGTGTTTCCCTACATTGTGAGCATCAATAGAAACACACAGCCCGAGTTGGCAAGTAACTCCCCTGCTCACTTCTCCAAGCTAAAAGACTGACTGGAGACTGCATGGTACACTGTTAACTCATGCCTGTGGGGACCAGAAGTTCGGGGAAGCAGCACTGAGGGAGTAGAGAAGTGAACATTGTAATCTGCAAGTGCTGGGATTAGAATTTTAACCACTTCAGCCCCGGAAGGATTTACCCCCTTCCTGACCAGAGCGTTTTTTGTGATTCGGCGCTGCATCGCTTTAACTGACAATTGCGCAGTCCTGCAAACAAAATTGACGTCCTTTTTTCCCACAAATAGAGCTTTCTTTTGGTGGTATTTGATCACCTCTGCGGTTTTAATTTTTTGCTCTATAAACAAAAAAAAGCGTCAATTTTGAAAAAAATGCATTATTTTTTACTTTTTGCTATAATAAATATCCCCCAAAAATATATATAAAAAAAAACATTTTTTTTCCTCAGTTTAGGTCGATACGTATTCTTCTACATATTTTTGGTAAAAAAAAAAAATCAATCGCAATAAGCGTCTATTGATTGGTTTGCGCAAAAGTTATAGCGTTTACAAAATAGGGCATAGTTTTATGGCATTTTTATTAATGTTTTTTTTTTACTAGTAATGGTGGCGATCAGCGATTTTTATTGTGACTGCGACATTATGGTGGACACATCGGACAATTTTGACACATTTTTGGGACCATTGGCATTAATACAGCAATCAATGCTATAAAATTGCATTGATTACTGTAAAAATGTCACTGGCAGTGAAGGGGATAACCACTAGGGTGCGGGAAGGGGTTAAGTTTATCCTAGGGGCATGTTTCTAACTGTCTGGGGGCGTGGCTGTGTGTGACACCACACTGATCGCTGCTCCCGATGACAGGGAGCAGACGATCAGTGTTCTGTCACCAGGCAGAACAGGGAGATGTGCCATTCTGCCGACGTATATGTGCAGGAGCCAGTCGGGAACCGATTAACAAATACATTACTGGGGAATGTTTTGTGCTCAATATGTTAAGCTAAAAAACGCTGAGGGTTCATTACTACTTTAGGGGAATGAGATGCCTGGATAGCGTTCCTCTCCCTTACTTAAGATGCTTTAGCCACCCTTCCAAAGGAAATTCGGAGAGTGAGGAGCTAGATTGCTGGAAAAAATCTTACAACTGCAATTCCCAGAATCTCCTAGATCATCATCACATTTTAACACCATGACTAAGGGAAAAAAAGCACATATATTTAAAAAAATAATTCCTTACTCTCAGATTTATTATGTTTTTCCTTTCTGTGACATCATCATTCCCTTCAGCAATGCTTATAGTGCCCAGGCTCCAATAGGAGGAGCAAATCTGGCAGCACACGTCAAATCTGGCATGTTTACAAGGAGTAACTATGCAGTACATTTCCCATGATTTCATAAGAATACACAGAGCCCCACATACCCACCCTACAAAAGTCTCTGCTATTTGTGTCTATGAGGGCTAGAGCTGTGAGGATGAGGGCAGCTATTAGCATAACTGCCAATCAAGGAATGTGGGTGGGTCATGACCAGCTGCAGTGCTGACTATACCCTTCAATGGGAAGAGGCATGACATCAAGAATATGTTTCTTTTTGGACACTACAGCTAGGAGGAAACCAACTGGGAACCATTTCTCTGTATGGAAGTATACTGCAGTTCCCAGCCAAACAGGAAAGGTTACAATGGAAAAGTAAGGGACCTGTTTCAGGGAAAATAATTAAAAAAACAGACTGTAGGAAGAACTAACTGATGTTTTTTCACAAGCTAGGCAATACCATTGATAACAGTGTTATAATTCCCCTGACTGCAGTTCAGCTTTAACTATTTTGATGTTGAAGCCATTTTTTCATATTAAAAATTTTACGTCTGAAGAATACTTAAAGGGTAAGTTCACCTTTGTACACTTTTTTTTTCTTCTAAATTCCAGCTCCACAATGCGCCAATATAGCATTCATGTACTTTTTTTGCAAAAAATACGCATCCGGAATGCATCTAGAGAATCGTTTTTGTGGTGTGAACCAGCACTCAGTCCTGAGAAGCACCCTTCAAAATAGTAAATACGTGACGAAAATAACACTACAATTTTCTATAGTACTTTTGAAAAAAATATTGAAGTTGGTTATTCTGAAAGAGTGGCCCATGCATAAGGGGATATTTATCATACCTTGTATGCTAT